>CM065780.1:122861107-124061107 GCA_033296515.1 Macrochelys suwanniensis | reverse complement strand
TAACTGGTGTGTGCATGGAATCGGCTTGTCATGCATCACATACTTACTCGTCCATCGGCATGTACAAAAACCCAGCCGGCATGCACAATCCTGGCAACTGTGCATGCATTTTTGCGTGGGCAACATATCATAAAAATTTGAAATTCAATCCAAACCTGCATCAAAACACTATTAAGACGGGGGGGTGGGGGATCCTGTGTGCTATTCATTCTTTCTTAGGTCTCAATCAGTTGTTTTAAATAGTGTCTCGCTCCTTTTTGTCATGCTTGGAATGACTTTGAGGCCATGCCGGAAGTTTTCATTTCAAAGAGGCAGCATTCTCTCTTTCGGTTAAAGAAAGCACAGGCTGTGTGTTTCCAAGGAACCCTAGAGGAAGAGACTTTAAAATTTAAATGCATTGATGTATCCTTTGTGTGTGTGTGTGTGTGTGTGTGTGTGTGTATGTGTGCAGAGGGTGGCTGGTTAGGAATCATGGGCATAGCTGAGGGGAAGCAGCTGACGTGCTGATGTGGATGTGCTTAGCACGGAGGGATGGCTCTTTGGAACAATCTAGGTAACTGCATACACCACTGAGCACATGCGACTGATTTGACCAGACAACTACTACAGATCCCAAAATAAACAATGTGCACCAAAGAGAAACCCGACCAGTGTTTCGGGGATTCTGCATTGGCAAGGGAGACAAGCAATGGCTATTGCTGTCTCTAATGTCTTGATTCTGAAATCAGGGCTTTGAGCCAAGCAACCGTTTTAATTCATTTTGCTTCTCTTTGTGCAAGGAAACTTCTTTTCTTTTCCGTTTCATTGCAAATTGTACCCCGGAGCAAATTGTCACAATGGTTTCTTTCCAATGTATGTTAGAGAGGAAGGTGTTTAGGAGCCTAGGACTTCAGAGTAGAGCTGTGCAAAGAACTGGTGGGGGTTTTTTTTCAGTTCACGATTAAACACACACACACACAAAACAGGAAAAAATGTTTTGGGTCAACTTTCCACTGAACCAAAAAAGTGGGGAAAAAAGTTTCAAGTCAAATGAAATATTGTGGTTTTGAGTTTATGAAGCGTCTTAACAAATAAAATTGAAGCCAAATTCAAAATGTAAATTAGTTTCAAGTCAAAATGTTTCATTTTGAAGATACTGAAAAATAAATCATTTTTAAAAATGTATTTTTGTTTGTGTTTTGGCTAAAACAATTCAGCAAATATGGCATGAATTCATTGTATGTTTCCGTTGACCCTACTCTGTTTTTTGGCAAAAAAAAATTTCCCCCAAATTTCATCGAGATCTGCTTGAGAGACCTGGATTGAATTCTGTGCTCTGCCACAGACTTCCAGGGTGACCGTGGTCAAGTCCCTTAAGCTCCATATCACTCAATTCTCCAGCTATAAAAATGGGGGCCCAACCTCACAGGGGCACTGTGAAGACTAATATGTTGAAGACTGTGAGGTACTCAGATGCTGCAGTGATGAGGGCTATGTTTGTTTACCTGATGGCACAACATAGACTAGTGGTAGGACACCAGACTGGCACTCAAGCCCCCGTTGCTTAATTCCCTACTCTGCTGCTGACCACAGTGAAATGATTTCATCCCTTTCCTCTTCCACCTTTGTCTCTTTCCTCTAGTTAGACTGTGAACTCCTTGGAGACTGTCTCAGTATGTGTTTGTATAGCACCGTGGGTGGCGGGTATCATAGGCTGTGGGAGGCTGTGCCTCCCCAAACAGCCAGGCATGGCCCCGCCCATGCTCTGCCCCCAGCAGGCCCCTTCCTGCTTCTCGCTCTGCAGCTCCCCCTGTGCCGTGGCCTCGGCTTGGGATGGGGCCGCGCTTCCCACTCTCCCAGTGCTCCAGGGCTGAGGGGCTGGAGAGAGGGGGGGCTCCAGGGCTGAGGGAGCTGGGGGGATCTCCAGGGCTGGGGCCTGGGGCGAGAGCTGGCGGCCACTGTGGAGGGGATCTGGGCTCCAGCGGGGGGCAGTGGAAGGGGCAGGGTCTTGGTCAGAAGGGGCGGGGCTAGGGGCTAGCCTCCCGCAGCTGGCGGTTCACGCCCCACCCATGTCTAGCATCTGGCCCAACAGGGTCCCAATCTCAGAAGGGGTCTCCAGGTGCTACCATAATACAAATGATAAATAGGTCCATCTCACTTGGGACAAAATTGTGAATTGTTGCTGTTTGAGTCCTGGGGGGAGGGTGGGATATCTCTGCCATTGCTCTTCTAGTGTAATGTCCCTGTTACTGTAGGGAATTAGAATTTCTATCCATACAGGGCTACCACTTTTCCAAGTCACACAACATTGGTGGCAGAACTGAAGATCATTTAACTTCCTGTGATTTCAGAGTGATATGAGTAGTCACTGCCCGGTTATGAGATTTTTATTTTCACATCTGACTGTGGATGGAATTAGACTCATAGACTCATAGACTCATAGACTTTAAGGTCAGAAGGGACCATTATGATCATCTAGTCTGACCTCCTGCACAATGCAGGCCACAGAATCTCACCCACCCACTCCTGGAATAATCCTCTCACCTATGTCTCAGCTACTGAAGTCCTCAAATCATGGTTTAAAGACTTCAAGATGCAGAGAATCCTCCGGTAAGTGACCCGTGCCCCATGCTGCAAAGGAAGGCAAAAAACCTCCAGGGCCTCTGCCAATCTACCCTGGAGGAAAATTCCTTCCCGACCCCAAATATGGCGATCAGCTGAACCCCGAGCATGTGGGCAAGACTCACCAGCCAGACACCCAGGAAAAAGTTCTCTGTAGTAACTTCTAACATCCCATCATTGACCATTGGTCCTATTTACCACTGATGGCAATTAATTGACCCTTGACTAAGATCATGTTATCCCATCAAACCATCCCCTCCATAAACGTATCTAGCTTAATCTTGAAGCCAGTTAGGTCTTTTGCCCCCACTGCTTCCCTTGGAAGGCTGTTCCAGAACTTCACTCCTCTGATGGTTAGAAACCTTCGTCTAATTTCAAGTCTAAACTTCCTGATGGCCAGTTTATATCCATTTGTTCTTGTGTCCACATTGGTACTGAGCTGAAATAATTCCTCTCCCTCCCTGGTATTTATCCCTCTGATATATTTAAAGAGAGCAATCATATCTCCCCTCAGCCTTCTTTTGGTTAGGGTAAACAAACCAAGCTCCTTGAGTCTCCTTTCATACGACAGGTTTTCCATTCCTCGGATCATCCTAGTGGCCCTTCTTTGTACCTGTTCCAGTTTGAATTCATCCTTCTTAAACATGGGAGACCAGAACTGCACACAGTATTCCAAATGAGGTCTCACCAATGCCTTGTATAACGGTACTAACACCTCCTTATCTCTACTAGAAATACCTCGCCTAATGCATCCCAAGACCGCATTAGCTTTTTTCACGGCCACATCACATTGGCGACTCATAGTCATCCTGTGATCAACCAGGACTCCGAGGTCCTTCTCCTCTTCCGTTACTTCCAACTGATGCGTCCCCAGCTTATAACTAAAATTCTTGTTATTAATCCCTAAATGCATAACCTTACACTTCTCACTATTAAATTTCATCCTATTACTATTACTCCAGTTTACAAGGTCATCCAGATCTTCCTGTAGGATATCCCGATCCTTTTCTGAATTGGCAATACCTCCCAACTTTGTGTCATCTGCAAACTTTATTAGCACACTCCCACTTTTGGTGCCGAGGTCAGTAATAAAAAGATTAAATAAAATTGGTCCCAAACCTGAACCTTGAGGAACTCCACTAGTAACCTCCCTCCAACCTGACAGTTCACCTTTCAGTATGACCCGCTGTAGTCTCCCCTTTAACCAGTTCCTTATCCACCTCTCAATTTTCATATTGATCCCCATCTTTTCCAATTTAACCGATAATTCCTCATGTGGTACTGTATCAAATGCCTTACTGAAATCGAGGTAGATTAGATCCACTGCGTTTCCTTTATCTAAAAAATCTGTTACTTTCTCAAAGAAGGAGATCAAGTTGGTTTGGCACGATCTACCTTTTGTAAAACCATGTTGTAATTTGTCCCAATTGCCATTGACCTCAAGGTCCTTAACTACTTTCTCCTTCAAAATTTTTTCCAAGACCTTGCATACTACAGATGTCAAACTAACAGGCCTGTAGTTACCCGGGTCACTTTTTTTCCCTTTCTTAAAAATAGGAACTATATTAGCTATTCTCCAGTCAAATGGTACAACCCCTGAGTTTAGAGATTCATTAAAGATTTTTGCTAATGGGCTTGCAATTTCATGTGCCAGTTCCTTTAATATTCTTGGATGAAGATTATCTGGGCCGCCTGATTTACTCTCATTAAGCTGTTCAAGTTTGGCTTCTACCTCGGATATGGTAATATCTACCCCCACATCCTTATTCCCATTTGTCATGCTGCCACTATTCCTAAGCTCCTCATTAGCCTCATTAAAGACTGAGGCAAAGTATTTGTTTAGATATTGAGCCATGCCTAGATTATCCTTAACCTCCACTCCATCCTCAGTGTTTAGCGGTCCCACTTCTTCTTTCTTTGTTTTCTTCCTATTTATATGGCTATAAAACTTTTTACTATTGGTTTTAATTCCCTTTGCAAGGTCCAATTCTACATGACTTTTAGCCTGTCTCACTTTATCCCTACATGCTCTGACCTCAATAAGGTAGGTTTCTTTGCTGATCCCTCCCATCTTCCACTCCTTGTATGCTTTCTGTTTTTTCTTAATCACCTCTCTGAGATGCTTGCTCATCCAGCTTGGTCTAAAACCCCTGCCTATGAATTGTTTCCCCTTTCTTGGGATACAGGCTTCTGACAGCTTCTGCAACTTTAACTTGAAATAATCCCAGGCCTCCTCCGCCTTTAGGTCCATAAATTCTTTAGTCCAATCCACTTCCCTAACTAATTTCCTTAATTTATTAAAGTTAGCCCTTTTGAAATCAAAAACCCTAGTCTCAGATTTATTTTTGTTTATCCTTCCATTTAGTTTGAACTGAATTAGCTCATGATCACTCGAGCCAAGGTTGTCCCCTACAACCATTTCTTCAATGAGGTCCTCACTACTCACCAAAACCAAATCTAAAATGGCATCCCCCCTTGTTGGTTCAGCAACTACCTGATGAAGGAATTCATCAGCTATCACATCTAGGAAAATCTGAGCCCTATTATTATTACTAGCACTTGTTCTCCAATCTATATCTGGGAAGTTGAAGTCTCCCATGATCACACAGTTCCCATTAGTATTTACTTCCTTAAAAACATTAAAGAGGTCTCTATCCATATCCAAATTAGATCCCGGTGGTCTATAGCACACCCCAAGCACTATCCCAGGGGAGGCTCTAGTAGTTTTCTTCCCCAATGTGATTTTTGCCCAGACAGACTCTGTCTTATCCATTCCATCACTTTTTATTTCTTTACAGTCTACCTCATCATTGATATACAATGCTACTCCCCCACCTTTACCTTTATTTCTATCTTTCCTAAACAGCACATACCCTTCAATACCTGTACTCCAGTCATGACTGCTATTCCACCATGTTTCGGTTATTCCTATGATATCTGGTTTCACTTCCTGGACCAGTAGCTCTAATTCCTCCATTTTGTTACCTAGGCTCCTCGCATTGGTGTACAAACATCTTAATTTTTGCTGTTTGGCCTCACTCACTTCACAAGGCCTGAAGGGACGATTGTGATCGTCTACTTTGACTTTCTGTAGGACACAGGCCAGAGAACTTCCCCGAAATAATTCCTAGAGCAGGTCTCTCTGAAAAACATCCAACCTTGATTTAAAAATCGGTAGTGATGGAGAACCCACCATGATGTTTGATAAATTGTTCCACTGGTTAATTACCCTCACTGTCAAAAATTTACCCCTTATTTCTAGTCTGCATTTGTCTAGCTTTAACTTCCAGCCATTGGATCACTTTGTACCTTTCTCTGCTCGATTGAAGAGCCCACTATTAAATATTTGTTCCCCGTATAGACCTTTATAGCCTGAAATCAAGTCACACCTCTATAAAGGCTAATAATAATACTGTGCTCTTATACAGCTCTTTTTATCAGGAAATCTCACCGTGCTTCATGTGGTAGGGCCCAGATCCTCAAAGGTATTCACATTCTTATCTTTAATTTAAATTACTAGGTCTTAGGTGCCAACATCACTTTGTGGAAAAAAGTCTAGATCTCAATGCACTTTATAAGGAGGTCACTATTATTATTCCCATTTCACAGATAGGAAAACTGAGGCATGGAGTGGATGATGTTACTTGCCCAAGATCACACAGCAGTCTAGCAGCAGGAATTGAACTCAACTCTTTGGGGTTCTAGACCAGTGCTCTGTCCACTAGACAAAACTACTTCCCCTACACCGTGTCTATTTTCAGGGACTTAAGTGGCACATAGCACTTAAATTGCCCATCTGCACTGGAGTGACTTTCGCTATCTCTGTTCTGTTACCATCCCGGGTCCCTCAAGGTGGAGAGTGTATTGGTGATGTCAGACAATACTGTTCAGGAAATATTCCAAACGTTCAAGTCCAAACACAGACTTGATGTAATGAGTTGAAACATTGCTGGCCTCAATAGGGCGCTGGCTCTGAAATAGGCTCTGGAAGCGTATGTCAAACCGATTGACTCTGGAAAGTCTGAATGGGAATCTCCTCATCTTTCCCATTAGGTGTCAGAATATCAGGAGGCCGTTTTTCCCTTGCAGCATTTTGACCCCACTTCTTCCCATTTTAGAGCTGAGAAATACAGAGTCAGCACAACAATGAAAAAAAGCAGGAGGGCAGAGCATATCTGGACATTCCCATCAGCCAGAGCCTGAGGCAGCGGTATTTGGGTTTCAGTCTGGAAGACCTTTTTGGTTGGGTTGGACCCTAGCTGACCCACTCAAGTTCAGAAGGAATGGGGAGAAAACGTTCTGAGTTTGGTTCACCTCTACTGTTTGATGCTAAGAATATTAGTTATGTTGCAGTAGTGCCTAGAAAACCCAGTCAAGATTGTGACCCCATTATGCTAGGTACTTACAAACACATAGAGACAGTCCCTCGTCCATACAGCTTCCAGTCTAAACAGGCAAGAGGTGGGAGGGGAAATTGAGGCACAAAGAGGTGATGTGGCTTGTCCAGCATCACTCAGCAGGCCAGCACTGAAGGTAGGAACAGAAGTCCCCTCTCTTCGTGCATAGTCCAGCACTCACATCACCAGACCACCCATCACTGCGCCAGTGCAAAAGCAGAAAGCATCCTCCATTCAGTGCACTGTATTTCCTGACAACAATCAGAAACAGCAGGTCCTGCAGCAGAGACGGAGGGGAGGACTAGAAAACATTGCATGGAAAGGATTCACCTAATTTCCATCTGGCATTATGCCTCCATACAGTGTGTGAATAACCCTTGTTTCGGTTTGGTGGCTGACCAGAAAAAAAAAAAGTTTTGGGTCAAACAAAATGTTTTATTTGGGTTTTAAGGGTTTTTTTAAGCCCCCCTCTTTTTTTTTGCAGAAAAAAAATAATGATATTGGAACACTTGAAACAAGCAGTCATTTGGAGTCAAAATATTTCATCTTGAAAATGTCATCGTTCTGGCCTGTCCGGATTTTTTGTTTTTAACTCAAACAATTTGGCAAATTCTACACAAATGTGCAAAATGCTTTGGTTGACCCGAATCTGCATTTTTTGTTGGGGGAAAAAAAAAAAGGTTGGTCCAGAAAATGTCCCCCCAGCTCTATGCCTCCCCCTTCTATCCCCAGGGAGAAGAAAAACTCGTATTTCTTCATATTCACCACTTCACCTGGTATATTCACCAGCACCGGATGGCGTCTGAGCCTGTAGGAAGCAAGCGTTGCCTTGGGAACAGTTTTCTTGTAGCTCTAGACTGCCCAAGAGCACCAGGGATAGGAAGGGAGGCAGCTTGCAAAGCACCGCGGTGTACTACTTTTGAGAATTTAAACTTCATATTATCCTCACTTGCCTGTGACTGCATCCTACTGTGCACTCCTTAACAGGGTGTGGCTGAGTGCTAAGCCTCTGTGTGTCCATCCTCAATATAAATTCCTGCTCCTTGGAGCCCGCTCCAGGCTTTATCCAACCCTCCGCTGCTCCCTGCTTAGCACACCGCTTTTATTCCCTTCTCTTGTGGTGGTGTTGTGGCATTTAAATTCTTTCTCTTGTTCCAAGTTATAATGTTTGCACTGGAGTCTCTGCTTTGTCTGCTGGGGATGCGTGGCGGACTCATTAAGAAACCAAAAGCAGCCAGACTGGAGCACCCCACTCCTTTACCATTTCCCAGACCGCTTATGTCCAGAGCTGCACAACCCTTCGTGAAAGGCCCTTTTGGTGCTTGATACTTCGACTTACAGGGGATCCTTGCATGCCCCATATTCTGTGTATTCTGCTGGTGAAGGAAACAGTTTGTGGCTTGATCACACCTCCCTCAACAAAATATGAACGACGGAAGCCAGAATGAGACATGTAAAGGCTGCTTAAGGCACTCAGGCTGGTGGGTTGTTGGACCTGACTGAGACGGGGGAAGGATGAAGTTAATTCCCCCACCCCGGCGAGGGAATCTGCTTACCCTCTGGCATCAGTATGAAATCCTCCAGGGATTATTGGCATGGGGCCGGGGTAGTTCAGTCTCAGTGGGGTCATGTCGAAAGGGCCAGTGGGAGAAATCTTCCTTGCCTGGTTAGGCTTAAAGAGAAACTTAACGTGAGGAGGATGACTAAAGTGCATTTAGAGCGACTGATTTATGTAAAACTATAACCTTTATAAAATAGGATTAAGTGCCAATGTGCTTACATTCGGATGGGGAACGCTTGTTATTTGCCCTGAAAGAGTTATGGCCCATAGGTCCTTGCAAAGGAAGACCGAGGAAGAGACGGCGAGTCTCAGCTGCTTCCCCCGCCCCCATCTTTCGTTACAGCTACAGATCACATGAAGTGGCACCGTGCTCTGAGAGTCTCCGACAAACCCATCACATGCAGCCTAAGGACAGATCCCATGGCAGCTCTGTCTCTCTGTCCTTCCTCTGCCATTTTTTTTGTGTGCACCCAAATCTCATTTGCACTTTCTTTCTTTCTTTCTTTCTTTCTTTCTTTCTCTCTCTCTCTCTCTTCCTCTCCTGCCTCGGGTTGCTTGGTTGTTTCCCCCACACCCCGCAAGATAACGTCTTACACCTCTGTCTAACGACAAGCACTTTTTGACTTATCTCTAATCTTTTCTGGGTTCAAGATTAATAGCCTAGTTTGGGATCAATAAGTACAGAAAGGGAAAGATATAGCGGGGGGAGGCAGAGCCAAAGGTCGGTGGAATAAAAATGAATTGATACGGATCAGTCCGTATTTTGTGACTCTTAAATTGTTGAATGGGCTGTTTTTAAAAAGAGAACAGCTTTCCTCTTTGTTTCAAGCCCCACAGATACCAGTTGCCTGTTGCTTCTGATCAGATGCTCAAGAGCTGTCTTGATGATAGATATCCTGGATATAAGGTGCATGCTGTCAAGCTAAATGATCAGGCGGGCTGGTGTGATGGTTAGTGATGAGGAGATATCAGAAAGCTCCGTTTGATTCGGCCCCAGCATTCAGATGGCAGAGTCCCGTGAAGGCTGAGATTTTAAAAAGCTTTCAAATGTTTTGAGAAACCAGTTTGGACTGAGCTGGTCCAGGTCAGTTTCTTACACCATTACAACTGGTTTGCCACCCTTGCTTTGGAGCAGCTTTCACACTCTGGGCCCAGACCCTCAGGGGTGTTTAGGCATCTAATTCCCATTGATTTCAATCCTGACTAGTGTGAAATCTCCTGCCATGACCTGCTGGCAGAATTAATGTCACTGTGTCTTTAAGATGGGCAGCATGGTGTATCAGATCTAATATAATTATCAGGCAAAGGTATGGTCTGATCACTGAGCTGTGTGCTGGGAACTCCACAGTCCTGACACTTTCTCCTTGGGGAAATCACTTGTTTTCTGCCTCACTTTTCCTATGCGGAAAATGGGATGAATACTTGCCTACAATGATTGCCATGAGAAAACCAACAGCTGTTGCACCACAGGATCTGGGACCAAAGTTATTTTCTTTTCTAAGTCTGAGGAAAATACTGCGGTATCTCAGGTATTGTACTGTGGTGGGAGGATTGTGGGTAAACATTGACTTTTAATAGCAGTCAGTGCATTTCACAAGGCTGTTGTGAGTATTAATTCATGAGCCTGAACCTGCTCTTCACTTCACTATACCTGTGTCAGCACAGGTTTACACCACCAGGAGAGGAGAATCACGCCCATTGTTTGTAAGTCACCATAAAGACCATGGACCTGATTCTGATCACACGCCTGATTCTGATGACACTGGTGTAATACCAATGACTTTGTTGCAGATGCTCTTGATTTATACTGGTGCATATGATGGCAGAGTCTGGCCCAAAGATGCTCCTAGATATTAACAGTAGTAATTCATTTCTAGGCTGAAACCTAGCGTGGCATGTGTCAGTTACTGATGGATGAGTAGCAAAAAGGGTAGAGGCTCCATTCAGTGTGAATTATTGCTTAGCCAAAGCGTTCCCAACTAATCTTTAGGCCTGATATTGCAAATCCTTACTTACACGACTAGTCCTTACTCATGCAAGTCTTCCAGTTGAAGGCGAGGGGAAGACTCATGTGAATGACTGCTTGCGGGAGTAAGGTTTGCAGCACTGGTCTCTAGAAATGAGGCTAGGAATCTCAAAGTACCTGGCTTTCTCCTGAGGTCTTCAACCCTCCCCACTCTGACTGGGCTGGACAAAACAGATTTTCTGTTAGTGGATCTGCTTCATGACCTACCCTAAAAGGCAGAGGGTATACAGGGAGCTCGGGCTAGAAATAAATTAACCAGACCTCATCAAACATCCAGTCATTTTGATTTGAGATTTGGTGGAGGCTGCTGTCTGTGCCCGTTTTATTCTAAATGATTGCCGATTTTCATGGATGGATTATTCCAAACCCTTGGGAGAAAACAAAAACAAAGGTCTGGGCTACATGTAAAAGGTAGGCTGACTTAGCTACATCACTCAGGGCTGTGAAAAATCTCCCAGTCTGGGTGATGTAGTTAGGTCGACCTTTCCCCCACTGTAGACACAGCTAGACTGACAGACTAACTCTTCTGTTGACTCAGCTACTGCCTCTCGAGCAAGTGGATTTCCTACATTCCCTCCATCGCTGTAGTAAGTGTCTACACTACATGCAGCTATGTGCTGACATCGCTCCTGTCATGTAGCTGTACCCAAAACCACAGACGATAATCGGAATACCACTGATGCCCCACCCACTCCGGCTGCGGTACCCAATGGCAGCTAGTGCAATGAAATCCCCATCTCCGGTGCATTACCGACGTCCAGTAGGTGGAAACATTTGCTTTAGCATCAGCAGAACAGCGAGCCTTCACTTATTCCCATAGTTAAATTTGTTATCTGTATATAAACCCCAGAGATGATATATCTAGTTGTCAGCTGTGACCCGATGATAATAGCGGTACAATTTAGTTACAATATGCAATATCATTAATCATCCCGCTGTAGTATAAACAGACCAGACCGTTTCCCAAAGTCTCGCCAAGGGTGGGAGCCGGGGTGAGGAAGGGTCTCTTGCTTACAGTCAACATGTAATCCAAAGGTTCTCCAAAGGAAGGCGGGTTGGGTGGAGGGAGGGGAGAGCTATCGAAATCAGAATCACCTTCAAGGGTGCTACATGCCTCTATTTATTAGCATTATGGTACATATGCTAATAGCAGACTGTACACTATTTCTGAGCATTAACATCTGCTCAAAGCAACAGACTTTCACTTACAGAAACTGATTTAAACTCAGTGAAGCAGATAAACACAGAAATCTAAGCAGGTGGCTGCAACTGAGGAAGAATTCTCAATTCCTGCATTCAACCGATGAACTTCACTAAAGCCATAATTAATATTCAGATAACTATATTCCAGCACGTAGAATAAACAAGATCATTTAAAGGATGCAAATGTATTCTGGGGAGGGATGGGGAAGAGGCAATGTGGTGCGGGGGGACTGGGGATACAGAATGGTTTGAATATAAATCTAAACTAGCCCATAATTTTTCCTGGGTTCCTTTGATGGGCATAAATAAGACAGTCGTAATATTACAGCAACCTCAGATACAGCGTGCAAAACTGACTCCTTTTGTAGCTTTAAAAGGAGCATAGAGATAGTGATGAAGAAACTTCTTTTCAATTACTCAGTGTGGGCCTGAGCCCAAATCCAATGAACTGAATAGAAAGATTCCCATTGTCTTCAATGGGTTTTGGATCAGGCCCTCTGTGTATTACATACAGTGCACTTACTAACCTATCCTGCAGTCCTTCCAAATGCAACACCGTGTATAACTTCAGCGGGAAACCCCATGTGCAGAATGACTGTAGGACTGGGTCGTGTGTGTGTGTGTGTGTGTGTGTGTTTGTGCAGCTAGATTAGATCTCAAAGTGCTTTACAAAGGAGATCAGGGTCATTATTGCCATTTTGCAGATGGGGAAACTGAAGTATAGAGCAGTGCCGTGACTTGCCCAAGCTCGCCAGCCAAAGTAGTAGCAGAGATGGGAATAGAACTCAGGATTCCTGTCCAGAGACCTAGCTGGGAAATGGTGCATAAAGGGAGAAAATAGTAGAAAAACAGGAAAGAAAAGAACAATAAAAGCGAGAGCTTGAAGGGGCAAAAGATAGAAATAACAAACCAAAAGAGGACAAGAAATGCTGCACCAATTCAAGGGTGGGATGTGTTTCATTGCCTCCCACTGCCTACCCCAAATCCTGGGCTCTGGGCTCTACCCATTCATTTGCCCATGGGGCATTTTGTCTTTAAATCTGCCCCTGAGCAAGACCAAAGTTTGTTAACCTTCTGGTCATGCGGTATGGCCTATCTTCTTTCCCGGGCTTTCAAGAGGGAGGCGGGTTCAGGAAGGCCAAGATAGGAATTGATTATTCCCGACAGGCTGTTAGCATGAGCAGCGTAGATAGCTGGCTGTTGCTGTATTGATAAGATTGGCTATTATTGTTAATCGCCTAGCGGTGAAATTTGCCCCTCTGAAGAGAGCCTCGACAAAGCCTAGACTCCACTTAGCCCGAAGGGGCTCCCTACACAGCAGCACATTTTCCCCGGCGAGCAGTGAATAGGAACTTTTCTAAAAATCCAAATAAAATGGAGACGTGGGCACAGTTTCATTCTGAGCCTTGATAGCTATCTCAGACGGAACCATCACTGTCAACTCTCTGCAAGACCCCGAGTTTTACATGTTGTAAAGCCAAACATCAGGCCAGTCTCACTTGAAAGAATGGATAGGCTTTAAAACAAACCTGGGCCTGAGTTGCCAGTCTCTGAGGAAACATGAAACCCGGGGGAGTTATACATCAGTTTTGCTTGTGTGGCAAACATTTCACACAGCTCCAGCTGCCAAAGGTCTCCAAGGAGTTGCATGTGTCATATTTCTCTTTACCTATAGGGGGCTATATAACACTATTACCAACTCCAACTGCTCACAAATCATCAGTCTGGGAACCAAAAACCTGAGACGGGCTTCAAATTCATGAGGGTTTGTTTAATAACTACATTTGGGGTTCTTTTTATTTGCCTTCTGCTTTCGCAAGCCTTTACATGGGTAGTGTTCTCAAGCTTTGCTCCACAAGTGTGAAGGCTAGAAACTTACTTAAAAAAAAATAAAAATAAAACTGAGATTCATAGTCACATGACTCCGGGAGCTGAGGCTTTAAGATAAAGAGCAAATAAATCAGGAGAGAGGCAGTGAAACCATGAGAGGTCAGCTTCAGAATACCTCCATACACTGAATAAATAGTCAGTCGGCTCCTTTTGTGGTTCCTTCACCAGTATTTCCAACTCATGGGATCCAATTGGGAGTCTCATGTAATCTGATAGGTTTCAGTGTAGTAGCCGTGTTAGTCTGTGTCAGCAAAGGTGTCTTTTACGGTAGCGCCAGTTCTTGGGAGCATGTGAATGTGTGAGAATTTCAGCTTTCATTAAAAACGGTAATTTTCTAGCTCTTGCGCTGGATTAGAAAAGCTGGAAAGCATGAACCCTAAAGGATCATAAACTCCAGAAGACAAATAAAAGACCCCAAAGTTTTTTTTTTTTAAACTCATGATTTTGGGGCAGACTGATTAATGATTTTTGAATGCTTGGGGAGGGGGGGCTATTAATACTGCTTTATTAAACCTTTGAACCGCAGTTTCTTCAACCCACATACACCTTTCAGGAGCAAATCTAGCAACTCTATGGCTTTTTGAATAATAATACTAGCTCCCTCTGCTGTATGTAGCTAACATAGCAAGGTGCTACCATGAGACCTGAGGAGGGAGTCCCAGACCATTACCAATAGTAAAGTGAGTACCTTGAGATTTGCTGCTAATAATCCACCTTCTTTTATTTTCTCTGTCCAAACACAAACACACTTACAATGCTGAGAAGGATTCTGGGTAGTGCATCCGACACGCATTTCCTGTACCAAGATGTAGGGCTGGGCACATAACAATTTTCCCATCTGTGAGAACTGTAGAGATTTCAACAGAAATTCTTTTTCTGAATCAGGACAAAAAGTCAAAAATCTCAAACATTTTCACAAACCGAGAAACCAAAAAAATTGTTTGGCTCAGGTCAATAGAAAACTTTTGTTGAAATAATTCGGAAACATTTTGTTTCCATTTTGACCCTTTTCTTTCTTTTTTTAATCCTTCTTTAGTCTAGATATATAAAAAATTCAAAACAAAAGGTTGTTTTGACTCCAAAAATTGGTTTGAAAATGTGACAACAGGACATTTTAATAATTTCAAAACTTTATTTTCCAAAACCTTTTTGTCAGGAGATATGTCCAAACTGACCCTGTTTCATGAACAGTTTCAGCTTCAACGAACTGGTGGTTTTTTTGGTGGAAAAACCTTCAGTAAAGAATTCTCAACCAGGTCTACTAAGAAGTATTATAATCATAACTATAGTAGAGCACAAATTCTGCCCTGAGTTACACCAATGCAACCCATTTGAATTAATTGAGCTTGCCCAGGAGTAAGGACTTGATCATATGCACATTGAAGTCAATAAAAAACCTCCTATTGACTTCAATTGTTCAGAATCAGGGCCTAACTGAGGACAGACTGTGTGATCATGTTAGGACTTTGAAACGATTTGCTTTCATACGTTCCTGTGTTTTGTGGGTATTTTAAAACACTGCTAGAGGCATGCACAACTTTTTTTGTGAATTTATTCACAGACATTAGTTATTTAGGGATATTAATAGCATCCAAGGCTTTTCAAACACAATTATTAAGCTGTTTTTCCTTGTGCTTAATTGTATGCATATGAGTAGTTACATTGTCTGCTTGGTAGAAGTGAGAAGAATTAGTCTGAAAAAGTGTTTAATACGCAGTCACAAGAGGTTGGGGGGTTGAGGGGGGGGGATGCTTTTAACAGATTCCTACCAAAATGTGTTGTAGCAATTTTCAGGAAAAACGTATTTTTCAAAAGCTTTTAATGCAGTGCTAAATTAGTCCTAAATGACAAATTCGATTGATAGTTATTTCTGGGAAAGAACTGAGTGAAAAGCGTAAAACCTGACTAAGGATCATATACGTAAAAGTAAACTTTCTTCCAAAGTGTATGTTTTTGAAAATCCTCCACAATCTGATGAGTCTGTTGTCAGCCATCTTGTTTTCTTGAATTCCCTTGTACATTTGCACATGCGCCCTGTTTTTCAGACACTAGAGCATGATATCTGGTGGTATTTTATCCAATCCAAATTGAGGAGGAGAAAACAACAACAGTATAGCAATATAGACCTCAATCTGGCCAACTTTTACACATGTGCCTAAGTCCAACACACAAGCAGACCCATTGAGTTTAACGGAAGCATTAATGTGGTTAAAATTGAACACATGTATAAGTAAGTGTTTTCAGGATTGGGGCCACTGATGTAAAGGGAAGGGTGGAATGGTGTGAAATGGTTGGAACAGCTCTGTCACTGAATCATTGTACAACCTTGCAAAAGTCAACCTCTCCTTCCCTTTATTTACCCACCTGCAAAATAGGGACGATACTACTTCCCTAACTCACATGAACATTGGAAGCCTGAGGGCAGGTCTACACTAGTCTAGACACGATAAATCGATCCCCGAGTGCTCTCCCATTGACTCTGGTACTCCACCGCCACGAGAGGCACAAGCGGAGTCTGTGACGATGACACGGTAAGTCGATCTAAGTACGCCAACTTACGTCGATCTAAGTACGCTATTCTCGTAGCTGAAGTTGCGTATCTTTGATCGATTCCCCCCCTCCCCGCCACAGTGTAGACCAGGGCTTAAGCTATGTCTACACTACCACCTATGTCAACAAAACTTAGATCGCTCAGGAGTGTGAATAACCATTCCCCACTTCCACTCCCCTGAGCGACATAAATTACACCGACATAAACGCTGGTATGCTGGTATGCACAGCACAATGTAGGGAGAGCTTCTCCTGTAGACGTAGATTATGCCACTCATGGAGGGGTTTTTTTTTATGTCGAGAGGAGAGCTCTGTCCTGTCGGAATAAACGTCTTCATTACACTCACTGCAGCAACGCAGCTGTCTGGATACAGTAGTGCTGTAAGCATTGAGGTGCCCTTAATGTTTACAAGGCACTCCAAAATCTTTGCTTGAATGATGCTGTAGATGTGCAAGTAGAATCGACACATATATAGCAAATATACCGGACAAGAATCAGGACATGGAAAGATTAATGCTCTCTCCCAAGTATTCATCCTTTACGTTTCTTTCTTTCTTGTTCTGTTGACTGCCTATTAGTGTGCTAATCCCTAAGGAGAGATTACCGAACAAATAGCTGTTGGACAAAAATAATGAAAAGGAAAGAAGCCATTAAAAAAAAAACCCCTGTAACATATGGGGGGGGAAATATTTGGAACCAGTACCGTGTGAAATCAATTGCAGATGTAAAGATGAGGGTGAATAAACCCAGGCATCTCAAGTTCCCTATAGGTCAAAAGAAGATGAAAATCAGTACCTACCTACTGGAATAATAAAATCATAGAAATGTAAGTCTGGAAGGAACCACAAGAAGTCCTCTAGTCCTACCCTACCCCTCCACACTCTGAGGCAGGTTTTAGTAGTTACTGCAGAGAAATTTTTTCCCGGGTGTCTGGCTAGTGAGTCTTGCCCACATGCTCAGGGTTCAGTTGATCACCGTATTTGGGGTCGGGAAGGAATTTTCCTCCAAGGCAGATTGGCAGAGGCCCTAGGGGTTTTTCGCCTTCCTCTCCAGAGGCCCTGGGGTTTTTTTTGCCTTCCTCTGCAGCATGGGGCAGGGGTCACTTGCTGGAGGATTCTCTGCATCTTGAAGTCTTTAAACCATGATTTGAGGACTTCAATAGCTGAGACATAGGTTAAAGTTTTATTACAGGAATGGGTGGGTGAGATTCTGCGGCCTGCATTGTGCAGGAGGTCAGACTAGATGATCATAATGGTCCCTTCTGACCTTAAAGTCTATGCGTGTAAGTATACCCAGAAGGCTCTCAGCATCCCTGCAGAATCAGTCCCCCAAAGAAACATTTATAAAAGCTCATTCTTTGTCCCCACACGGGCAGGCAAGGGGCAATTTCCTGTTTGCCATTCTTCAAGGGCGATAGCTGCCATCTTGGCCAATACATGGAATTGACCCAGGTACCTCCTGAGCTCATCAGCCAGCCCCTCTAGCGGGGGTCTCTAAGGGTGTGTTTACACTGCAATAAAACACCAGTGGCTGGCCCACATCTGCTCACTCAGGCTTGCAGGGCTCAGGCTGTGGGGCTATAAAATTGCACTGTAGACACATGGGCTTGGGCTGGAGCCCAGGATTTGGGACCCTCCACCCTTGCAGGGTCCCAGAGCCCGGGTTCCAAATGTCTCCAGTGCAGATTTTTAGCCCTGCAGCCCCACCCCCGCAGGCCAAGTCAGCTGGCACTGGCTAGCCACTAGTGTTGTATTGCATACCCCTAGAGCCTCACTAAAGTCAATGGGTTATCCCCATAGAGTTCATTGCATGCTCGGCATCTATTTCTCTCCACTACCTGTTAAATAAGGAGTTTCGGTGAACTAAACCTCTTTAAAGTAGATATAATTTTACTATTATGCTTTGAAAAACAAAACACAATGGTTAGTTCCCAGGAACCTCTCTATTTATACACACGTTTTGCCTTTGATTGCTTCCACCCTGGATTTTTATCTCATTTCCATGCAATGATTAACACTTGGCTACACAGTGAACAAAGGAAAATAGCTTGGAGTGGGCTGGTTTAAAAATCCCTGTACTCGGATAATGCTACAGCCAAGGGAAGATGTACTGTAATTTAGGAACAGTCCTATATATAGTAATATGCCCGAGTGCCTCCGGGGACCATAACCACTTACACATTTCACGTAGTACACGGAGGCAGAGCACAACTCTCTCTCTGTTCATGTAGGGATGGCTCCATTTCTGGTCCACGTGTGTCTCTTGGAGGCATATCCCAGCATTCCTGGCTGCTGCTTTAACCAAGAATACCCTTTTGTGAGAACAAATCCCTTTCCCTATGATGCTGACTTTCCTTCCTGGGAGTTTGCTTAAGCATTTCTAGTTAGATTTTGCCTGATTTCTCCTCATTTTTTTTGGTGGGGGGCGGGAGTGAGGGTAACTGTTATATAACTCCTCGTTTCTGGCTAAGGCTCAAGACTGGGAATTAGCAGACCTACATTCTAGTCCCATCTCTGTCACTGAGCTGTCCTGTGACCTTGGGCAAGTCTCTTCACCTTTCCGTGGCTTTGTTTCCCCTCCCATCCTTTTTCTGCCTTATCTATTTAGATTGTACATTCTTTGGGGCAGGAAGTCTTTCTTCTTATTATCCTGGCAAAATGAGACCCTGATCTTGGTTGTGAGCCGCGTCAGCTACTGTAATACAAACAATGGAAATAAATAATGATACTTTCATGGTACTGTAGCTACACTGCAGTTACAATGAGCATGAAAAAACCACTATTGTTATAATGCACAGTTTTAGCACTTAAAAGACACCACCATTATTGACCTAGTTATGTCAATATTTATTCCTTAGTTACTCATTACAACGGCAATTCCGCTCCCAATCTTGCTCTCACTGAAATCAGTGGCAAAAGTCCCATTGATGTAGCTGGTGCAAAATCCAGCCCTTAATCTGTACTGTAACTGCCAAAATGCCTTTGTTTTTGTAACCAGATGTAACCTCTACAAAGTAAAAATACATCCATGACATGCACTTTGCTCCAATATCTGTAACTGGAAGGAAATCACACTTTATTACTGTTTGGTGCCTATCAGCAAGTCATTCCTCACCTGGGAAACCAGAACAACAACCGTTTTTAAGAAAGAGTTATAGTTAAGAAAGTTAAATGCACAATCATTTAGAAATGCCTCGAAATCATAATTCTTCATAATGTGTGATGGTGCATTCTCCACCTAGAAAATTCACTCTGAGACAAGCAGTCTTAACCCAAGCTGTAAAAACCACTGTATGCAAATACTATGCATTCTCTCATTAACATGGCCATTCATGATAAAGTAAGTATGATGCATATATTGTATGCTATGCTGTAACCAATGATGCCAGAGTAAACTTGTTTTTCATGTCTACTTCAAGTGTCAGATAGTGAACCGCTTACTTGCATTGATGAGCAGTTACTCACAGAAATTAACTTCAATGGGGCTACTCCCGTGAGTAGGGTCTGATCAGTTGTACATCGGACCCTCGCTCGAACGCGGGGTTTGGGATCCATGCACGGTACCGCGTTAACCGCTTTACCATGGATTCCAATTAAAGTAATTTAATTTGGGATCCATGGCCGCGACTGCGCTATTACTGGATTCGCGCTATGTAGACGCGCATTCTAGCGAGGGTCTGCTGTGGTAAAGGGTTCATATTTTGACCTTTAATTAACAAGAGTTGGTGATGAAGGGACATCATCAACTTCAAAATCACATTTCTGCCTCCTGTTGTCACGAGCTACACCTCCATGCATTTGGCTAGAGCCTCAGCTGGTGCAAATCAGTGGAGCTCCATTCAATGGAGCTTGTCCCAAGTCCCGCCCGCTGAAGATCTGGCCTGTTATAACAAAGAAATGGAAGGAAAAAAGTCTCTAATATTTTGAACATTTTTATCTTGTTTGTTTGACAGCACTGGGGGCTCACCTGGGGTCTTCTTGGTTGACTCTGTCTGGAGCTGACGGGGTATTCACTTCTGAAATAGTACCTAGCCTCAATATGCATGGGATTTTTAAAAGCACACTAATCCGCATTACACAGTGGCTCTATACACTGCAAAATGATGCTGGCATAGCTATATCAGGTAGGAATGTGAAAAAATCACGGCCCCTACCCAACACAGCTGTGCCGACAAGACAAAACCCTCAGGGTAGACACAAGAGCGCTGCTGTCCGCTTAGCTAACATCCTTTGCGCAGGTGGCATGACTGTACAGCAGAACTCCTTCTGTCGGCATATTCTGTGTCTACACTGTGCCGACACCGCTGTGCCAACACAGTGTCTGTAGCGCAGCCGTGGTCTCAGTGGGATGCAGTTTCCCAAAAAGCCAGACTCATCGGATATTTCAATACATGCAGGCAAATGGGTTCCCAGCAGAGAACACCGAGGATCTGAAAATAAGCAGGGAACAGAGACATCCAGGCTGTAGTGGAATGTCTCCGGCCTGGCAAAGCGAGAAAGCTTTGAGCAGCCGAGGGAATGGCTCTGCGTGGCTTGGAGACAGCCTTCCTGGACAACTCATTCATTTATTCCCTAGGTTTAGAACAGCCTCCAAACACATTGATGATATTCCAGTGCACCTCACCGTCGGTAACATCAGACATAGGCCGAGCGCTAGCAGGGGAGGGGGCAAAAGGGACATCCCCCCTGCAAATGATCTTCAAGGGGCCCCTGATTATTGTAAGAACGGCCAAACTATGTACAGAGTTATCCAGTGTTAAGCAGCGGATGTGACAATGACCAAAGACTGACACAGTAGCCAATGTTACTTTTCTAAATGCTTAAAATCCAAGATTTTCCGAGGATCTAACTAGCCCCTGAACCCCTAGGAGGTTGTTTTCTAAAATAGGCCCCCCAGAATACCCTCCTGCCCCCCAATAATGGGCACCTAGGTTCGGCCCTGAGGGGGCACAATGAGGATATTAATATGAGGCAGAAGCTGTGACGTTAATGATACACAGACAGACGGTAGCACGTTTATTTCATGTGAGTGCGGTCAGTTGCTTTAAGGCTCTTCCGAAATGGAACTTCCTTGTGTCAACTAAATGAATCAAGTAACTTTCTTCTCCCTGCGCAGCCCTCTCCACCATGCCCTCCCCCTCCAAATAGTCACTGGACAATAAATGAGTAAAAAGCCAGTGTGACACCAAAGCTTCTTTGTGGAGGGGTTTAATTTCCTACCCTGCTCTGGGATTTTTTCAGAGGAAGGAAGGAAGGGGAGAGGGAGAGGAGAAAAAAATTGGGAACATGGCAGTAGATTAAGAGACAAGGGGTTGATTTGTTTAGGAAGACCAGAGGCCTGATCCAGCAAGCATTTCGTCGGACATGTAGACTCCTTGAAAGCAACTCCTTACCTGAGCAGGGGTTTGGAGGACTGAGTCCCAAGCGGCATCAATGATTACAATGATCGGATTTGTATCTGAAACTGACGGAAGTCAAATCCTGCCTTGCCCTGAACACACATTACATTCTCTTTGACGTTGCATGAAGCCCAAACAGCCGTGCTTAAAACTGCTCCTGACACATGCAACCTGTTTGTAATTTACAGTCATCGGTGCGGGGTCTTTTTGTGGGTGTGTGCACAAAAAACATCAGGCGGGGTGGTGTGTGCAAACGAGAGGCGTGTGAGTCATCAGGCGACGCGTCCTCCCTGGAGAGACAGTGACAATGCTCGGTTCCAGGAGGCAAGCATAAGGTGTGTGCGGCGTGTGCGGCAGAACCGATAGGAACAAGCCACACTGTGGCAGCATTGTATCTGGTGTGTCGGAGAGACACAGCGAGTCAAGCTGTGCTGACCTTTGTCCTTCCTATAGCAAATCCAGGCTGATTAATACCGGGGTCAGTGCTCAAATAGACGTCCTAGGAGAAAAGTTTATTCCCAGGCATCAGTTGTTCAGTCGTTATCCCCAGCATGAGAAGACTGAAATAGGAAAGGAGTTTGATGGTTTCAGAGGTCATTCTCCAAATGATGCCAGCTCCCCTCTTGATGCAACAGCCCAGGAACAGTTCTGGATAAGAGGGAATAATCTATTCATTCAATAAACTACAGTACTGCAAAGACACGCCTGTTCCCAGATGGTATAGTAATACAACTCCTAGCACATATAGAATATCAGGGTTGGAAGGGACCTTAGGAGGTCATCTAGTCCAACTCATTGCTCAAAGCAGGACCAATCCCCAATTTTTGCCCTAGATCCCTAAATGGCCCCCTCAAGGATTGAACTCACAACCCTGGGTTTAGCAGGCCAATGCTCAAACCACTGAGCTATCCCTCCCCCACAGCTGGAGGAACTCAGGGCTCCTTACAAAGAAGGAAGTATGATTGTCCCCATTTTGCAGAGAGGGAAACTGAGGCAGAGAATGATTTTTTTTTTTAAGCAGCCAAATTTGCAAAAATGGCCGCTCATTTTGAGAGCCCAACTGGAGACGCCGACGTATCTCAAGCTGGGCACTCAAAACACGGAGGCACCAAAAATGTTAGTGGCCCCTTCCGAAAACTTTCTCTGGAAGTGACGTGCCCCCGGCTGACACAGTGAGCCAGAGGCGGGGCTAGGAATAGAACGCACACCTGCTGACTTGCAGCTCCGGAGGGTACGTTGCTGCAGCATTGGGAATGTAGAGAAGAGTGGATAAAACAGAAGAAACTAGTGATGAGAGAAATTCCACAATGGTCCCAAGGTAGGTCAGGAGTTGCCTAAGCATTAATAACTTGGGATGCTCATCTGATATGAACAGAACAATCTGCCAGAAAAGGCCGTTTCTCCTAAGACTCGCAATACTTTCTGATTCTGTAGAAGAAGCCCAATTGTCTGATTTTTCCTCCCCAGGAGAGAACGGTCCCCCAGAAATGAGCATGAGGAGAAAAAACATGGTCTTTGTGCAATTTTAGCACACAGCAAACATAAAACACTTGCTGCAGCATCTGGGGGGTGGAGGAAAAAACAATAACCTGATCTCATCTGAAGTATTATTTAACACTTTACTGGAGAACGCTGACAGCTTCAGAACAGCTGTGGCCAGAGTGGAAGCACCCTGCTGGCAAGCTGATGATGTCTTAAGAGGAGCATATATCTGGGAAAGACGTAAAGGGACAGGGGTCCCTTCCAGCTGAATTAAGGCAATATAGACAAAGTAAACGGCCTGGTGAAGGATCGCTTTGATGACAAAGTATTTCAGTCTGATTTCAGGTCCCGGAACGCTGGCATTTAGGGGAACATGTCTGGCATTTTGTCTGGCATTTAGCTGCCTGGGTAACATATTGGTGCCATTAAAACCGGCACTGTGCTGCCTGCTTGTAAGTAGACAGGTCTGAAAAAAAGCAACATGGATCTGTGCGCCCTGAACACTGGGGAAGAAGAGCCAAATTGGAATTTAGTAGCTGGCCCCTGTCTCCATAATAGGCCAAACCAAAATCCCAGATCCAAACGGTCTTCGCAAGCCGCGAAGATCCCTAGATCCCAGCTTTGCCACATGAGGCAGTTTCTGTTCTTTAGAAGTTTTTGGTCATCTATCTCAAGAGGCTCTGAGACTTTTCATCTACAGACCGTTTCTGATCCAGTATAACTAGATCAGTTAGGGGTGTGATTTTTTTTTAACCAAAATAGTTATACCAGTACCACCCCTAGCATGGATGCAATTATATTGGTTTCATGTCCCTTCCCTATGGGAATAAGCGAGACCTCTATAGGCACCTGTATGCCAGTAAAACCGCAAGCACACTAGGGCTCCATATCACTTTAATTATACTGATACAGTTCAAGCGGTGTACTTTTTGTGTAGACAAGCCATGACTGCAAAGGGCCCAATCCTGAAAGGTGCTGATCCCCATCGACTCCAGTGGGAATAGAAACTAGGACCTCAATGGGAGATGAGGGGTCGCAGCCATTCAGGACTGGCCCTCTAGTGAACCGAAATTGTGGCTGTTTCATTTTATCTGCTATCTGAGACGGTGCCCTGCCTTATATGAAGAACACAGGTTGGTGCCCAGATACCAGGGGAATGGGCAACCTAGATGTATCTGGGACAGACAGACAGTTAGGACTGGAAGCCAGATACTCCTGAGTTGTAATCTGGGCTTTGACCCTGACTCTGATGCACCCCATCGCGAGTCATGTTAACTTTCCTGCCGCCGTTTACCTCTGTGTCAAAGGGGGATGGTGCTCCTGACTTACCTCATATGGGCATATGTCGATGTTTGTGACCTGCTGCTACATCAGATGCTCTCCCAGGCCTGGGATGCCTGGGAGAGGGGAGCACAGGCCTGGGAAGTACATTCGTGTTGGCTGTGTTGTACCAGAGTCAGCTTCTCTTTTTGATGCCCCTGCCGGAGCCCTCATAGAAATGTAATAGGCAGCTCCTGATGCTTGCCCAGACAACCTACGTTTTCAATACAAGAGAACTTTCTTCCATCTCTCTCTTTCTGTCCCCCCCGCAGAAGGGGCCCAATTCTGCTCTCATTTGCATGAGTCTAATCCCAAAAGAAATCAGTTACCCCAGATTTGCACGATGTAACTGAAAGTGGAACTCCTGACAAAGGTGTGACAAGATTATGATGATCAACAGATAGCTCAGGCAGTGGTGCTATAAGGAGGGCTTTGGGATGTATGGCCACTGGGAGGCATTCATGGACAGAGGACTGTTCTCTCAGGATGGACTTCACCTGAGTAGGGAGGGAAATAGACTTCTAGGATGGAGGCTGGCACAACTAATCAAGAGAGCTTTAAACTAGGAATTTGGGGGAGATGGTTGGGAGATGTCCAGGTAATCTCCATGCCAGATTTTAACACTGAGAAGGAAGAAAACGAAGTAAGAAAGGATACAGCCGTGGGTAGGAGAATGGACATAAGGAGGAAGGACAGTGTAGATACCAGTCTAATAGGCGATACTGGCGGTAGAATGTCTGTGCCTAATCGGGTAAAGAATGTGAGCAAAGCCAAACAGCAAAAATTAAGATGTTTGTACACCAACGCGAGGAGCCTAGGTAACAAAATGGAGGAACTAGAGCTACTGGTGCAGGAAGTGAAACCAGATATTAAAGGGATAACAGGAACATGGTGGAATAGTAGTCATGACTAGGGTACAGGTATTGAAGGGTATGTGCTGTTTAGGAAAGACAGAAATAAAGGCAAAGGTGGTGGAGTAGCATTGTATATCAATGATGAGGTAGACTGTAAAGAAATAAGAAGTGATGGAATGGATAATACAGAGTCTGTCTGAGCAAAAATCACATTGGGAAAGAAAGCTACTAGAGCCTCCCCTGGGATAGTGCTTGGGGTGTGCTATAGACCACCGGGATCTGATTTGGATATGGATAGAGACCTCTTTAATGTTTTAAATGAAGTAAATACTAATGGAAATTGTGTGACCATGGGAGACTTTAATTTCCCAGATATAGACTGGAGGACAAGTGAGCTAATTCAGTTCAAGCTAAATGGAAGGATAAACAAAAATAGATCTGCGATTAGGGTTTTTGATTTCAAAAGGGCTAACTTTAAAAAATTGAGGAAATTAGTTAGGGAAGTGGAAGGGACTGAAGAACTTGTGGATCTAAAAGTGGAGGAGGCCTGGAATTACTTTAAATCAAAGCTGCAGAAACTATCAGAAGCCTGCATCCCAAGAAAGGGGGAAAAAATCATAGGCAAGAGTTGTAGACCAAGGTGGATGAGAAAGCAGCTCAGAGAGGTGATTAAAAAGAAGCAGAAAGCCTACAAGGAGTGGAAGATGGGATGGATCAGCAAAGACAGCTACCTTATTGAGGTCAGAACATGTAGGGATAATGTGAGAAAGGCCAAAAGCCATGTAGAGTTGGACCTTGCAAAGGGAATTAAAAACAATAGTAAAAGGTTCCATAGCCATATAAATAAGAAGACAACAAAGAAAGAAGAAGTGGGACCGCTAAACACTGAGGATGGAGTCGAGATTAAGGATAATCTAAGGCATGGCCCAATATCTAAACAAATACTTTGCCGCAGTCTTTAATGAGGCTAATGAGGAGCTTAGGGATAATGGTAGGATGACAAATGGGAATGAGGATATGGAGGTAGATATTATCACATCCAAGGTAGAAGTCAAACTTGAACAGCTTAATGGGAGTAAATCGAGGGAGATCGGGGGGCAAATAATCTTCATCCAAAAATATTAAAGGAATTGGCACATGAAATTGCAAGCCCATTAGCAAGAATTTTTAATGAATCTGTAAACTCAGGGGTTGTACCCTATGACTGGAGAATTGCTAACATAGTCCCTATTTTTAAGAAAGGAAAAAAATGTGATCCGGGTAACTACAGTCCTGTTAGTTTGACATCTGTAGTATGCAAGGTCTTGGGGAAAAAAATTAAGGAGAAAGTAGTTAAGGACTTTGAAGTCAATGGTAATTGGGACAAAATACAATATGGTTTTACAAAAGGTAGATTGTGCCAAACCAACCGGATCTCCTTCTTTGAGAAGGTAACAGATTTTTTTAGACAAAGGAAACTCCATGGATTTAATTTACCTCGATTTCAGTAAGGCATTTTATGTGGTTCTACTTGGGGAATTATTAGTTAAATTGGAAAAGATGGGGATCAATATGAAAATTGAAAGGTGGATAAGGAACTGGTTAAAGGGGAGACTACAACGGGTCATACTGAAGGGTGAACTGTCAGGCTACAAGTGGAGTTACTAGTGGAGTTCCTTGGGGATCGGTTTTGGGACAATCTTATTTAATCTTTTTATTACTGACCTTGGCACAAAAAGTGGGAGTGTGCTAATAAATTTTGTGGATGACACAAAGCTGGGAGATATTGCCAGTACAGAGAAGGACCAGGATATTATACAGGAAGATCTGGATGACCTTGTAAACTGGAGTAGTAGTAATAGGAAAAATTTAAGAGTGAAAAGTGTAAGGTCATGCATTTAGGGATTAATAACAAGAATTTTAATTATAAGCTGGAGATGCATCAGTTGGAAGTAACAGAGAAGGAGAAGGACCTTGGAGTACTGGTTGATCACAGGATGACTATGAGTCGCCAATGTGATGTGGCTGTGAAAAAAGCTAATGCGGTCTTGGGATGTATCAGGCGAGGTATTTCCAGTAGAGATAAGGCGGTGTTAGTACCATTATACAAGGCACTGGTGAGGCCTCATCTGGAATACTGTGTGCAGTTCTGGTCTCCCATGTTTAAGAAGGATGAATTCAAACTGGAACAGGTACAGAGAAGGGCTACTAGGATGATCCGAGGAATGAAAAACCTGTCTTATGAAAGGAGACTCAAAAAGCTTGGCTTGTTTAGCCTAACCAAAAGAAGGCTGAGGGGAGATATGATTGCTATCTATAAATATATCAGAGGGATAAATGCCAGGGAGGGAGAGGAATTATTTAAGCTCAGTACCAATGTGGACACAAGAACAAATGGATATAAACTGGCCATCAGAAAATTTAGACTTGAAATTAGATGAAAGTTTCTAACCATCAGAGGAGTGAAGTTCTGGAACAGCCTTCCAAGGGAAGCACTGGGGGCAAAAGACTTATATGGCTTCAAAACTAAGCTTGATATGTTTATGGAGGAAATGGTATGATGGGTTAGCCTAATTTTGGCAATTAATTGATCTTTGACTATTAGAGGTAAATGTGCCTAATGGACTGTGATGGGATGTTACATGGGGTGGGATCTGAGTTACTACAGAGAATTCTTTCCTGGGTGTCTGGCTGGTGAGTCTTGCCCACATGCTCGGGGTTCAGCTGATCGCCATATTTGGGTTGGGAAGGAATTTTCCTCCAGGGAACATTGGCAGAGGCCCTGGGGGGTTTCACCTTCCTCTGCAGCATGGGGCATGGGTCACTTGCTGGAGTATTCTCTACACCTTGAAGTCTTTAAACCATGATTTGAGGACTTCAATAGCTGAGACATAGGTTAGGGGTTTATTACAAGAGTGGGTGGGTGAGATTCTGTGGCCTGCATTGTGCAGGAGGTCAGACTAGATGATCATAATGGTCCCTTCTGACCTTAAAGTCTATGACTCTATGACAGAGGGCTCCCTAGTAGGGAAAGATGCTAAAGGCACCTTTATCTTGACGGCACAATTTGATTCAATAAATGTAAAGCACATGTGCTATGGAAAGGTAGAATAATCTCTGGTATTGTGGACTCCCAGACAGTGCAAGATTTTCCATTTGCAAGGGCATTTTTTAAATTAGTATAGAAATGTATATTTTCTGAATAAAGTGCTTGTTGCGGGATTTAAGAAAAAAAACCCAAACTGTGAAACCTAAAGTAGGGCAATACCCTTCCCTTCAACAATACCTTGACTTCCTACAGTCAGCAGATGCAATATGCATGGGATTCAGAATGATCCCATTAAAATTCATTAAACCGTGTTTCCAGCTATTTAGTAAATTTTGAAGAAAAGAAACCTATTGCCTCTTCTGCTCCCTACTATGGCCTCTTTGAATGTAATTAACCCTTCATTCATGGGTCTTTCTATCCAACTAATCTCCCACCTCGTGCCTTCCAATGCATTTTTAATACCACGGCTAATACTGCCACCTAAAATCCCCTAGCGCTCGCTGCGCAATGGAGCTCTTTGCAGAGGCGAGGTATTGTAAATCTCCATAAACAGTGCTTGGATGAACAGCAAATTCAGATAAGTGATGCGTTCTTTTTCATGTCTCCCAGTTACAAACAGGGAATGCTCTTCATTCTTCAAGGTAGATTTTTGTCAAGGATGAGGCTGCATTCATACCACCCCAGGGGATTTAGCTGGTAGATTCTGGGATGGTTGGTTGAGGGGGATAAATAAATAAACCATGGCAATACACATGCAATAAATTAAAAAGCAAACAAGTCAGAAAGACATGCAAATCAGCTGGGAGATGTTATACAGTGTGTCATCCTCGCTCACACGGAATGCAAAGAGTCCGTCTCCTGCACTACAGGAGCCCAGACCCAAGCCTGAAAGGTGCTGTGCCCCTCTAACTCCCCCTGACTACAGGACCGAGTCCTTATTTAAGGATTTTTGTGGGCAGAAGAAGTAGGAGGAGAATGGGGAGATTATTTCACCTTCAATAGAACTGGTCGAAATTTTGTAATGCAAAATTTTTCTTCCCTCTAAGATAAAGGGCTTTTTCTTCCAAACAAAATGTCTGATTTTGATGGGATTTTGGGAGGGGCTTCGGCTGACAAAATGAAAACTTTGGATGAGACGGAAAACTGTTTTGTTGCCACATGTTTGCAGGAACCCAAACCACTGCCTGATCCGCTCTGACCTGTCACTCTCTGTAAGGAAAGCCAGAAAGAAAGTCTGTTAAGAGGTAGGAGACACTGTGGAGACTGTAGGATGAGCCATATCATATATTCACAGTGCTGAGGGCTTCCTGTACAATTGCAAAAGCTTGCAATCTACCGTGCATCATTTCCGAGTCATGGTGCTATGTTTTCTCACCCGATCCCAGAAAACTTCTACTAGTTTAGATCTTCCGTATATACCTTAGATAGGCCTCAAGGACTCTGATTCAGCAAAGCACCCAATGATTTCAGTGTGGCAACTCACATGATTAAATTAAGCATGTGCTTTGCTGGATGGGGGCCAATGTGCTATAATAACTCCATTTCATCTTAAAGAGATAGGTATCCATCCTCCTGGGTACATTGCCGTATAGTACATTGATCTGAATGTACTCCATGTGTGCACAGGTGTATGTAATTTGTATTTATTGATTGTATTTTAGTTGATTGAGCTCTGTCTATGTGCTCATGGTCAGTGCAGGACAAACATAGAAGAACCAATCCCAGCCCCGTTCTTTCAGTGACAGATATTACAGTTTATGTGCTGGATGAATGTCCAATCTTAAAGAACCAGGATGCCAATTTTTAAATACCGTATTTAACTTGTATGCATCATCACTGTCGAGCTTTGCAGAATAAGTGTGCTCTCAGGAGAAAGCAGGGATTGATATGTCTATAAATTGTTTCGGCAGTTGGAGGTTTAGGGACACCCAGAGCATGGAGTTGCATCCTTGACCATCTTAAGAACATAAGAATGGCCATACTGGGTCAGACCAAAGGTCCATCCAGCCCAGTATCCTGTCCACTGACAGTGGCCAATGCCAGGTGCCCCGGAGTGAGTGGACCTAACAGGTAATGATCAAGTGATCTCTCTCCTGCCATCCATCACCCACCTCTGACAAACAGAGGCTAAGGACTAATATCTTGGCTAATATCCATTGATGGACCTATCCTCCAGGAACATATCTAATTCCTTTTTAATGCAATTGTGCTTTTGGCCTTCACAACATCCCCTGGCAATGAGTTCCAAAGGTTGAGTGTGTGTTGTGTGAAGAAATACTTCCTTATGTTTGTTTCAAACCTGCTGTCTATTTTCACTGGGTGTTACATGAATGGGTGAATATCACTTCCTTATTCATTTTCTCCTCATATGGAAGCTATTCCATACCCCTAATCATTTTTGTTGCCCTTCTCTCTACTTTCTCCAATTCTAATATGTCTTTTTTGAGATGGGGCAACCAGAACTGCTTGCAGTATTCAAGGTGTGGGTGTAACATGGATTTACATAGTGGCGTTATGATATTTGCTGTCATATTTTCTAGCCCTTCCCTAAAAGTTCCTAACATTCTGTTTGCTTTTTTGACTGTCGCTGCACATAGAGCAGATATTTTCACAGAACTATCCACGATGATTCCGTGATCTCTTTCTTGACTGGTAGCATCTAATTAGACCCCCTCATTTTGTATGGATAGCTGGCATTATGCTTTTCAATTCATCACTTTGCATTGATCATTTCTTTGGACCGCAGGCTCTAGAGGTGGAAACTGAGGTACAAAGAATTGTAAGGACTTCTCGGGTGACGAGACAGCAAATGTGAAAAATCGGGACGGGGGTGGGGGATAATAGGAGCCTATATAAGAAAAAGACCCAAAAATCGGGACTGTCCCTATAAAATCGGGACATCTGGTCACCCTACTTGACCGGAAAAGCTCTCAGCACTCGGTGACTTGATGAATGTTACACAGGCTGCTAGTGAAAAAATCAGGAAGAGAATCAAGGAATCCCACCTCCCAGTGTCCTAATCCTACAACTAGAGGTTACCACATCAAAGAAAAGGGATAGGTACAAGTGTAAGGTAGAAAACTATATATTAGATGTGTGTGTGTGCTTGTGTTGTGTGTGTGCATGCAAACAGTTCAGCACACAGTTGTGATGCACAAATTGTATATGAAGGGGTCCATGTGTGTATTTACAGCGTAACGCTATAGTTCAATTAACATACATCTCTATTGCACGGAAAATGCACGTATAAATTCACCTGTGATTTCAATGATAGGAACCAAAAAATTAATCTGGGAAATAGTCAGGCCGATCTGACATAGTGGGTTATAAAATTGCAAGAACCTAGCTGGAGTGAAGCACTACATCTGGAGCTCTTAGTCTGATACCAAAAATCAAACAAAAAAAAAGGCCCAAATTATAATTCTTATTATTTATGAACACAGATGAAAAGCTAAAGGGTACACTGCAGCGCGCACAGATGCTGATTATCTGGAGATTATATTGATGATGTAATAAAAATTCACTTTGGCTATTAAGCTGCACCAGGACAATCAGAGAGAGATTAGATAAAAATCAGAGAGAATGAATAATAGAAGGGAGAGGAAAGTCATAAACCATAACTCCCGGCAAAGCACTCCATCCCAGAGTCCCCCTTCAATCAGAATAAATAAGTGTTGGAGCATATATATATACCTCCCATATGTACACATACACACTCATACGGGATATAGGTAGATTTGTGTGTGTGTGTATACGTACACCTGTAGGTAAATATGTATTCACACACACATATATATATATATACACACACACATACACACACAATTCTATCTACCTATGAATGTGCATAACACATATACACACAATTTCTTTCTGTATGTGTATGTATATGCATATATCTCACATTTAGGAATATACCTTATGCACACAGCATCACAAGGACATAGATAGATAGATAGATAGATAGATAGATAGATAGATAGATAGATAGATAGATAGATAGATAGATAGATAGATGTGTGCATGTCTAAAACAAGCTCCCTTTGCCTGCAGCCGGATGGCGATGAGAGAAAACTTTCTCCTCCAGAGTGCTTGCTTGAAAGAGAGCAGTGCGGCTGCACGTCCAACGTTGGTTCAAGTTTACTGACCATGTTTAATATTTGATTAAACCTTTGGCATAGCTGACTATCCTGATCTGAATAGATGATCCGACACTTTCCTGGGTAGTAAAGCCAAGCATAAGTAATAGCCATCTTCTGACTATGCGACTTGAATTCTGCCATCTCTAAAGAAGCTGCTAAATGCTTCTGGGTTCCTTTCAACTGCTCTATGTTTTCAGCTGGCCTCTACGGAAACAAGAAAGCAACAAACCAGGAAATGTATTCATTTGCCACAGACAAATGTGGGGCAGTGATTTATTAGTAATGGGGGAGAAATCCGCCTCCTTCCAAACACTCAACCCTCCCTGGATCTAAGTATTTTTCCTCTCCTCCTCTCTGTACTTTTTGCCTGTGGTTTGCATTATCCTTTGCTAAATACATTACAACATGCTCGACACCTTGCTCGGCAGCTTGGAGATGGTTTGCGGTTGCCCACGCAAACACAAACACACATATGCACACAACCAGCAATTTTACAAATCAGCCATGCTGGCAGGGGATGGGCATGCAAGCGTTCGCAAGGGAACATAGCTAAGGGTGGCAGAAAACAACAAGTAGAGCTGCAGGATCGGAGCGCATCGACTGCTACGGCTTATGGAACAGCCACTGATGCTTTCAGAGTGGATAGTCAGAACGGTGATTTTAGCTTAGGTGCTCTGTGCACTGGCCTGCCAGATCAAGAAATGCCCAGTCCTTCGGCACAGACAAAATAAGCCAGACCTAATAATAGTAATAAACACTTTGAACCCAGACAGACGCTTTCCACATAATGATCGGAGCAAAGTTGAGCATCACGGGTCTCTTTCTTACGCACAGAGAAATTGAGGCACAGATTGGTTTAAAGACTGTGCTCCAGATGACACAGGATGCTAGCTGGGAACAGAGCACAGCTTTCCAGTCCCCGTCATCTCAGACTATGCTGCCTCCCTTCTCTGAGATGCTTTCTTTGTTTTGCTTTGTTTTTGTTTTTTTGGGGGGAGGGGGGCAGGGGGAAGAAGAAAGGATTTAAGATATGAAAAAAGCTTCAGAACTAGAGGAAAATCTGCTTGTAAGAAGCAGCATTCTTGCCCTGCAGGGAAAACATAATCCCATGGAAAATATATGAAGGATCCTTGCTCTGGTGGGAGAAATTTGGTGTTGATTTGACTAAAAAAAAGGGTGAACTTATAAAGCCTTTGATATATTGTATTGTGGTTTGGGCTTCAAAGGAGGACACAGAGCCCTGATCCTCTCTCTACATCCCTTCCCTCCTTCATTGAGACTGCTTTCTTTGGCCTGGACGGACAGAGTCCGATCCTTTCTAATGCTTGCCATGGCTTTTACTTCGCCTGGCCAGAGCGGCATGTCTTCTGCACAAATACTGAGCATGCCTGTTTGGCGGAGGGCAGAGAGCCAGGGGACAGGCTAGAATGATGAGATTTAAACTGCAGATCCAAGGAATGGACACAGAGAACGCGCAGTGGCTGACAAGAGCACGAGGCGAGAAATTAGCGTGGATCAGGGACCCTGGGCAGCAACCTTGTGGAGCTAGGAATCTGGTCAGGAAAGTGAGAGCCTGGGAAAGGGGAGCACAGGCCTGGGAAGTGAACATGGCAAGCGAGCAGGTAGCCATGAGGAGTGGGTCTCGGAGGCAAGCATGGGGCCCTGGGGAATTGAGCCTGGCATTCAACAGAGAGAGCCCGAGAACTGAACTCCTGGAGGAAGAGCTCGCACTTGGACCTTGCAGCCGGGGGTGGGGGTGGGGGGGGCGCGAAGACAGGACCTGGGAACGAAGCTGAAAGAGCCAGGCCTCGGAACCAAACCCGGAGAGGAAGAGCCTGGGAACTGAACTTGGAAAGTGAAAGCAAAGACCTGGGTCTGATAACTGAGCCTGGGGAGTGAGCTGCTTGCCCAGCAATGAAAACTAGTTCTCTAGCCCAGCAGGGTCACTGGGCCAGTTGCTTGTTCTTTGAATGATAAACCTGCTGCCAGGAGTCCTGCCACTGGATCTAAGTGGGGAGAGAGGGAGAGAGAGAGAGAGTGTGTGTGCGTAGGAATGAATCCTTCTCTGAACAGTCAGGTTGAGTCCAAATTCTACCAGCATCTTCGTGACCCACGCCTATAAACCGGTCGGTAGCAAGTGATCATTTAAAAAAACACAACCCCATTGCCGGGGAGACCAGACTGGAGAGAACACAGAGCCCCTCTTTCCAAACAAGAACCCACGGTTCTTCCCCTTCGTGCTGCTGGTAAAGCTAAGTAAATATATAAATAATTAAACACAGACTTTCCCTGCTGCCCCAGGGCCTGCGAAACGGAGACTAAGTTGGATTTCAGGCCGTCAGACGACATCATGTTGCTCACACACAAAACCTGCCTGCCCACCTTCGGCGGGATATCAGTGACAAAAAGCGGCTCATGCGGACCGCAAGCAAGCAGAGGCTGAGAAAGCAGGAGGGGCGGGTTTACGCCATCAGCAATTCAGAGCCACTCTTCCACCAACCCCACTTCCTCTGCGTTGGGCTGTCAAAACGATGAGCAGGAAGAGGATGAGTAATGACAAATGTGATATTGACGTAGTAGCAAAAAAACAACCCACCCCAAAACGAAACCAAACCAAAACCCAACTGTTTTATTTGCTAGTGTTGGTTGCCAGCTGGTTAGTGTCGGAAATACCCTGAAAAACCCCTTTTCACTGAAATGAGTTTCATGCTGATCTGACACACTGGCCACGGAAATGCTCTGTTTATCCACATAGCGAACGCCGAAAGCCCCCTTTGCCCCGCCCCTACACTGGACCACTCTGCCATGGAAGGATAATGATATTCCCACTCCGTGGCCTCCTTTCCTGTCTTCTCGTGCCCATAGTGGTGGTCGTTTTTTGTGAAATGGCCTTCTGTTCACTAGGCACCTGACCCAAGGCCCACTGAAGGCAGATGGGAGAATTCCCGTTGACTTCCATGGGCTTTGGGTCATGTCCTAGCCAATGGACAGAGACCACCAACGCAATTAACCTAAATCCCTGAGCAGGGGTGGAAGTAAGGCGGTACGGGCCGGTATGGCGTACCGGTAAAAAGTAGCTGCCGGTACCGACCCGTACTGCTGACTTTAAAGCCCCTTATGTGCCCCACATCGGCAGCCCTGCCGGGTCCCTACCATCAGGGCCGCCAATAGGGGGTGAAAAAGGGGCAGCAACGTTAAAGCGCTGCTGCGGCAAAGGACCCTGCCGCGGCAGCGCTTTAATGTCGTCGCCCCTTTTGCGCCCCCCCCCAGACGCTGATGGGGGGCAGGGAAGCAAAAGAAGTCGCTGCCCCGGGGCCATGATTTAAAAGGGCCCGGGGCGCTGGCTGCTGCTGCTGTTGTCGCGGCAGCCAAAGCCCCCGGCCCTTTAAATCGCCACTGGAGCCCCGGGCGGCGTGGGCCAGGCAGCGCAGATGGGCTGCCTGGGGGACGCTGACCCCAGCCCCGCCCCTTCCACCCAAGGCCCTGCCCCTTCCAGGGGTCGGGGGCAGAGCGGCCCCATACCAGTAAGGGCTCCATTTTACTTTCACCCCTGCCCCTGAGGAGCCATCAGGTGGGAGCAACTTCCTGTCACCACTGACCCATGCTCGCTATGGACACAGTGGCTTAAGCCTGATCCAAAGCTCATTGGAATCAACATGCTTTGCACCAGACCCGTAGAGCAGAAAGGCCTGGGAGAGCCCTGTCCCCATCCCTGGAGCCATACGGCTCCCTAAGAAACCATCATAACGACAACACGTAGTTCCTATATGATTCATTGTAAAATATCCTGTTCAAGGTCCGGAGTTAGTGAATGAGTACATCTCTGAAGGCACCGGCATTACAAAGAAAGGCCTGATCTTGCTTCCTGCTGAAATTAATGGCAAAATGCCCCTTGGCTTCAGCAGGCCCAAACAGACGCTCAGCCAAAACGTCTGAGCACCATGTCTTCCTCCCGTCCCCACGTTTGAAAGCCTGAACTCGGGTTTGGGCGTTTCCCCTGCTCCCAATAATTGGCCCTTATTTAGCCTCTTTCAGCTAAGATTCTCAAAGATTTACCAGTATCGATTAAGCCTCACATCATACCCCCGCATCCCTCAGAAGTCTGATTATTCCCATTTGACAGATGAAGAAGCTACGGGTACGATCCAAAACCCACTGAAGTCTTTCCCCTGGATTCCACAGCTTCGGATCAGGCCTTATAGTTTAACGACCGGCTCAGGTTGTATTGGTGAGTCTTTATCAAAGCTAAGATTAGAACCCAGGAGTTCTGGTTGCCCATTGTGAGCCCATAACTGCTAGATTATACTCCGTCCCTCGTTGGAAAACAACAGAAAGGACTGGCAGCACCTTGAAGAGGGCAGCCCTGCCATATATTAGCCGGTAGTGAATAGTAAAGAATGAACACCAATGTTTTCTTTTGTTTTGCTTAATATGGCATTAACTTTTAGTATCCCCACTAGTAGAAAGTAAAAACTGTCACCACTATATCACCATTATCTCCAGCAACATCTTTATATGCAAATTCACCTGCAATGTATTGATGGGTTGGTTGGTTTGGGGTTTTTTTTTAAATCTCTTATGCTCATGATGAACTTGGAATGAAATCATCTGTAAGATACTTATTTGCTGGGCCTCTAAATCAGTGATGTACCATCTCTTGCAAACAACAATGCAATAATAATGTCTTCTGAAGACTTTTTCAAGGGTTTTTAACCTTCCCTTTCCCACCAAGGTACTTTTTTTTTTTTACTGCCACCCTATTGAATGAGACCATACATTTCTTTGCCTTCTTTAAAAAAACAAAACCCAAAAACATTCTGATGTAGGGAGGGGTCTCATAAATGAGGAATTGCACATGTCACAGAAGAGAGTGAAAAATCAGACCCCTGATCCATGTATTATGGAAGACTGAATCTGATCAAATAAAGAGCTTTCAAAAGCAATTAAACCCCTGCAAAAGGAAAACACTTGCTCTCTAAACTGAAACAAGGAATAATGCAAGACAAACCATCCTGAAACTACCGTACGGCAACTAGAATCAGACACTTTGAGCTGAATGGTAGAACCGAATGAATGAACTAGCAAACCTAGAAGACAGCATATAGCTGAAGAGGGAGTAGTTAGGAGATTCTGAAGCAAGCCGGTCTGCGTGTCTAGATGTATACGATTAACAATCTTAAGATAGTCACATTCCATGTTACTGAGAGTTCCTGTCTCATGAGCAGTATCCTGCAAAATTGTTTCTAACTTGAGGCCTGATCCAAAGCCCCTTGAAATCCGGGGGGGGGGGGGGTCTTTCTGTTGATTTCAATGGGATTTGAATCAGGCCCTTGTCTGAGCTGTAAAAAGAGAGAGAGAGGGAGAGCATTCCTTGCCCTTTGATTCTTTTCACAATAATTAAATTAAAATATTTTAAAAACATGAAAAAAAAAATAACCAGAAAATAACCAGACACTTTTTTTTCTGCATCACCATATAGGATAACAAAGCAAAATTGCTCTTAGGGATCAATCCTTCACTGATAACGGCTAGACTAGGTGGCCCAAAGAGTCTTTGCTATGTCTAATGTCTATGATCTCCTTGCGACTGTGATGCAGTCATGCAAAGATCTTACGTGACAGAAAGATACAGATAGATGTGTGATAGCAGAGAAGTGGGTCAATTTCTGTTTGGACAGGGTGAAAATTCCTTTCTCTGAATAAGGGGGACGGGATGAGCCCTGCTTTTAATAGGCAGAGAACCAGAGTTTTCACTGTGTTCGCTTTCAAAGAGTTTCAAGCCAACGCAATCTGCTCAGGAAAGGGATCTGTCTCGCATGCAACGTTCCAGAGAAGTGCTTCAAAACATCTGTACCTTAGTATATTATTAGAATCAATCAATATTATTAACATTACAGGACAATTTTGTAAATTCTGCATTGTCCTCCTCCCCTGACTGTTACAGCAGTTGCTTTATACAGTCTGGTTAGATTGGTCAACCAAGCTATCGATATTATTAATGAAGAATATCTACATTGTGACCTTTGCTCACAGAACTGAATCTTTCCTATATGGCTGTCAGTTTCCTTAAAGAAGTATTGATAAGCTCATTACTGTATTACTATATATAATTTTAGGTGTGATTTTCACTCACCCTCAAGCATCTTAGGATAGTAAAATAATGTTCTTCCCACCCTTCCTAAAACACAGGTCCCCTTAGAATTGATCAAATGTTGAATTAGAACATTATGTAGAGGAAACATAATCATGGGATTTCTACAAGCACTCTGTGATATATATTTTGATCTTTCGAAAGCCTTCATCCCTCTGGATCCTGGTAGGGAAGCACTGTTTTATAGGGATATTATTAGGTTGATGCTGCTTATTCATCTACCTGCAAGAAGCTGTCTACCCCAACAAAGATATTTCTGTGTTTGCAGTGAGTGATGCCTATTGTGTGAGGTGAATCTACCCTTAGAGCTTGAAAAGAAGAGGAACTATGCGCATAGGTCTGTCCTTTATATACATGTATGCATGCATGCTCTGTGCATGCACTATATGTGCAGATATTTGTATTAGAAACTGTTCAAGTATGCAGTCAGATCTAATCAGACCAACACTGTCTGCAAAGCTCCATTTTTCTTCTGTCTGAAGAAAACTCCTGTCAGGAGCCACACATTCAGCACACTGTAAAGTCAGCCTGGTTATCTTTAAATATTTTTGAGACCCAGACACGCTACACATAAACCAGACATGGATTAATTAGGTGTGACCATATCATTAAATTAGCACAATGAACAAACAGCTTCATGTCACATTCAACTCTTCATATACTGATTCCAAGAAGTCAAGTCACCTGTCACTTTCACCTAAGAATAAGCTTTCCGTAATGTTGCATTTGAGGAGTGAAATATGTAGAGAGATCTGTGACTATGTGCATATTGTACACACACACACACACATACAAATACGTATCCATGTGTATACTGAACGTGTGTTTTCATGAACATGTATGTATATTTGTATGATTGTGTATACATATAGAGACATATATGCACTAGTATATCTCTTTATATAACATTATATAGACAGCTCTATTCAGTACAGCCCCTTCCATACACATGATGTCCCATTATGTTTTCCAGAGTTAAAGAAGAGAATTATAGATTTAAGCAGCAGTGAGGGGGGAAAGGATCGTGTGGCATAAGCAAAAGAGAAAATTTCTGTCTATCTGCCTGTCTATCTGTAATGCACATTGGTGTGATCCACTATCTGCAAAATACTCGAACCTGTATCTTTACAGCTCATCTCTCCTGACAACAAGAGGCTCCCAGTGACAAGAGCATCAACAACATTCCCGTCCTACGAAATGGTTAATGTTAAGCAATGATTGTCCCTGTTCGAATAAAGGAGGGAGAAGTAAACAGATAAGGGCGAGGTAGATCGAAATCTGTATGCCTCATTGGCTCAGCTGTCGGATATTTCTAATGCAAGTTACGGGTTTGTTACTAAGAACCTGTTAAGTATCTTTAAACCTTTGATCTGTAGCCAGTCTTAACAAAGGTGACAATTAATTAAAGGAGAGTGCCTTGCAATAAAGTTCCGTTGTGGTCAGTTTATATACACTGTCCAAAGCTGGCTCATGGAAGTCACTGTCAATTAAAACCTTGTTGGAGTCCAGTTCATTATCAATTTTTCCCCTTGCCTTGATCAATATTTTTGGCCGCTCCTGCTTGAAAAACTTAACACAGTGTCTATATCTATATGTCTTTCCATTCATTTCCATGGAATAGATGCCTGTATATTATTTATTTTTAGCCACTACATATGGTCAGGCACTTTATTTGAGAGGCTTAGTGTTCCCATCCATCTTTATGTTAAACAGCTACAATAATAAGCCTTCTCTTCCTTAGAGAAGATGTCAGTTGTGTATAATGAATGCACATTAAAAGCTGCATTCACCTGCATGTTGCATCCAGGCTGGGGCTCAAAGTGACAAAAGCAAACAAGCGCAAATCCCACGATGACACCCTGACTCCAGCTCACACCAAGTATTGCAGCACGGAGCGTGCAGAATATCATTCCATGAGATCATGAGATCTCAGTCATGCCATGGCACATCTGGAGGACTCAGGAAGAAAAAGATCCCTATAATATAGACCACAGCTCTGTCCATGGAGCTAGGGCAGGGTGACAGCCTTAATTTCTACCTGCCATGATTCCTTCCCCTCCCCATCCCCGTTGCAGTTTTGAATAGATAAGGCTCAGTCCTTCACAACTATCCCTGGCACAACTCCCTGTGGCATCAGTGAGTGAGAAAGGAGGGACAAGACTTGTAATAAGAGTTGTTTCTCTTGTTGGTTTCCCTTCTTCCTTTGAGTATTACTTCGTTACATTGAAGGGAATCTAGCAAAAGAGACAAGCTCAGCCCTGGAAGTGTAGGACAGCCGGAGATATTGTGGTTTTAGTATGTAAATCCACCACCCACAGCTTTTAAAAATCATGCAGCCCAGACAGCTACCGCAGGGCTCGCGTGGGGAGGTAACTAACTGCATGCAAACCCGGAGCCCAATCCTGCTCCCATTGAAGCAGATAGTAACACTTCAATTGACTTCCATAGGGGAGGGAGAGGGCCGGACCTTGGTGCTAAAGAGAGGAGGATGCTTAGATTCATAGTCCCGTTTTCTGTGAGGACTGTGCTCAGCTTAGCTCATGTAACCGTTCACCTGCTTTGGACAAACACAGGGACAAAGTATTGTAGGGCACGAATACAAAGGAGTTGGCAGGTGAGCCACAATGAAATTCGTGGCCTTCTGCTGTTCTGGACTATTACTGTAACTTTACAGCCAAGACATATTTAAGTTGCTGGAACTGTTTGGGGTTTTGTTTTGTTTTTCAATGCAGGTCTCATCTCCCCCAGTCATTTCTCCTTTGAAACCATTACTGCCTGTCGCATAAACCCTCCGTTAGTCACACTCGATTGACGTGAGGGACCGTAACGGCTCCTTCAGAGTCGTCATGGTCTGCCAGGTCAATGCGGCTGGCCTGCATGCGCATACGGTACACATGATAAAAAACCCTCTTATGCTTGGCTGAAAAAGGTTGCTGCGTATTTGCAGTTCTCGAGGCCAGAAGGGCCCTTCCTTGATCTTTCAGCCCCTTCGCCCTGAGCCCACCTGCAACACACAGAAGTTCCTAAATCCACCCTCCCTCTCGAAGGGTGGCATACAAATTCCTGTTGAATGCTACACAGCTCCTGCTGCTTTGCTCCCTCTTCACTCGGGCAAAATTCCCCATGACTCTGTCAACTTCCCTCACAAGACTGTTCCCCTGCCTGCCTGACTCTGCTAATATCCAGTTTGAATCATCCCCCACGGGATGCCCTGCACCTGCCTCTGAAGCATCTGGCACTGGCCACTGTCAGAGCCCGTAGAGTGGACTAGCTGGATCACAGGCTTGGTCCTCACTGCGACAATGTTTCTAGTGTTTTCTACCATCAGGACTGTCATTTCTGGTCAGTTCCTCCCATGACCACTCTCAATAATCCTTCAGGTATTTGGAAGCTATTACAGCCTTTACGGCCTTCCTTTTATGATGCCCATATATGCTACTCTGTTGGCCTCACATTAAAAATAAGTCAGCCCCTTAAAAAACTTTTTCATCCCAGTAATACGTGTTATTACTGACTGGCATGAAGAATCTCAGTTTAGAAATATATATGAAATGTAGGTTTGAGCTGTAGGAATGCAAAAAAAAAAGAACAAAAGCACCTAGAACTACAAACTTTTAGTTTCTGTCTTCTCACCCCCAGTTATATAACTATAAACTAAGCACGTTACATTAATTATTATTATCTCATTTGATAAGGGGATAGAGAGGAAAACAAGTTTGCAGCTAAATGCAAAACTTGACAGCCAAGTGAGAGACCCCTGAAAATTGGCGTTTGTATTGGAAATGCTGACACAACGGTAACAACCATAACAGGACCGGGTGCAGATGCGGATGCTATACAAAATGAGAATTCATGTCCAGGCCACTGAAAAAAAAAGACTTAAAGTATCGCATTTTAATTTGCAAAGCAACCTGGGCTATTTGTTTGACATCAAATGTACAAAGATATAGATACATCTATATGGGGTGGTTGTTAATGTATAGAGGCTTGTTTGAGGTTTTTTGTTCATCTGTCTTTTGCTTGTTTTGTTTTCCTCTCTTAGATCAAGCTATCCAATTGTCTTTCGCCTGTTTTCAGGGATTGTTCTTCAGACAGCAGGCATAAAGCCTCCACTCTTTTGTTCCAGTTTGTTTGTGCATTCTCCTCCCTAAAACTTGTCTGCTTTACTACCGCACTAAATACTACGTGCATTGTGTTCAGCCAGGCAAACCTTACGTTTCAATTATGGAAGTGTTTATTCAGCACCTGTATTTAGTTGTGTTCCTTTTTGACTAAATTTTCATTTCCCAAAATCTTTATAATCAATCTCTTGTGCCTTTAATTTAACAGTCATTGTTATTATTTTGAATTTCTGATGTATCCTAAAAACTGATATCATGCTGAGCAATCTCTCTCTCTCTCTCTCTCTCTCTCTCATGGGAGAATATAAATAAGCCTTGCATACCTTTACCCCAGGTGTCTGAAATTCCAAAATCAGTCATGCTTTTGAGAAGAGGGTATAGCAAACAGGAGAAATAAACTGATATTTTGGTACTGCATCTTGCTAGCTGCCTTTCCTGATTTGTTGAGTGAGATTTGGGTCATTTGAGTACATCATCCTAACAATGTGACTGCCACGGTGGTTTTCTCTTAGTTATTTTTTTTTCTTCCAAAGGCGATTTGAGAGGACATTGTAGCTTTCAGGACAATGCTGTATCTACCAGCCCCCACAACCTCTCTCTTTAAGTGCATTAACCTGCCTGTGTTTCATTGAATGGCAGTTGAGAGTGGGATACACTGATCTATTCTGACTTCCTAAATAGAATATTATGCAGGCCCCTGTGCTTCAAATTAAAACCCACTCCTGGATTTGGGTACAAGCATGCATCGGTAGGAAAGGCTGCTTAAGTCTGTTGGGACAGTTCTATATTTTGATTACATTAATTCACAAATATTATACTAAATACCACTAAAATTGGCCTTCACTGACTTCAAATAATGCATTATAATATGGCTGTCCTGAGAGCACTAACCTTTATGTCTCCCAGTAATTCAGCTTTTTAGCATACTCTGCTGCTAGACAAGAGGGGGGGAGTTATGAATGGATGGCTTGCTAAATTGTTCGACTGTGATTAGTTGACTCTCTCTCTCTCTCTTTGTGTGTGTGTATCAGTGTGGGTGGGTCAAAGCTGCCTAGATTTCTGCGGGCGAAACATCCGCACAAACCTCTCCCAACAACACAATAAAGTAGCAGAGGATGTGAGTGTGTGTTCCTGCCCCATTGGGGGGGGGGGGAGGATGTGGGGAGGGAGGGGACGTAAGGGTTAAGATCATGCCATGAAAACCTTTCTGCGCAGGGATCAGGCGATCCTTACACACACACGTGCCTGCAACACAAATGTGTTTCTCTCAAGTATCTGGGCTGGCTGTCAAAGGCTGAATCACCGTGACAGAGCCTGGGAGCTCATACGCTTTTGGGGTGGAATTTATTTTTTCTTGCGGGGGGACAATCTCTGACTTCACCTTTAGATCTAGTCTTCTCCATTTCCCCTGTCACAGAAAAACACCCTCCAGAGATCTCTTTACTGTTGCTGAGATGCACCCCCTCCACTCCATTCATTTCAGTGGATTTACACCTAAGATGACTGATCTCCCTGTTTGCACACTACGGGGTTGTTGGGTTTGTTTGTTTTTTAAATACTTCAGTTTATTTATTTATCACATGGATCGCTTTCCACGCAGTCAAATACACCACAGCTCCCATTAACCCTTGACTTCCTCCACTGGGATACCCCCACGGCTAGGTCTGCGCGTAAAATCTCCTAAGGGTAAGGGATCAATTAATGTACACTCATTATGCAGCAGTTGTGGAAAGCGGCTGGGGTTTTTTATACGGGCGCCCTGCGCTCTTGGATCTAAGTAGGAGGATCTTTAAGCCATTTTTCAACCATGTCAAAAAAAAAAGGGGGGGTGGGGGGTGGGATCTGAGTTAATATTCTGCTTTATGTTGCTGATTTAGATGAGAAAAATAGAAGAGGGGGCGAGGGAGTGAGAAATAAATAAAAAAAACTAGAAGCAAAACACAATCCTAATGTTTCAAAGCCCCCCTCATGCTTCATAGTAATTAATCACCAGAGGCAAGAAAGCATTTTTTTTTCCAGGTAGCCAGAGGCACATTTTTATCAGGATTAGCTAAATACATCAGCAGCATCACCCGAAGGGAGTTCAAACACTTCTCGGACGGACTCCATAAACCCGATCTCTCAAACGTTGGGAGGTCGGTGCCTAGCCCCGCTCCATGACAATAAACCATCCGATTCCCCCCGCACCCGCTCCGAAGTCCACAAGTTCTAAGAGGTGGAAGACGAGCCTGGGTTCTAGATCTGATCCACCCTGGCCGATTCCCCGTTCTAGGTGGCAGCGTTAAATAGAGTTGGAGGGAAATGAAGTCGAGCGGCTTGCTTATTTCAGGCATATTTGCTCAGCATTACCCAGGCAAGATAAGTGCTCGCTCTCTCTCTCTCTCTGTGTGTATGCACACAACCACACACATCTCCGCGGACAATGTATGGTCTACAGGGTGAGATACGTATTCTATACAATAGGAAGGCATTCAAGTTCCCCCAGAGCTAGAAATAATGACAGACTCAATCCAAGAAGAAACCTCAAGCCCGATCCCATCTCCAAATACCCTGCATTTTGCATGCAGGCGAAGCGATGTGGCAAAGTTTGTAGTATTCATTATTATTGTTTCCTCTTTCTTAAGAAAAAATCCCGCACCGTCCACACACACCGCCCACTGAAACTACCTCTCGTCTGCTAGAGACAATCTCCTAGGACCTTCCTGGTGCTTATGTTTATCGATGACTTGTTTAAACGATAAACATCAACCACTAGCCCTTGCTGAGGTTTCTAGGAAGCTCGACTGAAAGGTGAAAACGCTCCTAGGTTATACCGATCGTCTGGAGGGAGGGAAAATGCCCTGTAATTGATATGCCCACCTCCGTCTCTTTGCTCTGTATATTGTTTTCTTGGATATAGGATTATATTTGCATTCTTTCCCGGGGCGGGCTGGGGCGGGGAAGAGTCGACTGCTAACCATGCCGTTAACTTTAAGATTTACAACTCATCAAGCAAGCTGAATAGATATTAACCCCATGCAATTGTTCCCCGGGACTCTGCCCACTAGGAGTCTGCTGGGTTCACAGAAGTTGATCTTTCAACCCTAATTTCATACATCTGACTTCCCCCCGGCCCTGGCTCTAAAGTGACCAGACATTGGTATTTTGTGCTCTGTTTGATCAAGGCGGTGTCCTCTTTCCAAAGCAATGCTAAATACACTACAATAAATTAATAATTATTACAAAATAATGATTAATAATTATTCAACAATAATACTTAATAATAATAAGACATTCAGGGATTAAGAAGGTCGTTCATTTGGGCTACCCACGCATCCTGTTTGCAAGCGGGTCTTCTATGTAAATTACCTCCAACTTACTCAGTTTCGTCCTACTTTCGTGCCTGGCGATCAATCTGGTGGCAAGCACTAAACTGCTAATCTCAACTACACCCCCGAACATCACAGCCCCGAGGAGGAAACGTTTGCAGACCCCACTCCGCCGCTCCAACTAAAACCGGGGGGTCGGGGGGGGGGGTGGGGAGGGCGGAAGGAAACGCTACGTGAACGCTGCTCCAGACCATTCAAATAAAATCCCCCAAAAAAGTTACCGATCTCTTCCAACATGCCCGGAGAATTGACCATCCACGCTCAAGAAAGTGTCTCTCGGGGGGTGCATGCTATCTTTGCTCGGGATAGTCTAACCGTCCCCCCCCCCCCATTGTAACGAGCCCCGCTGCTATCTACTTTGCAATTGTATAGAGATTTCTTTCCTTGGGTTTTTTCCCTCCCACCCTTAAAAAAATTAACTCAACCCCCCCCCCCCCCCCCCCAATTCCCTTTATTTTAAGAGCCTGGATCTCTCATAAGGAATAGCTGGAAAATACGCTTCCTCCCCCTTGCGTGGAAATGTGCCGCTAGGAAGGAGAAATAAATAAGCCCTCTCCGTCTTTTCAGCACCACCCGTCTGTGGACAGCTGCCTCCGGCCAGCCCCGGCTCCCTCCCGGTGCTCCCGGGCTGGAGCGCATCGCGGCGGAAAGCAAAAGCAAAAGCGAAAGCGTGGCAATACATTAAAATACTAATAATAAATAATAATAATACCAATAAAATAATAAGCCGCGTGCGATGTCCCGTCCCCCCCCACTCTCCTCGCGGCTCTTTCCAGGAGGGTCTGGCAGCCCCCCTCCCGCGCCCCCCAAACTCCCCGGCTCTCCCGGGGAAAGTTGGCGGGGAGCTCACCTTTGTGCATGCCGGTGAACCTGTCCTTCAGCACCGTCAGCTCGTAGATCTTGCCGAACTCCTCGAAGAGCGGCTTGAGGTCCTTCTCGTCCAAGTTGCGGGGGATCTGCCCAATGAAGAGCTTGATGGCATCGTGGTCCTTCATGGGGATGGTGGCCGGGTTCCCGGGGCTGTGGGTTAATCCGTTCATGTGCCCGTTGGTGCTGGGGGTGGTGTGATTGCTACTCAGGCTGGTATTGTCTGCTTGTCCGTTTGCTAACGTGGCCATCTTTATATACATAGAGAAAATCTTCTTTCCCTTTCCCCCCCCACCCTCGCCTCTCTTCTCTCGCTCGCTCGCTCTCTCTCTCCCGCGTTCACACACACACACATACACACTCACGCCGCACACTCCTCCCTCTCTGCCTCGCTCCCTGGCTCTGGGCTTTTTTTTTATTTTTTTTTTATTTATTTATTTATTTTACATTGAGGATCTGTGTCCTTTCCGTTTAAACAGGCTGGGGCGGTTCAAATTCCCAGCCAGACTCGGGGGTGGCGCAAGGGTGGGGACTGGGGGCTGGAGCTGGGAGGGGGGGGGGGGAGATCTGCTTTTGCCTCTACCCTGGCTAAACCCCCTCCTCCCATCCAGCCAACCCCCCCCCCCCCCCCCCAGCCTCACCTCCCCGTCTGCCTGCCTGGGAGAAGCTCAATGGTACCTTCCAACCCAGCCCCTGGCTATAAATAGCAGCAGGCGCATGGCTATTGGAGAGAGAGTCAATTTCTATTGTGCCAAGCGAGCAAAGGGGAGCGATTGCATTTTTAGGAGCATTGGTGATGATTGTTTCCCCCCCTTTCCCTTTCCCCTTGCAAGCCTGACCATCAATCGCCGCCGTGTTTTAATTTCAATCACCCGGAAAACGGCCTTTTATTCGGTGCGGGGGGGGGGGGGGGGAGGAACCCACGGTGTTCTGGCTTTATTATTCTGTCAACTAGGAGGCTGAGGGTGATCATGATGAAACTGACCATAAAAGCAGTCCAGAGAAGGAGGAAGCCTCAGCATCACAGGCTCCTCTTACAGTGGGGGCTGTATCATTTCTCTCTGTCTGATCTTGTTGCATCTGAAAAAAAAAAAAATACCCCGCTTGCTCTTTAGTTATGTTATTGTGCCATCGAGCCAGGAATGGGGGGACTGTATTACCGGAGAGCTTTGGAGAGGAAGGGGACAGCTATGGGACTATGATGATACTTATTTTTACGTACAATCAGTGCCGAAGTAGGCTGTAAGGGAGTGTATGTGCTGGTGGAGAGACGGCTTAGATAAGATTTCCTTACTCCCAAGCCATCAGACTAGTCTGTGTGTCTCTCTCTCTGATGGAAACATTAAACGGATTTTGTTCTCATCAGGGCTGAGAGATGCTTGTCCGAACAATGCACTACAGACAATTAAATTGTACTCTATTAAAGCAATACGATCTCATTTCCTGTCGTTCGGAGGGGGCAAAAAAAACCAACAACCAAAAACCAGACCAACCCCCCATAAGCACAAGGGTTTTAAAAATAAGGGTATTACCGGCGTTCAAAGCATTTTTTTGTTCTTAGACTCCAATGAAATCTGTTGAGGTTTGTTGGTGGGGCTGATGCTACCAGCACAGGAAGGGAAATATTAGGAGGAGAGATGGAAGCTGCTTTGCAGACTTCAAGTTACCTTGGTTGATTTTTCTCTCTCTGTGTGTGTGTATTTCTCTGTGTGTGTGGTGTGTGTCTCTCTCTCTGTCTCTGTGTGTGTTTCTGTCTCTCTCTCTCTGTTTCTGTCTCTGTGTGTCTCTCTGTGTTTCTCTCTCTCTCTCTCTGTGTTTCTCTTTCTCTCTCTCTCTCTGTCTCTGTGTGTGTGTGTTTCTCTCTCTGTGTGTGTGTATTTCTCTGTGTGTGTGGTGTGTGTCTCTCTCTCTGTCTCTGTGTGTGTTTCTGTCTCTCTCTCTCTGTTTCTGTCTCTGTGTGTCTCTCTGTGTTTCTCTCTCTCTCTCTGTGTTTCTCTTTCTCTCTCTCTCTGTCTGTGTGTGTGTGTGTTTCTCTCTCTGTGTGTGTGTATTTCTCTGTGTGTGTGGTGTGTGTCTCTCTCTCTGTCTCTGTGTGTGTTTCTGTCTCTCTCTCTCTGTTTCTGTCTCTGGGTGTCTCTCTGTGTTTCTCTCTCTCTGTGTTTCTCTTTCTCTCTCTCTCTGTCTCTGTGTGTGTGTGTTTCTCTCTTTGTGTGTGTGGTATGTGTGTCTCTCTCTGTCTCTGTGTGTGTGTGTTTCTCTCTTTGTCTGTGTGGTATGTGTGTCTCTCTCTGTCTCTGTGTGTTTCTGTCTCTCTCTCTGTTTCTGTCTGTGTCTCTCTCTGTGTTTCTCTCTTTCTCTGTCTCTGTGTTTCTCTCTCTCTCTCTCTGTGTCTCTGTCTCTGTCTGTGTGGGTTTCTCTCTTTGTGTGTGTGGTGTGTGTCTGTGTGTGTTTCTGTGTGTCTCTCTGTCTGTGTGTGTGTTTCTGTGTATGTGTGTGTGTCTCTCTCTCTGTATGTTTCTGTCTCTGTGTGTGTATGTGTGTGTGTCTGTGTTTCTCTCTCTGTGTGTGTGTTTCTCTCTCTGTGTGTATGTTTCTCTCTCTCTCTGTGTACACACACAAAAGTATTATTCGTTCCTCTCAGAACGGGGCCATACATCGATCCATCAGGCAGCTAATCTTCATCTTGCCTGGACTCAGATTTGAAGCAGGGGAGGGAGCTGTCATGGTTTTACATTATCTCCCCCTCCACGCCACCCCATCATTTCATGGAGCAACAGTGAGGGCACAGAAAACCAAACCACATCAGTTAGGGAACCGCATTGTGCATCAGCTCCAGTCTGGAGATAGTGTGTGTGTGTGTGTGGGGTGTGTGAAGTGGGGGGCTGGATAACACGTGTTATTGTAAACGGAAGGGAGAGGACTAAGGAGGCTATCCCTTTAATTTTTTAGCGTTTCTAAACGGCTGTTGACAGAACTGTTCTCCCAGGGTGGTAGAGGGAATTTTTTTGTTGTTGTTAAACTTTTTTTTTTTTGCCTCCTGCCTTTTAAAAAAACACAACACAACATTAAACGAAACTGTCCTTAGGTTTGTTTGATGCATTACATTAGCCGAGGTTGCAGAGCACGCGGTGCGAGTGTGAGGAAGGGACCCGATCCTGCATTCCTGGGAGATCCCCTTGATTTGGGATGGGGGGAAATGTTGCAGGATCCGGTCGGATGCTCTGTTTTCTTTCTTTCTTTCTTTCTTTTTTTTTGCAAATAAAATAAACTCAGGGCCAGCCAAGTGAGTAGTGAAGCAGGGCTCAGCCTCAGCTCTATTCACTTGGGAGGCAGGGGATCAGTTCCTTCCTTGGTAAAATCCCTTGAGATCCTGCTTGCTCCTACACTCAGCTCTCCAGCAGGTCCACATGCCCATGCATTGGCCACACAAGCCCCACACAGTGAGTAGCAGGTGCAGGAGAGGGCACCTTTCCCTTGTATCCTCCTTCTCCGGGGGGAACTCAGACAGCTGTGTCAGGTCCTTCACTTTTGTTGCTCTTTACATATCTCACCCTGGTCATGAGAAGGTGTTTTCTTTCTGAGCACTCCAGAGGTCTGATGGGTGGCCTCCCGTTTTAGTGCCTCGCTTGCATTGCGTGGGGCTGTTTTTTGGGGGTGTGTGAAAGTTTGTGTTCCTTTCCTAGAGAATTTCACCCCACAATGCAGTGTGGGCACAAGTGCTGCATCCAACCCTTTGGGAAACTGACCCTGCTAAGATTTCTCCCCTCCCCATCCTCATTTCCCTTGAATTACTCACCTTCAGTGTTTAATTTGTGCCAGGGCCGGGCCCTGACACCTCTAGGCCCGGCAGTTCATAGCCCCAGCACCTCTGGGCCTGGCAGTTCATAGCCCCGGGGCTGTCTGCATCAGTTATGAATGTAAAAAAAAATTTGCTTGAGCCCGGCACCTCTTTCATTACAAATTAAGCACCGCTTGCCTTCAAATGCTGACTGGTGCCTATATCCAAGGCTGTGTATAACCACGCAGAAGAACTTGCTGAAAAGAACACCTGAAGGAAGAGATCTGGGGAAAGACTGTGATTTAAATCAAATATATGCCAAGGAGCCAGGAAGGCCTTTTGAATTAACACTTGTTAAACCCTGATAAAAGAATAAACATCCACCCAAGTCAAAGGTGAAACAGATTCCAACATTGACCTGTTCAAGGGACAGATCCATTAACGCATTTTACATGTAGCAAGCCCCTGGGCCTACAACTGCTATTCCAAATGCATGTCAATTTAAAAAACAACAACAATAAACAACAAGAAAAAACAGATTAGTGGAAAGAATCATTTTACTGCTTAGCCAGGGTGTCCCTTTGACAATGTTCTACCTAGGCCTGGGTCCCATACAGTTTTTGTATGTCTATACCTGTAGTGGCTTAGAAGCAGATATAAAGTGATAAACCCCCCTAGTGTTCAGATACCATGGTGATGGGTGGCAGTATAAAAGCCTAAAATGCTGTTGCCGCTGATAGACCAGTTAAAAGGTGCTTATAGCAATATAGCATATTAAATGCATGGAAATAATCTATTACCCCCATAAGCATCTTTATACCAGTATAAAAGGTTGTACTACTTTAACTACATTGGGTTATAAACCCTTATAATTAAAGGGGGACAAGAAATAGGTATAGAATGAGCCTACTCCACAGTTCCTGGGTGAGAACTGTTCCCAGGTAATCCTCGAGGTAATGCAGTAAGACCGCTTTTCCAGCCTTAACCAGGCAAAACTGCCGCTGCAATCCATGAGGGTTTGGCCTGACTACACTCTTCAATAACAGGTTACAATTGCTCATAGGGAGGGGAAAGCCGTCGTTGCACAGACCATAGAAATAAAAGGAATAAAAACTAAATCCAAGTATTATTAATTATTATTAAAGTTTCTACTATCTACTTTCAAATAAACATCTATGGTCCACTTGTCCCCCCTTTCTCATGGTCAGTAGCATCTTACTCTGTGAGTAGCCCCATTCATTTCAATACGGGTCCTCATAGACCAACGCTCTGCTCAACCGAAGGGTGACAGAATCTGACCCATAATGCAATGCCACTGAAGTCAGTGGATAAGCAAAATCAAAGGAACCGCTCGCAAGGGCGAGCACTACTCATGTGTGGAAAGGTTTGCAGGATCAAGCCTTTGTTTGGGAGTGCTACTTCATTTTTCATTTTCCTGTCAATGGCCCAATTCTGCAAACTCTTGGGCCCATGGGTAACTTTAATCATGTGAGAAGACCCATTGATGGTAATAACATCACACAAATAAGTAAAGGTACTTACATGCATAAGTATTTTTGCAGCATTAATCCTTAAACTACATTGTGTGTGGGGTGGGGGGAGCAGAGGATAATCCTAGCATTCATGAAGTCAGTGGGAGGCTTTCCATTGACTTTGGGGAAAAGAGGGACTAGATCAGGCCCTTGAAGTGAACATGTTGTCATAGAACAACATCTGATGAAGAAAAAGTAAAATCCCAGTCCCCACCACCTGCATCCCATATAAAAGCTCGCACTAGCGGGTAGAGAAGAAATAAAATAGTATCAATTAAAAGTTAATGGAGGGAGAATTTACAAATAGAACTGGTATTTGTAGAAAAATTTATCTGACAAATTCAGATAAACCATTTGACAAATACACATATTTTTAAAAAATAAGCCTTCACCCAGCTAGAGAGCCAGATTGATAATTCAACACACATATTCACAGATTGCTTACCTGATTATTTTCCTGATCTATTTCCAAACAAACTATGAGATCACTTAAAAAAAGTCAAGTTCAAATCTCAGACCAAACCTATACATCCCCCCAGTTATTATGGAAGGGCCCAATCCTGCAGTGGGAAGCATTCGCTACACTTGGTAAGGAAGGTCCAGCCCTATTCTCATTAAAATAAAATCAATGGCAGCTGCACCTTGGCCCTTGATACATGCCACAAAGTGAGATGAGGTTGTGTCTTCTTAAGTCAGGCAAGAATCTGGTTACGGGCCCAAACGCGCAACCCCTTACTCATGACAGTAATCTGCATTTTTGGGAGTTGTTCCATTGAGATCAGACGGATTATTCATGTGAGGAAGGATTACTCACATGAGCATTTGCAATGCTGAGCCCTGAATGAATACACGAATCAGGGCTTTTCTGCATTAGTAAGGCTAGCAAAGAGTGACTGAGGGGAGGAAAGAGAAATATCTGCAGCTGAATGGACTTTGGATTGGGCTCAGTCCTGCAGTCCAAAGGCAGGCAGCACAAATTCTCATCGCAATAAAAGGGAGCGTTTCTTACCTCGGCCTTTTCTTATTAAATTAGGAATGGTGATTTTTAGGCGATAAAACTGTGTTAATCTCTTATTAGTGGTTGAAAACTGGGAGAGAGCATGTGTGTGTGTGCATAGGCATTTGTATACACACACACACAGACACACACACACACACAAAATTCCACTCAGTGAATTCTATTGAACAACCATCTCCCAGGTATTCCCACTATCTATGCTGTATCCACTGTAAACATGTTGTTTTAGCCCTTTGAAAGTGGATATCAAGTAGATTATCTCCTCATCCTTTTTCCATCATATGTTCTGCCACAATTTCTCTGTACATAATCAGTAATGAAAGCAGGCAAGGCTGCATTGTAAGAACAACGATACTTCAGATTCCTACTGCACTTTTCATCACCAAATCAGTGTGCAATCTGTAGCAAATTAATGCTCACAGTATCCCCGTGACATAGGGAAAAATTAGTATAGAAGGAGCCTGCTATTAAGGTTGCATGTCATTGCCCATTATAAGACCCTGTTTTCAGTTACTTATAATAATTTTGTCATACTTTAACTGCTTGGTTTGAAATCTTCCATGGTGGGTATCTGCCTCAGGTGATTTTTATCTTTGATTTGCAGCAAAATTGTCAAGCTGTTTCTGAGAATAAAGCTATGGAAAAATGTGTTGTTTTGCCCGTGTTAAAAAAATTGTGTCGACCTTGATTTTTGAAAAGCTCTAGTGCCTTTATGCTTTGGGGCTGGAAACTGACATTTGGCAGGGCGATGGTCTTTGTGTCAGGGTTGTGCTTTTTGTTTCCCTGTGTAAGTCCATTCTAGCAGCTACATTCCTTGAATATTCCATCCACACTAGGCACGCACCATACTGGGGATAAGCAGAACGATCCTAGCAATAAGAGCTCTGGACTGCTGAAGGCCATATCAGAGTCCAGGTCTGGCCACCACAAATTAAATCCAGAACGGGGAGAATTGGGACTGGCTGGGCAAGGACACTGTGACTGTGAATGGGGGAGAGACTGAGACTGGGATGAGGAGAAGTCCAGGGTGGTAAGACTAGACCTTGCTGGGCTCGGCTGAGAAGCCTGAGGATAGAAGACTGGGACTGGCTAGATGAGGAGACTGGGACAAGGCATCAGGTATGGGGAATTTGCAGTATTAGGACAAGGACGGGTTGGAGGGTACATGTCAAAAGGGGTCATGCTTGGGGGGAATGGGCAGAAGAGTCTATGCCCATCAGAGCACATTTCCCTCCAGAGCCTGGAATGGAACCCAAGATTCCCGAGCCTCATCATTCCTCTGCTGTCAGCAAATATCGTTAAGTGCGTATCATCCATTGCATGCCCAGAATGAGGCCTGGGTTCTGTGAAAAAAAGTGTGATCCTATCATTAAAGACTGTATTATAATTAGGACTGGGCAACTTTTTTCAGCCAATAGTAAGTGGGCGGAAACTTGAATTGGTGGTGGCTGAAACTATTCATGAATTTGGATCAAATCTGGCAAATAGTTTTGGCTGAAAAAGAAATAGAAAAGTCTAAATGTTTGTTTCAGCCATTTTTAAATGTTTTGTTTTGGCTTGTCAATTCAAGCCAGCATTTAGCTTAGACATTTAGGCAATTTAAAAGAAGAAAAGGTGAACAACAACCTAAAACAACTCAAAATAAAATGAAAAATTGGGGAAAAATAATGTGGGGTTCAACAAAACCTTTTGCTTGATCCAAAATGTATGTTTTGTTTTGAAAAGGAAAAAAAATCAGTTTCATTTTCAACTGTGCATATTGTTCTTCATTTTTTTTAGATTAGATCCAGACCTGAAATTGAATTAATTGGCCAGCTCTAATCTTAATGCACATGCACAAAGGAGCTGAATGGAGATTGCACAGACAACCTTCATTCCGGCATTTCCTAGATTTTGAATGCTTGATTCTGCAACCTTAATAATGGTCTTTTAATGTATTTTTTGAGTGTGTAATAATCTTTATTTTACAGGTGGGGAAACTGAGGCACAGAAATACAAAGGGACAAATTTCTCTTCTTGAGAATGAGTCCATTTTTGGATGCCCATTTTAATCAGGTTATAATGTCAACAGTCACTATTGGTGTTCAATAGCTTTAAAAATCAGACCCTGGATGTCTCAAGGTGTCCTCCAAAGATCAGCGGACACTTTTGAAAATGTTTGCCTCAGATCCCTAAATGGACCCCTCAAGGATTGAACTCACAACCCTGGGTTTAGGAGGCCAATGCTCAAACCACTGAGCTATCCCCCCTAATTACATGGGCTGCCCCAGCTCTGCAGCTCCGTTTCCTTTTGCAGAGATTTTTTTTTTCCAAACTAAAATCAAATGTCACAATATGAAAAGCCTGCATGAAACGGAGTTACCTTTTAAAGGCCAGCCTGGGCTTCCGGGAGCCTCGAACTCATGCACACAGGGTCCTTAATGAACGCACCTCAATATGCCGAGATGTAGGAAGAGCAGATGCAGGGCTCAGTTCTGGCACACTTGCATTTCCCCTCTGGGAGGAGAATCTTCTGTCCAGCTGCGGTCAGTTCTCCACCCATTTGTGCCTTCTGAGTGAGACAGAGAGGCCAGATGTGATTAGAGAATACACAAAGCTGAAGAGAACAGCTCTTTACAGCTAACGTTGTAGCAGGCAACATCTGCAGCTCACACGATAGCGGCTAAGAAGGCAGATCCTCTGCTGCTGTAAATTGTCCTCACTCACACCGGCTGAGGAGTTGCCCTTGTATTCCAAACAACTGCTGTTTAATAAATGCCACAGCCAGTCACTTCCCCGGTTATAATTTTACTAGGACCAAGGGGGAAAAAACACACAGCCCCAACCTCAAAACACACAGTCCTCTTCAGTGAACTTACCTCACCGCGCAAACATTTGTTTTGATTCATAAAGTTGGCCTCAAATGTTTACAGGTGTTGAAAGTTTTCCAAGGAGTTTTTTATTAAAGTCTTCTCCCAGACATTTTTATTTATTTTTTTTTAAAAAAAGGGATTTTAACCAGTCGGTGCGGCTCCCCTCGACCCCTTTTCAAGGCGCATGACTCGGTCAATGATAGATTATATACCACATTATCCCCAGTTATTGTGTCTCATTGATTTTGCTATTCTTGCAATATAGCACTTTGTAGTTTTGAAAATCAGAAGTCAATAAGGGAAGGGAGGCTGGGGAGGGCAGTGTGCCGCTGCATGAACCAATTCATCAATTTAGTCTCCGCTTATTTCCCAATAGCCAGGGAATGGCCTTAATATTCTGGGACATATTTTTGCCACATGCAGCTTTTGACTCTCCATATTTCTAAACCTAGATTGGGAGGAACAGATTTTTGTCTTCCTTAAGACTGGGAGTAGCTTTGTTATGATCAATGGGTTTACCCCTGGGCAAAAACCCAGCTCAGAGTTAGGTCCAGAAACACCTAAACTTACTTAGGCCCTAAACTTATTTCAGAACAGAACACCCAGTTGTATCTGGGCCCACTCCAAACCCCATTGGAGTGAATAGAGTGTCCTTCTATTGACTTCAGTTGGATGCTGATCAGGACCTAGGCGAGTTGGGTTGGGTTGGGTATTATACCTAGGTTGGGTATTTTTTGCTTTGGTCTGAATAACTCAAAACATTCCTGAGCCTGGAATTGTTATTTTGTCAAAAGGGAAAGGATGATCGTGTGGCAAAAACACACAGCTATGAATCAGGAGAACTGGATTCCCATTCCCAAATCTGCCACTGATTCACCGGGTAGCCCTGGGCAGATCACTTATGCATTCGGTGCCTCAGTTTCCCTCTCTGTGAACTGGACTGAGTATTACTCAGTGCAGCGGTATTGGTAACAGAGCTGGGCAGGAAACAGTCTTCCCATCTCACAAAAATGTTTGAGATTTATTTTTTGCCCCCTCTTCCTCAGCACGAACAAACTGACACCTTTTGATTTTTGTGGGGGAAAAAAAGAAACAGAGAGAGAGAAAGAACACAGAATAACCCTAACCACAGGACTGTACAGTCTCTCTCTCTCTCTCTCTCTCTCTGGTCCAATGAATATTTAAATATTTAATACAATGTGGAACAGATACCATTGGAGAGACTGTTACCCCTCCACTTGACATCCCTGAATATACCCCAGAGCTTGACAGTACTGCAGTCAGCCATTTTGTATGCAATCAGCCACTGCCAGCTGAAAACCAAACATCACATCACTAGGAATAATCTGAGGCTTTTGTGAGTCAAGGTCAGACCAGAATGGGAGGAGGGGACAGAAAGTTATGGAGGGGAGTGAGTGAATAGTGACCTTTGTTTTAGGTGCCGCCTGACATAGTGTTGTTATGGCTAGAAACACTAGAAATGTTTTGAGGTAATGAGTGGTGTGTTTAAATTAGGAGAATTGGTGACCCAGTAGAGTCACTATAGGTTATGTGCTTTGTTAGAGTTAGCTATAAAATATTAGGTAAGAGTTAATACCTCAGAGCAGTTCTTCGGGCAAGGAGCTGACATTTAAACTCCCCATCAGCTGGATGGAAAGAGGGCCCCTGGAAGCCTGGCTAGTGATCACTTGAAACCATTTCAGAGTGTGGGTAACTATATCTGAGATGTCCTAAACCTATTGCATATGTGTGTGTGTGCTTAATATCTCATAAATAGTAGCTTGAGATAAGAGCACGCTTGCTTGTATTGATCGTTTATCAGATGGAAGCGCTGTGTTCCCGTTGATTTATTCCTGACACAGCCTGGAGAGAAACACTTAAGTTTCCATTGCTTTGGGTTCTGAAAAACCCCAGGTAACAAGATGCTAGGGTGACCAGACGTCCCGATAAAATCGGGACTGTCCCGATTTTTCATCATTTGTCCCGCGTCCCGACCGATACTCGGCCGGGACACCTTTTGTCCCGATTTCCAGTCTTCTTCTGTTTTTCCGGGTTTTTTTGCTCAACAACTTCGGGCGGGAAGTCCCGATTTTCGGGTCTTCTCATCTGGTCACCCTACAAGACGCCCACCCCACAAGAACCAACAGTCTGGTTAAAGACTTGAACCTGGATCTTCCCACATCTCATGTGAGAGTCCTAATCACCTGGTTATTTTGTGGTCTGCTTTGCTCTGCTTTTAGCCAGACATTTTATCCTGGGCCTGCAAACCCTTCCCAACAAAAATGCAATCAGAACCAGTCCTTTCTTGTGAAAAAATGTGGTTCTGATGAGTCAGCATTTTCCCACCAAGACAGATACTTCCCCCCTCCCCACAAACAAAACCCCCTTTATTTGAAAATTCCCAGCCAGCTCCAAATATGACCCTTAATATAGTGATATGTGTAAAATATTCTGAGATCCTCTGATGGAAGGCATGGGAGAAACAAGATAATAAAATAACTATTTTGGAAGTAATGGTCTTGAAAGCAGTCTTCAAATGACATCACAAATTTAGACAAACTGCAACATTACACTTACTTCCAGAACAGCTGCAGAAAGTGATGAAGTGACATGCCCAAGTCTACACAGAGAGTCTGTGGCAAAGCTGGGAATTTAACTCAGATCTCCTGAGTCCTACACCAGTGCTTAATGTGCAAAGTCATCCTTCTCCAATGGTTGTCATGTGCTCAAAATGTTTAGACTTCACAGGCACTTCTTTGAGCATCCCAGCGTCTCAGGATTTGTCCCTAGATGTCCTGGGGTACAACTGTAAAACCTTTACTCCCTTTGATGAACACTTCTTCACACAGCCATGCTTGTGTGAGTGAGCACTCACCAATGTGTGTGAGTGCCTTACAGACAAGCAGAAGAAGCTGCTGATCCAACATCTCTGGCAGTCAATAGAAAGACTCCAGCAGTAAATTGATGAATGGTGCATAAGAATGGATGAACATAAGCAATTGTGGGCATTAGACCCCATCCCTTTACAATTCTACCAGGGGCATGCAGACATCCCACAACACACAGCAACAATTTCCCACAAGGCAGTGCGCATGAATGTGGTGCAGAGGACATTGGGATGCCTACTTAGCTTGTAAGCTTTTGGGGGCAGGCAGGGACTATCCTAGCACGATGGTTGGGGTTGGTCCTGCTTTGAGCAGGGGGTTGGACTACATGACCTCCTGAGGTCCCTTCCAACCCTGATATTCTATGATTCTGTGATGGGGTCTTGGGCCAGGACTGGGGCCCAAGCACTACCATCATACAAATAATAAATCACACACAGAGTGCATCACGATCCTTCCGGTGCAGCGTGGTGAGGTGCAGACACCCTGCCCCAGCCCAAGCAGCTGAACGTGAGTGTGCTCTGCTGGAATCGTTCTTTCCTTGGTACTCTGCCCGCAGAACTTTTGCTTGGAAAAACTTTCAGCGTAGACCAAGCCATTGACTTCAATGGGCATAGGATGGCCCCAAAGCCAAGAATGAGGGAAATAGAGCATGGGAACAGTCCGGACAGAAGGGAGACCAGGGACTCATTGAGGCAGCAGGAGGGAAGGATGTCGGCCAGGGCCAGATTACGGCGGTGTCTTGCTAATGAGGGCAAAAGGCAGGATTCTGCTGTGCTGAGTCATTCCCTTTGTGTTCCTCTCTGGTGACAGCCCAGATGGGGGTTCAGGATCCCCTGGCACCTTCAGAAAGGAGGCAGTGTTCATGACGATCTCAAGGCCAACATTCCCTCTCATTCTCACTAAAGCAGATTCTAATACATAATGCTACACGCAAGCTATTTCTGAGCATACAATGACTACTGTGTTTGCCTACACAGCCTCTGCACTACCAGCACCATGCTCATTGTACTGTATGTAAAGCATTTGGGGACCCGTTGGGTATGAAAAGAAGTTCAATTTATAAAACCAAATTCTTCTCTATGCCCAGGTGCTGCACCCTGAGCTAGGTCAGCGCTGCATTCATTTTGTTCCTCTCTTCTGTGTATACAGTTCCCGCTTCCCTTCTGGGTTACCCAGTAAGTACATACGTGATTATCTATCTATAAAAGGATTCTTCAGAAATGGTTCATAATAGAAGACGAAAGAAAGAATAAAAAAATCCATTCATGTCTTTCGTCTCTTGAAATTTTCTATTGCCATCCTGCTGAATGGTTCCCCTCCACTGTATGTGTAATGAACACCTTCTCCCTAGATAATTAAAGAGACATTGTCAGTATTTGACTCTCTCTCTCAGACACACGCACTCCTATTCAGAAACACGTCAGATTATTAAAACTGAGTAAAACCTCCAAAATCTTATTTATGTTCCCACCATTTATGCTGTTTGTTGCCCTTTTCCCTGTGACTGTAGTGCTGGTGAAATCTACCACATGAACAGCCCTGAGGATGGAAGTTCTCCCTTTTTGAAAGGCAGCATGGTCCAGTGGATTGGGCACATGGTGTTAAGGGATATGGGTTCTCTTCTTGGCTATGACCTTCAGCAAGTCACTTCTCTGTGTCTCAGTTCCAAGCTCCGTAAAATGGGGATCACAATACTTACCTTCCTTAGCACTTTGAGATCTACAGGTTAGCGCCACCCACAGCAAGACAATAGTAGTTCAAGCTTCCTAAAACTGTCTCCATCAATTTACATTGACCCACAGGGACCACCTTTAGTGGAGAGACTGGCAGTGAAGAATGCTATTTAGTACCAGTCCTGGGAGACCTTTTACTAGTACAGACACTCATGCACTAGGATCTGGACAGAGACCACCAGACCCGTATCCTGAAGGCCACCAAACAACTGCAGCCACTGTGTTGGATTCAGTGTGATGATTTAGAGTTGGGCCGGTAGTTTACTTTGCATTTCACTGAGCACAAATGATGAAACTTGACAAAGCCCTGGGTGGGATGATTTAGTTGGGGTTGGTCCTGCTTTGAGTAGGGGGTTGGACTAGATGACCTCCTGAGGTCTCTTCCAACCCTAATCTTCTATGATTCTATTCTAAACTGGCCTGATCAGTTTCACCCTTGGTTTTAGACATTTCACTTTCTGGTGCTGGATACTTTGGGGTCTAGGTTTGTAACACTTCTGAGACATGATTATTGGCCAGGTTCTCTTCTCGCTTTGTGTAAATCAGGAGTGACTCCGCTGAAATTAATGTAGACACACGTTGGTGTAAAGCTGAGAGGAGAATCAGACCCCAAACTATCCTTTACATGGAAATTTCTTTCTTTTTTTATTCAGGAAAACATTTCTACTCATTTTTAGTCTCTCTGCCTCCCAGTTTAAATGTGGGGTCAACACAACTTGACTGTGTGTCTCAACTATCCCAGCCTCCCCCGCTCTGCTGTGGAGAGAGGAGGAATCAATTCCTTGGCTAATCAGAGGCAAAGATCATTTGCATTTGCCCAGTATTTCACCTCTCAGTGCATTCTGCACTGGCTTCTGTGTAGTCAGGCCTGCACCTCCCCGCTTATAGTCACAGTCCCTCTCCAGCTACGATAGAAGCACATCTCTCCTGCCTCTGAAACTTGGCCACCCCTGAGAATAGCGTTAGTTCTATAATTCAAAATACCCTACACATCATTCACTGACCACAGTGCACTGTAGGGTCTCAGATTACAGGTGTATATTTGTGCTGGAAGCATGAACATGGTCCCAGTATCCACTCTAACACTCCTCCTCCCCATCCACTGTCCATCTCACTCACACACACACAAGCAGAAAATCTTTTCCTCCACTGTCTATCTATACTTACATGGCCCCCACCACTGGAGTATCGGACCCTCCCACAGTTCTTTAATATATTTATCCTCACAACACCCGTCAGGGTGGAAAGCGCTGTGACCCCATTCTACAGATGGGGAACCGAGGCCCAGAGAGGCTAAGTGACTTGCACATGGTCACACAGGTAGTCTGTGGTGGAGCAGGGAATTGATTTTGCATCTCCCAAGTCAGTGCTCTAACCATTGGAGCGTCCTTCCTCTCTAATCTCTTTGAGCCCCCAAATACCTGCCATTTACTATCTTACTACAGGCTTGATCCTGCACCCGTTTAAGTCAATAGCTAAGCTCCCATTGATTTCTAGGCTGCAGGATTGAGTCCCATATTAACCGGTCTTTCCCAGTTCACTATCACACTGCGGAGGGAAAAAAACACTGAACAACCACCATAAAGATAAATGAGGCTTTCCCTTCCCCTGGCTACATACACACCCATTTACACTGTATCTGCCATCTTCTCTCAGCTCCTAAGTTACTTGGTGCATTTAAGCTGGCACTGGTGAGGTATCTGTAATTCTCTTTTCAGAGCCATTGGTTGATCCAAGTAGGATTCACTGGTGCGGGGCCGAATAGCTAAAAGATTGGACGCGTTCTTCAGACGTAAAGCCTGCACGTGTTGCTTTTCTGGCATTTATTAGCAGGAGTAAAAGCAGGAACAACGACGAAATAGATTTTACAGAAAAAGGAGCTGAATTAACCACAGATCTAGACTTTATTCTTCAGGTCCCTGGTTAAGAAAATATATACGGTTTCATTCCCAACCCTCAGCTCCTGTCATTTTACCTTATCTCATTCCATCCATTGCGCCTGTTCCCAGACCACTTCTAGGTAATTTGTCTTTTCTATTGTGTTATATTCACTTACAATCACTCCTCACTCTTCTCCCAGGTCCTTGGATTATTATTTTGCCTACTGCTTTTTTTTTCCCGCTCCCACTGAGTATCCCCAAACCTTGTCAACCAACATTTACCTTCCCCAATAAATCCTGTTATCTCTGTCTGCTTTTCAGGCCTCTCAATTACTCTCATTATCAGCTATATCCTATTTGCCCTAATCTGGTTATCTTGTCTCCTTACCAGCTTATCTTTCGAACCCCCTCTCATGTGCCACTTCTTACTTGTAGTCGACAGCAGGCAAAAGACAATTCAACTGCCTAAGATTTGGTACTTTTATGGACATTTATGCAAGAATCTCAAACCACTCTACAGATATTAATTAGATGTCACTGCATAGGAAAGATAGGAAGTATGGCAAGAGACCACTCTGGCTTAATGACCATACTCGGTCAGACCAATGGCTCATCTAGCCCAGTATCCTGTCTTCTAACAGTGGCGAATGCCTGATGGTTCAAAGGCAATGAACAGAACAGGGCGGGCATCAAGTTGTCCATCCCCTGTCATCCAGTCTCAGCATCTGGCAGTCAGACGCTTCGGGTCACCCAGAGCATGGAGTTGATCCCTGACCATCTTGTCAAATAGCCACTGATGGACCTATCCTCCATGAAATTATCTAATTATTTTTTGAATTCAGTTATAGTTTTCATCTTCACAACATCCCCTGGCAAAGAATTCCATAGCTGACTGTGGGTTGTGTGAAGAAGTACTTACTTTTGTTTGTTTTAAACCTGCTGCTTATTAATTTCATTGGGTGACCCCTGGTTCTTGTGTTATGTGAAGGGAGTAAATAACATTTCCTTATTCACTACCTGTACTCCATTCATGATTTCATAGACCTCTATCATATCCCCTCTTAGCTGCCTCTTTTCCCAGTCTCGCCTCGTATGGAAGCTGTTCCATACCCCTAATCATTTTTGTTGCCCTTCTCTGGAAGGGGTACCTGACAGGAGTTTTGTCTGCATGAAGTGCCGCCTGATAGAGCTGATGGAAGAAAAGATCTGAGGATTGGAGATGCAGGTGGAAACTCTGGTTGAGTTTAGACGGGGGTTCGAGCAGTTGATGGAGCAAAGGCACGAGGTGGCTGAAGGGGAAAGCTCAGACATGCAGATGGAAGCAGGATCAAAGGCCTCTGAGGGGGGACTGCCGGGTGAAGAAAATGGACAGTGGAAGCATGTGACTAAGAGAACCAGGCAGAGGCAAAGACGGGCCAGTGAAGGAGAAATAGAGCTCAAGAACAGGTTTGCAGAGTTGGAGAATGAAGAAGGGGTACAGCAGGTGGTCACTGAAGGTGGAAGGGCAAGGAAGAAGAGAAGAGCGGCTAGTCCCATAGAAGAAGGGGAAGAGTCGATGGAGACAACACCAAACATGAGCCCCAGGAGGATACAGGATGGGTTGAAGAGGATTACAAGGGAAAATAGGAATGGAAAGGACTTGCAGCCAGAGGGAACAGGGGATAGACTGGAGAATCACACTGTCACCAGGAAAAGGCAGGTCTACGTGATTGGGGACTCCTTACTGAGAAGAATAGACAGGCCTGTAACCAGAGCTGATCCAGAGAACAGAAGGGTGTGCTGTCTATCGGGTGCTAAGATACGGGATGTGAACCGGAGGTTGAAGAGGATCCTAAAGGGAGTGGGAAAGAATCCATTGATCATCCTTCAAGTAGGAACAAATGACACGGCTAGATTCTCACTGGAACGAATCAAGGGGGACTATGCCAGGCTGGGGAAGATGCTTAAGGAAATCGAGGCTCAGCTAATCTTCAGTGGGATTCTGCCTCTTCCAAGAGAAGGGCAACAAAGGTGTGACAGGATTATGATGATCAACAGATGGCTCAGGGATTGGTGCTACAAGGAGGGCTTTGGGATGTATGGCCACTGGGAGGCATTCATAGACAGAGGACTGTTCTCTCGGGATGGACTTCACCTGAGTAGGGAAGGAAATAGACTTCTAGGATGGAGGCTGGCACAACTGATCAAGAGAGCTTTAAACTAGGAATTTGGGGGAGACGGTTGGGAGATGTCCAGGTAATCTCCACGCCGGATTTTAACTTTGAGAGGGAAGACAACGAAGTAAGAGAGGATATAGCCGGGGGTAGGAGAATGGACATAAGGAGGAAGGGCAGAGTGGATACTAGTCAAATAGGTCATACTGGCAGTACAATGTCCATACCAAATTGGGTAAAGAATGTGAGTGAGGCCAAACGGCAAAAATTAAGATGTTTGTACACCAATGCGAGGAGCCTAGGTAACAAAATGGAGGAATTAGAGCTACTGGTCCAGGAAGTGAAACCAGATATCATAGGAATAACCGAAACATGGTGGAATAGTAGTCATGACTGGAGTACAGGTATTGAAGGGTATGTGCTGTTTAGGAAAGATAGAAATAAAGGTAAAGGTGGGGGAGTAGCATTGTATATCAATGATGAGGTAGACTGTAAAGAAATAAAAAGTGATGGAATGGATAAGACAGAGTCTGTCTGGGCAAAAATCACATTGGGGAAGAAAACTACTAGATCCTCCCCTGGGATAGTGCTTGGGGTGTGCTATAGACCACCGGGATCTAATTTGGATATGGATAGAGACCTCTTTAATGTTTTTAAGGAAGTAAATACTAATGGGAACTGTGTGATCATGGGAGACTTCAACTTCCCAGATATAGATTGGAGAACAAGTGCTAGTAATAATAATAGGGCTCAGATTTTCCTAGATGTGATAGCTGATGAATTCCTTCATCAAGTAGTTGCTGAACCAACAAGGGGGGATGCCATTTTAGATTTGGTTTTGGTGAGTAGTGAGGACCTCATTGAAGAAATGGTTGTAGGGGACAACCTTGGCTGGAGTGATCATGAGCTAATTCAGTTCAAACTAAATGGAAGGATAAACAAAAATAAATCTGAGACTAGGGTTTTTGATTTCAAAAGGGCTAACTTTAATAAATTAAGGAAATTAGTTAGGGAAGTGGATTGGACTAAAGAATTTATGGACCTAAAGGAGGAGGAGGCCTGCGATTATTTCAAGTTAAAGTTGCAGAAGCTATCAGAAACCTGTATCCCAAGAAAGGGGAAACAATTCATAGGCAGGGGTTTTAGACCAAGCTGGATGAGCAAGCATCTCAGAGAGGTGATTAAGAAAAAACAGAAAGCATACAAGGGGTGGAAGATGGGAGGGATCAGCAAAGAAACCTACCTTATTGAGGTCAGAGCATGTAGGGATAAAGTGAGACAGGCTAAAAGGCATGTAGAATTGGATCTTGCAAAGGGAATTAAAACCAATAGTAAAAGGTTTTATAGCCATATAAATAGTAAGAAAACAAAGAAAGAAGAAGTGGGACCGCTAAACACTGAGGATGGAGTGGAGGTTAAGGATAATCTAGGCATGGCCCAATATCTAAACAAATACTTTGCCTCAGTCTTTAATGAGGCTAATGAGGATCTTAGGAATAGTGGCAGCATGACAAATGGGAATAAGGATGTGGGGGTAGATATTACCATATCCGAGGTAGAAGCCAAACTTGAACAGCTTAATGAGAGTAAATCAGGCGGCCCAGATAATCTTCATCCAAGAATATTAAAGGAACTGGCACATGAAATTGCAAGCCCATTAGCAAAAATTTTTAATGAATCTCTAAACTCAGGGGTTGTACCGTTTGACTGGAGAATAGCTAATATAGTTCCTATTTTTAAGAAAGGGAAAAAAAGTGACCCGGGTAACTACAGGCCTGTTAGTTTGACATCTGTAGTATGCAAGGTCTTGGAAAAAATTTTGAAGGAGAAAGTAGTTAAGGACCTTGAGGTCAATGGCAATTGGGACAAATTACAACATGGTTTTACAAAAGGTAGATCGTGCCAAACCAACTTGATCTCCTTCTTTGAGAAAGTAACAGATTTTTTAGATAAAGGAAACGCAGTGGATCTAATCTACCTCGATTTCAGTAAGGCATTTGATACAGTACCACATGAGGAATTATCGGTTAAATTGGAAAAGATGGGGATCAATATGAAAATTGAGAGGTGGATAAGGAACTGGTTAAAGGGGAGACTACAGCGGGTCATACTGAAAGGTGAACTGTCAGGTTGGAGGGAGGTTACTAGTGGAGTTCCTCAAGGTTCAGGTTTGGGACCAATTTTATTTAATCTTTTTATTACTGACCTCGGCACCAAAAGTGGGAGTGTGCTAATAAAGTTTGCAGATGACACAAAGTTGGGAGGTATTACCAATTCAGAAAAGGATCGGGATATCCTACAGGAAGATCTGGATGACCTTGTAAACTGGAGTAATAGTAATAGGATGAAATTTAATAGTGAGAAGTGTAAGGTTATGCATTTAGGGATTAATAACAAGAATTTTAGTTATAAGCTGGGGACGCATCAGTTGGAAGTAACGGAAGAGGAGAAGGACCTCGGAGTCCTGGTTGATCACAGGATGACTATGAGTCACCAATGTGATGTGGCCGTGAAAAAAGCTAATGCGGTCTTGGGATGCATTAAGGCATTGGTAAGACCTCATTTGGAATACTGTGTGCAGTTCTGGTCTCCCATGTTTAAGAAGGATGAATTCAAACTGGAACAGGTACAAAGAAGGGCCACTAGGATGATCCGAGGAATGGAAAACCTGTCGTATGAAAGGAGACTCAAGGAGCTTGGTTTGTTTACCTTAACCAAAAGAAGGCTGAGGGGAGATATGATTGCTCTCTTTAAATATATCAGAGGGATAAATACCAGGGAGGGAGAGGAATTATTTCAGCTCAGTACCAATGTGGACACAAGAACAAATGGATATAAACTGGCCATCAGGAAGTTTAGACTTGAAATTAGACGAAGGTTTCTAACCATCAGAGGAGTGAAGTTCTGGAACAGCCTTCCAAGGGAAGCAGTGGGGGCAAAAGACCTAACTGGCTTAAAGATTACGCTAGATACGTTTATGGAGGGGATGGTTTGATGGGACAACATGATCTTAGTCAAAGGTCAATTAATTGCCATCAGTGGTAAATAGGACCAATGGTCAATGATGGGATGTTAGTTACTACAGAGAACTTTTTCCTGGGTGTCTGGCTGGTGAGTCTTGCCCACATGCTCGGGGTTCAGCTGATCGCCATATTTGGGGTCGGGAAGGAATTTTCCTCCAGGGTAGATTGGCAGAGGCCCTGGAGGTTTTTTGCCTTCCTCTGCAGCATGGGGCACGGGTCACTTACCGGAGGATTCTCTGCATCTTGAAGTCTTTAAACCATGATTTGAGGACTTCAATAGCTGAGACATAGGTGAGAGGATTATTCCAGGAGTGGGTGGGTGAGATTCTGTGGCCTGCATTGTGCAGGAGGTCAGACTAGATGATCATAATGGTCCCTTCTGACCTTAAAGTCTATGAGTCTATGAGTCTATGAGTCTATAAAGCAGGACCAATCCCAACTAAGTCATACTAGCCAGGGCTTTGTCAAGCCTAACCTTAAAAACCTCTAAGGAAGGAGATTCCACCACCTCCCTAGGGAACCCATTCCAGTGCTTCACCACCCTACTAGTGAAAAAGTTTTTCCTAATATCCAACCTAAACCTCCCCTTCTGCAGCTTGAGACCATTACTCCTTGTTCTGTCATCTGCCACCACTGAGAACAGTCTAGATCCATCCTCTTTGGAACCCCCTTTCAGGTAGTTGAAAGCAGCTATCGAATCCCCCCTCACTCTTCTCTTCTGCAGGCTAAACAATCCCAGTTCCCTCAGCCTCTCCTCATAAGTCATTTGCTCCAGCCCCTAATCATTTTTGTTGCCCTCCGCTGGACTTTATCCCTACCCTGCAGCGTATCAACCACTCTCAATGGTTTCATGTGCTGAGATTGTTTTCAGTTCTCCCCCCAGCTGATGATCATAATGGTGCCTTCTGACCTTAAAGTCTATGAGTCTATGAGTCTGTACCTTTTCCAGTTCTAATATATTTTATTTGAGATAGGGTGATCAGAACTGCATGCAGTGTTCAAGGTGTATGTGTATCATGGGTTTATATAGTGGCATTATGATATTTTCTGTCTTATTATCTATCCCTTTCCTAATGGTTCCTAACATTCTGTTAGTTTTTTTGACTGTCACTGCATTTTGAGCTGATGTTTTCAGAGAACTATCCACGATGAATCCAAGATCTTTTTCTTGAGTGGTAACATCTTATTAAGACCCCCTCATTTTGTATGTATAGTTGGAATTATGTTTGTCAATGTGCATTACTTTGCATTTATCAAGAGTGAGTTTCATCTCTCATTTTGTTTCCAGTCACCTAGTTTTGTGAGATCCCTTTGTAACTCTGCAGCTTTGGACTTGACTATCCACAAGCTTTGCCACCTCACAGCTTACCCCCTTTACCAGCTCACTTATGAATACGTTGAACAACATGGTCCCCATACAAATCCCTAGAGGACACTGCTATTTATCTCCCTCCATTATGCAAATTGACCATTTATTCCTACCCTTTGTTTTTTGTCTTTTAACAATTACTGACCCATAAGAGGACCTTCCCTCTTACCCCCTGACTGCTTACTTTGCTTGAGAGCCTTTCGTGAGGGAGCTTGTCAAATGCTTTCTGAAAGTCCACGTACACTGTATGCACTGGATCATCCTTGTCCACATATTTGTTGACCTCCCCCTCACAAAAATCTAGTAGACTGGTAAGGCATGATTTCCCTTTACAAAAGCAGTGTTGGCTCTTCTCCAACAAATCATGTGAATCTATGTCTCTGATAATTCTATTCTTCTATAGTTTCAAACAATTTGCCTGGTACTAAAGTTAGGCTACTGGTCTTTAATTGCCAGGATCACATATGGATCCTTTTTTAAAAATTTGATTCACATTAGCTATTCTCCAGTCATCTGGTACAGAAGCTGATTTAGCAGATAGGTTACATTCCACAGTTAATAGTTCTGCAATTCCATATTTGAGTTTCCTCATAACTCTTGGGTGAATACTATCTGGTCCTGGTGACCTATTACTGCTTAATTTATCAATTGGTTTAAAAACCACCTCTATTGACACCTCTCTCTGGGACAGTTCCTCAGATTTGTCACCCAAAGGAATGGTTCACGGGTGGGACTCACCCTCACATCCTCTGCATTGAAGACCAATGCAAAGAATTCATTTAGCTTTCCCACCATATCCTTGTCTTCCTTGAGTGCTCCTTTAGCAACTCAATCGTCCTGTGGCCCACTGGTTGTGTGGCAAGTTTCCCACTTGTGATGTACTTTTTTTGTTGTTAGTTTTTGATCTTTTGCTAATTGCTCTTCAAATTCTTTTTTGGCCTGTCTAACTATACTCTTACATTTGACTTGCCAAAGTTTATGATACTTTCTATTTTCCTCAGTAGGCTTTGATTTACACTTTTTTAAAGGATGCCTTTTTGCCTCTAACCTCTTCTTTTACCCTGATTAGCCATGGGTGGATTTTTTTTGGTCCTCTTTCTATTCTTTTGAATTTGGTGTATACGTTTAATTTGAGCCTGTATTATGGTGTTTTTAAAAAGTTTCCATGCAGCTTGGAGGCATCTCATGTGACTGTTGCTTTTAACTTCTGTTTAATATTCTTTCTCTTTTATGTGTAGTTCCCGTTTCTGAAGTTAAAATACTACTGTGGTGGACTTCTTTGGTGTTTTTCCCCCCTCCCACAATGATGTTCATGTAATTATATTACGGTCGCTACTACTGAATGGTTTAGCTATATTGGACTATATACTCTTGAACCAGATCCTATGCTCCATTTAGGACTAAATCAAGAATTGCCTCTCCCCTTGTGGGTTCCAGGACAAGCTGGTCCTAAAAGCAGTCATTAATGGTGCCTAGAAACTTTTCCTCTGAATCCTGTCCTGAGGCGACATATACCTAGTCAATATTGAGATAGTTGAAATCCCCCATTATTACTGAATTTTCTGTTTTTCTAGACTCTCTAATCTCCTTGAGCATTTCACAATCCCCATCAAATCCCCATCACCATCCTGGTCAGGTGGTCAGTAGTGTATTCCGAGTGCTTTACACTTATTATTCAAACATGGAATATCTATGCCTAGAGATTCTATGTTAAAATTTGAATCATTGAAGATTTTTTTCTAAATTCGACTCCATGCTTGCTTTCACATGTAATGCCACTCTCCCATCAGCACGACCTATTCTGTCATTCCTCTATACTTTGTACCCTGGTATTACAATGTCCCTTTGGATTGTCATCATTCCACCAATTTTCTGTAATGCCTATTATATCAATATCCTCATTTAATACCAGGCATTCAAGTTCACCCATCTTAGTGTTTAGACTTCTAGCATTTGTATACAAGCACTTACAAAATTTGGCACTTTTTAGTTGTCTGCCTTCATGTGATGTAATTGAATGAGACTCTTTTGTTTGACTGTTTCTCTTTAATTCCTACCTGTACTTTATTAACTTCTAACTTTGCCTCTTTACTAGGATATAGAAAACGCCTCTTAATAGACCCTCCCCTATGGGATGTCTCTGTCTCAAATGTGTGCTCCTCTGCACTTGTTGCTGTTAACTGAGCTCTTACGTTAAAAACTCCTCTGCAATCTTTTAAAATTTGCATGCCAACAGTCTGGTTCCATTTTGGTTTAGGTAGAGTCCATCCTTCCTGTTTAGGCTCCTCCTTTCCCAAAAGGTTCCCCAGCTATAAATAAACCTAAACCCCTCTTCCCTACACCATCTTCTTGAGACCCTGCAGTCTCTCTAACTGGCCTCTGCATGGAACTGGAAGCATTTCAGAGAATGCTACCGTGGAGGTTGGACTTCAATCTCTTACCTAGCAGCCTAAATTTGGCCTTTGAGACCTCTTTCCCACCTTGTCCTATCTCATTGGTATCTACATGTACCATGACCGCTGGCTCCTCCCCAGCACTGGACATGAGTCTGTCTAGATGTCTTGAGAGATCTGCAACCTTCTCACCCAGAAGGCAATTCACCATGCGGTTCTCCCAGTCATCACAAACCCAGCTATCTATATTTCTAATGTTCAACCCCCTCATTACAATTACCTGGCTCTTCCTAATAAGTGGTATTTCCTCCTCCAGAAAGGTATCAGTGTGAGAGGATGTCATGCCATCATTTGGAAGGAGGGCCCCAACTATGGGATCATTTCCCTCTGTTCTAGTTTGATGTTCCCTGAGACTTTCATCCTCCTCAACAGCACAGAGGCTGTCAGACCGGAGTTGGGACCATTCTACTGTGTCCCAGTATGTCTCCTCTGTGTACCTCTCTGTCTCCCCTAGCTTCTCCAGTTCAGTCACTCTGATCGCCAGAGCCCATATTCGGTCTCTGAGGGCCAGGAGCTCTTTGCACGGAATACACAAAGATGCCACTTGCCCACCAGGCGGGGAATCATAAATGCTGCACTCAGTGCAATAATCTGGAGATCCCCTAATCTGCTGCTGGACTTCTGCCTGCATTGATTTTACTCCCACCGCTATTTCGTTTGGTATTGTTGTTTGAGTTTTTTGGCGAGCGAGAGGTTAGTGGCCTATGTTAGAAAATGTTTTAGATGTATCTGTCTCTCTTTTTTCTCCCCCCACACAACACTCCCATTTGCTGCTCCTAGTCTCTAGCGCCTCTGGTTGTTTTGGAGCTGACCTTCAAACTCCTGTTGTCCCTGAATAGCCCCGCCCCTTGGTTAACCGTTAATGGATCCTAAAGGGATTAGGGATCAAAGCCTCATTAAGAAACTCTCAGTCTTGCCTACCAGACCGCTAGGCTCAGCCCACAGCCCCCAAATAAACCACTCTATGTACTACCATCAAGCAGCAAGCATTCCTCCTTCCCCTGGATAACTGCCTCACACAACCCCCCTGTTTGCTGCTCATTTGTGATTACGATAGCAGGCTTTGGGGAAGCAATGGGCCAGACTGGGGCAAATCGGTGTCACTCCCATTAGTTCCATGGTGCTACTGCTGATTTACATCAGCGACAAATCTGATCCACCATCACACTATCTATTTAGGTGATTTTATGGCCCCGGTCCCCATAGTATCTCAGCCTCTCACAAACATGTGTTCAGAAAATTCCAGTGGCCTTCCTCCCTCAACACTGAATCCCTTTTCTGGTATGGGATATCATTCTCTGTCCATGGCACCGGTCTCTGTTCTTATCCCGCAGCTCCACAGCTTTGCCATTGAGTAGCTGTACCTTGAAGACGTTAAACTTTATCCTTGTCCTCTTGATTGTTCCTTCCAACCTTGCTAATAACTGACCAGCTTTCCACTGTACTGTAGCATAGTATATAATAACCTACAATTATTGTCCATTTAGACTTTCCCTAGGGCCTACTTTATTCTTGCCAGCATTGGACCTGTGCACTGCCTTTCTGCTGATTTTACTACCAGATTCATTGCTGATGAGAGAGAGAAAAAAATCACTGATGATGTAGAACCTGCTATTATAATTTCCCCAGATGCTGTATTTCTTTTTTTTTAAAGTTCTCTGGCCTACTGCACAGACTTCATAAAAATCACTTTATAATAGGCCTTCCTCGGTTGTTGCATTCTGTGACAACCCCTTGAGTTTGCATCTGCATTCTATGCTAACGTCCCAATGTATATATTGTTCACTGGTCAATCCTCATATATAACCAAGCAACATTCGTGCCCTCTTGGTTTTCCTAGTGGGAAAGTGAGGACATTTCCCCTGCTGTTCAGGACAATTAGGGCAACTTGAATCCTGTATTGTGTTAGTAAGATCCCATTTTTAGAAGTGATTTAAGAATTGGGCATAACTTGGCTGCATAAACAGGAGAGCCTGGAGTAGGAGTAGAGAGGTTATTTTACCTTTGTATTTGGCTCTGCTATGACTGCTGCTGGAATATTGTGTTCAGTTCTGGCATCCACCATTTAAGAAGAATGTTGATCAATTCGAGAGGCCACAAGAACAATTAAAGGCTTAGAAAACATGCCGTAGAGTGAATGATCTCTTTGAATCTATCTATTCAGCTTAACAAAGAGAGGGTTAAGGGGTGACTTGACAGCAGTCTATAAATACATTCATGGAGAACACATATTTGATAATGGGCTCTTCAATGTAGCAGAGACAGGTATAACACAATCCAATGGCTGGAAGTTGGAGCTAGACAAATTCAGACTGGAAATAAGGCATTAGTTTTTAGCTAAGAAGGTGATTAACAATTTGCCAAGGATCATGGTGGTTTCTGCATCACTGGCAAAAAATTGTAAGTCAAGAGGGTTTTTTTTCTCTAAAAGATCTGCTCTAAGAATTGTTTTGGGAAGGTCTATGGCTGTGTTACAGAAAAGGTCAGGCCAGGTCCCTTCTCGCCATGGGAGCGATGAGTCCTAGGAGCCTAAGTCTCACTGGCAATTAGTTGGACTTAAGAGTTTAAGTGCCTAAATCCCTTTTTGGAAATGGGACTTAGGTTGCTAAGACCCTTAAATGATTTTGAAAATTTGACCCACTATGAACTATACTACTACTACTAGACAATAGCGAGCGTGAAGGAAGGCCTTAACTCAGGGTATCTCGGCTCGTTAGTCAACTTGCGCCACATTCTTAAATACAGATTCAATGTTTTTGTTTGTATTTTCACTACCTTAGTTCATCTCGGTTTTGTTTGTGTTTAATTATTGATTTATTTTTACACTATACCAAAAAAAAAAAAAAAAAAGGTGGTGGGGGCGGAGGAAGCTGTCCTTACAAATTTCTTGTAAGTTATTTTTTTCCCTTTGAGGAAGTCATATTTGGAATGCTTAAAACGGTGGCGATAGTTGGCCATATTCTTTGCGAGCATAATGCCGTGCAAGTCCATGGAGTTACACCAATAGAAGAATTTGGCCTGGTATGTTTCCATAGCTGAGTGATTGGGTTAACCTAGGCCAATAGGCTACAAAGCAGAGATATGGCCTTATTCCCACTGTCCACTGAAAGCTATGGAATGTAATGGAGTGCTGTGTCCTTTGAATTCACCTAAGGCCTGTCCCGGAGCCCACTGAACTTAATGGAAAGACTCCCTTTGACTTCAGAGGCTGTTGATCAGGTTCAAAATGAGTGTTGTTCAAAGAGTTCAAAATGCTTTCATAGATCATTCCAAAAACAATATTTTGTCAATGCCACACGTCCTTACAGCGTTCAGTCCTGTTCCCATTGAGACCAATGCGCAAAATTCATCCTCAGTCCAACTCTGCGGACTTCGGCGGCAGTTTTGCTGTCGAATTCAATGGGCGTGGGCCTTTATTCTCTCACCAGTCCGGTGCATAAATTGCCATTGTAGCACCGTGGCAGGCTTGTGTGTGAGACCGTTGTTCCCTCCCAGAGAGAATCAGACCTGCTTCCACGGTTGTGGTTATGTTGCCCTCTAGAGCCTGGCACACAAAGCTGAATTAGCTGACCAATCGGATTTCTATACCTTTGCAACTAGGGATTGGTTACCTCGTGAAGTCAATGCATGCTATCGTGAACGTAGGAAAGTAAGATTAATCTGGTTGGCGCTAAAAGGGAGGAATAAAGAGCATCATCTGAAGCCTGAGTCCCCTCTGCGTTTCAACCATTCCATAATTTGTAAGAGGAAATTTTCCTCAGGAATATTCCTGATGCCCAGGCACCATGGGCCGAGCTCCAGCACTGTTTGAGGCCGGGTTTCTCCCTCAGCCCCGCCTTCCGCCCCCAGGCGCCCCCAGCTGCACATCCCCCAGGCTATTTAAAACAGCCCGGGGCCCCCACTCACCACCGGCAGCACAACGGAGCTGAGCGGCTTCCTGCCTGCTCGCTCCACGTGGCTGCCAGCCCCTGGGTGGGGTGGGTGTGTGTCCCGCTCCAAGCACCCATGTGGCCAATGGGAAGCTGTGGGGGCGGTGCTTGGGGGTAGCAGTGTGTGAAGACCCTTGGCCTGCCCCACCTTGGAGCCCCAGATAAGTGCCGCACCACCCCTCCCAGAGCCTGCACCCCCACCCCTTTCCCACACACCCCCTCCTGCCTCCAAACTCCCTCCCAGAGCCTGCACCCCAGCCCTCTGCACTCCATCCCCGAGCCTGCACCCCTCAACCCCTCCTGGACCCCCACCCCGTGCTCAGCGCAGAGCCAGCACCCAAACTCCATCCCCGAGCCTACACCCCAGACCCCCTCCCCCACCCAAACTCCCTCCCAGAGCCTTAGGCAGGTGGGGGCTGAGTTTGGGGGGACGGGCTATGGGCGTTCTGGGCACTACCAAAATTTCTAAAAACCTGCCACCCCTGAAACCCAATATAACCCTCTACTCTGGACCTTGTACTTAACAACTAGGTCTGCTGCTTTACCTGTGCTACATCCTACCCAGCCTCTTAAGTTCCATTCTGGGTCTCTCCAGCTTTTCCCTGCTTCATCAGGGTCTCTCCCTGCCTGGAGAGCTTGCCTTACTCTCTGAGCTAGGTAGCTCCCTAGCCCTGGCCCTCTCTCTGTCTCGGTCTCCAGAGCTTTCCCCAGCTGGTGTTTATCACCACTTAAGTCTGGCTCTTATTCCCTGTACTGCAGCCATCTTCTGTTCTTTCTGGGGAATTTGCCTAATTCCTTTGAGCCAGGGCTCATTCTGTAACCAGCCTGGTTTAGCACCAGTCTCTCCAGCCCCTGAGGCAACCCACCCTGTAACAGACCAGTCCCGATCCCCTTCATCTTTCCCCACTGCTGCTGTTAAGTTGCCACCACCTGCTCTCCCTGGCTACCTACCTGTCTCAGATCCAGCAGGATGGACAGTGAGGTGGGAGTCAGAGACCCCCAGCCAGCTGATTGCTCCGCAGGCACCACATCAGCTGATCACATTGTCCTATATCGGGCATGCTAGAGAATTTTGGGGAGGGTTAGCAAGGTGCCCCTGGGTTTCAGCAGAATGCAGCTGACTCATTTCATATCTAGAAGAAAGGGGCCATTGACCACATCAGGCAGGATTCGGAGAGCTGCTAGGCCTCCAGCTAATGAAAGGTGAATTTGAGTATTTTCAACATTTAGTTAATCACCACAGCTGTGTGCCCCGCCCACCCCGCCCTCAAAGAGGCAGGCACTATTGTTGCCATTGTAGAGATGGGAAAACTCTGGGCCTGGCCTGACTCCAAAAGACATCTGTTGACTTCATTAGAGGTCAGATGGGCCTGAAGTCAGAATGGTTTAATGGCTTGACAAAGCCCAATCAAGATGTCTGTCACAGCTTGCCAAAATCCCTTGCTTCCAATACCACAGTCTGCCCCCTAGACCTCTGTCTCTATCACTGTCTGTCTTTCTAGCTAGAGGTCATATTGACTGCTAAGCAGAAGACCTGGCTCAGTTACAAACAGCCAGGTGAGGGGTGATTGTGGTGCCCATAGTACTGTCTATAGAAGTCTAGAAGGCATTGCCTCCTACACTTACAGTCTGACCTGCTGTCTTCTCAAAAACTGGAAGCTCCATGGCAAAGACAATTTACAAACAGCTCCCTCTCTCTTGGGGCGTGTGGCAGGAGACTCTGAATAACTCATTGGGTAGGATTTTCAAAAGGGTTTAGGTGACTTAAAAGCACAAATCCCATTGACTTTTAGTGGGACCCGTGTGACTCAAATCTCTTTTGAAAATCCTAACCACTTAGGAGACAGGGGAAATGGAAGACAAATTGTCAGCCCCATTGGTCAGTGTATATCTTCAAGGTTACTTTTGCAAGAAGGGCTAGAGACCTACTTTATAAATGGAAGCTGAGATTAACCCTGGCATTTCTAGCTCTCGCCGCTCAGGGAGGACCTGAGGCTATATACTTCACCAGCCCCCAAAGGCCAGGTCTGTGCTGATCATGGAAGCGTTGATACAAAATTCAGCAGCGCAAGGAGTGTTGCTACTTCCTAAACTGCCACACGTCTACAATTAAAAGTGTTTTCGCTCACTGTCTCACTATGTATGTTCTGTCTTGTCTCTCTAAAGCAATCTTATACATCATTGACGAGAAAAGTGCTATTTTTGTCTCAAACATCCCAGCTTGGGAAGCCTTATGAATATTTTCCAAATTAGGCCTCCACTTTAGCAAGATATTTTATCATTTGTAACAGGCTGTTTTATTTTCTTTCCCTGCACATACTCTGGTGAATAATAGCAGAGCAACTATCTCTTCTGGTTCCCTCAATATTCCCATCCCCTGGGGCTGCATATTATGGTGAGATAGGCCTTGTCTTCACTAGAAGGAAAAGGTGTGTTCTGAACTCACATTAGCTAAGAACTAAAATAAGGTAAATTCCTAGTCAACTCTAGGCAGATCTACATAAACCCTAGGTTCCCCCCTTGTTAGACTTGCGAGGACTCGATTTGTATTTGTAAATGCAAAAGCAGTTTCTCCTCTCTTGGTGTTCACACCTCCAGATCAGCTGCTAGCAGTGGACCTCATCCTCCCTGATTGCATTAACCTTGTAATCTCAAACCTGATTGTGGCCTGCATATATTTATACCTGCCTCTGGAAATTTCCACCACATGCGTCTTACGAAGTGGGTCTTGGCCCACAAAAGCTTATGTCCAATCTATCTGTTAGTCTATAAGGTGCTACAGGACTCTTTGTCACTCTATTGATTTCACCGTGATCACACAAGCTGATAATAAATATTTCCATCCACAATCATCAACATTTCAGATAGGCAAAGTAAGACAAATGTTGCTGGAGAACGTATTAGAGTTTGAGTTAAGGGTGTTTACTTTGTATATTTTGACATGTGATGTGGACAATTTGTGTTTTAAGAGCTGTAAAGCTTCAACTTTTTGCAACTGAGCATCTACAGTCAATAAATAATTGTTTGACCCCACCCCGATTTTCTGACCTTCTCCATACTTTCCTGCTACTATGAACATTTATATAGTTAAAAATTGAAAAAAATGCCTAAAAATAAACATCATAAAATTCTGCCTAGACTACCCATAGTCTTTACCTCTATCTATTATATCACGTTAAAACTACCAGCTGCCTTTTCTTCACTAGATGTTTACATTTTGTTAGTTACCGCATGTTGGTTAACTTGAGTTCAGAAAAAAAAATTCTTAGCCCTGGGCTACACTGGGGGGGTGGGGGGGGGTTGACCTACGATACGCAACTTCAGCGACGTAAATAGCGTAGCTGAAGTCGGCGTATCATAGATCGACTTACCTGGCCGTGAGGACGGCGGCGATTCGATTGCTGCCGCTCCCCCGTCGACTCCGCGTCTGCCTTTCATGGAGGTGGATTTTCCGAGTCGACGGGAAGCGCGTTTGGGGATCGATTTATCGAGTCTAGACAAGATGCGATAAATCGATCCCGATAGATTGATTGCTACCCACTGATCTGGCGGGTAGTGAAGACAAGCCCTTATTAGTGAAGTTGTATCTTCAGTAGTTTCACCAAAATTTAACTGAAATAATTTAAAGCCTGGTTTCAGCATAACTTTGCCTTGAAAATTTTGTTTGGTCTAAAATATGCCAGATTTATGTTCAAAGCATTCTGAACTTCTATTACAGTTAGAAGAAAATTCACCAATGCATTTTTTTCAGTAACATGTCATTAAAGAAAATGACCCTGATTTGAAATTTTGACTTTTGTCTAACATTTCTTTGTCTCTTTCTGGATAAAAAACAGCTTGCTACTATCCCTTCAAACTTTACAGACAACTAAGGCTCCTTGAAACCTCTTGCACTACATTTGAGGAACACAGATTATAATTAAACAAAGTAATTAATGATTTTTGTTGTGGATAATTTGGGCCCAATCGTGTTCTCATTGATTTCAATTAGAGGTAGTTAGAAACAAAACCAAGTAAACAACATTAGGCTAACCATTTTGGGGACAAAAATCCCTTTTCTATTTCTGAATTTCAAAATTCAAAGTTTCAAAAAGTCAAAAACGTGGACGGGGGGGGGGAATGTTGAACGTTTCATCAATTTAAAAAAGATAAATCTGAAAGATTGTCGAAATCCCAGAAGTTGGAATGTTTCAAGCACCTCTTGGTCTACGTGAAGTTACTAGCCCAATCCTGCACTTAGTGATGTCACGTTACCATTGATTTCAGTGGAAGCAAGATTAAGCAATACCTATTAGTGCATGAATATGTTGCCCTCTACTGGCTGGTTGTAGCTTAGAATAGACATTCTTTACTATTATTAATTATTTATCGTAATGGTCTTTCCTTTGGTGACAGCTCACAGTCCTTCTTTTAATTCTTGAGCTAGTAGAAGCTTGTGTTCTGGAGCTATACGTCCAGGGAGCTAGACCTCGCTGTGCAAATATTTGTGTTTACAATGCAGAGGTAGTAGCCTCCCCATGATAGAGATGGCAACCTTGGGCCCCAGTCTTACATTGTCCAACTGGCAAGCAGACTGCTGCAGCCACATGGAGCTCCACTGATTGCATTTGGGCTCTGCATGCATCAGTCTGAGTGCACCTGCAGATTAGTGGATGGAGAGGTGCTAGGGGTTACGGTGCTAGCCAGCAACTGAGAAAAAATGGGTTTAATCCCACGCTCTCTGAGTGAGTGATACAGTCTATGACTTTGCTGCCCTGCAGTTTGGACTACAGGGGGCGAATATCAATGAGCGCCCAAGGGCTGTAGCTCCCCTATGTGGGCACAAACTAAAAGGTTCCTAGTTTGCATTAATGTAGCCCTGTTTGAAGGAGTCTATGTTAATGTGAACTAGGAACTTTTTCGTTTGCACCCCCAACTGTAAGGGATTGGGGTGTAGGCAGTCTGGCCTAGCAGTCACAGCTGCCCTGGCGTCACTAAGTTAAGGATAATCATGGGGTGTCAGTCAACATGCAGGGATCAGCGTAATCGCTAGAGCCAGGATCAACAGGCAAGAGCCAGGATCAGAGACCAAAGGTAGTTACCAGGCTGGAGTCAGGGTCAGAAGCTAGAGATCAGCAAGTAGGGTGACCAGACAGCAAATGTGAAAAATCGGGATAGGGGGTGAGAGGGTAATAGGAGCCAATATAAGAAAAAGACCCCAAAATCGGGACTGTCCCTATAAAATCAGGACATCTGGTTGCCCTGTCAGTAAGCAAGGTGAGGTGTGGCATCACAGCAAACCAGAAGTCTGCACGATTGCCTAGACAGCTTCCTCAGCCAACCTCATTTTAAACAGTGAGCAATGGGCCAATCAGAAGGCCACTGGGAACCGTCATTCTGGATCCTTTGGGCAGTACTTCCTGTGGTATCGAATCTCCACAGTGCTCCTTGGATGGGGCACTACGTGGCTGCCCATTGGTGACATGGGAATCTAAGAAGTCTCTACTGAGCACATGCGAACTGTCACTCAGCAGCTTATAACTTGGCAAAATGTGGGCAGATTTTCCCAGGGACTGCAAAAGGCACATCCCTAACCGTTCATGTAGTCAGTGCCAGAATGCACAGGAAACCTTCTCCTGAATTTCCCAAAGATTCCATCTAGTGGGCGTGTTCTAGCCCAGGGCTAAGTGGGACTGGAGCCCAGGGTCTAGGAACCGAAGAGATGGGAGGGTCCCAGAGCTCAGGCTGCAGGCCAAGCCGAACGTCTACACCATAATTAAACAGCCCCTTAGCCCAAGCCTCTTAGCCTGACTCAGCTGGCATGGGCCAACGGTAGGTTTTTAACTGCAGTGTCGACATACCCTCTGTCCTCTCCACGACCCGCCTTCTGGGCCCGGGCAGAATAGAGGAGGACGCTGCCCGATTCACATACAGAGGGGACTTGAGCCAAACTTATGGGGGTGGTGGGAATAGATTGGAACAAGGACCCTGGGATGCGGGGAGACTGGGCCTGGAGTCTGGAGGGGCAGGGGGAGACGGGAATTGTGACTGGGTGGTGGGGTGGGGAGACTCGAACTGGTTGGGCGAGGAGACTAGTGCTATGAGCCAATGGTGGAGACTGGGAATGCTGGCCAAGGACACTGGGACTGAGGTTGAGACTTGGAATTGGGACATGGAATCAGGAGGGATGAGAACAGAACATGTTGGGTGAGGAGACTGGAGTCGGGATGCGCAGAGGCTGGGACTTGCGAGATGAAGAGAGTGAGACTGGAGTGAGGAGCTTAGGATGGGGAAGAGGCAGGATTAGGACCGGGACAGGGACAGGTAGGGATAAAGTACAAAGGGTTATGCTTAGGGGAGCAGAGAGGCAGAAGAGTCTGTGCCCACTAGAGCATACTCGTATATGGAAAACCCACTGGCAAAGTATCCCATCCCCCTATAGTAATCCTCTAAAAGGATAAGCTCTACCTACTACTGCTGTACTGAGGTGGATCTAAAGGTTCCAAACCTGCTAAGGTCCCAAGTAGGTGTCAGTCTGATGCCACATTTGTCATTTTCAGTTTACTTTTTAATAAGTTTAGGAAATTGTATGTTGGGGGGGGGGAAGCCGACATTAGGACGACATTCTGAAGGCTGCCCAGTTGACCACTCACAAATTAGGACATGGCTGAATGAAGGTTTCCTGTGTATTTTGGCACTTTCTAAATGAACCGTGAGGACATTTCCAAAAGTTTTACATTCCGGGTCTTTTTCAGCCAAAATTATTCACCAAATTCGTGAAGCATTTCAGTGCCACCAAAATGCATTTTTGGTGAATGAGTTGAAAAAAAATGTCTCCTAGTTCTATTCATGGCACAAAAGTACCAGGGCACTGGCTTGTATTACCTTCCCTGATTGTTTCCCCTAAAGTCACATGAGAAGAGCGAGAAGTAGAGCTTTGATCTGGGCAGTGGACCCTCGGTCTTAAATGGCGAGACTGCCAACAAAGCGCCCACTGGTGCAACTGATTTATCTTGACATAGAATTATATACATATAGGGCTGGAAGGGACCTCAAGAGGTCATCTAGTCCACCCTCCACACTCCCCTGCTGAAGGATTAAGTATACCTGGGTGTCTGTCTAATCTGTTCTTAGGAACCTCCAATGACGGGAATGCCACAACTTCCCTGGGTTCCAGTGCTTAACAGTCCATAGAGTTAGGAAGTTTTTTTCTAATATTAACCTAAATCTCCATTGCTGAAAATGCAGCTGATTCCTTCTTGTCCTACCCTTGGTGGACATGGAGAACAATTAATCTCTGTCCTCTTTATAAAAATCTTTTATATATCTGAGGCCTATCATGTCCCTCCTCAGACCTCTACCTCACTTCATGTAGCGCACCAAGCAACTACTAAATAGTAATAATGTTTGGTTGTTACCTACCAGGGACTAGTTTCAAACAGCGAACTCAGAGAACAAAGCTCCCAAATCCCCAGAGCCACCCAGTTTCCTGTTCACAGTGCTTTGACATTAGCAATTGTGAGGACTCTAAAGCTTCAAATCTCAATGCTAACAACAGTGAGGTAGCTCCAGAAACTGCAAAACAATCCTCTCTTAGATGCACAGAGTTGTAGTCAATACCTGTGGACATGAGCAGAAAGATAAAACAAGGGGAATGTAGCTACCTTGTCACTGTTTTGTCTCTCTACTTTGGCTTGCTGAACATACGAGGAAGAACTTTTAAGAGATGTCAAAAATCCAAAAGGTGGAGGGAATAAAATAGAAATTTGGAATTCTGAGTCCAACTGTATTTTATTTTTTAGGGAAATACATCTACAGCTGCAAAAAAGTAATAGGAAATTCCAGTAGCATGCAGGGGACATTAGTTTAGTACTAGGATATTCCTCCACTGAACACACAGCTTCGGGCCTCAGCTGGTCAACTTCCAAGCCTAGTCACCGGATCATGTTGGGGGTGATGGTAGTGTTTGAACACTAATTACTGGCTGCTCTAATTTATGTCATTCAAGCATCCGAAAAGCACAAAACCCAGAAAGTACAAAGATGCCTCAATCTACCTTTGACCCTCAGCTATCTGGGCTCTTCCTTCTAGATCACACCTCCTAGAGGGACAAGACAAGAGCAGACCTGATGAGTTTAAAACACACTTGAAAATGTGCCCTCTCCACGGCCTTCCCATATGTTTCCAGATCCAATTAAAAGTCCTAGTCTATGCGAGCCAGAGAAGGCTGTGACCTGTTTGTGTTTGAGACTGACTCTCCATCCCTAGCCCACAGAGAAGACAGCTGTGTTCCACAGATACTGCAGATGACAGTGCCTAGGGCAGAGTGATTGAGGTGGAACAACCTGTGAAATTCCTACCTGAAGAGGTCAGGGTAACGGCCCTGATGGAGCATTTTCAGAGTAGTGTGCAGCCCCACCTTCCCATGACACTGCCATAAAACTGTTTCCCAGAAAAAGAATTGGAGTTGGCGAGAGGAAAAATATGTGTGAGGGTGTGTGTTGAGGGGGTGGGAAGCATTTGCAAAATTTTCATCCCTGTTTATTTTTTTCTTCTAAAAATGTAAACTTTCATTCACATTTTGAAATAGATAGACCGATTAACGATAGAGCTGGTCCGTCAGTTAAAAAAACAATGAGTGAGGCTGGTGGGGAGGGGGTGTCACAAAAATGCAGTCAAAGTTTTTCCTTTTTTTTTGTTATTTCAAAATAAATTTTAAAAAAAGATTTTGAAATGTTAACATTTTGGCAAGCTCTAGACAAAATACTTTATCTTCCTGATGTATGTACATGGTCCCTCCACTAGGGCATCTGAGCAGCTGACAATCTTCAATGCATGTATCCTCACAACATCCCTGTGAGGTAGGGCAGTGCTATCGTCTCCATTTTGCAGATGGAGAACTGAGGCAGAGAGATACTACGCCCAGATTTTGAATATATTCAAGTACTGCTCTGCTTAACTTTGCAAGGTCTAAGGGCTTGTCTTCACTACCCGCCGGATCGGCGGGTAGCAATCGATCTATCGGGGATCGATTTTTCGCGTCTCGATTTAGACGTGATTAATCGATCCCCGATCGCGCTCCCCGTCGGCTCCGGAAATCCACCTCATCAAAAGGCGGAAGCGGAGTTGACGTGGGAGCGGCAGCGATCGACTCGCCGCCGTCCTCACGGCCAGGTAAGTCGATTACGATACACCGACTTCAGCTACGCTATTCACGTAGCTGAAGCTGCGTATCGTAGATCGACACCCCCCTCTAGTGTAGCCCTGGGCTTAGTGACTTAAGCCCAAGTCCACAAAGAGATTTAGGCTCTTACCTTCCACGGAGTTCAATGGAAATTAGGAGGATCTAATTTGGTGGATCTGGGTCTTAGACAATTAAGGCTCATTTTCAAAACTGCTAAGGAGCTTAAGTCCCTTTAATTTTCAATGCTGGTTGCTCAACATCCCACAGGGAGTCCATGGCCCAGTAGGGAAATGAACTTAGGTCTCTAGAAACCGAGGTTAAACCCCAGCTACCAGGCCATCCTTCAGTAGATGCTAGAACACCTGAACTAGGGGCCATCTGTTGCAATTAATAGGCAGCAGGTTTAAAACAAACACAAGGCAGGACATCTTCACACAATGCAGCCAACCTATGGAACTCACTGCCAGGGGATGTTGTGAAGGCCAAAAATGTAACTGGGTTCAAAAAGAATTAAATAAATTCATGGAGAATAGGTCCATCAGTGGCTATTGGTCAAGATGGTCTTGGATGCAATCCTATGCTCCAGGTATCCTTAAACCTTCAACTGCCAGAAGCTGGGCCTGGAGGTCAGGGGATGGATCACTTGAAATTGATGTGCTCTGTTCATTCCCTCTGAAGCATCCAGCACTGGCCACTGTTGGTAGGCAGAATACTGGCCTAGCTAGACAACTGGTCTGCCCATTATGGCCATTCTTATGTAATATAATCCAGGCTGGTTTTAATATAATCAAAAAAAGGAACACAGGGAGCTCCTGATTTACCCCTTGCTCCTCTCCCTACGTCCCAATGCTCTCATTGCCCCCAGAGTCAGTCAATACCCTTTACAGGAGCCCAAGGACAGTGCTGATGTCCTAGGGCTCAGGAGACACACTGCCATTTGGGGCAGCTGGAGCTTCCATGGCAGGATATGGGGAACCCCTGGGGGAGTGTCTTATTTCCTCACATTGGTCTGTGTAAGGGGTAGGTGGGAGCATGCCAGGAAGGACACCCTGCTTCTGCCTTCCAAGGGCAGACATTCTCCCATCAAATGCACATGGGCAGTCACACTGAAGCTAAGGGCAGCTGCACACATGCGCTCAAGAGTAGAATCTGGCCATTGGTCATTTGGGGGCCCATTTACATCTTTTATCAGTGACTCCCCCTAGCAGTAACAGAAGACCCATGCACATGGGAGGGTGTACAGATCCGTGGGTTCCACTATCACCCCGATAGGAGCAAAACGCAGGGGGGGAAAGCTCTGAAATGCATGGAAAGGAAGAGCAGAGGCAACGGCTCCATGGGTTTTGGGGGGGAGAAGCAATTACTGGAAAGGGGGGAGCAGTCTTTTCCAATGCATAAAATGATGCTGGTTGGACCAACGTTTTCAGGCCAGACGGGACCATAATGATCATCTAGTCTGACCCCCTGAACAACACAGGCCAAAGAATTGCACCCAACCTAGTCCCAAAAACTCATGGTTGAATTAATGCATGCCTTTTGGAAAGTTAGCCAGTCTTCGTTTCAATTACCACCGTCACACCACCCCTTCGAGGGTGGGGGGAGTATAAACATGGCACAGGGCAAGAACCAGTGAGTAGGCTTGAAAATGCCATATGCACTCTTAGACCGTATTCTGTTCCAAGTTATGGGGCATAATTCCATGTTTAAGCTCCTCTCCCTCTTTGAAAATCCCAGCTGTAGCGCTCAGCACGCAAGCAATATCACAACATGGGTTGGAGCAAACTTGGTGGAAATGGTATTCTTTTGACTTACAAGAGTAACACCAGCTGATATATACTAGGCCCTGTATTTATTTTAGGCATTTTTTATGTAGCTGATAGGGTGATGACTAACATTTCTTTCCTGATGGAGAATAAAATAGGGTGGATGGAACATGGTGAACACTTACATCAAAAGGCAGCTGCGGTCCCTGAAAGACAGAATACATCAGTAGAGAAGTGCTCACACTGGAAATCTGGAAGCTCTTATTCCACTACAATCTGTTTAAATGTCACACCGCAACATGAAGTTGGTCTGAATCTACTGAATGTGAGCTCAGAGCTTTTCTTTTTATTAAAAAAAAGAGAACACCCCAAAACTTCATATAACTTGTTGATTCAAATATTAAGGCCCACACATTCTGCCCTCAGACTGGAGTAAATAAGAAGGAACACTGTTGAAGTCAATGGACTTACACCAGATGCAGAAGAATTATTCATGTTGAAGAAATTGCTAGGATATGTTTAAATAATTCATGCTGTTGCTCAGAGACCAACTTCTGTTCTTTCTTAAACTGGCATCATTCAATGGAGTGGCACGAGTGTAAAGCAGAGTAGAATTTAGGCCTAGTCAACTCTTCTGGAAAGATGGGCTTATGGTTATGGAAGTAGACTGGTACCTAAGTCACATGAGTTCAACCCCCAACTCTGCCACTGACTTCCCAGATCAATTGGGGCAAGTTCCTCTGTGCCTCAGGACCCTGTCTGCAAAATGGGGATAGTAGCACTGCCCTATGTCACAGGGGTGTTGTAAGGATAAACGTGTTAGTGATTGGGATGCAACCCAGGGAGATCGTACAACCAGGGAGAGAAGTGAAATGTAGTAACTGCTGTGTGTTTGCAGTATTTGCGTGAGTGCTTGCAAATATTTAGGGCTAAATCCTGTCCCTGCTCCAAAGCCCAAGTGGTCTTTGAGCAGAGATGCTCCACACCAGGTGCCATCCTTTCCCCCCAGACCACATCCTGTGGCCATTATTGCAGGCCCTGGTGTGGATCCATTGGCCACGGTGCAGTCCTCCACACTAATATGGACAGGGATTCTCAGATCCACAGCCATCTCTGTTCAAGCTCTGCATGTTCTTCCCTCTCCCTGGACATACACATTCCCTACACTAGCCCCTGTTGCCACTGGACCAGTAGTAACTACAGAGGGGTTGGGACAGGATTGGCCCCTTTGTGTGTATATGTTTGAGAACTTGATTCACGGAACCAGCTGAAAGGAAATACTGAAGCTGGCCATCGGAAAACTCTCAGTGCTTCTACTGGGAGACATGCTTTTAAAAGCAGATTTGAGACATTCATTATAAAGCAGAACAATTTGTATTGCTTTCAATAATGTTTTCAAAGCATTGTCAACAGCTGCAACTATGGCTGCAGGTACCTTTCCTTACAACACATAATATATTGCACTCATTTTTTTCTCAATAGCCATATAACAGTGATATGCATTACAGAAAATGTGTATAGGTTTGCCTCTATTACAGTCATGATCAAAAGGCTATGATATATTGAAATATTTGCTTTGTACAAATACATCTGTTATCAGAGGGCTCCTTAACATAAATGGTGTATTTTCTATAATGTGCTCCATCTAATGAATGGTTCGGCAAAGGCATGAGAATAGAGCTATGTGGGGAGAATGCAGTAATTTCTCTTTAACATGCAGGAATTCTGAATACAAGTAAATGCATGCCAAATTTTATTGCTTCTAAATCTGAATAATTGTATTTCTGAGCTGTGCATCTGGGTAGATAATAAAGCCACAAAACAATTTAATGAAACATATAAAAAATCAAATGACATTACTAAATATTATAATATGCAGAAAATATATTTTGCATATTGTCACGTGATTTTTCATCCACGTACTTACAAATAATGCAATAATAATTGAAAGTCTTATTATCCATCTACGTAAACTCAGCCCAAATTTACCTTGTTTCCTTTTCTTTGTGTGTGTGTGAACATAAAAACAAGATTGATATTATTGTTTTATGTGTATGGTATATTTTTCCATAATAACTAAGGTGACCAACATAAGTCTTCCAGATCAAATCACTCCGTATGCCATACTATGATTATGCTACCTCGCCTAATACTTACAAAGGTAAGAGTTGGATGTGTGGCCTGCATTGTTCTCTGTTAGGAGGCCTGAATTGTTCTCTGTGTTAGGATGTACTACCTCTGCAGGAATAAGAAAAAAGGGGAAATCCAGGATAACCACAAGATTAAAATACTTGCTAACTAGAAAGGAGTGAGTGACTTATCCAGGTTGTTATAATTCGAACCCTCTACCACTAGGGCACCCCTTGCTGTGGGGCAAAAAAGGGTTATCATAGAGCTTCAGCTAGTTGTCTTGTCCAGATTTAAAGGAGCAGCTACTTGAAGAACATTCTGGGGAATGCCATTTAAAGGGTAAGCCTACATTGGTAGAGTCCAAGCAGTTAGGAGAGAAAAGGGCTGGATTCCCCTAGGTCCAAAGATGTGGCTGGACCACATTCAGAAGTTGTTTGTGCTGGAATATGGATTAAGGCCAGCTTTATTTCCATTCACTTTTGCTAGGAGAACATGGCCTATATTGTGATGCCCCTACTCACACTGAGTAGTCCCTTACTCCATGAGTCAGTGGTCCTCTTTGTGGAAGATGGTCCACCATGAGGAAGGGTGTCAGAACCCAGCTCTGTGTTTCTAGAGCAAAAATCCAGATCCTTTTTGATCAGTTACTTCCTCTGCATAAAGACATCCATCAAACCATCCATTCCCTTGCCAACCTATCTTCTGCTCTGTACTCTAGTTTCCCATAGATTATGAAGTGAAGTTCAAGGTCTTGATCCTTCTATTCAAGGTGCTCAAAGGTTTCAGCTGAAGGTACCAAAAGGATCACCAAAAGCTCCAGGTTGAGGACTGTAGTCAATAGCTCCTTACTTCAGGCAGAGCAAAATTGTCCACTACAAGGGTAAATCTCATTGGTGGAGGAGACAGAGCTTTCTCGGGAGCCAGCCCGAAAGCATGGAAAAAATTCCTGGAGGAACTAAAGACCATCACAAACCTCACCACCTTCATCTCCAAAGGCAAAATTCTTCACTCTTTTTCATATAGACACATAGAGCAGTGTTCATATTGTGCTTTAAATTAAAAAAAAAATCCCCATTACAACTTTCACCTAAGGAGGGGGAGGAAGAAGAAAGAACCACATGATTGTTGCTAGTCACTTTGCTATTGGAAGTTGCTAAGATACTATGTGACAAGGATGACATGAAAACCTGAATAATACGGATGAGAAAGTTCAGGAATCACCATAAACATATTTGCTAAAGTAAAAAGATGAGCAGAATAACCAGAGCATGGGAGAATGTTCCTGTTTTTCTTGATTTAATAAGTAAATCTCTGCGGTGAGATTCTTATTCGTACCAGTGCTACTTCATTGAACTGAATACTGGACTACAGAGGAAAAGTGTGCCCCGGTCTGTGATGTGCAGTTTGCAGGATGAGGAATTTGATTTGACTTCAAAGACTATGGATGGGTTATACCCTTCTAATGGGGTATATACCTTTCTAATTCCCCTGGGGAATACAACATTTACTGTGGTCAGGTTGCACTACAGGTTTCATTGTGGTCCTGCTGGATTCATCTGTGCCTTCAGGAAGGAAAGAAGCAGAGCTTTTATAGAAGCTTGGTTGATACCAGAATTGAACTGGGGATGTCTAGAGCTAAAGGCATCAGGAGTTACAGTTTGAGCTAAAGAGACAGACTGTATAAGACATGCATCAACAGACCTATATCCTTTGGATCAGGCATGGCAGGCCGCACATACCCACACAAGTCAGCAAGGATTTACAGTTGTGGTATCTCAGAACAACACTTTCCACCATGTCCTTTATTGCATGTATTCCTTTTCCCCATGAACTTTGTATTAGCTGACACGACCATATTATAATAGGATGCTTCTAGCAATTTATGTTCATCGCAAATGTTGTGTTCTTTATTGCATATACTGTCAAAATAAAAAACCCTGGAGAAATAAAGCTTCCGAGGATGATAAAGATCAGGATTTGTACAAGTGTCTTTTTTTTTCTGGAAATATAGTACATTTTGTACAGTTTTAGACCACTGCAAGTTGGCTAATTTCTAGGTTTAACTCGCTATTCCAAAGGATGATGGTGTATGCATAGTTTCCTTGTGATAGGCTCATTAGCTTTTTATATGCTAACATATAAGGATATAGGCCCTTCAGCCTTAATTTAGGATCAAAATACAAGTATGATACAAAAATGTTCTCTAACAATGTAAATAATTTCCCCACTCCATGAAACAAAGAGCTAGAGAGAGAGCATTGAAAAGCACACAGGGTTTGAGAATTTAAATATCTCCGTAGAATGTCTTGAACTCAAGCACAGAGCACTGTGTACATAACTGAGAACCAGGAAGTGGAAACTGACTGTAAACACAAAGTAAAAACTGATGGTTCTAATTTCAAAGTCCAGCCAACACACAGAAAGTAAAACGATAGTGAGAAGCAAATTGGATTCTTCCTTTCAATAAACTGAAGCATGGGTTCTCAGCCTGGGGTCATGATGAAGTGGGGAGCAGGGGAAATTGAAAACAGGTTTCCGGGGGTCAAAACTACCTTCCATTTCCATATAGATGGGAGAAAAGTTGTGATTTTTTTTCTGTTGTATTGGGGTGGTCATGTTAGGGAGAAGATTGAAACCCACTGATCCAAGGTATAATTTACACAGGCCAGCAAATGTGGTTTTGGATAAATTTTTTTTCCTCAGGGGTCTCCACCTTTAATGTTAAACGGGTCATGGGAGTTAGAACCTCCATGCGTATTACATTGTTCTTGATTCCTTCTGCTCGCTGTGATAACTGTCAACTGTTATAACTACTTAACAGTTCAGGCATCTGATTTCTTAGGCTGAGTCAAGAGAACTGCGCAGCTTATTGGTAAGCAAAGCAAGCAGCACTGGTCTCACTGGTAGCAGAAATATGTGTGGGTTAGTATCAGACATTATATAATGTAGGAAGGAATAAAAAAATCAGGAAAAATATAAATAAAAAAGAGTGCAAAGTTTTATTGTCAAGCACGGCTGTCACTTCATGAAACCACAGTCGTATATAAGAAATATGTGACATACTAATAGGAAGTAATTTAGCCAAGGCTGTTTTTGTGCCTTGAAGTGCCTTCTACATTTCTGCTTTGAAAACTTTGAAAGTGTGTATGCATCAGAGCAGTTCTGAGGCGCTGAAGTTCCCAATTTGTGCACAATGTGACTTTTATAATGCCATTAAACTCCTCTCATGGAAAGTGGTGTGCACAAAACAATGATACATGAGATCTCAAGGAGGCTGCGGAGAGGGGGAGAGGGATGGGGTGGGAAGAAAGCTTTTGTAAAGTCACTTTGAGAATGCACCTCAGCTCTAAATCTTCTGTTTGTTCACGCTGGAAATTATCTCCTATGCGTTAGGCTTAAATTCAGGCTGCCTGCATTTCCATCCCCCATAGAACAACCCCTCCCTCAATACATTTTGTGGGTTTTTTCCCTCCCTTTTTTTCTTTTGGGTAAATTTAGCATTGATGAAATGCACCAGATTGACAGCCCTGGTAACTTTACTTATCTATTTATCTACAGCACGAAATTTTTCCCTGCCGTGCCATCAGCTCAAATGGCCTCAGGCGATGATAGGTCAAGGGGGAAGGATAGCTCAGTGGTTTGAGCATTGGCCTGCTAATCCCAGGATTGTGAGTTCAATCCTTGAGAGGGCCATTTAGGGATCTGGGGCAAAAATTGGGGATTGGTCCTGCTTTGAGCAGGGAGTTGGACTAGATAACCTCCTAAGGTCCCTTCCAACCCTGATATTCTATGATTCCCTGTTGGCTGGGCAAGCAGCCACCATTTTTCTGCTGAACTCTAGGCATTGTTTCCCCTCTCTCTCTGCTTTGTCCACCTGTTTGATATCTAGACTCTGAGCTCTCTGGGGGGCAGGGACTCTCTTCTTTGTGACTTATCTATACAGCATCAAGTGCCCTGTGGCCCTGAGACATGATTTTGCCCTTGTAATACAAATAATAAATGAGAATGATTATAATTCTTGGTCCTGGGTTTTTCCTGTGCTAAGACTCCCATCAAGGGGGCTAGGTGTCCACTTTGGCTGGGTGATTTTTGTCCAATCAGTCTCCCCAGTTCAACTCCTAACAAGTAGGATATGGTAACAACTTCTAATTACTTGATTTAGGGCTAGATAGTGATTTAGCCTACGTGTCCATTCAAGGATGAGTAAGAACTCCTCTTACATCCTATGCTTGGGCTACCTAAAGCTTGGAACTAATGCACAGGAGTAAGAAGGCAGTGACTGATCATTTACACCTCATCCAGAGCAGGTGGACAGGGAACGGGCAGAGTCCTGCCTCCAACATCTTCACTCACTGGCCAGCGTAGCTGGCATAGGCCAGCAGCAAATGGCTCCTACTGGAGCAAGCATGGAAGGAATGGTGCCTCAGAATCACAATGCCACCTGGGCTTGCTCAGGGCTGCTGTGGTTAAAGGTACAATCTTGTCCTTCAGTTGGATTTGGACCTACAAGTCTCCATAGACCACCTCCAACCTTTTCCTCCTTTTATTTCCATAATGGCATTCAGGGATAGCTAGGGTCTTTATTTTCACTTGATCTCAGGATAGTGTATTAAACGTAGGATTCAGGCCTTTGAAAAATCAGCCAACACACTGTATCCCCACAACAGGAACCAACATACTGCAACATTCATTTACACTTTCCCGTCGCCCATGGAAGCAAAACACTGCACAGGGTTCAATCCTCTTATCATCCTGAGGCATTTACATTTGTTGCTGGGAGGAAAAAAAATTACAGATGGAAAAAAAAAGGCTCCCTTATTATTATTTAAATTGTATTTGATGGGCAAAAACAACCCCCAGTATTATGAAAACCAAACTTTTGTTCCTTTAAGTGCTGTTCAGTTAATACACCCCAGATTCACTCTATGCCTGATCCTCTTACCTTCTTTTCCACTGCCCTGTCCCCTTTGGATGCTTCCCTTCCCATTTAGCTGACCCCTCCCACCACACCTCGCTCTCACCAAAAAAAACCACCCCAGGGAACTAGCAAGACACTTGCCTCAGTTACATTGTTCATTCTGCCCAACCTGTCTCTGCCTGGTCTATCTGGATGGTAAGCTCTTTGGGACAGGGATCATCTATGTTTGTACAGTGCCTAACACAATGTGGCCCTGGTCAAAACTAGGGTTCCTAGATGTTACAATAATACAAATAAGTAATAATGACAACACCGGTGAAAGAATGTTCCGGCCACAGACGGCCTCTTTTATCCAGGGATATCAAAAATCTTTTTGAACATTAATTAAGCCTCACAGTAGAGAGAGACTGACTGTTTTCATATCTGTCTGACGGTCATCGTCTCCTTTCTCTCCCTCTTTCCTATTATTCTCCCTAATCTAATCTGCATTGCAACAATCACCATAGTATTCAGCCACAAAATACAGGAGCTATGCTCTATATTCTACTGAGGATGGCGGGGGAGCGCAGACAGGTTGGCTTGTAGTTTCGCTCGGATGAGATCTTCAGCTGCGTCAATCAGCACATCTTCATTGGCATCAACAGAGCTACAGTAATTTATACTAGCTGAGAAACCAGGCCTTTAGCTTTTGCGTCTGTTTGTCTTGAAGGGGACTACTCAGCCTGTTCAAAATATTCAAAATACAACTAGCAAACCCTAGAGAACATGAGGATTGCCCATTATGGCTCTGCGATCACAAAACGGGCTCAGAATTAAAGATGGCCAAATTTTACCCTATTTAGCTATGTCAGTAAATTTTTTAGTTGAAAAATTTGGGTTTTGATGGAAACTCCCCTCCGCACCAAAATGACAAAAAATGTGGGATTTTTTGAAAACGACTCCTGCACATTTTTAACTTCTTTTCATTATCTTAGGCCAACTGGAGTCAAACTTTTGTTGCTAAAAATGCAAGTAGCTTGGAATAAAAACCTTATTTCCTCATCCTCTCCCTCTCAGGCCACACCAGCCCACACTTCGGGTGGAGCCATAGACCTCCTTTAGCTCCTCATCCCAAAAACATCTTTCCACTACCTACAGCTCTGCTTTTATTTCCCCTTATACCGCTCTTTCTTCCCTGCCTTGCTGTTACTTATGTCTTCTTTTTTCCGTCTTGCCTCTGTAATGTCCACAAGGTTACCACCTGCGCATGGGGTGCGAGTTGGGTGAATAACGGGTTGTGTGGTGTGTTGGCATTTTCAAAAATTGGGAACAGAAAACCATCAGTTTGGTTAAGACCAAAAAACATTTAGGGTAAATTGAAAAGTCGAACAAAGTTTGGTTTGAGTTGAACTAAATGTTTTGTTTCAAGAAAATTGCTTCATTTTTGTTAATTTTGACCATTTTTGACTTTTTAAAAAAATAAAATGGAAGGAAATAGGAGACAAAGATTTGGTTCAACTGAAAAGTCAAAAGTTTCATTTCAAAAGTGTCAAAACAAAGATGCTTTGAATAGTTCAGAGCTTTTCTCCTAAACAAGCAAGTCAGCAAAATAGACATGAATTCATAAAATGGATGTGTCACCAAATCTGCATTTTCAGAGAAAATGTTTTGTCCTCAAAATGTTGCCTAGTTATACAATGAATACTCCATGTCCTGACCTACAGAACACCCCTTTCTGTTCTCCTCAAAAATCATTTCTTCAAGCAATTACTGCTGTGCTGTTCTCATGCTGAATGGTTGCTCTGTGTCTTCTCTTACTTGTGTCTTGTTCTATATAGATTACAAGCTTGTTAGGGACCATTTGTTTCTTTATGTATAAAAAGTATACATACTTTTATGTATGTTCCTTGCTAGAACTGGTAGAAATTCCCCCAAGTTTACAGTTTTTGATTAAGATTTGTGACAATTTTTTTTCATCCAATTCAAAATCTGGGAAATTTCCACCAGCTCTAATTCCTTTCCTGATCCTGGAGCTATATTATTTTTATACTAATTAGCATTTCCTTCAGACAGATTGCGGGCACCTTAACCTCATGACTCTTTATTAGTCCAGTATGGGGCCCACACCATATTGTCCCTATGACTCACCCCTGATCTTCGGCAGTATCCTCCTCCTAATTCAGCCCTGAAATACTTTTGAGCAGACACTGACAAATGTCCAAAAATTCTGTTGGGCCTTTGGGACAAGGACACTGAGGACACTTTGGTGATCCTGTCACATCCACACTTTTCCTCTTGCCCCAGGAGAATGAAACTTAGATTTGGAAGACGAACATAAAAGCTGCCATAGGGGGTCAGACCATTATCCATCTTGCCCAGTGTCCTGTCTCTGATAGAGGCCTTTGCCTGAAGGGTAGTCTAGTGGCAAGGGCAGAGGACTGAGAATCAGAAGAGTGGAGATTTATTTTTTGCCACTAACTCAGGTGTTCTTGGGCTAGCTGCCTAACCTCTGTATACCCCAGTTTCTCTCTATTTAAACTGGGTGTAACACTTACCTACCTTACCAGGATGATGTGGTTTAACATATACATTGCAGTGGCACTTAGAAGTCAACAAATTGGAGTCCAATTGCACTAAGTCCTGTATAAACATACAGTATGTGACCATCCCTGCTCCAACGTGCATGTCAAATGTATAACAAGTGGAGTGGTGGAAGAGGTGGGGTTGAGGTGGAGTAATAAAAATCACAGTTTGTACCAAATTGTTAGCCAATCAGCAGTACGTAATCACACCTCACCACCTGATGTTGGTTAGGGCTTTAAGATCTTTGGATGGAAGTCTGGAGATAGAGAGATGATAGTATGAGAGAGCCAAGTATGATTCCAGGGGAGAAATCTGTGCTTTTAATTGACATGCTGTCTTATTTTTGTCTCTGAGGATGAGGGAATAAATGTTTGTGGCATTAAAAAATATCGTATTTGCTTTGAACTCTCTGGAACAAAGCACCATTTGTAATTAGTGAAAGTCATTGTTATGGAAATGAATTAGTTTCATGTTCTTTTGGTCAAGCATCAGAGAAAAAATATATATATGCCATGACTGGATGAGAAATGGATTAGCTTGGGGAGTGGAGGGGGAATCTATTGGATTAGATCAAACAAAACAATCTAGGTTACTTTAACACACAGCCTGTTCACTTAGTCTTTGATCTGGGAAAGACTTATGCATGCGTACATGAGTAGCCCGACTAAAGTCAATTGGAACTACGCCCAGTGCATAAAGTTAAGCATATATGTAAATATTTGCAGGATCGGTTCCTATTGCCTCATTTCAGCAAAGCACTTTTAGTGTGATGGATTTAAGCACATGCTTAAAGTATTTGTTTAAATGCTTTTCTGAATTAGGACCTACGGCACCAATCTTGTAATGATTTTTCCAGAGATATGTTATAGGAATATGGGCCAAATAAAAATGTATTAAGTCTGGCTATGCACATATGAGTTTCAGTGACATTACCTCCAAAACTTTCCTTGGTTCACTGCCCATGTGTCTATTTAGGTGGAAAATGTATTGAGTAGGTTACAAAAAATACAAATAAAATAAAATATTAACCAGCATTGAATTAGGCAACCCTCAGATTCTTGCTACACCTGCAAATCTAAATGAGAAGTGTAACATTACCGATGTGTTGATTATAATGATGACACGTGCAGATGTTTCCGAGACCTAACTGCTGGCAAAACCTGTTTAATGTCTTTCAACCACTGCCATCATTGTCTGCTGCAGGCACCTGTGCTGAAATCCTGGCTCTACTGAAATCCATGACAGTTTTGCCATTGGCTTCAATGAGTATGTCTACACAGCAACTAGACACCCGTGGCTGGCCCGTGACAGCCAACTTGGGGCTTCGGCTGTTTCACTGCTGTGTAGACTTCTGGGCTTGGGCTGAAGCCCGACCTCAGGGACCTTTCCACCACACAGGGGCCTGAGCCCAGAAGTCTACATAGCAATGAACTAGCCCCGCAGCCCAAACCCTGTTAGCCCGTCAGCTGCCACAGGCCAGCTGCAGGTCTTCCTTTGCTGTGTGGACATACCCAATGAGGCCAGGATTTCACTCTGGAGCAGTAGTCAAACTTCCGCTGATGCAAAGATCTTCGCAGAATCAGCTGCGTTTTCCACTCTTTTCCTGGCCCCTCCTGGATGTGTCAGTGATTTCCTGAATGAAACCAAACTGCAAACGTTTGGCCCTCACCGTTCGAACTCTACGCCCATGGATGTACCCCTGCTTCAGCAGGTTCCCACCGAATGAAGATAAAACTGTTTCCTCCACTCAGTCCATTGTAGTGCCTATAATTGCACATGTTGCCAACTGAATAAATATTCACTGAGATCAATGAATATTTATCACAAACCACTATATTTTTAGTGTAGCCACTCAGATGGAAGATATATGATAACCACTGGGACAAAGCCCCTTCTTACTTTATAGAACTATCACATGGATTATATACAGCATCTATATTATGTATATGTAATACACGCACACAAACAAATCCACTGCATATAATGTCTCCTTTCTCTTCCTTGTTTTTTCTAACCCCATCTAACAAACACTCCCACCCAGAAAGTAAAAAATAATAAACTAAATTAAACAGCCCTTCCCCAAAACAAACATAGAAGTAGAGGACTCATACAATTTTAGGCCAGAAGGGACAATCATGACCATCTAGTCTTACCACCTGTGCTTTGCAGGCCACAGAACCTCCCCCATCCACTCCAGCAATAAGCCCACAACCTCTGGCTGAGTGACTGAAGTCCTCAAATCTTGATTTAAAGACTTCGAGTTACAGAGAATTGCCATTTACTCTAGCTCAAACCAGCAAGTGACCCGTGCCCCACACTGCAGAGGAAGGTGAAAAAAACCCAAGGTCTCTGCCAATCTGACATGGGGGAAGATGACTTCCTGATCCCAAATATGGCAATCAGTTAGACCCTGAGCATGTGGGCCAGACCCACCCGCTAGACACCTAGGAAAGAAACGCGGAACTAGTAAAACATTTACAAGTCACCACATTGTTCACTCTACATGCATGTTATTTTCCTATCTGCTCATCCTTTGAATGTCTTGTCTATTTCAATTGTAAACATCTTGGGGCAAGGGCTGTGTTTCATTCTTGCCTAGTTCAATGAGACCCCAGTCTGGGTTGGTTACTAGGTGCTACTGTAAGACAATTAATATACAAACCACACACATAGCAGAACATATGACTGGAAGGAACCTCCTGAGTCATCAACTCATCCTCTGCTATCATAGGCAGTCCCGTAATAGACTCCTTTTCATAAACTTAGAGTTTTCAAAGTTGCATTGTTTCTTACTATTACTTTAAGACCATTGTCTCCCGCCCCCCCTCCCATTAAAAGGGGACAAAACCTCAATGGCATAGAAATTGAACATGACCAGAACTGGGTGCTGCAATTAGTTTTTCATGTTTACTATGAAATTGGGCATAGTTAAGATTCAAAAATGCTAATGATTAAATAAATTAGGTAGCAGTTTTTCAGGGCAACATCTCATTGGATTAGTTTACTTTTATCTATCTTGATTTTTATTAACCCCTTTTCTCCTTGCCCCTTTCTTTTGATTTCACTTTATTCCTTTCTTCCCTCGTATACTCCTTTACATCATCTTTTGTTTTGTATGTAAATGTATCTGAGAGAAGCGATCTGTGATTTATGGGCATATGGGGGATTCCAGAGACCTGTATTATGTTCCCAACTCAGCTATTGTGTAGATACTAAGTCACACAGGATAGGAATGGCAAAAGCTGTCCTCATTGGCCCTGCTTTACTCACATTAAAGTTAATGGTCGATCTACCACTCATTTCAATGAGACCAGAGCCAGGTCAATGGTGAACACTTTGGAAAACCACATCTTTAATCTTTAATCAACCTTAGCTGCCTTGATGAAGTGCTTTGAGATCCTTAAAGGGAAGAGTGTAAGTGAAAAATATTACCACTAGAGCTGGGCAAAAAATGGACTAATTTGGGCGGGAGGAGGTTGGTAAAAATTTGCAGATTCAAGTCAACCAAAACATTTTGCAAATTGGCCAAACATAACATTGACATTTTCTAAATGTTTCCGTTCAAAAGCACATTATTTTGAAGTTGTGGTCAATTTTATTAAAAAAATAAGAAACCTCAAAATGAAAATGAAATGTTTTGTTCAATCCTCTTCTCCCCACTCTTTTTTAAAAAAACCTTTCAGTTAACTTTTTTTGGTTTTTGTTAATATTCATTTGTGGTCACCATGAAACACATTTTTTGTTTGATAACAGCCAGCAAAAAAGAAAAGAAAAGAAAAACAAAACAAAACGTTATTCACCCAGCTCTAATTACCATCTACTTGTTAAAGGCCGAAATTTACACTCACCGAGATACATCCAGCTATCACTGAAGACGCTCATTCCAATCCACACACTTATGTGAAGACAGAATTTAGCTCTAGAATTGTATGCTGCATGAAGGTCAGATGACTCAAGGGACTGGTAATGGTAGAGCGAGACAATCACTAGCAGGTCACTGGTTTGCAACCAGTCCACAATACCAGTGACTGAAAGTCAGTGTCATCTTCCAGAGATGTATGTACTACATGAATCAAAAGGTTCAAATACTAGTGAAGAATTTCCATCATAACCATTGCCCCTCTGCCGTGTTGGCAGACTGACTAAAGAGGACAGGGATTAAATAGACTGTGCAGGCTGCTCTACTCATGCCTGGGATTGGCTCCTCGAGGGTAGGCAAAGCACCTTTTGGAGGAAGCTTTCATTCCCACCGCCTTTTCTGTGAGAGATAACTTCAGTTTCTGGGGCTGTCAATCTGGCTTCAGAGCACCCACGGCTGGGGACTAGAGCTGTGCACAGAAAGGGAGTTTCATTTTGGAGGATTTGGACATTTGGTTTTGTTTGTGCTTTGGAATAAAGCCCCCCAAATGTCTAACTTTTCTGGGAAAGGAAACTGAGCCCTGGCTCCAGGGAATTCCATCTGGCATGCTGCCTTGGAGCCAGAGGCCCAGGAAACCCTGGGGTCCCCAATTCAGAGGAAGTCTGCTGGTGGCCTGCTCCAGAGCTGTGGATGGTGGCAGCCCAAACTTCTATGAGTCTGGGAGCTGGGAGCTCCAAGTTCCAGCTCATGGAGGAACCCAGAGCTCGGAAACCAGTGGTTCCCATGCACCCAGCTCCTCAGCAGGCGAATGGGGAGCAGAAGCCTGACCATGCAGTCAGGCGAGCTGCAGAGGAGCTGGGAGCATGGAAGACCTGGGCTTCCCAACTCCCTAACCATTTGCCAGGTGGTCGCTGAGCAGCCGGGAAAGGCTGGCAGAAAACCAGGCAAGGTTCTACTGTAACTTCGTCAAAAATCAAACCATCTCAGTAAGACACTTCAACAAACCAGCCTTCTCCAACAGGAGAGCATTCTGCCGGGGAATTTCTGATCAGCTCTGCAGGATACTCGGCACCTTTGGAACTCGAGCGCCTAACTATGAACTCAGGAGCCTAACACCCATTCTTTGAATCTCTTGGCCACATTCATTAATTTTCAGAACACTCCGTACTTCAGTTTTTTCTAGAATCCTTTATTGGCAAATGTGTGCTCAGTGCTCCCAAGTCGGGGCAGTAGGTTTGAATCAATGTTATAGGCCCACAATGTCCACAATGAGCTATCAATTTGTGTTGTCTCCTATTTTAGGTGCTGGGCTTGGGTTCTGATTTTCACAGGCTGGATGCTCAGCAGTTTCTGATAATAAGGCTCCTTTAAAGTTTCTCACCTTGGACACACACACAGACTGAGACTTTCACGATCGCTAATCCCTTGTCAAAACATCCGATGAAGTGGGTTCTAACCCACGAAAGCTTACGCTGAAATAAATTTCTTAGTCTCTAAGGTGCCACAAGTATTTCTTTCTTTCTTATTTTCTTTTTGTCAAAACATTGGCCATCATGATTCCCACTTGCTAAATTATTATGTATTCCCCTGTGAGCCCACTCACCAGCCTGTGCTGAGCTGTGCTGTCAGGGCCTGGCCCATAGGCAGTCTGACCTAGTGGTTACAGACAGCAGCCCGCACCAATGGTCAGAACTGGATTCAGAAGCCAGGCAAGGGAGCAGGACTGGAACAATTCAGAGCAGGACAGGAACTAGGTAGGAGCTGGAACAAGGCTGGGAATGAGGCAGGCGAGACAGCAACCACAGGCCTAGGCACTGAGCTGCTGGTGACCTGCCCTTGCTGACCTTAAATGCAAAACTTTTGGTTGCTCGCAGTCAGTCAGGTGGGCTGGGGAATCAGGCAATTCTGCCCTAGCCCAGCTGCGCTCAATAAGCAGCCGGAGAGCTGAGCCAGCTAGCCCCAGGCTCAGGTGGGGAAAGTCAAGCCTATAGTTCCTGGTAAGCACATCAAGGAAATCTCAGCATCCCCAGCATTTCAGCCCCTTTTCTTCAGGCCCTGAATTTTATTTCTTCACAGTGAGACAGTTCAGCACAAGCTCCCCATGTAACCTCTGTCCTTTCCCCTGGCCCAGGGGTCTCCTACTGTCTACTCCCTGCATAGCTCCCTCCCCAGGTCCTGTACCTGGGAGTCAGAGAGTGGTTCGATTCCTGCCAGGGCTGGCTCCAGGCACCAACCAACCAAGCACGTGCTTGGGATGGCACCTCCTAAGGGGCGGCCAATCTTGAGGCGGCGCTCAGGTTTGTTTGGTTTTTTTACTTGAGGCGGGGGGGGGCTTTTTTTACTTCGGGGGGTGTTTTTTTTGTTTTCTGTTTTGGGGGCACTCAGGAGAGTGGGGGTTGTTTCGGCATGGCGGTGCTCAGGAGGGGATTTGTTTCAGCAGGGCGGGGCGGCGCTCAGAGGTTTTTTTGTTTTTTTGGCGGGGCGGCACTCGGGGGATTGTTTCGGGGTGGGCAGCACTCGGGGGGGTTGTTTCGACAGGGCAGGGTGGCACTCGGTTTTTGTTGTTGTTGTTTCGGCAGGGCGGCACTCGGGCGGGGGGGTTGTTTCGGCGGGGCAGCGCTGGGGGTGTGGAGTGGTATTTTTTCTAGGTTTTTTTGTGTTGTTTTGCTTGGGGTGGCTAAAAAGTTAGAGCCGGTCCTGATTCCTGTCTGCTAAGGCTCTCCTCCAACAGATAGGCTTCTAGCCTGCTCCCGGCAGCCTTGCACTCTCGGGCAGGGGGTTGGACCAATTTGTATAGTGGGGGTGCTGAGAGCCATTGACCCAAACTGTAAACTCTGTCTATAATGGAAACCACTTCAAGCCAGGGGGTGTAACAGCACCCCTAGTTTCAGCACCTGTGCTCCCAGGCCAGCTGTCTGCCTTGGAGTTTAAAGAAAGCACCTTTGCTTGCTCCCCGTCTCTAGTCTACTCTCTGGACTCAGGCTGTCCTCTCTATCCCAGCAGCCCTGGCTCTGAGTTCCCATAATCTACCACGTGACCCCAGGATTTATTCCCTTTACCTGCTGGGAAGGCTGATCAAAGAGCAGCTCACCCTGTGACACTTCCCTTTAGATTAATAGTGTTTCCTTTTCCCCTCCCTCTCCTTCCACAGCTTGTTTCCTCAGCCATTTCTTCGCTTCAACATATTTTTATCTCTGTCCTCCTACTATTTCCCCCCCTAAATTTATTTTATTACAGTCAACCCTTCAATTAATTTTTCTAAGTAAAATGACTGCATTAGGCAAAAGTTTGTGCAGTAGCCAATAAAATGTCAGATAATATTGAATGCGGAGCCAGGCTAACCTTGAAACCCAATAAGTTGTTATTTGTAAATGTTACAACTTTATTTCTAAGAGAATACACATGTATGAGGGAACCGTTTTACGGCGAAGCTGAGTGATTGATTACAGCATTCTGATCCATCTCAACAAGATAAACTCAGATAAAAGAATCTACTCATATTTAAGACACTGCAATTTATTATCCAAAGACTACTGTAAAAATGATTTTATAATTCCCTTCGTTTAAGTGATTTTTTTGTAAGTAATAAACCATTTCTCGTGTAACTGATTATGATCAGGAACTCTCACTGCTAGCCTGCAGTAAATTCCAAAGGAAAGAAACGACATTATTGGTTAACACAGCAGCCCCAAGAAGCTGTAAGGTTGGGGTCACTGGTAGAGTCATGATGCTTTTCTGCTGGAATTTTAAATCATCTTCTTTCACAAGTAAAAAAGTTGCTATTGACTCAGGGAGATTTATCAGATGTCATGCACTTTTCCTTTGTGTCCCTGACAACCAGATAGCTAAGCATGTAGCTAGTCTGAAGCATGTGAGTAGCCCCATGGACTACATGGGGATTACATCACGTGCTTAAATATTCTGCTGAGTTGGAGTCAAAATCTCTCCCTTTTCAGTGGGCTAACACCAGCCCCCTACACAGCCACTCTTGCAGCAAGAGGTGTGTGGTGCAGAGTCCTGCTGAAATGAGTACATATTAGACATATGGTGATGAATCACTCCTGTTCTATGTTCTAGCCAATCCCAGAGACAGGAACTAGTCAGGTGAGTCCCAGGGCAGGCATATAAACCTCACAGTAGGAACAGAAGCACAGTCTGTTCAATGTCATCTCACGCCTTGGAACTCTCTCTGGCCTGATAGGGGCAACAGAACTACGCGAGCCCTGCCCTTGCTCCTCTCCTGTTCCCACCTTGCTCTCACTCCGGCCTCGTTCCACCCCTGCTCGGGGCTATTGATTCTGGCTCTGACTGCCATGGCTCTGACCACTAGGCCCCACCATTCCCGACATGGTTTCTGAAAATTTGCGCAGACTGACCTGGGCCTCCCTCCGTCATTCATGCCACTTCTTGGTTAAAGGTTAACTGAATAAAAGGAGTGGGTGTCAGTTCGTTGGCACAAGGACTGTATTTTACAAGGTGTTTGTACAGTGCCCTGATCCTAAATGGGGCATGTCAGTGCTAATGATATACAAGTCGTTAAATAAGAGGAATAGTTCCCTTTTGGTCAACATAAGTCCCAGGGCTCTTTTTCCAAGGGTTGTGTTGTTAACCCCAGGGTCCCAGCCAAAGTCTGGCTTGGGTGATTATGTTCTGCCTATGTACATTAACCCTGCAGCTTCAAATGGCCTTATAGTATCTAATTACTAGCTACCAACTTCAATTGTTTCACTTCATGTTCTACATTGTTGCGTGGAGTTGCTATGAGCGGTTAAAAAGCTGCCATAACCCACCATTGAGGTGGGTACATTTCAGTGATAGGTGAAACAATTCCTGTATATAGCTTCCCCCCCACACACCCCAGTTTATAAAGAGATTTAGAATCTTTCAGGCAGAAAGGTACTTTAGAAATATAAGGTCTAGATGTGACAAATATATCTAAGGATGTCCAAAGGCAATCAAGTATCAGAGGGGTAGCCGTGTTAGTCTGGATCTATAGAAGCGACAAAGAGTCCTGTGGCACCTTATAGACTAACAGACGTATTGGAGCATAAGCTTTCGTGGGTGAATACCCACTTCTTCAGATGCATCTGAAGAAGTGGGTATTCACCCATGAAAGCTTATGCTCCAATACGTCTGTTAGTCTATAAGGTGCCACAGAACTCTTTGTCGCTTCTACAAAGGTAATCAGGTGCTATAGACGACTAGTCACTGGCATCATGAATTGCCACTATGAATGGCAACGAATAATCATGGGCTAGGAAAAGAAATGAGGATAACTCTCTAGCCTTTTAAGTAAGGTACTCATCTACGATGTGGGAGACTAAGGTGCAAGTCACTGCTCCAATGACTAATTATTTGTACACAATAGATAGGGCCCTACCAAATTCGTGGTCAATTTTGGTCAATTTTTTGGTCACAGAATTTTAAAAATCATGAACTTCATGATTTCAGCTATTTAAATCTGAAAGTTCATGGCATTATAATTGGAGGGGTCCTGACCCATAAAGGAGTTGTGGAGCAGTTCCAAGATTATTAGCGGGGAAGGGGGGCATGTTGCGATACTTATTTCTATGCTGCTGCTGGCGACGGCGCTGCCTTCAGAGCTCAGCAGCAGGAGAGAGGCAGCTGCCGGCCAGGAGCCCAGCTCTGAAGGGAGAACTGCCGTCAGCAGCAGCGCAGAAGTAAGGATGGCATGGTCTGGTGTTGCCACCCTTACTTCTGTGCTGCTGCCTGCAGAGCTGGGCCCTCCATCAGCAACCACCATGCTCCATCTACTCAGCTCTGAAGGCAGCAGCGCAGATGTAAGGATGGCATGGTCTGGTATCGCCACCCTTACATCTGCGCTGCTGCGCCTGGCTAACAACCGCCACTCTCCGCCCATCCAGCTCCGAAGACGGTACAGAAGTAAGGCTGGCAGTACTGTGACCCTCCTAAAATAACCTTATCACACTTCTGCAACTCCCTTTTGGGTCAGGACCCCCCCAGTTTGAGAAACGCTGGTCTCCCCCATGACATCTGTATAGTAGAGGGTAAAAGCACACAAAAGACCAGATTTCATGGAGGAAGATCAGATTTCACGGTCCGTGACATGTTTTTTTCAGACAAAGACCCACCTCAGAGAATCCCCTATAGCTCACTAGCTAAGCTATTCTCCTGCTCTATAGACTGCCCAAGTTCAAATTTCTTCTCTGCACCAGGCAGAGGGGTAATTGAACCAGGAATCCCCACTTCTTAGAAAAGTATCCTAACCACTGGGCTAAAGAGAGGTGGCTTCCACACCCCTCCCTGTTTTGGGGATCTTGTTCTCCTGTGCTTTTGTCAAAATGCCTAAACTCAAAACAAACAAAACATTGAATTGGGTCAAGATCAAAATGAAATGCTTTTTGATTCACTGAACATTTAGAAATGTTTCCATTTTAGTTTGACTTGAAATAATTTTTTCCCCATTTTTTGGAATTGTGAGTGAACTGAAAAATTCAATATCCCCCATTTCTACTCTCCCGCAATGTACCCTATTCGCTCAATTTAAAACCCCTTCTCCGCAGCAGGCAGAGGGGAGAACTGAACCTTCGTCTCACACAGCCAGAGTGAGTGCCCTAACCACAGGGCTGAAAGTTACAAGGCCAGCACTACTGCCTCCTACTGGTCATTTTGTGAATGTAGCTGTCATAAATCCTCGAGGAGGTTTTGTTGCACGTGGAACATTGTGTTTCGTTTGACCCACGACCGTTTTTTCAAATTTGCCAACATTTTGCACGATGTCCAGATTCAGTTAAATCCAAACTGATATTTGTTCTCTTCAGTTTTTTTGAGACTGCTAGTGAACCAAAAACAAACCAATCAACCAGTTGTTTACCAGCTGCAGTTAGGAGAGGGCATCCTTCATGCTGTCCCTGATTTGGCCTATACCACCTATACCATACCACCTAATTTGACCTATACCACCATCCCATGTTCCACCTGGATACTCAACCTTTAGGTGCGTGGACTGAATTCCACCCTGAATAAATAGACGGGTTAGGAAGCTGATGCTTCCAATTCAACACCTTTCATCTGCACTACAAATAAATTAAAGAAGAGAGGTGCACCTTAGGAAACAAGTACTGCAGTTTGCACCTACCCCTAGCCTCTGGTAGATTTTGATCATTAGCATCAAATTCACCCCCTAAGTTCAATTTAAGAGAGAGTGAAACCCAAACCCTATGTTGAAATCAGCACCCTAACTCAGCCAGGCTTAGCACAGCCTCTGCTTTCCAGGCTGCAGTTAATATGTCTTTTTATTTACTCCAAGGCTGTTTCATGGACGCTTAACTCCTAAGCATTCTCTCAGGAAATAAACCCTCTTTGCAATAAAGATCAGATAAATATCTCCTTATTTTTCCACTGAATGCCATTCCTTAGATATGCCAATACATGTCACTTATTTATTTCTGACAATGACTCTCTTTAAAAGCACCTTTTATTTTCTCTGTTACAGGGACAACATATCCAGAGCACTACGGAAAGGGAAGTAAACTTTTATTCTCCTCAGTTACTAAGGGGGCAATGCATAGACCCATGATGTCAGTTGAAAGACTTCCATTGACTTCCATGGGATTTGGCTTACTCCCTCTGGAAGTGGTTCCACCATTATTTTCATAGAATCATAAGACTGGAAGGGACCTCAAGAGGTCATCTCGTCCAGTCCCCTGAACTCATGGCAGGACTAAGTATTACCAAGACCATCCCTGACAGGTGTTTTTCTAACCTGCTCTTAAAAATCTCCAATGATGGAGATTCCACAACATCCCTAGGCAATTTATTCCAGTGCTTAACCACCCTGACAGTTAGGATTTTTTTTCTAACGTCCAACCTAAATCTCCTTTGCTGCAATTTAAGCCCATTGCTTCTTGTCCTATCCTCAAAGGTTAAGAAGAACAATTTTTCTCCCTCTTCCTTGTAACAACCTTTTATGTACTTGAAAACTGTTATCATGTCCCCTCTCAGTCTTCTCTTCTCCAGACTAAACAAACCCAATTGTTTTCAATCTTCCCTTTCTGCATGTGATAGGGTCTATCAGGCCTTCTCTGCCACTCCCCCCACCCACCCCCAACTGGAGCTGTTACTGCCCTGACACCTCTCTGGTCATGGAAAACCCATTCAGACTAGACTACCAAAACACAAACAAACAAAAAACAAAAAAGCCCTTAGTCCTCCAGAGGCCTAGAAAGGCCAGGAGGAGAAACTGACCAATCAGGGGCCAGCAGACCGATTAAGAAGGCTTGCGTGCTTCTCCTCAGGGCAGTGTGAGGTGAGGCTGGGTTGGAGATGGAGCGCCTCAGTGCTAGCTGAGAGCCGTAACCTCAAGTGCTGCAGCGAATTGCTTGCCTTTGGGTTTTGTTGACTTGTTTAAGGTGCAGGCTGCCAAATTCTGAGTCTTGTTATCCTTAGTTAATTGTATAGTGATTGTCACCAGGCTCACAGCACAGGGCGCCGTGCTCCAAGGAGGCAGCCACAGCTGGAGGAGTAAGGCCGGGAGTGATAGCAGTACCACACTTTGCCCTGCTGAGGGTGTGTCAGAGTAGCCCCTGTTGTCTAGGGTTTTGTAGCTGGATTTCACCCAAGTACTGTCCTTGGTCAATTTGTTGAGACAAGACTCCTAGCCCTGAACAGTTTGTCCTCTTCCCACAAGTCCAGTGGGTCTTCTGCTTCTAGAGAAGAACTGTCCAGTGGTTACAGCAGTAGCCTGAGAAGACTTGACAATTTCCCTGCTATGATGCAGACTTCCTAAGTGATCAGGGGCAAGTCACTTAGCCTCTCTGTGTCTCCGTTCCCCCTCAGTAACACTGGGATATTACTACTTCCTTGCCTCAAAAGATTGTTGCAAGAGGGTGAGGCACTCAAACACTACAGGAATGAGGGCCACTTAAGTACAACAGATAATGCTCCACATTTTTCTTATGAATTGTACTTTATACATAACAGGAATAAGAAGTATAATAATGAGCGATACATACAGCGTATGTCGTTTCATGTTGGACAAAGACAGATCAATAACACTGACTGGCAGAATAAACAAGCATGACAACAAAATTAGTTTAAATTTCCAATTCAAGTGTCATTAGAAGGTGTTATCCAAATCGGTGCGAAGTTTTAGCAAACAAAAATGTATGCTCTAGTAACTAGAGCAACGCACAGGGTGGAGGTTCATTTCAGAGAAGATGTCAAGATTTTAAAAATTGGCTTCATTCTAAATCAGAGCGAAAATGAAACATTTCAAGATTCTCCATGAAGAAATACCTCAAGTGTTTGTTTTGTTGTGTCAGTGCCAATGCTTTTCTCTAGACTGACTTTTTTTTTTATAAAAAAATGTGCATTATAATCCAAAATAGAAAGGTTTCAAAATGAAGACATTACAAAATGAAAATTCAAAATGTTTTATTCCATAGACATCAAAATGTCCAATTTTGACAGTGGCAGGGATATTTTTTTCAGTTTTCCTCCAAAATGAAATCAATCTGATTTCATGAAGCATTTTGAATGCCATAGTACTGCATGGTCCAATAGAACATGGTTCCATTCACTCACCAGCTCTAATTGTGATTCCCAGTTCAGCTTGTGATACATGTCCCTTTTCTGTGCCTGATGCACAGAGGCTATGTTTCTATTGCATCTCCCATTGAAGGGAATTAGTCCGTAAGCTCAAGTTTTAGAGGCTTATATGCTTACCCCTAGAGGTCCCAGGTTCACTTCCAGCAGCTGGTGATTACTCTGTTGTGTTATTTGAGAAGGGGTATATGATCATGTAATTACAACCTGGATTTTGAGGCACAGACAGATGTAAAGTTGTGCCAGCAACCGCAACACTGTGATTTCCTGTTTTGTGATGCAAATTTAAGAACCTTGAATTGTAGGGTTTTTTTCTACTCACTGAGGGATATATAGGTATACATGAAAATAAATTAGCGATAGATGACACAGAAAGACAGATGGACATATATATAATAAAACCAAAATAAACAGAGGGGTTTTTTGTTACTGAACTTGGGAAAAACAAGCTGGGACTGCAGGTATCGCTTTATTACCACTAATTTAAAAGCTGTTCCTAATAATTTTTTAAGCACTTCCATATAATACATCTGTTCAGTTCAAATTTATAATTACATTTTACTGCAGGCTGGGAATAGACATAATGACTGTCAGATAACATGCACTCTGTGTTGTCAGATTTTTCCTTTATTTTGAGGCACATCATCCTTCCATTTAAAAGTTCTAACACAATTCTCTCTCCTTCTACCTCTCAGTTTAAAGTTGTGCTGCATCTATATTCAAGCACCCAGCATGTTAGGGTACTACTTGGAGCTCAGGAGACCTATCTTCAGAGCTCTGCTTTGCCTCAGACTTCCTGAGTGACCATGGGCAAGTCAACTAATCACTCCGTGCCTCAGTTTGCCATCTGTAAAATGGGCATGATAGCACTGCCCTACCTCATGGGGAAGTTGTAAGGATAAAAGTTAGAGATTATGAGGTTCTCAGATGCTATGGTAAAATGGGTCATATAAATACCATTGATAAAAATGGATTCTGGGAACATCGTCTACAACCCATGCTACTCCCTCTGCCCCCCCAGTTAATAATCCAAAACATATTTAATTGATCAACCCCCCAGATATAAGACCAGTTTGTCAGTTTTACTCATTTGGTTGATTAAGGAATTAACTTGAAGGGAGGTTGCTTATCCTAAGTTTAGATGAACTGATTCAAACAAAACAAACACCAACCTAATACTTAAGGTCCAAGAACAAACTACACTGATTCTGAGAGGTGGGCAAAATAATACTTCCTTTGCCTTTTCTTTCATTTTCCCTCTCCTATGTGTGGGTTCTGACTGAGGAGCTCAGTCTGAGACGAGGTGATTTTAGAGACTGGGAAACTCTCCTAAGAGAGTAAGGGAGTTAAGCGGCCAATTCTCAACAGGCCTGTAGGCCCTTTGGAAATTGCAACCTGACATGGGTTCTTGTGCAGTCTTCAGCCTATTTCTTTTTGCAGATTGAAGACAATCCAACAGTTTGGTTGCAGCTCCCGCTTTCTCTAAGTTACCCAGTTCAAATGAAGATCTCCCACTACCACCAGCCATGTTTGCCTCCTCTGGGGCTAGCTGTTGTTATCATTCTATCACTGCTGTGGAATGATCTCAGAGCCATGGGGTAAACGAACGTAGCTCAAGGGCCAGGGTAACACAACGAGAACATATAGTGTTATAACAGATCCTCTGGAAATCATGCCGCCCTCTCTCAGGTTTCTGAGGCGTGTTGTACACTCCTTTATGCTGCTCAGTCATCTGTGGGACACACTCCCTACCTCCTGAGGCAGACTCAGGCTCTGCAGTACCCCCTTGTGGCCCACCAGGGCATTACTCACCCTGCCTCAGTTTCCCTTCAGAGTGGCCATCTTCCCCCTCCAAAGTGCTCCAGTGATGTACTAGCTGAGCCCCCTAGATAAGTCACACCAGAGTTCCACCCCCTCTAGAATATCAAAGTTCCCAAACAAGTATAATGAACTGAGAACTCTGTTCCTGGTGACTCTCACAGGGGTCTTCTTTAGTCACCCTTGTATCAGGGCTTCTCTGCTCCTGGCGGCTCCTCACCAAGGCTGGGCCACCCTTCCGCCTCACTCTCATACCAAGTAATGGGCCCTCTGGACTTTCTCCCTGGAGGCCCAGTTCCTACCCAAGCCACTGACCATCAGGGCATCCTCCCTGGAGTCCTTCCCCTCATGTGTTCTCCTCAGGATGGACCCTCATTCGGAGTCTACCACTAGGCTGTATGCCTGGGAGTTGGACTTCTCCAGAGCCTGCCACAGCAACTTTCTTCTCTCCTGCTGCCCACTCTCTTCAGGACCAGTTCCAGAAGACAACCTCCCTTCTGCAGTGCTTCTCCACAACTGAGCCCTCCCAGCCCTTCAGAAAAATCACCCACCTCCTTCCCAGATGTGTCAGATAATCGAACCAAACCACCTGCTCCCCAGTCCACCAGGATCAGCTGAGGGGCAGGGGTAGCTAATCCACCGCAGGTGCGGCTGAACCCAACTCCACTTAAAGGGCTAGCCAGCCTGGGACACAGGGTCTAGCAATGTGCTCTGCATGCAGACTCAGCTGCTGAGGTCTAAGACCTCCGTAATGTTTCCTTACATCAGCGTATGCTGTAGGCCACAGCGATAACATATTTCACCGGTGATGTCCAGCAGCTTACAAAACAATGAAATGAAACAAACGAAAAATAACACCTGCACCACTACACCATATCTGCCAAGATCTAGCTGCCCATATGTTCAGTGAAGCAGAACTTGCAAGATTTGGTGATACCTCTATCTAGTGACTCCTCATAATATTATACCCACTCCCTGGGTTACTCAGAGCATGGCTTCGTGACATGACTTCATGGGAGAGGGAAGGACCCATTCCCATGATGTTTGCCCTATTACTCTATTCTAGTCACTCTATCCAATTCCTTTGCTGTTGCAGTCAGACTGGCAACACATAGCAGCCAATCACTCTGCCTGTTGCTCTCTCCTCTTCTCCCTTTGGTTACAGTATGAGGAGACAAGAGGCGCTGAAATTGAGGGGGAGGAGGAGCATACCTCTCCAAGCTCCCAATCCAATTTGGCCCATCCACCTCCATCTGGGGGAGGGGGGTGGAGCTGGGCAGAAGGGCCAAACCTGAATTGATGGGCTTCCTGCTTTAGCCACTTGAAATGTTGGGAGGTCTGATGTTATACCCCATTTACCATATTACAGCCCAGGAAGGCTGGGCAGAAATCCAGAACCTGTGAATGTATATGTGAGTCATAGAGTTGAATGCCAGAAGGGCCTGCTAGCTCATCGGTCTGACCTCGTGTGTATCACCAACTCCACTCAGCACCCGCACACTAAACCCAGCAACTGAAATGAACCAAAATATGGCAACCTGCACGAGACTAGACTGTTCTGTGCCACTGGCAGAGAAGGAGGGACCCAAATGCACCAGTGCTTGGGGTCCCACAATGGCAGGGAAAGGATTCAGTGAGATATACCCACATAATCCTGGCAAGTGACTCACATCCACGCACTGCAGAGGAGGGTGAAAAACCCCCAAGGTCAGTGCCAATCTGATCCGGGGTGAAATTCCTTCCAGACCCTACCTATGGTGGTCAGTTAGACCGTGAGCATTTGGGCAAGACCCGGCCAGCCAAGCACCTGAGAGAGAGAATGCTCCATGCCACCTCAGAGCCCTGGCCATCCCCACCCATAGTCCCATCTCCAGCTCTGACCATCCCTGCTGCTTCATAAGAAGGAAATTTAAAAAAAACCCACCTCCCAGAATACCCTGGGAGAAAAAATCCCTTCCTGACCCCTGCTGGTGGCCAGCTGAAATCCTGAAGCATGAGCTTTAGGAACATAAGACATACATTGTTGAGTCCTGCCCCCCAGCTTTAACAAGCAACACCATCATACAATTGCACTCAGAAATTTGTCCAGCTCTCTTCAAACTAACAAAGTTGTTTGCTCCCACAGCTCCTATTAAGCAGCTGTACCAGAACCTCACCCCTCTGATGGTTGGAAATCTTCTAATTTCCAACCTGTATTTGCTCATGAGACTCTGTCCACCATGTGATCGGAAATGTACTAGGAACAACCACAGTGGTAGCTACTGCATTTGTAGTTAAGCACAGATGTTCTCCCACTGGGGCTACAGCTTTATGTAAGGTCTTATCAGGAAACCTTGCTATTGCAGTTCCTCTTTAGCAGATAACAATTTTTGCTGTTCTGTTCTCCCCCCCGCCCATTGTTACCAAAATAATAATGATCATAAACATCACTTTAAAAGCATGCCATGCTAGAGACTGCTGTGTTGCAATACATCATCCTGAACTCCACTGTACTCGCTTATGGTGAAGCATTTTATATTAATGTTTCCATTGCTTATCACAGACACTGGCATTATAAGTGCTTAAGTCAACTTGGCTCCGTTATTTATTAAGATGGGTTTCACTGCCATTTCCTTAAATAAAATGTTTGCTTTCCCCTGTGCAGGAGGACTGTTTTATTCCTGCCAATCACCTCTCTTTATCCATCATGCAATTACCGTCTATAGGCATTAAACAAATCAATCATAAAAAAAAGACTAATAGTAATTAATCATTTTATTTATAAAGCATGCTCCACCTCTGCCACCATCCTATTCCGCCTCACTCCCAGGCCTCTCCGTACAACAGAATTAGAAAAATAAATACAATTATAACTATAATAAAATCCAGCCTCTGAAAATTCTGAGAGACTAGGAGTGAGTTTTCGTGGCTTAATGGCTGAAGATTTAAGCATGAGAAATCGCGACTCTCTGGAATCCCAGGTTCAGCTTTTCCAGGTGTGTCAGCCCTACATGTTGTGTAGGTCCCGTGCACTTTCCTGTAGTTGAGTTTTTCAGATGAGACTGTAAAACTCCAGGCCTTGGTGGCTGTCTATGGACATTAACGATCCCAGAGCACTTGCCATAAGCGGAGGAGTTCCGCCTGGTTTACTTAGCCACAATTCCACATCCCTGTGGTGCTGCAAGCCAGCTGGTTCCTTCTTTCAGCCATTTTGGTGGTTGTGTCTTTACTAAAATGGGGCTGGAGCTTCCTAAAGCTGACTCTGTGAGCGTGAGTGGCACGCACTGCAACAAACAAACAAACCCAAAGCGTGAGATCTGGGTCCACTGACAAAGGCTCCCAGGGCTAAAAATAGCAGTGTAGATGTTTCTGCTGAGTCTCAGGCTCTGAAATTCACCCCTTGTCCCCATTTCAGGGTCCGAGATGCCTTCTCTAAGCTTCTTCTGAATCTGAGTCACATACACAGCTCCATCCCACTACTACTTTCTTGAGTCTCTCCTGCTTGCAGCCCAAGCTCATCTTCCTCCTATCACAGTCTCCCACGGCTGCTTTTCTTCAACAACCTGTGGGCCAGAGACCCACGTCCCATTGGACCCCTTCCTTCTGCTCGCATCACAGAACCATTCCCTTCCTGCTAACTCCTCCTACTGCCAAATGTGGAGAGAGGACAACACAGGGAAGGAGGAGGAGGAGAGTGGAAAAAGAAAGGAGAGGACTGTAGTTCAACTCCTCAGCTGGTGTAAACAGGAGCAGCTACACTGAAGTCAATGGAGCTGTGTTCCTTTACACCAGTTGAGGATCTGGTCCTAGATAGTTACATGGGCCAAGATCCTCAAAGGTATTTAGGTGCCTAATTCCCTTGGAGGAACCTAGATACCTTTGAGGAACTTGGCCATGTTGGCTTGCATGGCTAATGCATTCAACTTGCACACATTTTTCGTTTAGTAATTATTTGAATTAACTGATGTTCAAATGCATAACAGGCTGCACTTTAGAAGCCTCCTGGAAGAAGTGAGCTTTAAGAAGGGATTTGTATCTGTCGGCGAGAAAGAGACAGAGAAGCATCATGCATAATGCTTAGCCAAATTGGAACTGTGTTACGTACAATATTCCTTGCCCTTTAATTAGCTTCATGCCAGGGAAAATATCCAGCTTGACTTCATGATAGTCAGTTGAATTCTTTAGTGACCAAACAAGATTCCATGAAATGATGAGGTCAAAGGAGATTTGACTTTGAGGTTTTATTTAAGGTCAATATGATTCCTGGATTTTGTAAGGTTATCTGAGAACCATGCTCTCCTTCCCCTCCCACACGCAGGGCAGATTTTCAAGCTTAGATGTGGTTGGACCTATTTTTCTTTTCCCTTTGTTCTTTTGCCTGCATCTTGAAGAGCTTTGTGAAAAATTGCTGCTGCGTCTAAAGCAAACAAACAAAAAAAGCAATGCTGGTGCAAACTGCATGATACTATGCTCCTGGGGAGAAATTTAGCTACTGAGATCTATGTATTGCTTGGTATGACTACAAACAAATATGGCTCAACAAAGAGTTTTCTTGTGTGCAGCCCAGATCCCTTTATGACTGGAAACGTGTGGATACCAGGTAAAGGAGAAGTGAGAAAATTGAGACTATTAGGGGAGAATTGCCTTTTGAATTCACTATGGAGCAGTACATAGGTGTTCAGTCCAGATTTAGCAAAACACTTAAGGACATGCTCAGTTTTCACCATGTGATGCAGAACTATTGAAAGACTACACATGCTTAAAATTAAGCATGGCATTAAAGACTTTGCTAGAGGGAGCCTTTGATTCTAGGAAAGGAAATGCTGAGGAATTAAGAAATCTAGCAGTACTAATGAGTAAGTCTGATTGGAAGAAGTATTAAAAATTCCCCAATGTGGAAGAAATTTGGGACAGGGCTGGGCAAAAAATCATTTACCCATCCCATGAGACTTGTCAAGATTTTGAAAAATTGCCCATCCTGATTTGGGTCAAAAAGTTAAAACCTTGAATTTTTTTGCAAATCAACAAGCCGAAAAAAAAACCCATTCAGTTGGGGTCAATCAAAATGTTTTGTATAGATAATTTTGAAACATTTTGTTTTGATTTTGACCCTTTTTAAGTATGAATGAAATTTGATTTCAAAATGAAAATAATTTTGAATGTTTTTCCCCCAACATTTTTTCAAATTGGGAAATTGTCAAACTCAACCCTTTCCTGCGAACAGTTTCAGTTTTGATAAATGGGCTTCTTCTAACAACCAAAAATCTCCATCAAAAAATTCAGTTAAGACACTATAATTAAGCTTTACAATTCCCCTGCAAAAGAAGAATTAAAGAAACAACAAATAACTACTGTTAGTTCATGAAAGACTGCTCAAAGAAAATCTGATCACAACAATTCAGCCAGTCCATGGGATATGCAGCATTGTGTGTCTGGAGAATTAACAACCAGTCAAGTTTTACGAAAGAGAAATATTTTTGAAAATGTAATTGAAAATCTAAGAAAGAAACAGAAACTGGGAAAAAAGCAAGTGTAGTATTGATGGTCTTTGAAAAAGAAGAAAAGAATGATCCTGACAATTTTCACTTCTTATGTGTAACTTATAAACCTAGTCAAATAGTGGAACAAATATTAAGACTCAAACAAACCATGGAACTTCTAGACAACTTCAGCCTTCCAAGGGAAGCAGTGGGGGCAAAAGATCTATCTGGCTTCAAGATTAAGCTAGATAAGTTTATGGAGGGGATGGTTTGATGGGATAACATGATCTTAGTCAAAGGTCAATTAATTGCCATCAGTGGTAAATAGGACCAATGGTCAACGATGGGATGTTAGAAGTTACTACAGAGAACTTTTTCCTGGGTGTCTGACTGGTGAGTCTTGCCCACATGCTCGGGGTTCAGCTGATCACCATATTTGGGGTCAGGAAGGAATTTTCCTCCAGGGTAGATTGGCAGAGGCCCTGGAGGTTTTTCGCCTTCCTCTGCAGCGTGGGGCACGGGTCACTTACTGGAGGATTCTCTGCATCTTGAAGTCTTTAAACCATGATTTGAGGACTTCAATAGCTGAGACATAGGTGAGAGGATTATTCCAGCAGTGGGTGGGTGAGATTCTGTGGTCTGCATTGTGCAGGAGGTCAGACTAGATGATCATAATGGTCCCTTCTGACCTTATAGTCTATGAGTCTATGAGTCTAACATCAGAATGATAAGCAGCGTAGGTTTGTCAAAAATCCTGCTGGTCAAATGTATAGCCTGATTCTTCACTGTATTGTGTAAACCATGGTGAACTGGAAAAAGTGAATGCAACACAGGTGAATAAATCTGTATTCTCCCCTCACTCACAGCAATGGTGGTGTTACCTACTCTCTTGACACTTCTTTTGCGTGGTGCACACTACTAATCTTCTGTTTAGAACATCACAACTAGTTGCTATAGAGATGATTATGATATCATTTCAGAAGATAGATCCAGATCAATATACTGTGGTCCTCATCACATTATTGCAAGTCACTATTACAGCGTGTTATAAATTCCATTTATCTAAATGTGTATGAGCCAGATCTTGGAGAAATGTTTATTGTCGGCAGAGATACAATGCTTGTTAGCTATAGAGCATCAGTCAACTTGGTTCCTTGCCTGAATCCAAGAATTTTGGGTGTAGAACAGCTGTCTAGAAGTTATATGCAAACAAAACAAAAAAAAAAGAAAAAGACACCTTACATGGTGCCAGAACTGTACAGTCCTATGATCCTATGTTGCAGAGAGAGTTTCATGATTTCAGGGGAAATTTAGGAGTAAAGGCTGAGAGGAGACCTTCTGAAATAAACACAATTTTCACTCAAAATGGTTTACAACTGTTAAATAATGAATGCCTAACTCTTACTCATGTGAGTACTTTGTTAAAGTCAATAGGACTGCTCGTACGAACCCCCTACTCAAAGGCGGTCAGGAAGTTTTCCACACTGCTGTGAAGTACAGGAGTGTTATTAATGCTGTTATTCCTCCAAATCGCACAGATGGGGAAACTGAGGCATCAAGAGGTGATTTATCAAAGGTCCCACAAGACGTCCTGGTAATAGAATCAAGACCAACTGTCTTCCAGTCCTGTGCTTTAAACACAAGATCATCCTTCCCTTTCATGAGAAACTAATTTTTGTGACACTCACCTTGGCAGTATTTTTTCTGCTTTCATTAAAGAATGAAAGTAATTATAGGTGTGAGATAGAAGCAACAGTGTTTCCAAACCAGAAGGGCCAAATTCACACCTGCTGTAAGTGCATCCAAGTCAATTGAGTTGCCCTGCGAATGAACAAAGTGTTACTTTCAACAGTTTTCATGAGACATCAACGGGTCTCTGAGGAAAAAAAAAATCTAGAACAAGATGTTCTTACAAGCTAATTTGTCCAGGTCACAGGAAACTCCAAAGCAATGATTACCTGCATTTCAGCGTGCAATGGCACAGAAAATGGATGGTGAGTGTGACAGAAAATGAGCAACAACAAAATAAATGGATACACTGTGCAGCCTAACACAGCTTGAAAAGGGAAACGATTCCTTCATGAACAAAAGCAGCATTCTAAACCAGCAAAGGTGGGAACGAAGTCTCCCAAGGATGGAGCGTCTGAGAAGCAAGAGCTACCTCCGTCTGGCCTTTGAGAGCTTCAGGGTGAAAATAGAGATGGAAAAGTCCTACAAAGAGTCCACAGCCCTGCAAGAGTAGGCTAGAGGGGCAAATTCTGGTCTAATCTAAATCAGGTGTAACTCCACTGAAGTCAATGGAGTCACTGTGCATCTACATCAGTGTACACTAGAGCAGAAATCTTCTGCAGACCTGGAGCCAAAGACTTATCAAATGATCTGTTAGCTACAAAGACCTCAACTCCCACCACATGCCATTGAACACAACGAGAAACATGGACTCCTTGGTGTAAATTGATGTCGCTTCAGTGAAGTCCATGGGACTATGACAATCTATCCTAGCTGAAGGATCTGGCCCAATACATATATTGCTTTTTAAGGAAGAAATTTATACTACTTGTGTGGTCGTGTATAGATCTCAAAGCTCTTCACTTGGTATCATTGTTTGAAAATGAGCTGGCACATTCTGGGTGCTGCCAAACCTGATAAATAAATAGGAATGAATAAACTCAATAGAGGCAGAAGGTCTCTGCATAAAATGATTGGGGAACTGTGAAGTCTTACTTGAAATGTTGATCATTGAATGGCTAGAAAAGCCAATAATGTTATCCTAGCCCATATATTTACTAGGTCTCCTAGGCATGACAATATAAATACATTATTACATGTGTTATTACATATGTTATTACATATTATTACATATGTTATTACATGTTATTACAATGTTATCCTAGCCCACATATTGACTAGGTCTCCTAGGCATGACAATATAAATAAATTATTACAGCCATGGGTGTCAAAACTCCTGTTGACTTCAACATGGCCAGGATTTCACCTATGGTCCCCTGTACAGGTCCAATCAGTCAGCCAGATAGAAAGACATCATCAATAAATAATTATAATATTCTGTTTAGGGCCCGATCCTTGAAGGTGCTAAGTGCCCTCCCAATGATTTCTAGTGGGAGTTGAGGTTGTTCAGCACTTGCATGATTGAATCTTCTTAAAGTATCTACCGTAATACTCTTACACTGCCTTTAGCTTCATGAGAAGCACATGATTCAGTTTCCCCCCTACAGTGCAGCAATGTCTCCAGTGCCCCGGCACGGTGCTAGTGGGCACACACAACCAACTGGAGGCAGTTGAGGCTGTGTGATATGCTTCTGCATCCAACAAAACAAATAATAATTAATAATCATTCTCTACTCTCACTCCCTGGTCAGAATCTGATTGGTCTGGTGGTGTGCACACAGCACATGGTTGAATAACCATCTCCAGCGGTGTGGCTGAAAGCAACCTGCTGTGATCTCACCTTCCACACAAGGTCAGGGGTGTTCGTTCTGCAGCTCCTTCATGAGCTATATTCTGGGGAAGAGGGCCGAAATCGGACACGGCCAAGTGCTCGGAGGCTGTGGTCCTTTCTCTGGACACCTTTCCCAGAAAAGGACATGATTCACAGACAAGCACCTTTGCAGAAATTATTTCTCCTTTTAACTGGAACACAATGCACTGGGCAAATGCACTTTATTGGAGCATTATGACTTTTTTTTCCAAGGGGCCAGTGGAATTTGGCTCCCGGTGTTGTATGTATAATTGATAAGATGGGAAAATTAAAAAAAGACAGGGAAAAGAGAATAAAGAAGAAACAGAGTTGTGGGCCATTCAATCCTTTTCAATAGCATTGTAGCCCATCTTGCTGACCAATCAACTGCCATCACTCACGAACCTAGTATGCTAGATCCTGCTCTCACTGAACTCAATGGGAGTTTTGCCGTCAGTCGAATCAGGATTTGGGCCTCTCTAACTATCAAAGTGGGGGCGGGGGGGGGGAATGCAAAAATGCAAACAATTCAGAGCCCATCCCAGAGACACTGGGAAGATCTTGAAGGCCTTTCACGTCCATAACGCCCGTTAGAGTCAATGAGACTTGTGGCTCACAAGAACAAGGGGATCACGCCCCACTCCTGCGAATAAATGCATCAAAGGCCAGACAGCTGCAGGAGGCGGCGGAGTGAATGATTATTTTTCAAACCCAGCCCGTGTGTCTGAACAGAATTACCAGGGAAGCACTAGCTGGTTATTGCTGATTCGGAAAGAAAAGCAAGTGTGACATGATGTAAAACTTCATGTTGAAATTAGGGTGTACATGGATTTGCTTTTAAGCACAGCACATTTAGGGACTGTGTAGTTAGGGCAGCGAAATTCCCCGGGGAATTATTAGCCGGCATCACGTCAGCCAAGCCTCTCTTGATTGACTAGGGAGCCAGGACTGCAGCGCAAACAACAGCACTTTCTCTTATTCCGATTCCCCCTTGTGACTATGAGTGAATATACAGAGGTGAGGGCATGAGTCCTGGCAAAACCTCTTGGTGCCTAATAATAGATGGTTCTGTGCACAGGCTAGGGCTGTCCTATTATTCACTAAGTTCTCTGTGGGGGAGAGGAAAAAGGCGAGAGAGTATCAGAAAAAGTTTATATTCATTATGGCTTGGCCTTAAGAAAATGTGCCCATCAATCCATCAAAAATGAATTTTATTCTGTAATATTAACGTTTAAGGCTATGCTCTTCTGGCGTATTGATTCTCCGTAGTCAGGAGGAAGCTGAAATGGAAACAATTTTAGAAATGTAGTTTTCAGTTTCCTTAATATTGTATGTTCATCTTCTGAAAGAAAATGGCTCCCCCCCCCCTTCTCCGCTATATATATATTAATCATTAGAACACTGGGCCAAATACATCCCTAGAGTAAGCCCACGGATGGGGTAAATATAGACACATTATTTCTCAGGCATTAGAGGGCTGAGTCGAGGGGGCCTTTCCACACTCACTTTGTTTCTCCAATAATCCTATGTCCGAACAATTATTATTAAAAAAAATATTGGAGTAAACTCCTGGCCCCGTGAAGTCAGTGGGAGCTTTGCCCTTGTTTCCAAGGGGGGCAGGATTCGATCCACTACCTTAGAATTCAATTCAGGGCCCTTTCCCTGCTCAGGGCAACACTTAAACAAGTGCCTAGCTATGTGCTTGGGGCAATGGCGCTCAAGCAGGTGCTTGGCGACTGTCCTGAAGAGGGGTGGATTTAAACCAGTGCTTAAATGCTCACCATACTGTATAGGAATTGGGGAAGCTCTGGTGAAGGAATCAGTGACCTTGCTAAAGTAGGAGTCAAAAACTTGGAATCCAGACCAGTCGCGCCTAAATTGTCATTGCTGTGGGGTGGTCTCAATGAAATACATATGATCTGTGATGCAGTGTTCATCCCACACCAGCACCGAAGGGGTTAAGGCAGCAATAGCTAAGGGCAAATGATACTCATTGAGAATAAAGCTCACCCGGTCAGGAACAGGCGGGGGCTTCTGTGAAGCCCAGGAGTTGAGAATAGAGCTGCAGTGAGGTGAGCCTGCAGACACACTCCCTGATACAAGGGGGAGCGTAGGAGTCTGAAGAAGGCGGTGTAGGAAGCAACCCAGAGAGGAGCAGTAAAGTCTGATGGAGTATAGACTTGAACTGCCGGTTCGAGGGTCCCTGGACTGGAACCTGGAGTAGAGGGCAGGCCCGGGTTCCCCGACCAGCCACTGCGGGAGTGGGTAAGTCAGCGCGGATATGGAGACTGCACGGGACGTTGTGGGAGGAGACGCTAATGAGACCTCAGAAACGGAAGAGGATTGTGACTTGGCTGGAGGGCTGACTGGGGGGGGTCACAGAGTGAGGGACTGAGGCAACAGGCTGAGCGACTACAGGACAGGGCGTGGACAGTGAAGAGCTAATTCCCCAGATGAGCCAAGAGGAGGCACAGCTGAGTGGTGAGCAGCAGACCCTGTTACACCATCTCAGGCCAGGTTCTAGTGTGCAAACATCCACATTTGGAAATGACCACCAGTCTCTGAAGCAGAGGATGGCATGAGAGAGAAACTTTCCTCTTATCTCTGAAGTTGGTGCCTCCATGTCCGGGATAAAACACCTTAGTGTTTATAACGACAGTGTGCCTACTATGTGATGTCACACCAACTCTGTTTTTCCTATTGGTGAAGAGAAGATTAAGATCTCCAGCTCTGTCAATCTGATACCTACCTCCATCAAATAGCACACAATTTGTTAACAGTCAAGTCAAATGTCTCTGCTCTTCGAAGAAAGAAATCACTTACCTTGGTATGGCTGAAATCCACAAACATGTGACCTCTGCACCTTAGCTATTGACAGGGAAGTCCAACCTACACCTTTAAAATAGGAACAAGATGGCTTTCAAAAGGTGCACACACCTCATGCTGGACCTCTCCACAAGTGTAAACTTCACCCTATGTGAAATAAGCAAATTTGGGGAAATGCATATTTGGCTTAAAACACTATTGTTTATATAACAGCTATTTTACTCTACAGCGGGTATCTGAGCACAGCCTACTATAAAACAATCTGGGTAAACAGGAGCCGCTGACAGACAAACTGCCTTCTTGAGCCAATAAAAAGCGAGAGATAAAAATTGAACATAGCATGTTTATAAACTCCTGTAAAGCCAGATCTAAGTGGCATTTAAAAAAACCCAACAACCTAGCCTATTTATAAACTGTGCTTCCACACTCAATAAAAGTCTGAAGGCTAAAAGCGTGAAAAGCCTTCTGCAATAAGGGGTTGCAAAACAGATGGAAAATAACTAAGTGCATTCACAAGCAATGCCCCAAACTTTCAGTTTGCTCCCAGAGCTCAGGCAATGACGACACTTGTCAGGTGGAAGAACATTCTGGGTGTTGCCATGCAAATCAGCATGCCAAGCATCCATCTTTGTTTGCAGAATTCCTGCATCTCGGCATGGCCATGAAAAATCTGCACTACAGTCTGTGTTGTACTTGATTCTGCAGCTCACAGAGGAAGAAAGTGGCTCATAAAGAAGACACAATAGTCACATGCGGGGGCTGGGTTCTAATCTCTGCTGTAAACTTCATCTGGGTCCATGGACAAGTTACATAATCTCTTTGTGTCTCGCAATACCCATCTATAAACAGTGGTTACTAGTAACTACCTGTTTCAAAGGCTTAATTAGTTAATATTTGTAAAGCACCTCAAAATCACAGATAGCACTGATGGGTGAATTGAACAAAATCCTCAGTATAGAAAAAGTGCTAATGCCTATGGGGCTGATAGTGTTTTCCAGCTGCTGCCATCCTTGGAGATTTTTAAGAGCAGGTTAGACAAACACCTGTCAGGGATGGGCTAGATAATACTTAGTCCTGCCATGAGTGCAGGGGAGTGGACTAGATGACCTCCTGATGTCCCTTCTGATTCTATGATTTTTAGCATCATGTCAGCCAGAATTGCTTTGAGCAAGATTACGGAGGTCAAAATGCTGCAGGTCCATCAACACAAGCAATCCCATGGTTGCTAGAACCAGGGCTAGCACAGCAGGTTAGCACAAGGGCAAGTTTTCAATGATGCTATGCCAAATTATACCATGTGAGAATCTGGCCCTGTGTGTGGAAGTGCAAAGTGTTATTATTCATGACAGAATTAAAACAGTTCTATTTCCTTATTGGGACTGTTGGACAGAAATCCTCCCCCCCCCCCCCCCGCAAAAATAGGTTTTTTTTATAAAGGCGGCTTTGTTGTACAATGTACCTCACTTAAGTGAGATAAACGTCAATCAGGTTGGATGCCTTTGTGTGACATCTCTCAGAAAACCAATGTTGCCAACACTAAGGAATGGTAATGCCTGCTGCTTACTAAGAACAGTATTATGGCATGGGGTCTGGGACGGAATCTATGTAGCAGGGGAATACGTTTTGCAGATGCCAAGTGATTAAGTGGTGATTAGCCAGGCTGAAATTCTGAGCTCTGGACTTTTAATAAAGAAGTTGTCAAAGATTAAGTGGAAGAAAAGAAAAGTGAAACGAAGGAAGAAATGCAGTAAAACTCATTTTTATTTTATTTTATTTTATTCAGGGCAGTCTTTTCTAAAAGATATGTTTATTTTTTGGACTGAAAAAAACTAAAATCTCTTAACCGAGAAGGTCATTTCAGATGGGACTTCTAAAAGCACCTAAGGAAACTGAAATCCCACCCTTAACCAAGACGACTGCTTATTTGCCATGCTTCTCCAACTCAACTACATGTTGCTTCACAGGGTGTAGTGAGGAAAAATATATTAAAGACCGTGAAGTGCTTTGAGATCTATTGCGGAAAAATGCAATATAAGAACAATGTATTGTTATTTGGTGGAATGCATTTTATTTAAATTATTATGTCAGGAATAAGTAGGTATCGTTGTTACTTTTTTTCTTCCTCCTCTTTGCCATGGAATTTTACCATAGATCAGATGCTGTCATAGGCGGTACATGGGGTTCCACTCCTGGCCCCTCACCCAGAGCCCCATGCCCGTGCCTGGGGCTCTGTTCCCAGCCTAGCTTGCAGGGTCCCAGCTGCCAACCCTGTGCCCAGGTCTCTGCTACCAGCCCCGCGTCTGGGGCTCTCCTTCTGGCCCCGCATGTGGGGTCCTGGCTGCTGGCCCTGCGCCCAGGGCTCAACTCCTGGCTCCACACGCAGGGTCCCGAATACCACACCCACACCCAGTTGTGGCCTGAGCCTTGGCCCTTCCCCATCCGCCACCCACATCCCTCATTCTGGAGAAAGGTCCCTGCTCCTGTCCCCAGTTCTAGGGGGCCAGCGGGGGATGCAGACAGGGGTAAGGGAACATGCAACACCCCCACTCGAAAAAGTGTCCCAGTGCCACTGGATGCTGTAGCTCCAAAGTCTACTGATCAGATTCGACAACCCTCACTCACGCTGAGTACCACGTAGGCAGGCAAGTAGCCCTATTGAAATCAATGAGATGAGTAAGTAAATGCTACCCCACCAGATGTACGGGTGGCAGAATCTACTCTTGTGGTAGCAGAACTGATTTACTGACTCATTAACATTCAATGGAAATACTCAAGGTGGTTTTACTCTCCTGGACTAGAGATACATACCATGTATCACCATCCTGTAGACTGCAGTCCATCTCAATAGCTGCAGGACCTCCATGTAGCACCGCATGACAAGTTAACTTTTATTTCGGGCAGGCAAAAGCGGTAGGTAAGATTGGTGTGTGGGAATAAGAGTTCCCTTGAAGAAAAAGAAAGCAACAAGAAGAAATAAATGACCTTCATTTTCCTTTGCCTCAGGACTAGATGATCAGGGGGGCTTGAAGAACTAGGTTTCAGCTATCGCCAAGTTTGCACAGTGTTCTGTGTTATTGTGTGGAGAGGATACGGTACTGCTCAACTGTCTGTATGAACCGGCTTCATGGGGCATCCTGCAGAAGGCTAGGAGTTTTAAACCTAGTGTCCTACTTTCTTACCTTCTTTTGTCTAGTAGTCACTCCCTGGAACGAGAACTGCTTTGATTGTGCAGCTTATTTACCAACAGGCATAACGGCTGGAAGTGAAGCTTGAATGCACAAATACGCCAGTTGGACTCTGAGAAAGGCCTGCTGGGACACACACTGTACAGTACACTGAGAAATGGAACTGTTGATTATGATGCATTAATTATGGTTTTCAGAACACGCACACACACACAACAAAATGTAACAACAAAACAGTAAATGATGCTATTCAATACACTAACTATAGGCCTTTGTTAGATGTGATTGTACTTAGAGGGGATTTTCATAGATGTTCAATGCCCACAACTGCAGCCAACTTGAATGGAAGCTACAGGGGCGGGTACCTCTGAAAAGCAGGGCATTGTAAAGCCTTGTTTTTCACAGATTCATAGATTCTAGGGCTGGAAGGGACCTCGAGAGGTCATCGAGTCCAGCCCCCTGCCCTCATGGCAGGACCAAATACTGTCTAGACCATCCCTGATAGACATTCATCTAACCTACTCTTAAATATCTCCAGAGATGGAGATTCCACAACCTCCCTGGGCAGTTTATTCCAGTGTTTAACCACCCTGACAGTTAGGAACTTTTTCCTAATGTCCAACCTAAACCTCCCTTGCTGCAGTTTAAGCCCATTGCTTCTTGTTCTGTCCTTAGAGGCTAAGATGAACAAGTTTTCTCCCTCCTCCTTATGACACCCTTTTAGATACCTGAAGACCTGTTGTGTGACAGATGATAGAGTCTGCCTGAGTTATTCCCCATTAAGTATTACATTGCAAATGGGCACACAATCCATTGCCACTTAAGAGTGAAAAATATTTGCACACTGAAAAATCCATCATTCAAAGCAGAGAATCCCTGAACCCAATGGCTTTCTGCTCATTCAAAATTTCCAACAGATACTTCATCGATGCCTCTGTGATTCTGAGGCAATCTGTGTTAATCTACATAAGTGCACATGGGTACAATATGCCACGGTGACCATTAACATGCAAGAGATACCATTAACATACTGACCGAGGCTATGCCACAGAATTGCCACCTGCCATCATTCATGAGCGTAGTTTGTGATGTGGATGGGAATTTGGGCGTGTCTAAGTTTCCGCTGGTACAAGAGAAAAGTCTTCCTACAGCACTCAGAGTCTTCTTCTATTCAGCGTCTTATACTTCATCTAACCACCATAAAATCCAAGAATCAGAGTGTTTATCGAGTCCTTGGACATAGTGGCTCTATCTCAAAGTCATTAGTGTACCCATGTATACTCAAATCTGGAGGCCTGGCTGGTTTGGGCATGGATGTGTCAGGGTTTAGAGTCTGTGGAGGGAATATGCACCCTGTTTCCGTCCCTCGGTCTAAAGATAAACTATGGAGAATCCGTCCTGACCCTCAACCAGAAGATATCCTTCATCAAGGCAATTCTAATCTCTATACAAGCCAACACTTTCCTTCTCATGGATGTGTGGACATTTGCTGAGCCGAACGCCTTCAGAACAGCAAGATTTTCCGGGCCAGATGGGTCCCATGGCCCCCTCTACTTCTGTCATACTTCACACCCCTTGATCTCTTTCGACTGTAGCTATCACAGATGTTTCCAGTCCGCACTGAGGGGGTCCCAGCTTCTGTAATGTGAGAACTCCATGCTCCCTGTAAACATCCATCAGTTGAGCTCTCCTGTCTGTCTATCCTTAATCCAGGGACAGATGGGCAAGGCAGAGAGCGTCTCACTCTCTATACACGATGGGCACAGCACTGCTATTTCTCACCCTGGCTTCCAGCTCCAGTGCTTGATTTGGGAGAGCAGTTCTGCAAACTTTTGTTTAATCATAACTCACTCAGCCCATCTTCCTGCTCACCACAATAGGGCATTTATGGAGGCCACCTCAGAGGATTAAAAAAAAAGGTTTCTTATCAGTACCAGATCCTGCAGCTCTCCAAGAGTTTTGCCTCGGTACATTCACACAGATAGTGCCCCTTTCTCCTCCTCTTTGGAATTCTACTTTCATAGGACCATAGGGTTTAGCAGAAGGAATTGATACTGGTGGGAGCTTCACAGTTCTTTTATCACCTCAGGTTTCAACATTGTGTGCCACAAGAATCCGTTCATGCTGCCCCAATGGGCCTCGCTGTCCCTAGAGCGCAGCCATACCAGAAGGATCACCGGAGAGGTGTAAATAACAGAGACAGTCCTTTCCAAGAACCATGGTCACTGACTTATACCCTTTCTTTCTTCCACCGTTGGGCACTATGATCAGAACATGCTTGTCTGAGAAGAGGAACGCCTTAATGTAACAGACATAGCCCGGGTACAAATCCAACACTGGCAGCTTAACATCATAATAATAATGAAAAATATAATAATCAAACATCAAATAATGGGAAAAATGTGTTTTGTTTGAACTGTTCAACCTCATAAAAAAGATGCACACTTGGGATGTTTATGCCCCAGATTGTTATTTTCTGATAATGTACCAGGTTAAAGTAAAGTTTTCCCACTGGATGCATATATAATGCCTAGATAAGAACAATTCACAAAATCCTATTACAGTGGCTTCATACACAAACACGTTTTTGGATGCTCCAGATAGCATCGGGTACATATATACAAGGGGGAAAATGGTATTTCCAGGAATATCTTTACTGGTGCCATATCTGTCTAAGTCACCACACACATTGGGGCAGGGCCGGCTCTAGCTTTTTGGCAGCCCCAAGCAAAAAAAAATGGCCGCCGCCGAAGTGCCGAAGCAAACCCCCCCACCCCCAAAACGCCGCCCCAGAATCCCTGGACTGCCGCACCCTACAGAGCGCCACCCCAGGCACGCACTTGGCCGTCTGGTGCCTGGAGCCGGCCCTGCGTTGGGGGTTCTCTCTTCACTTGAACATTTAAAATATCAGAAATATATTTGATTTTGTGAACTGACATTCTTTGTTTTTTAATTAAAATTAGTATTTCTGCTCTCCCCGCTCCACCCATTAATTGCCTTCAGCTCTTCAGAGCAGGGTCTCTGGTAGTTCTAGGATATGTTAAACTCCGTATAAGACGAGTACAATCCATGATGAGAGTACTGAGCCGCCTCATAGCTTAATAAACAAATTTGAGGTGGTTTCTTTCTCTTGCAACCTGGAAACAGTTCTTCTTCTCTTGCTGCATGGGGCCATGTTGAAGAGCTCCACCAGCTTAAACACACAGAAAAGAAACATAGATGTGGTTAAGGCTCTGACTCAGGAGACCTGAGATCTGTTCCCACTTCTGTCACAGACTTCCTGTGTGACCTTGGGCAAGTCACTTAGGCCCAGATTTTCAGAAGTATTTAGGTGCTGCTGCGCTCAGTGTTGCAACAACTCATGTAAGAGCCTAAACATCATTTTCAAAAGTGATTTACTCACTTAGAACCCTAAAGCCCAGCAGTACTATATTTCAGTACATGCCAGGGGGGTCTGCATTGGGCAGGTACGTGTAACATGTTGGGATGCTTTAGAAGTCACACCCCTCTAGTGCACATTGCCGCACGGTGTAGACAAACCTGGAGACATTACTTATGATGAATAGGGAATATGTCAAGGGGACAAAAAAAGCTCTTCTTTTTGATTCTTCCAGAGTTTTAAGTGACACACAGTATAAGCAGGGCCGGGTCAAGGAAGTTTTGCGCTCCCCCCAACCCCGCGGCCGTCCTGAGCAGCCTTCACCTGCCCGCGGCGCCTCCCCCGTGGCTCCCGGCTCAGCCGCAGAGCCGGGAGGCAGGAGGCAGCCACGGCCAGCCGCCCCCCCGGCTCCCGGCACCCTAGGCGACCGCCTAGGGTCACCTAGTGGGCGCGCCGGCCCAGAGTATAAGGACACAATGCACCAGATTGTAATCTCTATTCCACCAGTGCAAATCCAGAGAAAATGCAGTGAAGTCGATAGAGTTACTCCAGATTTACAACGGCAAAGCAGAGATCAGAGCCGAGCGGCATGAGGTTTTGATCCTCCCAGATGAGAACTTGCCAGTGCAGGCTTCCGGAATAAGAAATTAAAGTCAGGTGACATAAACTATCTTAAATTTTCTGACATTTAAATGTCAGTAATTAAGAGTTCAGATTGGTGGGTGGATCAATAATCTCTTGCAGCTATTGATCAGCAAATGCTGCCCTGCCAATCACAGAGCACAGCTGACCTTACTAAAATCTGATCCCCCTGCTGTGTTGTCCTGCAGCATCTTGAATAGCTTACACACCGCAAAGTTGTCTAACAGAATGCATAGGAGGCAGCATTCACCACCCAGTTCTGCTATGACAGAGGGTTTACAGGGAGCCCAGGGGTGTCTGGCTATCCCCCCACACAGCAGAATCTTGAGAAGACCAAAGAACATTGTCACCACAGGTTTGAGGTACTTACACAGCTCCCATCACTACCCGTATCTGAAAGCCTCACAATCTTTAATGCATTTCTCCTCACTGCACCTCTGTGAGGTAGGGAAGTGCTATTATTGCCTTGGTTTTACATTTCATCAGAAAGGAAGCACCTGAGTGTCTCAGGACATGATGCTGGGACACCGGGTAAGGGATTGACTAGGACTGGTCCAAAATTTTCCATTGGAAATTGGGTTTTCATCTACATGAAATTTGTCACAAAAAGTATATGCTGTGGAAAGTTTGTGGGGTTTCTTTGGTCAAAAAATAAAATAAAATAAAATAAAATGGCTGAAAGAATGAAATCCTTTCTCTAAAACTGGAAATAGTTTAATTTGGAGGTGGGGCTGCAATGCCTCATGGGGGTTGTAGTCTGGTTGCCCCATTCTCCTCAATGTGTGGAAACTCCCTGATTGGAGTATGTCCCAGTTCAAGAGACAACTGCCTCTATGGCCTCTTTGCCTGCATCCCACTCAGGTCTCAAGCAGTCACCTTTCTCAGTGTGGCAACCGGAATTCCTCTCCCTTCAGATTGGAGATTTCGGCTTCAGTTGCCTCTGCAATTTACTGTGATCACCTTAGCAAGTTTGAGTCTAGTTCATCACCTGCCGTCCTGTTCTCTCAGGAGAATGACAGGGTTAACCAGTGACCAGCCAGCTTCATTAAGTGCAGTGTTTATTCAGAACAAAAGCATTACAGAGAGTGCATAGGTTGAAATCAATAACCAGCTTGTATGCTATCCTGCCTTATCATTTTCCACAGGGAGACCCTGGTAGGTTTCAAAGTCCCCCAACACCTCTCTGCAGGGTCTGTCCCTCTTGGTCTCGGTCTCTTATCAGTTCTTGGATCCAGTGGCCTCTGTATCAGGCTGATCACTTCATATAGCTCTCAGTTTTTGTTTTCTGGGTCTCTGAACCTGGTCAAAACCTGTCTATGTAATTCCTCCTAGGAGGTGGTATTTCTCCAGACATATTACCTATCTAGGGATTTGGATTCATTACCCTCAGTGACATTAGTTTCTCGTAGTTCATCCATGCTAGGTGACTCCCCCTCAGTTACCTCTTCACACCCAACCGGTAACCATACAAGGTGAGAGGTGCAAATGAGTCACGTTTGCCATAAAAAAAGAATCAGAAGGTTCTCATTTCTCCACAGGCTACATTTCCCTTGATGAACCATGGTCAGAGATTCGTATGATGCATTGCCTCCTCTCCCCAAGATAAGAACATAACATAAGAACATAAGAATGGCCGTTCTGGGTCAGACCAAGGTCCATCCAGCCCAGTATCCTGTCTACCGACAGTGGCCAATGCCAGGTGCCCCAGAGTGAGTGGACCTAACAGGTAATGATCAAGTGATCTCTCTCCTGCCATCCATCACCCCCCTCTGACTTACAGAGGCTAAGGACACCATTCCTTACCCATCCTGGTTAATAGCCATTAATGAACTTCATCTCCATGAATTTATCCAGTTCTCTTTTAAACCCTGTTATAGTCCTAGCCTTCACAGCCTCCTCAGGCAAGGAGTTCCACAGGTTGACTGTGCGCTGTGTGAAGAAGAACTTCCTTTTATTTATTTTAAACCTGCTGCCCACTAATTTCATTTGGTGGCCCCTAGCTCTTCTATTATGGGAACAAGTAAATAACTTTTCCTTATTCACTTCCTCCACACTACTCATAATTTTATATACCTCTATCATATCCCCCCTTAGTCTCCTCTTTTCCAAGCTAAAAAGTCCTAGCCTCTTTAATCTCTCCTCATATGGGACCCGTTCCAGACCCCTAATTATTTTAGTTGCCCTTCTCTGAACCTTTTCTAATGCCAGTATATCCTTTTTGAGATGAGGAGAGGGGACACCGTGCTGCATCCTGGGAGATGTAGCCTAAACAGAGAGCCTCACCCACTGACAGGAGAATGGGATCATGAGGCACCTGGACAACAGCCCCTAGGAGGCACCAAAGCAGGATTTGTGAATCAATAGGTTTCTGTTGGGGGCTGAAATTTTCAATATTTGAATGTTCATTGAAACATCCAAACTCGCAGGAAAAAAATATTAATTTTCTGACCTGCTTTAGTATGTCTCAGAGGGAATGCCATCTCCACCTTTTCATTCCCTAACACTGCTTCCTGAAGCACTTTGTTTTTATCTTTGGAAATCACCTACCCAAATCCTGAATAGGTCCAACCTGTTTACACGTGAGGTTTAACAGGATCTTGGGTTGAAATAGAAAGGCTTCACTAAAGAGTTGACACCCCTTCTCTTCTCTGACATATGCATTTCTTCTCTGAAGCTAAGCACAAGTGGCATGAAATGGGGTTGCCAATCCTACTTTACCTGCTTATGGGGTGGCTCTGTTCCCCCTGCTGGAGGACAGACCCTGTAGCAATTTATGAGTCAGTTATAGCCTTTGTCCTAACAGCAGTGGCATATTTCAACTCAGGCAGTAAAATGTTGTATGTTTTTCTAGCGGGGGTCCAAGGTTCAATTCCCACAGCCAGCCAGTCCATCCAGAGGCATTCACATCACATATGGCTTTGGAGATGAAAGGAATGTCTGATCATCCCCTACCAAAACTAAAACATTCCTAAAGGAGTAGGTGACCAAGGGTAGGGGAAAAGAGAGGATAGGTGCACGGGAGAGTTATAGGGCCAGATCCAGAAAGTATTTAGCTGTCCCCGATTCTATCTAAATTCAAGGGGAGCAAAGGGCTCCCATCAGCTCAGCACCTTGTAGGATGACAGGCACTGTATACAGCCAACAGATCTCACAAAAGGGCCGGTTTGAAAACAGTGGAAGCTGCTAGGAATAGTGCCAGGCACTCACGATACAATCAGCCAATGAAAATTTGTTCTGATGATGCAGTGCTTCAAGCCGGGAATGCTATTGATTGAGCCTAGGAAAAGCATCTAGGAGAAGGGATTGGCTGATTCTGTCTTTGGCATCTCATCAGCCTAAACTAGAGCCCTAATGCACTCTGTCATATATATATAGATCACACTGGCAAGGCACTGGTGAAGTGCTGTCATTATGGGGAAAACCAGGTGCAAGCAGAAAGTCCACCTGAAGGCTGTTTCAGGGTGATGTGTTAAATGAGAGAAAGACTGGGTTTTGTGGCTAAGTTCCTGGACTAAGGTTTAGAAGAGGTAGGTTCAGTTCTGGGCTCAGTTACAGCAGTGCTCTTACTTACATATGTAAATATTTAGTTAATAGAAAAGGTACCAGCAGATGGCACTCAAGACTATGTAACATAGTTCCTGGCTTTTGTTGGACCAATCAGACTTGCTATGCTCTGCAAACGGCTTTCTCTGGCTGCTCTTTGCATTGTCTCTTAACCCCACAGATTTCCTGTGTGACTGACCTGGACAAGTCATTCATCTCTCTGTACCTCTCTCTTTCTTTTTTTCCTGAGTATCCATCCTGTCCCTTTAGACTGCAAACTCTTTGGGGATCTCTTGCTTTGTGCATGTACAGTTCCTCGCACAATGGGACCCTGGCTGGGACATAAAGCGTCACCGTAATCTAAGGCAGACACCTAAATATTGACAAATTTTATAAATGCTTGTAATACAAATACTAGAAGTCTAAATGCTAAGCTGGTTGAATTTGAGTGCTTGCTATTAAATGAGAATATTGATATAATAGGCATCAGAGAAGCTTGGTGGAATGATGATAATCAATGGGACAGGGCAATACCAGGGTACAAAATATATAAGAATGACAGAGTAGGTTGTGCTGGTGGAGGAGTGAACTATTCTGAAAGAAAGCATAGAGTCAAATATAGTAAAACTCTTTAATGAATCACACTGTAACATAGAATCCCTATGGATAGAAATTCCATGCTCGAATAGTAACACTGAAGAGTAGGAATATACTACTGACCATAAGAACATAAGAACGGCCATGCGGAGTCAGTCCAAAGGTCCGTCTAGCCCAGTATCCTGTCTTCCAATGGTGGCCAATGCCATGTGCCCCAGAGGGAATGAACAGAACAGGTCATCATCAAGTGATCCATCCCCTGTCATCCATTACCAGTTTCTGACAAACAGAGGATTGGGACAACATCTCTGCCCATCCTGGATAATAGCCATTGATGGACCTATCCTCCATGAACTTATCTAGTTCTTTTTTGAATTCCTGTTATAGTCTTCTCCTTCACAACATCCTCTGGGAAGGTGTTCCAGAGGTTGACTGTGCATTGTGTGAAAAACCTGGCCAGGATGTTGACAGTGATTGTGAAATGCCCCAGGGATATTAGCGAGGCTACAAAAATGGAAAACGTCTATAATAAGGGGGGATTTCAACTATCCCCATACTGACTGTTTATATGTCATCTCCGGATGGGATGAAGACATAAAATATATAGGCACCATAAGTGACTACTTCTTGGAAATCACAAGGCAATTCTTGATTTCATCCTAAGTGGTGCACCACATCTGGTCCAAGAGGTTAATATAGTTAAACCACCAGTAATAGCAACCATAATGTAGGTAAATTTAACATCCTTGTGGGGGGCGAAATACCAAAGAAACCTACCACAGTAGCATTTTAACTTCGAAAAGGAAAACTACACAAAACCGAGGAAGCTAGTTAAACAGAAATTAAAAGGAACAGTCACAAGAGTGAAATGCCTCCAAGATGCATGGAAACTTAAAAAACCCCCATAATTTAGGCTCAAAATAAATGTATACCTTAAATAATAAATAAATAAATAAATAAATAATAAACAGTAAGCGGATCAAAAATGACACCAGGGCTAAGCAACAGAGTAAAAGAGGCAGTTAGAGGCAAAGAGACGTGGTTTAAAAATTGGAAGTCAAAGCCTACTGAGGAAAATAGAAAGGAGCATAAACTGTGGGAAGTCAAGAGTAAAAGTATAATTAGGCAGACCAAAAAAGAATGTGAAGAGCAACTCGCAAAAGGCACAAAAACTAACAGCATTTTTAAAGTACATCAGAAGTAGGAAGCCTTCCAAACAATGAGTGGGGCCACTGGATGATCAAGCTGCTAAAGGAGCACACACGGAAGACCAGGATGCTGTGAAGAAGCTAGATGAATTCTTTGCATTGGTCTTCACTGCAGAGGATATGGGGGATAATCCCCTACCTGAGCCATTCTTTTTAGGTGACAGATCTGAGGAACTGTTCCAAATTGAGGTGTCAGTAGAGAAGGTTGTGGAATTTAAACGGTAATAGGTCAGCAACACCAGATGGTATTCACGCAAGAGTTCTGAAGGAACTCAAATATGAAATTGCAGAACTACGAAATGTGGCATTTAATCTGCCACTTAAATCAGCCTCTGTACCAGAAGACTGGAGGACAGCTAACGTAACACTGATTTTTTTAAAAGGCTCCAGAGGTGATCCTGACAATTACAGGCTGGTAAGCCCAACCTCGGTACTAGGAAAAATATTTCAAATTATAGTAAAGATCAGAATTATCAGACACATAGATGAACATGATGTGTTGAGGAACAGTCAACATGGCTTTTGTAAAGGGAAATCGTGCCTCACCAATCTAGTAGAATTCCTTGAGGGGGGTCAACAAACACATGGGCAAGGGTGATCCAGTGGATATAGTTCACACTTAGATTTTAGAAAACCTTTGACAAGATCCCTCACCAAAGGGTCTGAAGCAAAGTAAGCTGCTATGGGATAAGAAGGAAGGTCCTCTCATGGATCAATAAATGGTTAAACAATAGGAAATAAAGAGTAGAAATAAATGGTTAGTTTTCACAGTGGAGAGAGGTAAACAGCAGAGTTCCCTGGGGTCTTTACTGGGACCTGTGCTGTTCAACATATTCAAAAATGACCTGGAATACGGGGCTAAGAGTCACAACGGGCTCTCACAAAACTGGGGGACTGGACACCAAAATGGCAGATGAAATTCAATGTTGATAATTGCAAAGTATTGTAGTATCTGCCCACCTGACAATCTGAACATTGAGGATCTCCCCTCCCTGAACTTTTGGGTGCTGGTTTAAACCAAACCTATGAACCTGTTGCAGTTGGCTCGTCATTAGTTGTACATTTTTCTCCTCTATTATTCTTCCCTTTACATTTACTCTCCACTTCTCCCATCACATATTTGGATAACTTCTTAATGCTGTGTTAAATACAAAGTTTGGCAGCCACTACAGTCAGTCCCACTTCATCAGGAATGCCACTTTTGGCTATTTGTATATGTCGATCATAACACAAACATGACTTTGACAGGAACAGATATCTAGCTTCTCTATGCTAGGGGATCAGTCCTGATAACACTTAATCACTGACCATGCATAGGACATACAAATGGTACTCGACTTGCCCCAAGATGGATTATTCAAATGAGTGAAGATTTGCAAGATCAGACTAAATGGTCCTAGTGAATGGTGTCCAGCAGCCAGATCCAACTCCCTTGAAACGAGCAGCTAGATAGTCAGGAGAGATGCCCCCTTGGTACGGCAGTTAGAAGACCAGTGTTCAATTCCCTGCTTCCTGTGTGGCCTTGGGTAAATCACTTAATCACTCTATGCATTGGCTCCCAATCTGTAAGATAGGGATAATAGCTGGCACTGCCCTCCCTGAGAAGGGTATGGTGAGCATAAATAGATTGTGGAGGTGCTGAGATACTATGATAAGTGGGGGGTCATGTAAGTATCTTAACGAGGTCAATGACACCAAGAACAATTGCCTTTTGAGAGAGTGGCACATGATTCTGTTGATCACATGTGCCAAATACGGCAGTCCTTGTTCCTTTGGGCAGGAGTTTTGCCTGATGGAGAACTGTCCAGGAACCTCCTTTAAACAGTGTCTATTTTTATTTTAGCCACTTGCTTGCACCCACACAAATGGCCTCATTCTTTTAACGAATGGCAACATACCTCCAAGGCAAGAAAATTTAGATGTATGGATTTTTGCTGTGGTTTAAAGCCTGCCATAAATATTCCCCCGTTCCATCCCCCCAAAAATCTACATACCTTTCTGCATATTTTACAACATAATCTAATAGACAAATAATCCAACATGGCACCTGCTAAAAATACTTAGGTTATTGAAATATGAGTGTAATATAGAAGAGTTAGCTATGCTACCTAGCTCCTGGTTTGTGGGGAAAAAAATTATTAGAAAGAATCATTAGCTTTAAAAGCTATTGCAGAGGGTGGGGAGAGAGAGCGGATTAAAAAACAACAACAACGACAACCCCCCCGCCCCGAATTCAACTTGACTTTGTCTTTTTCCTACAAGAAAAGAAAAAGAATTTTTCATTAACATTTTCCCCTCTGGCTGGAATATTAGGACAGTATATTAAATTCCTCCCCCCAAAAGGAGGACCTAGAAACATTTACATAATAATGTCCCCACTGTGCTTTTGACAGATGGGTTTCATCGACGCAGACATACTGTTAGGGTCTTAGCAATAGATTAAAGAAACAACAACAGTACAGTGTAACATAATAAAAGTGTATTGTAATGGACATCATAACTTGTGGCAAGTTTAAATTTCCAGTTGGTGTATGAAAGTCACATTCCATTAGACAAAATAGATGTCACGAAGCAAAGCATTAAAGATGAGTTGACTGAGACATTTATTTTTACTTTATATTTTATTCTATTCTCCTAGACTCTATTTATGCAATATTTGAAAAAAAAAACAAACCCACCATGATTTCACACTGTACTACAAGATTATTATTGGCACCTAGAGATCCTATATGCGTGCTGCAGAACAGCAAGATATTATTATCAGTGCTACATGCTGTACAAACACAGAGGGACAGCAAGTCAGTGGCACAGGTAAGAATAGAACATAGATCCCCTGAATCGCCGTCCAGTGCCCTAACCCTCTGGAATGCAAGTCTAGGTCTATAATAACAGCCTCCCACAATCACTGCAGAGTAAAGAGATCTGAGTGTGATTGTTTTTACCTATCTCCTTCTATTCCTAGGCTGCAGCGAATGTGCCCCTCTCCCCAGTCATGACTGGGTGCAGCTCCATGATAAAAGACATCCACAAATTATATTGACTGGTTTTCTCTGGCTGTCTCTCGGTTTTCAGACTTTCACTGACCCACTGTCCCTTTAACATCAATTTTTGGGGGCTTCCTCACATCCATCAGTCCCACTGGTTGTCCAGACACTCTGAGTGAAGCGATGAGGACTGAGCTTATCAATTGCAGTCTCCTTGGGTGCTGGACACTCTCCAATGGGACAATAATGGTCTCTACAGGAGGAGATTTTAAGCTCTGTATAGAAGTGGCATTCTACTAGGTTGTGTAAGGCGAAGCGGTACAAAGGGCTGGGTGATACCATGATTCAGGAGATACCAACCATGTGTGTGATACTATCCTTTCCCTGGCCACAGACTCTCATGTGACGGCTTAGTTGTGTGATGACTCCAGTTGACATGGCATGTACCCAGTGGGGCTCACTCTGCCTCAGAGGTGCCTATGTACTGCCCTATTCATCCTGCATACATACCCTAACAATTGCTCATGCAAAGCACTGAAGGAGGAAGTTTCTTGGAGAAGGGCGACAAAGGGAAAGGCAAACATATCAAGCAGCTTACTGAACACATCAGACAGATAGTCCAACACCTCCCTGGTCAGACATTAGTCAAGGTTCACTTGGCATGTGCTCATGGTACTAGATGCTTCCATGGTGCTAGATGCTGCACAAACACATGGTGAGATGATGGTCCCTGGCCCAAAGAACTAACAATCTAAATAGGGAGGACAGCCAAGGGCTGAGAGAAAGAAAGTATTGTTATCCCCATTTTACAGATAGGGAACTGATGTACAGATTAGGCAACTTTCCCAAGCTTGCACATGGTGTCTGAGGCGACATCCACATGGGCGACTGGGCATGGGTCCAGGCACGTGGTTGTGCCAAAAAAACCCCTTATCGTCCACATTAAATCCCAGAAGCGCAGGTTGCAAGGTGTGTCTGGGGGAAGAATGCTAGCATGCCTGAGGGTTGTGTATATGAACATGTCTCGGGCAGTGCCATGGACCCATACCCATGCCAGTGTGTAGAGTGGATGGGATTAAATGGTGTGTACCAAGTCCTGAGTTCAAGAATGCCCCACCCCCCTCCAACACACTGATCCTTTCGTGCCTGACATTTACTCAAATCTCTAAAAGGTCCCAGTCCTCACTGGTAGTAGCGAGCTGCGCTGACCACTGTAGAACCGTGTTGCCATGCACTATTTTCACCGGCACACATGAACATGGAACATGGTCTGAGGGCTGCCGTGGGTGCTTATCAATGTGTGGTTTCAGTACACTGGTCTCTATGACTTCTCCCACGGCACCAGGCACTGGGAAGTTTTGGGGAGGATGGCACAGGCAGACATTCACTGAACTCCGGCCCAATTGTGGGAAGGGATAAAGCACCTCAAGCTCGGGTACCAGAAGGCAAAAGACTCCAGCTGCAGGAAGAATCCTGCAACACGCCCCTTCTTCAAAGAGCTGGACCGCATAAGAACATAAGAACGGCCATACTGGGTCAGACCAAAGGTCCATCTAGCCCAATATCCTGTCTTCCAACAGTGGCCAATACCAGGTGCCCCAGAGGGAATGAACAGAACAAGTAATCATCAAGTGATCCATCCCCTGTTGCCCATTCCCAATGATCTTCCAGTACTTAGCCTGAGGTGACTCACGACCCGCGCCTCAATCCTACTGGCCTCCTTATCTGACAGGCTGGTGATGAAGGCCAGGGCATGGAGGCAGTGGGGAACATGGAGAGGTGGCCCTGGTAGATCCAGAAGAAGACAAGCAAGTTATCCTGCACATCTACCCAGAGGAGTCAGTTCTGCAAGCCTCTTCTTGATGACCCTGAGACGCAGCAGGAAGCAGGACCTGAGGCTGCTAAATTAATCCCCACCCTCCCTGCTAACATCCCCTCCCTCTTTCTCTAGGGCTAACTGCCATACTGGAAGGCCACCCTTCCCTCACCCAAATGGTCTTTGTGACAGGAGCCTCAGGCTGACCCATTACTCTGGGCAATTGGGCAGTGTCCCCACATGGGGCAAATGAGGGAGATAATTGGTCAAAGGCTGAATAATGAACCAGTTAACCAGGTGGCTCAGCTATAAGCTGAGGAGAGCTAGAAGTGAGACAGGCAGAGGACGAGAAGAGAGGGGTAGGCTGGAAGGAAGGCCAGAGAAGCCCAACATCTCAGGGATATGAGATCTGTCACCCTGTGCCTAGGGAGAATGTCAGAACCTTGAGCTGTGGGGAACTTGTTCTGTAAATAAAACACTAGGTGTTGAACTTGCCAGGAGCGCTGTGTGAGGACTGCTTGCAGAAAGGAATCCTGGGTGAGGGAACCCCTCCCTGTGACAAGTGGGGGCTTGTCCGGGGGCTTCCACTCTCTGGTGTAGGAGAAGGGCTGGAGATAAGAGCTGACAAGAAGGCGTGGAGGACTGGGCAGCATGGAGGGACTCATGTGTTGGATAGTGGAATAACAGAAGGAGTTTCAGAGAATGCTCCAAGAGTTCCAACAGAGCCAGCGATAAGAAAGACAGTCCTTGTTATCTTGGCAAGCTGGACATCAACAGAGCCCACAGCGATTTATTATAGGCCAGGTGCAGGTACAGCTGCAGCTCATGGAGAAGCTGGTGAGTCCCCTGGCAGGCGGTAATAGCTAAGTGTTGGGCTTGGGGCTGTTCAAAATTGGTCATATGGATGGCCCCAATGCATTTTAATAACATTTGAGAGGGTGGCATCTGGAGCAGGCTGGGAGAAGAGAGTATGGACCCTCTGATTGGCTCTCTACCCTTAGGAGAAGCACAAGTGGGTGATATGGGGGTAAGAGATGCACAGGCAGCTGACTACAGGTGAATAAAAGTAGCCATTCTTGATCTAATGGGGCTATCTGCTGAATGGTAAGGCAGAAGTTTCAGTCAGCAAGATGGTCAGAGGGGATATGTCCTAGGGACTTTGCCCAAAAATTGATTGGTTGGGCTGCTAGGTGGCTGAGTTCTGATGACCATGGAATTGGGGAGGTCATGGCCTCCATTATTTTGGAGCAACTGTTACAGTGTCCTCCTGAGGTCACCGGGGTTTGCGTGCGGAGACACCAACCCACTACATTAGAAGATGCTGTACAATTCACTGAAGAATTTGTGGAAGTGGGCATAAGCCAGTCTGTCCATTTTGAGATGACCCAGGGAGGATAGGTGGGGAATAAGGGAGGGTAGACCACAGGAAAAGAAGCGAGAGGACAAGAAGAATCTCCCATTCATACAATGACAAATTGTGTGTTACCAGTGCGGGGGCTTCAGGATATCTAGTAAAAGGCTGCCCGTATATAGACTAATTTTGCTGACTTCTTTGAGTGGACAGAAATCTTTAGTGGGGCGGTCAAAATGGACACCCACCATTTCTGTGAAACTGAGGTGCTGACAAGGGATATTCCTGACACTCTCTGCTGCTGGGTCCTTGGTGGGCAGGAGAGACTGAGTGAAACCTATTGGATAGTGCCAAGAGAGAGAGTAAAACTGACATGTATTCACAGGGAGGAGAGAAATCTGTCCAATGGAGAGTACCTCTGGAAATGTGGGGAACATATAGATGGAAGTGAGTTGGGGTGGTCATAACCTTGCCCAAATTGGTATTAATTGCAACAGATTGGAGCCCTTTTCCTTTAAAGGGGGATGGTGGGGAGGAGGAATGCCTGGAGACCCAAATAGCCAGAATGGGCAGGAGTAGAGCAGACCTGGTATCAATAAAAAGGCCCATAAGCCATGGAGAGGCTGGAGAAAGAAGAAATGGGACATCCTAGATGGGAGACAAGCCAGGAACCAAGTCCTGGGGGAAAACCCCAAGGTCAAGAGGAATGAAAAGGGGACAAAACTAGGACAAGGTTTGGTAGAGAAGGTAGGGGAAAGGCTGAGACCACGGTAGGGAGAAAAGAGCCCAGAAGGAAAGCATAAGTGGGGTAGGTGTGTGAGTAGCCTTAGGCTGACTCCCCACTCTTGGTGCTCAGTAAAGATCCCCATATGGAGTAAATTTGGGAGATAACTCGTCAAAGACTGATTGATTAACCGATAATCAAGGTGGCTCAGATTATCAACAGAAGAGAGCTACAAGAGAGACTGGAAGAGGAAGGAGGAGAGGGGTAGGCTGGAAGGAAGAGCCAGAGATGCCCAGGATCTCAGGGAGATGAGATTTTTCACCCTGTGACTAGGGAGAATGTAAGAACCTTGAGCTGTGGGGAACCTGTTCTGTTATATTCACATGATAAATAAAGCACTGGGTTTTGAACTTGCCACCAGTGCTGTGGGAGGACGATCTGCAGTAAGGAATCCAAGGTGAGGAAATTCCACCCTCTGACAGGGCCCGACCAAGCCTCAACTGTAAATTCAACATGTTATTGAATTACCACAAGACACTATAAAACTTTTCAGTGAACGATCATATTTCCCTTGAGTCTGTGTTTGATGGCCAACAAGCTGACAGCAGGGGCGGAGGTGGAAAGGTCTGTTTCGGGGACAAGACATTTGTATTAAATTAATGCTTCTCCAAAGTTACAGTTGTTTGCTGCTCCTTTCAGGATCACAAACTTTCAGTACAGTGCCTCCAACGGCCTACGTTTATAAATGGGAGCTGTGCGGAAGGTATGGGAAGGGGGTGTTACATACGGGAAGGAGAAGGGCCTTTGTGTCTCCAAGGAATGCAGCAGTGGTCCTCTGTCGCAGTACAAATGTTTTCAAGCATTCCTGGTCCCGGGTGTCTGGGATCTCTCCACTCGGAGCCATGCTGCAGAAGCCAAGAGAAAGAGGAGTGAGTAGGGGGATCTGCTCTGGAAGCTACACAAACCAAATTGGGTGGGCTTTTTCATGGGGGAGGCAAGTGGTTTAAGGTCTTGATCTTAACGTTAATGGAACAAAGTACAGTTGCTGTGTAACTCTTCCCCCGTTCCTTTCTTTGCCCTTCATTGGATAAAGGGGCCAGAATTTTCCTAATGTTGCAGAGGCTGGTTTGGGGACTGGTGCCCATTTACGATGGTTTTCTTCTCCCACTCCATGCAAGCTCCATTCACTGACTTAGGATATAGTCCGTTTCCATTTGGATGGCCTCCCAGTCTCATAAACATGTCTGAAAATTTCCAACGCAGCAGAAACTCCAGCTGGTTCTTAAGGTTCTATGGCAGCAAAAGCGTGCTTGGTCCCCCTCCATCATTCACCAAACCCTCCCTTCTGTGATATGTAGAGGGTGACAAGCAACACAAATATCTCTCTGGCACAGATTGCCAGATCCCCATCACAGGCACTTCCTGTTTCCAGTCTACTACTTTCAAAACTGTTATGTTCTTCAACCGACGGCCTGCCTTTAAAAGAAGACATGGGGCACTGTTAGCGTTGCCTCTGAAATAAACGCACCCTCCAGCCCAATCACACATTTAGACATAATTTTAAAAAACCAATTATTTCATGCTACCTACCATTTCCAGCAGGTGCTCTTTTCTCATGGGGACTGCAAAATTTGCCTGAGAAATAAGGATAATGAGACAATTGCATCCCTGAGAAGTATCTATATTGTGGCCTCCAACAGGAAAGTTATGTTATGTGGGGGGGATTTCTTAGCTGCTTACAAAGGAAAGAAAAAATATAATGTTGTTCTTGTGACTGACTTGGCAGGACCTTTGTCTGAGGAGGGTGAACCCATTGTACTCGGGAACCAGAAGCAGCAGCCCAGGGGCAGACAGAGAAGGACACTTGAGGACTACGCATTGGCATCGACAGAAGAAGTCAGGAGCAGTTTGATTTTATGAGAGAAAGGGAGGAATGAGCTGCGAGTGGGAGGGATGTTATTTGCCTGAGACTGGAGCCAATAGTGATCCGGTTCCTGGAGCAGGATGAATGATCCAGGGAATGGGAGCTTGCCCAGAGGGACAAATAGTGGTGGAAGGAGTCTGGTCTGCAACAACATCTGCTGATCATCTGCTGCAACAGCCACTGCCAGTGTCTGGGGACTGGCTCCATCTCCTCCTCCAGTTCCTCCTACTGTGTCTGCAACCCAGGGCATTGCTGAGGCTTAGGATCCACACACCCCTACCCCCAATGACAGGGGGAAAGCATGTGTCCGACTCCCAAACCCTGCACAGGAGATGCCTTCTTTTGTCCCAAACCCTGCACAGGAGATAGACCATTTCCCACAGCCATCCCCCTCTGGGCCTTGATCTCCCCCAGACAAGGATGTGGGGCATGTAGGCATTAACGTTCTAATGTTCTTTGCGAGTCTGGCCCATTCTGCTTTTTTTCACAGTTCTTTTTCTACAACATATTCATAGCAGCACTACATTTACTAGCTTCAATAAATGTTATTTTTGTCACTTATGTGTGGACCCTTCACCCCGGCTGTGACAAAAGGGTACATTTTTGTCCCCCCTCCAGCTTTGGGCCTCGCCAATTGGTGTCTTGAGTCCCATAACTCCCCGGAGCCCAAAACTGCATGGTGTCTCTGACCCTCCGAATACTCCCCTCGAACCCCCTAACGCGGAAAGTGCAATGGGCATAGAAATAACAAATTTTCCCCCTTTCCCCATTAGTAAAGCTAAGGGTCGATCAAGTTCCCTATGGGTGTTTACAACACAGAGAATGGGAAAAAAACAAAGTGAAGTAACTGTGCCACAACCTACTGAACAGTGCTAAAATGGCGCCTACTCAAGCCCCCAACCATGACCGCTTTGAACCATGGGGTACCTCACAGTTAGCAGCCAGTAAGTGCCCTTATCCCTGCACACTATCAGAAGACTTGGAAAATCCCCTGCCTAACTCTTCGTCAACTTTATCAAGGTCCTACAAATACTGTGTATTCCCCCCTAAACTGTGGTCTGGCGAACAGTGGTGAATGTAAACACAAAATAAAAGAACAACACGTAAATTTAACTGGGCAGACCCAAACCAAACCAAAAGGTGTTATACCAGCAGCGGCGATCTCCTCCAATTAACATAGCGAGTCACAAACTAACCAATCGGCTCATGACCATTGGGAGGAGGGAAACTAAACTGTGTGTTGGAAACGCAAGTGAGTGGGAACGTTCCCCGTTGTGTTTTTACAGCAGGTGCGTGAGGTGGGGTGCTTTGTTTGGGATCAGGCTGAGGTTACCCGCTGGCTGCTCACTGTTCCGACCAAGATGTAGGCAGAAATTGCATGCCAATGTCCCTGGCCCACTGTGATCCAGCACCAATGTAAATGCTCACTGGATCAGGCTGTCTGTACAGGTTTTGAAAGCCAATCCTGTCCCTGTTCTGTCCTAAAGTTCTCACCTTTGATGTCACAAATGATATGAAGCACACAGCATGCCACACTAATGCTGATGGTGTTAGCCACATTTGCATCCAACTGGGTATGTAGGCATGACTAATGAGCCTTCAGCTGCACAAAGGGATATTCCACTACCATCCAGCAGCTGCCTAGTTTGAAGCTCAATTCTCTTTTTGCCAGGTCATTGATGTCGGGGTAGGGTTTAATTAGCCAGAGTTGGAGCAGATATGTGCCCCAGAATAACCCTGAGCACAAAGACACGGTACAAAACCACTTCATTTCAAGGGAATAAAATCCTTTCCTCCCGCTTCAAGTACAGTCCCAATCTCCTCAGCACCTTGACATCGTGAACCTTTCTTGTGTGTCCGATGTTAGTGGTCATGAGCCAGTCTTTGTGATCCACTAAGGCTTGAAGAAGGGATGAACAGGAATCTTTTTAATGGATGTACTCAGTTGCTCCTTTTGGTGGGCTAAGTATGGGGATATGGGTACCATTGATTGACCCCCCCCCCCCATTTTGGAAACCCCATTGTTTAGAACCCAGCTAGAATTTACAAATTTGGTGAGGACAACCCCCTTTGGGTAGATGAGAGTGTTGACAGAATCACAAACTGACACCATTATGAACCCAACCATGGACTTCCACAATCTGAAGTGGTTTGCAACTGACCGGTTGCTGTCCAGCGTTGCCAGCTTCCAGAGGGCAATAGCCACCCATTTCTGCAGCCGCTGGTCGTCATTCCAGATTCCAAGACAATGTGATCCCAACCTCCTTGCACAGGTTCTCCTGTCCAGAAGCGGCAATCCACCCAGGGACATACAGTCACAACATTGGCAGTCTCCTGCGTCTCTGGGTCATGAGGAGGGAGTGGATCAGTCACCATCCCAGTCATTAATCTTCAGCTTGTGGGAAAAGTCCAAATCTATTCACCCAAGATTCTCACCGGTTGCGTACTGAAACACACAAACACATTATCAATCACTCGTTCCATTTCTTCCACCAAGTTGGGTGGGAGAGAGAGGTGAGTGGGAATTGATATCGATAAATGCGTGAAAGCGGCAGACAGTACTAACAATACACAGCAAGGTGGTTCCAAGAGTGTCTTCTGTGATGCGCAGAACCCTTGCATACCACCCCTGAAAGGCTAACGCCAACCACGTGTACCAGAAAGTGGCAGCGTGGATGCATTTGTACGCATACATACAGCTTGTATCCAAGTCCAGCACAGCATATGTGACACTCAGAATGAGTATGGGGTACATAAATGTGCACATTCATGGGTAAGTACCAGAATAGGTTACGTCTACATCGGTGCGCATAAGGTAGAGCTAAGAAGAGAATCCAGATCTCCTGAGACTTACTCCAGTGCCTAAACTACAAGATTAGCCTTCATTTTCCCCAAGCCTCTGAAATCTCAAAAATTGGTCTTGAAACTTAAGGAGATCAGCTATTCTCAGGGGATGCCGGCATTTGCGCTTGCAGTTCTATCTGTAACACAGAAGTAGAAAGCATATATCTACATGCTTTATTCAAACAAGTTATTGGGTTCAGTATAGAGGTAACTGGTTGAAATTCTCTGGCCTGTGTTATACAGGAGGTCAGGCTAGATGATCTAATGGTCCCTTCGGGCCTAAAAATCTATGAATCTGTGAGTTTATTAACATTTCAGAACCTTACACAGTTTGATTCACATTCCATTCTAGAGAGGTACAATGATTCAGGGAAGATTTTATTTTCTGAAAACCTGTTTGCTGCCCTTACCCTTGAGACAAACAGAGAATAGTGTTTCCAGATGGCTATAGATAATCCTGTACTAATTTTGGAGTGCAAATACATACAAACAACAATCTTAAAAAAAAAAAACAAAAAAAACCTCTCTGCAGAACACATAGTACATGAATTGCAGATAGAGGAGAAATGTTTACTTTTGAGCAACTTTTTCCCTATTAATTCTCATCGCCTCTAGAGACACCTGATTTTAATTTCTTATTCTTAAACATTTTTTTCCCCTGGTTGCAGTCATATTCCAGCTTCAGATTACCGAGAAATAGTGGGGAAAAACACAAACATCTTGTTTAAAGCACTGTAGAAGGAGAATCAACTTAGTTTAGGTAAGAATCGACTGAAGGCTTTCACCAATATCTGGAAATAAGACTGATTATAATGATGGACTCCCAATGTCTCACAAGAACAGTGTACCTTAGACAAATCCAGTATAGCAGAGGTGTGTGCTCTGACAGAAAGAAGGGTGAGGGACTGGAATCTAGGCCTTTGTTTTCCCATTTCAATAAAAAAATTATTCAGGGCCATAGCCAAGGAAAGAAGCAAAACCCCGGGGAAAACTGACTGCCATTAATTGCACTTGCTAGAAAACGTTTATCATTTGTTCCTGAATAATATACTCAGATTCCCAGTTGACATAAATCGGCCCAGCTCCATGGACTTTAGTGGAGCTTCGTCAACTCACACGAGTGGAAAATCTAGCCTAGTGAGTCAGTAGGACATCAGTGTAGCTCAGGGTTCAGATTGTATATTGTAGCCTGATCTATAGATTACGTATCACTTTGAGGGTCAACAGGTTCTTGTCCCAATATTGGGCCCAGTATTATTAAAATTATTATACACGTGGGAACCCCGATGTGCAGACTGCAACACGCTCACTATAGGAACCCTTCTATATTTGCAAATCATTTATTAACACATTGAGCACAGCCACAAACACTCCAAATCAGTAAGGTAAGTAGAGATATTACAGAATGTACATCTGAACATAGAATCATAGAACTGGAAGGGACCTCGAGAGGTCATCTAGTCCAGTCCCCTGCACTCAAGGCAGGATTAAGTATTATCTAGACCAGCCCTGACAGGTGTTTGTCCAACCTGCTCTTGACAATCTCCAATGATGGAAATTCTACCACCTCCTTAGGCAATTTATTCCAGTGCTTCACCACCCTAACAGTAAGGAAGTTTTTCCTAATGTCCAACCTAAACTGCCCTTGCTGCAATTTAAGCCCATTGTTTCTTGTCCTATCCTCAGAAGTTTAGAAGAACAATTTTTCTCTCTCCTCCTTGTAGCAACCTTTTATGTCCTTGAACTTCCATATACTCATGCCATCCCTTGCAGGACAACCTGAAATGTTAGCCATTATCTTCCTCATCACCATCACCTTCCCCCTCATCACCAGTGGCCAACATTCTGGAACCTCCCCAGGGCTACATCTCTCTCACCTCCTGCCCATAGGCTGGGATGCAACTTTTATAATATGGTACGCTGATGCCACTATATCTGATGCATAGTCAAGAGGGGTTTCTCCTCTCTTCCCTATTTGCATTTCCTCACTATTTCCTCCTTACTAATGTTGGAGTGTCCTGCTCCTACAAGTTAGTATAGCAATGATCTCATCTTATTATCATATACGTCAATTTGTTGCCATGGCCCTCTGGTGGTTGAATTCATATTCCTGTGGTCAAAAATTCCCCTTAAACACTCTATTTTCAGCTCCCGAATACTTGGGGTTTCAGTTGGGCCATTTATCTGTGCCAAAATTCACAGGCCTCCAACCTGATGCTCACTTGCTGAAGCTAATGTCTTACAGGATAAAGGCCCGTAGGTTCCTTGCATTACTGCTGAATATAATAAAGGTAGAATATAATGAAAAGCAGTGAATATAATAAAGGCAAGCTAGCCCTATGGGCTGCAATATCTGAAATGGAGGTGGGAGAATATTTTGGTAAATAAAGAGGACATTCTTGCGGCATTTCCTGCCTAAATCAAATATGGAAGCAATGGGAATCCTGTGGGAAAGTTTATTCTCGTTACACTTCCAGATCAATCCTCTTCCAAAAAACCTCTGATATGCGGCGTGATCATCAAGTAAGTAAGCAAAGTGACACCTTATGGTCAATGTAAGAATCCTCTTTGATTATCTTTGAGAATTCATGTGGGATGGGTAAGTTCCCAGAGGACTGGAGAAGGGCTAACATAGTATCTATCTTCAAAAAGGGGAACAAAGAGGTTCCAGGGAATTATAGACCAGTCAGCTTAACGTCAATATCTGGAAAGATACTGGAACAAATTATTAAGCAATCAATCTGTAAGCACCTGGAGGATAATAAGTAATAACAAATATGCATTGTTAAAAAACAAATCATGCCAAAGCAACCTTGTTTCCTTCTTTGACAGGGTTATTGGCCTAGTGAACAGGGGAGACGCTATAGATGTGATAGATCCTGATTTTAGTAAAGATTTTGGCACAGTCCCACATGACATTCTCATATTCAAACTAGGGAATTGTGGTCTAGATTAAATTACTATAAAGTGGGTGGGTGCACAACTTGTTGTGAAACTATACTCAAAGAGTAGCTATCAAGGATTCACTTTCAAAATGGAAGAGTCATATTTCATGGGGATCTGCAGGGTTGAGTCCTGGTTCCAGGACTAGTCAATATTTTCATTATGACTGGGTGATGGAGTGAAGACACGAATGGATGACACAAGCTGGGACACCAAGTAATTCAAATGCCTTGATAAATTGGAGAATTTGTCTGAAATCCACAAGAAAAAATTCAATAGAGCCAAAGGTAAAGTAGGAAGGAAAAACAAATGCATAACTACAAAATGTGGAATAACTGGCTCGGCAATAGTACTGCGGAAAAGGTGGATCACAAATTGACGGTCAACAATGTGATGCAATTGCAGAAAGGGCTAATATCATTCTCTGTGTAGTAATAGGAGTTCAATGCATAAGCTACAGGAGGTTCCTCTTCTAATCAGCACTGGTGAGGGCTTAGCTGGAGTTCTGCATCCAGTTCTAGGTGCCACACTTTAAGAAAGATGTGGGACAAATTAGAGGTAGTCCAGGAAGCAACAAATAAGATATAAACTTTAGAAAATCTGCCCTTCGAGGAAAGGTTAAAAAAACTGTGCCTGTTTAGTCTTGAGTGGGAGACTGAGTGAATCTGATAACAGTCTTCAAATGTATTCAGTGCTGTTATAAAGAGTATGGTGATCAATACTTCTCCATCTCCACTGATGGCAGGACAGTAAGTAAGCTGCAGCAAGGTTAGGTATTAGAAAAAACTTTCTAACTCTAAGGTCTGGTCTACACTACAGGGCAGTGGTGGGGGGGTCGATGTAAGGTATGCAACTTCAGCTACGTGAATACCGTAGCTGAAGTCGACGTACCTCGCTCGACTTACCTCACCATGTGGACCCTGCAAAGTTGAAGGCTGCCGCTCCCCCGTCAACTCCGCTTCCTCTTTGCGTCGGGGTGGATTACCGAAGTCGATGGGAGTGCATTCTGGGATCGATTTATCGCGTCTAGATTAGACGCGATAAATCGATCCCCGAAAGATAGATTGCTACCCGCCGAATCGGGCGGGTAGTGTAGATAAGCCCTTAGGATAGTCAAGTAGTGGAAGAGGTAACCAACGGAGGTTGTAGAATCCCTGTCAGAGGTTTTGAACAGGTTAGACAACCCTCTGTTAGAGATGGTCTAGGTTCACTTGGTTCTGCCTCAACATGGTGGGGTGGATGAGATGACCTCTTGTGTTATGTTTCCGCTGTGATAAAAACCCTGCAGCACCGAGTCTCAGAGCACTGGCCAGCTGACTTGGGCTCACGTCGCTCACGGTACGGGGATAATAACTGCAGTGTAGTCTTTAAGGGTTGGTGAGAGCCTGGGATCTGAGACCCTTCCCCCTTATGAGGTCCCAGAGACGGGGCTCCAGCCCAGGCCCGAACATCTATCCTGCAATTTTATAGCCCTGCAGCCCGAGCCAGCTGACCCAGGCCAGCTGTGGCCGTGCCATGGGTCTTTTATTGCAGTGTAAACACACCCTCAAGGTCACTTCCAGCTCTCTAGTTCTAGGATTCTATGATCACTGGCAGGTGAAGACCTGATGGAGTCATGCCCAGTTCTTCACTGCGGGAGGGCAGAGCATTTTGGGAACAGCAGGAAGTACTTGGAGGGCATCATCTTCCTGGAACTAGGACCGGCTTGTTTAATATTTATGCCAATAACATCCAGCAGGTAAAACAGTCATGCGTGCAGATAACAGGCTTTTCAAAGGCTGTGGCTGGGGTGGTTTAATTTCTTCCCTCCCACACCTACAGTGACCAGTACCTTCAGTACTAAGGCCATGATGAGAAAGAATAGCCACTCTCTCTCTTAATGCAGTAACATCATCGCCATCGTCACCATCAGCCTTCTCCTGGCTGCTGGAAGATGCAGGCCGGGCAGGGGCAACGACATCCCTGCCCCGGATCGAATCTGACCATTTTTGTCCCTGACACCTGGCTCTCCATCTTTGTCATAGGCAGTCGTGGCCATCTCTGCTTCCCATTTCACCATGTCAATGCCAGGGAATGGGCTCCATTCAAACAAAAGGAATGGATCAGGACCCGTCGTTTTTGGTTTTTATTTTGTTCACAATTTCCCAGGAATTTATTGGTGTTTATAACAAAACTTTAAAAATGGTGAAAATAGGTGCAAAAATTAATGTTGTGGTTTTCTGGGTCAATATCGGAGTTAATATTGGGGGACAGGGAGCAACAAACAGAGAAAAGTAAGAGTAGTAAGAGTAAAAGCAGTTTCATGCTGTGGTTTATTTCATGAACTGTACATAAACGGTATGTACACATACGCACACACATGCCTGCGTGTGTGTGTATCTTCCACTGCTTTGCCTTGCTTTAACAGACAGCCTTGCATTTACACTTACATTTAACAGACAGCCTTGCATTTAGACTAATTTATTATTTACATAAACACATCTACCTAAGATAATGGATGGGATTTGCTTAGCATCATCATTATTTTCATGTACTTGAGTGGTCCAAAATTCAGGTGAAAATCAAATCAGTAAAAACCCCCAAACAAATAACTTTTGTAGAACCTGGGAAGTTTTGGATAAAAAAAAAAATCAGTAAAAACCAAAAAGGAAGGGCCTTAGAAATGCAGGCCCCATGAAGATACCTTGTCACGAGGGTGGTGGCAGCAGACATACATCATTATGCTTCTAAGTTGAGTTCATTTCTCGTTGTTCTTTTATAAAGTGCAATCAATGATTGATTCCTTTTCTGTTTTCGATGCTGCAGAAGCAGGATGTTGGAGTAATCTGAATGAGGCGAGAATGGAAGGTGGATTCAGATGGTCCAAGTGGAAGAGGTAGCATGAAGGAAGGATCGGAGATGGCTGGGAGAGGAGGAGATGAAAAGTGCATTGAAGTTGGTGTCATTAACAGAGCAGAGAAGTCCACGAGGAAAGGTAAAAGATCAGAGATGGGCACAGGGAAACTAGTTAAGTTTTGCCCCTGAAACATGACAAACGCTGACTGATACAAGTGACTCATACAATTAATAAAAAAATACTTTGTCTCATGAAGAACCTGCCACCTGAGTACGAAATAAACATTAGGAAGCTGCTAGGCAGAGTAAGGATGGTCTAGTGGTTAGGGAACCAGCCGAAAACCTGCTTTCCATTATATGGTCCTCCACAGGCTCTGTCAGTGTGCTTGGGCAAGCCCCATAGACTCATAGACATTAAGGTTAGGTGGGACCATCGTGATCATCTAGTCTGACCTACCGAACATAGTAGGCCACAGAACCTCACCCACCTGCTCCTGTAATTGATTGGCTGAGTTTCTGATGTCCTCAAATTATGGTATAAAGACTTCAAGTTACAGAGAATCCACCATTTACACTAGTTTAAACCTGTAAGTGACCCCTGCCCCATGCCGCAGAGAAAGGGTCTCTAGCAATCTGACCAGAGAGAACATTCCTTCCTGACCCCAAATATGGTGATCAGTTAGACACCGAGCATGTGGGCAAGACCCACCAGGCAGATCCGTGTGAAAGAATTCTCCGCAGTAACTCCCCATCTAGTGTCCCGTCTATGGCCATTGAGGGGTTTTTCTACAGCAGGAACCAATGGGCCACATGCCATTGTAGGCAGTCCCATCATACCATCCCCTCCATAAATGTATCAAGCTCAATTTTGAAGCCAGTTAGGTAGGTTTTTTGCCCTTCCTATTTCCTTTGGAAGGCTGTTCCAGAACCTCACTCCTTCGATGGTTAGAAAGCTTTGCTTAATTTTGAGTCTAAACGTGTTGATGGCCAGTTTGTAGCCATTTGTTCTTGTGTCCACATTGACGTGTAACTTAAATAACTCCTCTCCCTCCCTGGTATTTATCCCTCTGGTGTGTTTCTAGCAAGCAATCATATCTCCCCTCAGCTTTCTTTTGGTTAGGCTAAACAAGCCAAGATCTTTCAGTCTCCTCTCATAAGGTGGATTTTCCATTCCTGGCATTATCCTAGTAGGCCTTCTATTCACCTGTTCTACCTAGACCCTCTCTCTGCCTCAGTTTTCTCATTTATAAAATGGGGATAATAGTACTCCCTGGCCTCAGAGGGGTGTTGTGAGGATAAATACATCAAAGACTATGATGTGCTATTATGATGAGGGCCATATAACTATTATACATTCATAGATAATCCTTCCATTGGGCTCTGCTGAAAGTGCCTCTTGAAATTATAGCAGCACCTTGGCACGTCCCACTTAGTTATACACCCACGTATATTGACGGCCCAGTGAGACACAACAAAACGCCAGAGCATGCAAGATCCCAGGCCAGGGCAGCAGTTCTGCGGGGAGGCAAGTGTCCGGATGTTATGATCTCCTGGTGAAAGCTGGGCAAATAAACCCCTGGGAAGCCTCAGGATACATGATAAGTGAGACTCAGTAGACTAAAAGACCCTGCTGGCATTGGAGAGGTGAGGTAGGTTACTCAAATGCCCTTAAATGGGGCCATTCGTTGAAGGGACCCCTGAAGAGGAGACCGACTGTTAGAGGAAAAGAAGGGAAAAGACCCAAAGAGAAGAGTGGTCAGAAGAGAGAAGCAGGGGATGGGCATGAATGTTCAGATAAGAATCTGATTTCCTCTTGCTTGGCAGCTTCTGCAGATGGAGCCTTGAAAGGCCAGCCTGCCGCTGACAGCATGCCCAGATATAGCATGCCCCCCTCCTAGAGATATTTACGAGGCCGGTGCTGTTCATCCCTCACTTTCATGAGCACTGACGTTCACTCACCATTCTTTAAAATATCATTCCTAATGTTTAATTACAGTAAGATGATCAGCTCTTTGGTTTGCATCTAAGCATCACTAATGAAGGGGACAGAGCCAGAGGAATACAAAACAGGCCTCGTATCTGTACACCAGACATTTCCAGTGCAGAGTCATTATTACTCATATTATGGAAGTGACTAGATGCCTCAGCTGAGATTTGGGGGCCCAGTGGGGCTAGGTGCTGTACAAACACAGCGAGAGAGACCCTGCCCCCAAAAGCTTACAATCGAAACATACAGGACCGAGAAACGGTGGGAGGGGAGAAAGAGGAACAGAGAGGGGAAGAGACTTGCCCAAGGGCACACAGAAGGTCAGTGGCAGAGGCAGGAATAGTATCCAGGTGTCCTGAGTGTCAACCTAGTGTCAGATCCACACTGCCTTCCCACGTAATAGCTAAGCTACTCTACCTTCTTCCTCTGCTGTATGTCGATAAAAAATCTGCCAAGTAATCGTTGTCAGGTGGAGGGGCAGGTGGGCATAGCTGAGACCTATTATAAGAAAAACCCATGCTTTTTAAAAATTGCAAATGCATATATTTGAGAAGAGTATGTTCTAATGGCTAGCACACTAGTGACTAGAGTAAGCTTCAGGAGACTTGGGTTCAAGTCCCAACTCTAGCCTGTTGAGTGACCTTAGACAAGTTATTTCACTTCTGTGCCTCAGTTTCCCTCTCTAACATGATATTTACCTTTCCTGTGAAATGCACTATCTAATGAAAAGCGGTCGACAACAGCTAGTTGAGAGCATCCTTGTCTCCCCACCATCCTTTATAGGTCTCTAAGCCTGAAAACACTTATGAACCTGCTTAAAGCACATAGATGAATAGATTTTAAAGCCAGAAAGGACCGCTGTGATCATCTAGTCTGACCACCTGTATAACACAGGCCATAGAACGTCACCAAAATAATTCCTAGACCAGGTCTTTCAGACAAATATCCAATCTTGATTTATAAATCGTCAGTGATGCAGAATCCACCATGACACTTGGTAAATTGTTCCAGTGGTTAATATAGGCCATCCCATTGCTTAATGGGGTGCTCAAGGGCTCAAAGTGAGTAATGTGCTTAAGCATTTGTCTGTCCGCTTTTGGGAGCAGGGATTGTCTCTTAATATGTAGGTATGAAATACACGTCCTTTGATCCACAGCTGATTTTACTCCATTACGGTCCCCAGCTAGAAAACACAGCTTTTTACCTCAAGCTGGAAAGACTCATGCTTTTAGCTTTCGATGTCTCCATTGTAATCCCTGTTGTCTGGATATTGTGATAAATTCAGGACAGACAGCTGCAAGGAGGGGGTAGAAAACAGTCCCAGAAGGTTAAAAGGCCCCCCTCCTTATCAACTAAGGAGGAGTGACTACAGGTCAATCAGGTTCATCTGAGGGGAGAGTTACCAGAGATCAATTAGGATCAGCTGGGAGGGAATTACCTGAGGTTAATTAGGATCAGCTGATTCCAACTAAGGGCTGCCTGAAACCTTTTTAAAACCCTCCCCAGTTGAGGGGGTGGGGGAGGAGAAGGAGTCATGTTGTCAGTAGATTAGGAGCAGCAAGACAGCGAGCCTCACCAGGAAGGGAGGCTGCATTCCAGCCCATAAGGGAGGAAAACAAGCTCAAAAGACTGGTGGAGGGAAGTAACGGACTTCCCCTGTGCAGCCAAAGGGACTGTTTTACCCAAGCCTGTCTCGCCAAGGCTAAAAACAGGTGAGACCGAGAAGGTGCCTTGCCAAAATATGTACAGCACCTAGCACAATGGGCCATATTCAAAACAGTTCAGCTAGTTAGGTGAAGAGTACTCTTGAAAATACAGTAATAAAAATCATCCCAGAGCGTCTGGGTTCTGAGCACATTCAAAAATCTGGCCCAATGGGTTCCCAGTCCTGACCGAAGCTTTTTGGGCAAGAACAGAACAGAACTATTACATAAGAACACAAAATTATAAATACAAATATTTTTGACTGTCACTGGCATTCTTTCCCCTTAAATAATAGGATGCTGGAAAGATTCCCTATTGCCTGCTATCAAATCTTGACTTCATTCATTCATTTCAATCTACACTTTTTAAAAAAATAAAAAGATAAAGCAGCTAAGAAAACTATTAGTGATCAAAGCAATTCTGTTAAACAAATTGCCTTATTACAGAGGTTTCATGCGTAGTCTTACAGGAGAGGAATCATGCTCTGGAGTCTGCCAGTTTTACAGAGGGTGCTTTGCTGTTATTTGGCTCAGAATTACTTTACAGTTCATATTCTTGTTATTGACGAATATAAACCAGAGATGGATCATCACCAAGATCCCAGAGCTAAAGGCAACGATGGAAGTGCACTGTGGCAAAGGAAGAAGATAAGAAAACACAACAGGAGTTAAGAATATTCACGGCAGCTAGAAAAGAATGAGAGCAAAAGTCAGGTGCAAAATGGAACGTTAGGGTTTCAACTGTGTGTCTCTGTGAGATTTAAAGGGCCAGCTAACAGAAAGGAATGCTGGGAAAAAAAGTTCCTATAAGAGGGCAGATCTCTTTTTAGACATACATATGAGTGCACACACACATGATATACGCTAGGGATGTTGCTTATTGCACTACTGGAAGGCACTCAGGTACTACAATGATGAGCATGGTATTAGAACCTATGCAGGATAGCATAGGATCTGCTGTTGAGAGAGGTTGAAAGATATAACCTAGTCTATAGGGAAAGTGTAGAAGTACTAATAGCTCTTCCTGTGTGGGACATGCCACCACTATTTCACCGTACTAAGACTTCTAAGCTTTTTAGCTCTGGCCCATCATTAATATTTGTAGACTTAAACTGCATGCAAGAATTCTCATGAGAAAGGGCAGGATGTCTCCTAGAGATGGGTGAACCAGAACTAGTTTTGCCCAGTGTCAATGCCGTCTAGCCAGCTGAATAGTCCTTTAATTTTAAATTAATTTTACCTGAGTACTAGTTTACTTGGAGGCATCAGCAATAAGATAATCCGGTTTGTACAATTGCTGGTCTTGTGCTGTCAAGAAAGAGAAGCAGAGCCCAATGTAGAACCTTGGAAGAGAGAAGCCAAGGACTAAATAGGCCATCAAGAATTAGCCCACCCTTTCATTGCCTAGACATTGCTTTTCTAGGTCAAGTTGAGGCACATTGGTGGGGAAGCTTGTGCTGTTCCTCATGTTGTGGCTAACAAGCCATGCCAGGACTGCTAATTTAATACCATTCATGGATACTAAAGGAGATGGAGTAAGGATAGTGTTATGGTCAAGACAGTTGACTAGGGAGTATGGAAACATGGATTGAATTCCTGCTGTGGCTATAGTCGCGTTGTGTGAGTCTGGGCAAGTCACTTCCCCGTCCTATAGAACAGGGATAATAATATGTCCTGCGATGAGGCTGGGCTTACTGGTGGTGCCAACTAGTGGCTGGGTCAATGGGTCCCAACTCTCCCCTGTCTCCAACAACACTTCCCAACCGTCACTCTGATGCTATGGTGGTGCGCCTTTAAGTATGTAGCGACTCAGCCCCCCCAGCCAGATCACCAATCAAGTGCACACCCTTCTGGGGGAAAAGAGTCCAACACAATATATAGAGCCCAGTGTCTCCAAAAAAGATAGGTTCTTCAGCCCACCTCTGGGCCCCATGGTTATACACCCTTGCATCAGGATTTACAATGTCTCTGTCCTGCCCCACTCTTATCTCCAGGTGAAGGGGCTTTGTGCCCCCTCCAGGGGTTGGGAGTTGGTAGGGGAGCTCTGTCCACCGGGCTCCAACCCATGGCCCTGTGAGAGGCAGTGGTAGCAAACACTCCAGAGTCCTTTGAGGCTGCCTCCCTGGGTCATTTCCTACCACTTACACTCCCAGTCCAAGGCATGGTCAAAACCTCGCAAATGATCTACCCAACATTAGCATAAAGAGTTCTTTAGGGCTAAGAAAATACCCCTAGGTCCTGGGGTAGCTACCGCTTGCAGACCTCTCCGCTGCAGCCAAGGCTGCTGCTATACCTGTACTCAGGAGCTCCCAAGATAGGTATCTCCTCCTATCCTGTCTGCTCCCCCTTTGAGCTGTCTGGCTCTCTTTTAAGCTCCTCCTCTAGCTGCAGCAGGCTCTGCAAGTGTGGAAGAGAGGAACCCCCTGGGACTAGAACTGCTCCTTATCCCCTTCTGTCCCAGTGTGAGGTTTATACACCTCACCACACTTCCCTAGCACAGAATATTTTCATGAAATTAAATGTTTGTGGTATACTCAGATAAGAAGGTGATAGGCAATATATAGAGAGCAATAGAGCTAGGGAGGCAGTGTGTTCTAGTGGCTAGGGGACTGGACTGGGAGGCAGGAGATTTGGGTTTTGGTTCTTGTTCTGCCACTGACCTGCTATATAACCTTGAGCAAGTCACTTTACTTAGCTGTGCCTCTGTCTATCTTGACTCTTCAGAGTGTAAGGTCTTCAGGATAAGGACTGTCTCTCACTATGTATATATACAGCGCCTAGCACAATGGAACCCAGATTGCATTTGGGGCCTCCTGGCACAACAGAAATACACATGGAAATCAGAAAATAAATGCAACTTAAAAATAACCCAGTTTTAGATCTTTTCTGGAACACTGCAGACAGTTTTCCCCCACCCCCCGCCTTAATGAAAAATGACTCTGCATGTAATAACAACAAGGTGTTCTAATTAAATAGATTTGTTTACATCTTGTAGCATGAAAAACTAATTCTGTCTGATATACTGTATGTGCCTGTGCTATCTCTCTCCCACTTCGTGTAAAATTACCCATTTTAAGTAGTATTTTATTTAAGAATATTTAACAGTGTCCTTGATTTAAGAAGCAAGTGTTTTAAAATACAAGGTAGTTCTTCTTCAAAGTAGAGATTCGAGTTGTGCTGGGGAGGGGGAGGGAAGAGAAATCATAGGCAGTGCTATTTATCACAATATTTCCTCCCCTTTTTATTGTATAGCAAAGGTCTCTGGCTTTACTAGTCACAAGGACTCTGAAATACTCATAGCCTGTGGCTAGAACACATTTTTATTAAGTGAAGGTTAGAGTCAGGAGCAGTGAAATTGGTAGGAAGAGAAGCGGACCCAGTGTAATACAGTTACTTATATGATATCCTAACCCATAGCTAAGTGTAGTGTCAGCTCCAAAAGGCTTAAGAGGATAGAACTTCCACCTTGATTGCACTCTGCTCCACCTAGCCGAACAATTCCTTTGTGTGCCCCAGTCAGAAGCATCATTAAAGGCACTATTATGGAAATGATGTGTAAGCATTACAGATAGTCTAGAGGGGGGAAAAAAGACGCAAAAAATGAAAGCCACCAATGGATTTTGTGTGTCACACCATTTGCATTGAACACCTTTTATCCACGGCTTTCAAAGCCCTTTAATATTTGCCATGCGACTCCAAGATAGGGGTGTATTATGAGCCCCATTTTACAGAGGGGACAGGATTGAGGTTCAGTCTCTTACCCTTCATGACTCTGTGAGTTAGAGGCAGAGTCGAGAACAGAACCCAGGAACCCAATCCGTCCTTTTATTGGAAACATGTCCATTCGGGTATTCAATACTGGGCCTAATTAGCCAACCTCTGTCTAGCAATCTGTCATCCTCATCATTGTGGCATATGAGCCCCAAAATAAATGACTGTGGGAAGTTAGGCTATTGGTGTTTGTTGAATCAGGATCATTACAAGAAAAAGTCCATTCGTGGAAGCCTTAAGGAGGGTGGTATTCTAGGCCTCACTACAGCATCTCTATGCCACTGTAGCAGCATAAGGGAGCCGCAAAGGCTGCTTTTGCTGGCCAGTGAAGAATCCCTCTGACTTGAAGACACTGAGTACAGCTGCAGTGGGCTGCCTTGGGGCTTCCCTATAGCACATTGGTTTTCAACCTGCGGTCCACGGACCTCTGGGGGCCTGCAGACTATGTCTCAGAGTTCCAAAGGAGTCCACACCTCCATTCAGAATGTTTTAGGGGTCTGCAAATGAAAAAAAGGTTGAAAACCACTGCTCTGGCACTGATAGCTAGAGATTCTCTAGTGATGCCAGCTTTGCTGGGATGGGATGGGTGAAATAGTGCATCTTCTGGGCCCTTCCATCTAGCAGAGAAAGGCAGAACAAGAACCAAGGCACTTTTCTTTTTTATGGTGAGGGTGATTAGCCATTGGAACAAACTACCTGAGGAAGTGGTGGCTTCTCCAGCTCTTGCTGTCTTCAGGTCAAAACTGGATACCTTTCTAGAAGATAGGCTTTAGAAACAGAAAGGCTATTGGGCTCGATACCTGGTATTGAACTGTCAGGGTGAAACTCTCAGGCTTGTGTGAGCTTGAGGTATAGGTCAGCTGACATTGCTTTTCCATTCAGAAAAACAGGGGAAGCCAGACTCACGGTCTGCTTCCTGCTGTGCTCCCAGGACAGTGAAAGTGTGACTGCTGCCATCTTGGCCAATGAGCAGGGAAGGAACTGGGGACCCTCCAGGGCTAAAAGCACAAGCTGCAAAAATGCCACAGCTCTATAGTTGGGTGTGGGAACAACTCATCTTCTCTTTGGATCATCACAGCCTGGGTGACCAGTAACTCGCCATCACTAATGCATTACAAAAACATGTGCCGACCCTGACTTGGGGTTCAATGAAATGTCACAACTGCAGCCATAATAAATAGCACATTATTATGTAAAGTCATTCCTGTCTATAACCACTGATAGCTAGTCTAGCTTACAAAGATCCCAAAGTCTTTTTGCTCCGTGCATGATGGAATCATCCCATCCATCACTGAAATGCCTCTAGAGGGGGGCAGCTGTTTAACGCCACAGAGAAAAACTGAAAAAAAAAGGTCAAGGGAAAGATGGTATCAAACTGAAAGTGCAAAGTGTATATCATAAGGGAGACTGTACTGATCCAAGCTGGAATCTGCCCACCGTGCTGGGGTTAATCCCCCTGTGCCGATGAAAAGAATCATTCATGGCTATAGGATAGGGTGACCAGACAGCAAATGTGAAAAATTGGGACAGGGGTTGGGGGATAATAGGAGCCTATAGAAGAAAAAGACCCAAAAATCGGGACTGTCCCTATAAAATTGAGACATCTGGTCACCCTACTATAGGATGTTGCCTTTGAAATTTAACAGAACAGCATTGCTCCTAGAGAATGAGCACGATACTGACTCTGAAGGGGGAGCAATACCTACTAAACCACCATTGTCACTGTTTATAGTTCCCTTGCATTCCCAGCTAGGACTCCCATCCATGCACAGATACCCTCTCACTCTACTTTGCATGTATGTGAGAGCCACCATCTTTGCTTGTACCATGGGTCAAACCAGAGACCTGTAAACATGCATTTCCACAGCTTGACCTGAATAGCCAGCTGCCAGGTCATGTAACAGACTAATATCTTCTGTGGAGCAGGACTGGGGGCACAACTGTAGCACCCACTGACCAGTTATACATGCACTTAAAGAAAGGGGAGAGGTGTATTTTTAAAAATCTAAAAGAAGAAAACCCTAAAATAGCTGTTCTGTAGAAAAAACAGAAATGACCATTTTAAACGGCAATAATGTCGTGTGACATATTTGCCAGAAATTTGCTTTCGGGGTTTTCATTTGTTTCACTGAAATAAAAGGCAGTCCCGCAGCAGGGCGAGGGGACGAAACTAAGCAAAAGGAACTGGTGAAAATGTGTTTATTGGGAGCAAGTGGACCTGGATTCTGTTCCCACCAATTCCAGTACGCTATGCTCTTATACTCTTATTCTGTTCCCACCAATTCCAGTACGCTATGCTCTCATACGCTTATTCTGTTCCCACCAATTCCAGTACGCTATGCTCTCATACGCTTATTCTGTTCCCACCAATTCCAGTACGCTATGCTCTCATACGCTTATTCTGTTCCCACCAATTCCAGTACGCTATGCTCTCATACGCTTATTCTGTTCCCACCAATTCCAGTACGCTATGCTCTCATACGCTTATTCTGTTCCCACCAATTCCAGTACGCTATGCTCTTATACTCTTATTCTGTTCCCACCAATTCCAGTACGCTATGCTCTCATACGCTTATTCTGTTCCCACCAATTCCAGTACACTATGCTCTCATACGCTTATTCTGTTCCCACCAATTCCAGTACGCTATGCTCTTATATGCTTATTCTGTTCCCACCAATTCCAGTACACTATGCCCGCATCATGGGAGCATCTGAGTGCCCTCCAGCAGTGCATTCCACACCATGACTAACATATATCACAGGTGGTTTGCTAATCTGTATTGTCTATCTTGCCTCTTTAGGTGGATAGCTTCTCAGAGCAGGGACTATCTCTTGGTCTGTGTACGTGTGGTATCTAGCACAGCTAAGTCCTTTAGTGCTTCAGTAATACAAATAATAAAGCACGTTTAACATGCCAGGGAAAAGCAATGGAACTTGATCCTGAAAGCTGCTGAGCATAGAATTACAGAACAGGAAGGGACCTCATGAGGTCATCTAGTCCAGTCCCCTGCACTAATGGCAGGACTAAATTTAATCTAGACCATCCCTGACAGGTGTTTGTCCAACCTGCTCTTAAAAATCTGCATTGATGGAGTTTCCACAACCTCCCACGGCAATTGATTCCAATTTTTAACCACCCTGGCAGTTAGGATTTTTTTCCTAATGTCCAACCTAAACTGCCCTTGCTGCAATTTTAGCCCATTGCTTCTAGTCCTATCCTTAGAGGTTGAGAATAACCTCTTTCTCTCCTCCTTGTAACATCCTTTTATGTACTTGAAAACTGTGATCATATCCCCTCTCAGTCTTCTCTTCTCCAGACTGAACACACCCAGTTTTTTCAATCTTTCTTCACAGGTCATGTTTTCTAGACCTTTCATCATTTTGGCTGATCTTCTCTGGACTTTCTCAAGTTTCTCCACATCTTTCCTGAAATGTGGCTTCCAGGACTGGAAAAAATACTCCAGTTGAGGCCTAATCAGCATGGAATAGAGCAGAAGAATTACTTCTCGTGTCTTGCTTACAACACTCCTGCTAATACAGCCCAGATTGATGTTTGGGTTTTTTGCAACAATGTTACACTGTTAACTCATATGTAGACCCACTATGACCCCCAGTTGCTTTTCTGCTATATTCCTTCCTAGGCAGTCATTTCCCGTTTTGTATGTGTACAGTTGATTGTTCCTTCCCAAGTGGAGTACTTTGCATTTGTCCTTAGTGAATTTGATCCTATTTTTTCAGACCATTTCTCTGGATCATTCTGAATTTAAATCCTATCCTTCAAAGCACTTGCAACCCTTTCCTGCTTGGTATCATCTGCAAACTTTATAAGTGTGCTCTCTATGCCATTATCTAAACCATTGATGAAGATATTGAAGAGAATTGGACTCAGAACTGATCCGTGCAGGACCCCACTCAATATGCCCTTCCAGGTTGACTGTGAACCATTGATAACTATCTCTGGGAATGGTTTTCCAACTATTTGTACACCCACCTTAGAGTAGCTCCATCTAGGTTGTATTTACCTAGATTGTTTATGAGCAGGTCATGTGAGACAGTAAGAAAAGCCTTACTAAAGTCAAGGTATACCACGTCAGCCGCTTCCCCCCTATCCACAGGCTTGTTACCCTGTCAAAGAAAGCTAATAGATTGGTTTGACACAATTTGTTCTTGGCAAATCCATGTTGACTGTTACTTATCACCTTATCATCTTGTAGGTATTTTCAAATTCATTGCTTAATTATTTGCTCCATTATCTTTCCGGGTACTGAAGTTAAGCTGACTGGTCTATAAATCCCTGGGTTGTCCTTATTTCCCTTTTTATACATGGGCACTATATTTGCCCTTTTCCAGTCTCTGGAATTTCTCCCATCTTCCATGACTTTTTGAAAATAATCACTAATGGCTCAGATATCTTCTCAGTCAGCTCCTTGAGTATTCTAGGATGCATTTCATCAGGCCCTGGTGACTTGAAGACATCTAACTTGTCTAAATATTTTTTAATTTGTTCCCTCCCTATTTTAGCCTCTGATCCTACCTCATTTTCACTGGCATTCACTATGTTAGAGACCAATCACTACTAACCCTTTTGGTGAAAATTGAAACAAAAAAGGCATTTAAAACTTCTGCCATTTTAATATTTTCTGTTATTGTCCCCCCCCCCCATTTTCCTCTTGTTTCTAACATACCTGTAGAATGTTTTCTTGTTACCTTTTATGTCTCTAGCTAGTTTAATCTCTTTTTTTTTGTTCCTTGGCCTTTCTAATTGTGTCCCTACATATTTGTGTTAATTGTTTATATTCATCCTTTGTAATTTGACCTAGTTTCCACTTTTTGCAGGGATCTTTTTTGAGTTTCAGGTCATTGAAGATCTCCTGGTTAAACCAGGGTGGTCTCTTGCCATATTTCCTATCTTTCCTATGCAGTGGGATAGCTTGGTCTTGTGCCCTTAATAATGTCTCTTTGAAAAACTGCCAACTGTCTCGAACTCGTCTTCCCTTTAGACTTGCTTCCCATGGGATCTTACCTACCAACTTTCTGAGTTTTCTAAAGTCTGCCTTCTGCAAATCCATTATCTTTATTGTGCTATTTCCCCTCCTACTGTTCCTTAGAATCATGAACTCTACCATTGCATGATCACTTTCACCCAAGATGCCTTCCACTTTCAAATTCCCAACCAGTTCCTCCCTATTTGTCAAAATCAAATCTAGAACAGCCTCTCCCCTAGTAGCTTTCTCCATCTTCTGAACTAAAAAATCACCTCCAATACATTCTGTGCCCTGCTGTGTTATTTTCCCAACTGATGTCAGGATAGTTGAAGTCCCCCATCACCATCAAGTCCTGTGGTTTGGATGATTTTTATAATTGTTTAAAAAAAGCCTCATCCACTTCTTTTTGCTGGTTAGGTGGTCTGTAGCAGACCCCTACCATGACATCACCCTTTAAAAAAACCTTTTATCCTTACCCAGAGACTTTCAACGAGTCTGTTTCCCATTTACATGTTAACCTTGGTCCAAGTGTATGCTTTTTTAATATATAAGGCAATACCTCCTCCATTTTCCCCTGCCTGTCCTTACTGAGAAAGCTGTACTGTTGTATACCAATATTCAGTCATGTGTACCTGTGATGCCAACTATATCATAGCTGTGTTTATTTAATAGCATTTCAATTCTTCCTGCTTATTCCCCACTTCTTACACTCGCTTTCAGAGCCCTAAAATATTGATTAGATCCACCCCCATCATCTCTCCCTTATCCCTGCTCTAACAGCCTATGCTCCCCTGAGACTCTCACCCTTCTCCCAGGTCTCCATGTTTTGCAATTACTTGTGGTATTTTGTCACCTACCCCCTTCTAACTTAGTTTAAATCCCTCCTACTAGGCTAGCCAGTCTGTATCCAAATATGCTCTTCCCCTTCTGGAATAGTTGGATCCCATCTCTATTTAGCAATCCTTCTTCCTGGAATAGCATCCAGTGGTCAAGGAAGCCAAAGACCTCCTGGCAGTACCATCCTCACAGACAGGCATTCACCTCCAGGATGCATCTATCTCTGCCTTGGCCCCTATCTTTGAGAAAAAGGATCATAGAGAGCACCACCTGCACCCCCAACTCCTTTACCCTTACTCCCCAATCTCTGTAGTCACGTCTGATCAGCTCGGGGTCAGACCTAGAAGTGTCATTAGTGCCCAATGGATGAGTAGCATGGGGTAGTAGTCAGAAGGCCGGATGATCCTCAACAGTCCCTCAATAAAATCTCAGTTATGGGTCCCTGGCAGGCAACATACCTCCTGCAATGCCATGTCAGGCCAACAGAAGGGCGCCTCAGGCCCCCTCAGAAGAAAGTCACCGACCACGTCTACCCTACATTTCCTCCTGGGAGTTGTGGCTGAGATCCTCCCAGCTTTGGGAGTACAAAGCTTGTCCTCCTCCACCTGGGGTCCCTCGTTTGCCAGGGCAGGATAACGGTTCTTCATCACTATGGTGGGTGGATTGGGAGTAGGGGTGGAGCACTGCCTGCTGTCAGACATAACCAAGAGCCAGTGTCCTCCCTGTGACAGAGCCATATCCTCCTCCCCCAGTGGCATGAGAGCAGTCCTTTCTAGCTGGACAACTTCCTCAGCCTTGGACGTCTCCGTGTGAATACTCTCGAGGAATTCTTCATGGGCACAGATGCTCCTCAGCCTATACACCTCCTCTCACTTTATGTGAGTGGGAAATGCAGGCCACAATCTCTGCAAATCCACACCAGGATCTGGGTAGAGGCATCCATGGTCAGGTTCTCTGTCTGGATACAAAAAGAACAGGAGAACTTGTGGCACCTTAGAGACTAACAAATGTATTTGAGCATAAGCTTTTGTGGGCTACAGTCCACTTCATCGGATGCTAGAGTGCACTTCATCGGATGCATAGAATGTTGCATTCTATGCATCCGATGAAGTGGACTGTAGCCCACAAAAGCTTATGCTCAAATAAATTTGTTAGTCTCTAAGGTGCCACAAGTACTCCTGTTCTTTTTGCTGACACAGACTAACACGGCTGCTACTCTGAAACCTGTCTGGATACAGACGCAGGTGGAGGAGACAGGAGCAGTGTTGGCACTGGTGATGCGGCCCTTCCTAACCATAGCAACTATATTATGACTCAGCATCTCCCAGGAATGCTGAGTGCTCAGCATCCTGCAGGAGAACACTCATCGTGTACTTTCCAATAGCTGCACAGCACCCTTGCAGGATCGTGCCTTATGTTTGGGGTAACATATGGGGTAACAGCTCCAGAGAAGAGTGATTTTCAGCTTTTGGGTGCTTACGGCATGATAAAAACCATTCCTCCATGCTTTGGAATTAATTCCTCAAAAGTTCCAGTACCTGCACACCCATTTGTTTCCTCATTGTTTTTATTAAACAAGAAAGGCGAGCTTTATTACTGTGCAAATGAAAGCATCGCCAGAAGATAGATACTTCCTGGATTCTTATTAATCTCCAAGAATTATGAGTCCGCCTGGGTCCCACAGAAATTAACATACTCTACAGCTTTCTTTCAGCAACTCACAGAGCCTGCGATACCCTGCACGGAGACAAAACAAATTAGAACCGATCTGTACTGTGAGGAGGGGGGGCGGGTGAAGTCAAAATGTGTGTGTGTGTGTGTGTGTGTCTTTATTCGCATATATAAATAGGTCCAAGTTCTGTTCTGATTTTTACCCCGTCTGGCCCTATTGTGTACAGTCCATGGAAGAATTTGACCTTCTGCAATTCAGTGGTGCACCATGGAACACTAGCCATAATCAGATTAATAAATCAAAATTATTTGAGACTGATCCCAGAAAATATAAATAGTGAAGAAATGTACTTATATTTTAGTCTGATTTTTACTACTCTGCAATATAAGAATATCGTCCCAAAGCTTTGGGCATCCTTATTATTTGTATGATGCTAGTATCTAGATGGGGCCTAGTGGCTAGTGCAAATGGATTCCAGTCTCACACCTCCTAAGCAAAAGGGGTAGAGATGCCTGGCCCCTAATCTTAAACTGAAGGCATCACAGTCTTGGTCTGCGTTGGGGCCTTGCTGTCAACTGGGAAGGATAGGGGCACTTGGACTCTCCCTCTCCTTTGGGTCCCAGCCCAGGACTCTCTTGGGGAGTAGCATTGACAGAGCCCTCCACACAGAAACTCCTCGTCTGCTGCCTTGGGACACTTCCTATTCTTACTCTCCTTCAGTTTGGGCCACAGCCCCTATTGTCCAAACAATCAGGAGCTTGACAGTTCAAAGATGAGTAGAGCCCCTCAGGGCCTGTCAGTTCTCAAAGGGGGTTGGAGAAAGCACTTCCCGTGAGCTTTACCAGCACTATGGTTTTGTCTCAGGCTCAGCCTTCTGGGATAAAGCACATTTGGATTACCTCATTTTTGCAGATGACATTTTCTAGCTTAGTTCCACACATTGCGCAATTAGAGAAAAGACCTCCATTTTGCAGATACTGCAAAATGAGCGGGTTTGTTCATTTAATGAGGAAGACAGGTTATGTGGCTACCAATGTCTCAAAAGTGACCACAAGAGTGGACAAACAAACTATCAAGGGAGTGAGCTGTGCAAGGATGGTGACACCATGCCAGATGTCAAGCAACAAATATCAAAGGCTGCCAACAGCTTACATAGTGTGAAAAGATTTTGAAAAGTAGCATGACTAGCATTGACAAAAATATATGAGTTTTTAGTCGTCATGTCTGTCCTCCTTTGTAGAGCAGAGTCATGGAAATCTATAATAGAAATTGATCAGAAAATGGAAATGCCCGTAGAAATGCCTTGAGTGCCTTGAAGGAAATGCCTGTAGAAGATCTTCTGAGCTCATTGGAAAGAATTTCTTGCCACACTGGAAATTCTAAGTAGAGCAAACCAATCTAAAGCATCAAATATGGTACAAAGAAGAAGGAGAAGAAGAAGAACATATTTAGGACATGCTTTAAGGATGCAACAAACACAACTTCCAAGGCAAGTGATAATGTGGACAACACCATGTGGAAAAAAATGAAGAGGGTGACCTAGAGAAGCATGACACCGACCAATAGAGAAAGATGCCAAACCCATCAACATGACACTCAGAAGCCTGAACAGACCAGCACAAAACCGAAATAAATGACGGAAACTGGTGGATGCCCTGTGCACCGGATGGTGTGGGAGGATACAGAAGGAGCAGCAGCCAAGACCAGTCTGCCTGTAACTAATAGAGTACTCAGATAGACCATGTGTATTTATACTGCCACTATATGCCTTTCAAACTCTGTTACTGAAAAGAGTGACATACAATGTCTATTACCAATATTTATATTAGGACTGAATCCCTGGGAGCGATGCCCATCGGTATAAAAACAAAAAGCACATCTTGTTTTCTGAATAAGATCCAGTGCATATAATGCACAGGACAAATTGCAGACAGCTTGTTTATGACCAGTAGGCTATTTCTCCATGTTTGCTTTACAAGCTAATATAGTTATATGGAGCCTTTCTCCGGGAATGATCCCAAAGTGCTTTACAAACTGTACAGATGCAAAAAATGTAATTCAGCTCTGTCGTTGAAATGGAGCCATTTCTGGGGTGCAAGGGTAGGAATCGGGCAGACAGAAATTGCACAGAACATGTGGCCGGTGAGGAAATGATGGCCATGGACTACATGGCAAGCCCCAGCTCTTCCAGAAAGTGCCAGTGAATCTTTAGGGACAAATCTGTGCCTGCTTTTTGCATGGGAGTGCAGGTAAAGGTGGGGGGGGGGCGGTTCAAGAAGCCAGGGATACTTGCCGTCCTTTTTTCCCCTTGATCACAGGGACTGGAGACAGTGAGGAGTGGGTGACATGACCCAGCACCGCTCTCCACACTGGCCACGAGAACTGGCTGGCTGCAGAGAGGAGCACATGCTGTAGGCATGGTGAAGAGTGTATGTGTGGCCCATTGGCCAGTGTTTTGGTACATGTCCCCTTGTCCCCAGAGGATTTGAGTCTTTATTGCCCCATCTACAGAGCTTGCTTTTTAACTCACGCTGCACAGACTCACGTTTCTTGTTCTGGAGGTCCGTGGTGGCTAAGACGGCAGGCGTTGCATGCACACTCTTTTTGTGCAGGCAATGCACTAACCTAAGGCACGATTGCTCCCCAAATGTCCACCTGGGTGGATGCAGCTCTTTCAGTTGCCAAAGAGGGCTAGAGCCTAATGGGCAAAATCTGGTCTTGAATGTCTGCCCTGACCAGGCAGTTCCCCTGCTTTTAGAGGCCCACACATATGTACTGCTATGCTGAAAACTGGCAAAGGCTGCCAGCAGGTGACTCTTAGATCCACCGACAATCCTAGAGCTTGTTAAAGCCAATCGCTGTGCCGAGCCCCCTCTTTCTGACTCAACAGAAGGCGCAATCATGCCCCGTTGTGTAGTAAAAAATAACTTGGGGCTGTTACCCAGGCATGAGACCACATGGCAGCTCAGAGCGAAGTCATGTAGACTAAGAGGTTTCCCTAATTGCAGAGGTAGGGGCTACGAGACTGCATTACCCCCTGTATACGTTGGAGCAAAAAGCCTGAAGCAGGACTTGGGAGCGTCACCCTGAGAAGAAGCAGAGAGAGGGAAAAAGGGCTTCTTGAGCCATGTCTACACTAGAGAGCGTATTGCAGCACAGGTGTACTGATGCAGCTGCGCCGCTGTAAGATCTCCCGTGTAGCCGCTCTATGCCGACGGGAGAGAGCTCTCCCATGGACATAATTACACCACCCCTAACGAGCAGCAGTAGCTATGTCAGCGGGAGAAGCTCTCCTGCCGACATAGCACTGTCCACACCAGCGCTACTGTCGGTGTAACTTACGTCGCTCGGGGGTGTGTGTGTTTTTTCACACCCCCGAACGACATGAGTTATACTGACAAAAGTGCTGGTGTAGACATGGCCTTGAGCACAGAGTTCACTGGAGTGGCAGACTTGGGGATTTCTGAACAAGGAAATGTTCTGCTGATGTTTTTGACTACTGTGTTCAGGGAAAGAGGATTGTGCGTACATTTGTTGTAAACAAACAAGATTACACTGATAATAGAAATAACTCTGCTCACTGATTTCTCATCCTAACAAAAAGAACCCCGCAAGGCCCCAAATATTGGCTAATCGCTTGGGGCAAAGAGGCAGCAATATCAGGAATACAAACAGCACTTTCCTGAATCCAGCTGACTTGAATTCCAAAGGGATTGCAGCATTTCTTCTCTCAGATGGAGCATAGAAAGTGCTGCCTCCCATCCCAGGCCCTATTTGCAAGTAAATCCTTTCAAACATACCACCGGCCATTTCTGTTCAGTGATCAATGCATCACCTCTACTGCTGCAGCAGAAGACATTATTCTGCTGGTAACATTTCCATATGCAGCTTGACATTTCCTTTCTGAAGAAGCCATTTGCTTCATTATCCTCTTTATTTATTGTTACTCTTGGATCAATGCAGTTAGAGATCAGGGTTCTGGGACAATCATGTGCCACCATGGAGGTTACTTTAACGTGGCTGGAATTTTATATATATATAGAGATATGCCTATCTCATAGAGCTGGAAGGATCTTGAAAGGTCATCAAGTCCAGTCCCCTGCCTTCACTAGCAGGACCAAGTACTGTCCCCTGACAGATTTTTGCCCCAGATCCCTAAATGGCCCCTTCAAGGATTGAACTCACAACCCTGGGTTTAGCAGGCCAATGCTCAAATCACTGAGCTATCCCTCCCTCCTGGGATCTGTGATTGTAAGCTCCTCAGAGCAGGGACCCGTGATTTTTTATTCACCTTAAAAATTATGTGTGTTCTTATATAACTAATAGTAATAATGATCCAGTACTGATCTTCCTCACAGCAGTGCGGCTCAGGAGCAATACCACTGTTGTCAATACAGTCAGAGAGATGTAAATCAGAAGCAGCAATATTTAGCCTCTACATAGCATATTTCACCCATAGATTTCAAAGCATTGCATAAACCAAGGTAAGTATCAGCTCCTTTTTGCAGATGAGCCCATTGAGGTAGGAGGGAAATGGCTTGCCTAACATCACACTGCAAGTCAGCCGCAGAGCTGGGAATAGAACCCAAGTTTCCCAAATCCTAGTCTCTAAAACAGTGTTTTTTGGGGCCGAACCAACCACTCACTGAGTGGATTTTGGAAGAAACGTCCCATCTGGACAGATTGCTCCATAATTATCCACCAGGAGATTTCTCTGAAGCATCTGGTACTGACCAATGCCAGAGACAGGATATTGGACTAGATGGACCTTAGGTCTAAGTTAGGATGTGAATTCCAATGTTCTTATATCGTATTTCAAGTAACTCAGCATGTCTTGATTGGCATTTTCTGTTCAATATAATCCAAGCATTACATTTTGTGAGTATCCAACTGATTAAAAGGACATTGTGAAATTAACTTTAGCCCCAAATGAGTTTATTTTTAAAGCAAGCTTTTATTAAATGTAAGGATATTTCCACAATCCCCTGCTCCATATCCCCTCTCCACTACAGGATGTAGTTCAGTAAATACAGCTTTTTAAAAAGAAAAAAAAACCAAATGAACTTTCCCTTGCATTGCTGGAGTTACTCTGAGTAAGTTTTTCGCAAGGTGTCCTGCAAATTTTCCACCAGCAGTCTTTAATTCAACTGCAAGTGCAAATCTAAGGGCCTGTACATTGGATTATCTCATTATTGGTGTAAGGACTCTGATTGGAGTCAGATGCCCATCTTTGCAGAGATGAATTGTGTTAAGCTTCAGTCTCTGGAAACCTTACCCCTGTAGACCTGTAATGTGAAACTGACTTAAAAAAAGGAAAAACTCACCCAGTTGTTTTTCATTTTTACTAAAAACTCCCTAAATGATTAAAAAATACTGAATGAAAAAAAATCCATTTTGCCATATTTGTCACTATCTTTATGAACTCTTTTGCATTTCCTTCAACCTAAGACAGCAGGGCTCTGTGTGGATGCAGGGCTGGGGTTGTTTTTGCAGGAACAAGTCTTTAGACTTCAAATTCTTACTGATCCAAAATCCACTTAGATTAATAGACTCCCAGGCCAGAAGGAACCACTGTGATCATCTAGTCTGAGCGCCTGTATAACACTGGCCAGAGAGCTTTCCCCAAATAATTCCTAGAGCAGATCCTTTAGAAAAACTTCCCATCTTGATTTAAAAATTGCCGGTGATGGAGAATCCACCGCAACCCTGGGTAAATTTATCTGATGGTTAATTACTCTCAGTGTTGTAAATGTTTACCCCTTATTTCCAGCCTGAATTTGTTTAGCTTCAACTTGCAGCCATTGGACCGTGTTAGACCTTTCTATGCTAGACTGAAGAACCCATTAGCAAATATTTGTTCCCCATGTAGGTACTTATAAACCATGATCAAGTGACCCCTTAACCTTTTCTATGTTAAATGAAATAAATTGAACTCCTCGAGTCTGTCTCTGTAAAGCAGGTTTTCTAATCTTTAATCATTCTCATGGCTCTTCTCTGAGCCCTCTCCAATTTATCAACTTCCTCCTTGAAATGTGGACATCAGAACTGGGCACTGCATTCCAGCAGCAGCTGTACCCAGGCCAAATATAGAGGTAAAATAACCTCTCTACTCCTACTCAAGATTTCCCTGTTTATGAATCCAAGGATTGCACTAGCCCTTTTGACCACATTATGGCATTAAGGAGCTCATGTTCAGCTGACTAGCCACGCCACCCCAAAATCTTTATCAGAGTCACTGCTGCTTAGGATAGAGTCCCCTGTCCTGTAAGTATGGCCTACAGTCTTTGTTTCTAATATTAAATCAATGGGAATAATTCCACTGATTTGGATGGTTTTTGGATTAAGCCCAGTGAGTATAAACTTTACTGACTCTGTAAACACTTTGGTACAGTGTTTTTGTTATGTGTGTGTAGAGTGCATAGCACAGTGACATCTGACCCCTAACTGGGGCCTCAAGATGAAACAATAATATGTTTGCGAAGTTGACAGTGTCCCTATAAGCCTGATATCAATTGTTTCAGATGCCACATCATGGATCCTAAGCCATAAAGATATCCTATTATTACTTTTTAAAGCCATGCAGCATGCGCAAGGCCCTTATAAAATGGTGAAAGGGGAATGGAGACATCAGACCCGGCTATACTTACCTTGTCTACAAATTTGGGGCATAATTAATGTTCTTGTGCATTGACATGGTGACTATAAACAATGGGCACTTGTAAAAACTAAATCACAAAGACAACAAATAACTTTTTAAGCAACATCGACACAGGAGTGCACTTGTTCTTTAAACATGCAAGCACACAAGTGTGTGGTGTGGATGCACACTAAGTATTGGTTAATCCCTGCCCCTTCCCATTTTCCCTTTGCAAAGACTCAGCTCCGTTGTGGTGTATTATAGTGATCAACACCGACAGCAGCATCCTGCTGCAGGATGCTAAGGCCGTTGGATGTTAGAAGAAAGGAGCAGGTTGACCCAGAGGTGGATTTGAGTACGGGCTTCTTTATTGCGATTCTTGTTCCCCTCGACCCAATTGTCGAGTTAGCACTGGATTAGTCACAGCACACTCTTTTTATTTAAGTTAGTATGTAAACACCTACATCCGTTACAACACCCCCAAAACCCTTATAAGTAACGGAAACACCCATACTATTAGTATACCCACCCCCCTCTATTGTTCACAGCATTACTCATGTTATACAGGCATTTTTGCCTTGAAAATACATTTCTTTGCAGTAATTTGTTGCTACAAGTTCCCTTAATCAACAGTTCTCAGAGGAGGGAGGAAGGGGCCAAGAGCAGTTCTCAGGGGAGGGAGGAAGGGGCCATGACCCAGGGCTCGCTTGTGTAGCTGGGAAAGGAAGGGAGCGGGAGATAACACTTCTTTTACACAAAGGATATTCTTTAGACAACTACATTTTCCATGCAGCTGCAAGTCTGATCAATTCTCAACAAGCAACAAGGAAGGGAAAAGAATGGCAACTTATTTATTAAACAAAGAAATACTGCTTATCTGTGTCTTTCTTCCCTAATGCCATATCAGCATACCAGCAGCTTCCCAGGTCCTTACTTAACCCTAACACATCCCACCATTGGGGTGATTAAAAACCCCAAAGTCTTCCCTCCACCTTTGTTCATGAATCAGAATTACCTTATTATTTCCTTGTGCTCTCCCACTCCTGTTTGATTAACCAACTTTTTGTCTATCATCTGTTACTTAGATGATATGTTTTTCAGGCCAGGAATTTTTTTTTCATTATACAGATGTACGGCGCTTAATGCAATTGGGTTTCAATCCATAAGGGAGGGGCAGCACCATAATATGAAATGATCATCACCTTCAGGAGGGTGATAAACACATTGAAACATAGAATCTCAGGGTTGGAAGGGACCTTAGAAAGTCATCTAGTCCAACCCCCTGCTCAAAGGAGGACCAACCCCAATTTTTGCCCCAGATCCCTAAAGGGTCCCCTCAAGGATTGAACTCACAACCCTTGGTTTAGCAGGCCAATGCTCACTGAGCTATCCTTCCCCCTGAACAAAGGAGGATAAACATAATATAACAGGGAAATGACAACAACAAACCCTTCTAAAGTGTAAGACGCCGACCGCTCGGGGGTCGCATAACTAATTAGCATGCCAGAGTCTCGTTCGTTATCGGAATTAACCAGTGTACAAAGGGCAGGGACTTATGTTAACTGGCAAATTAAAGTAGTTTGAGGCATTTGCATCCACAGTACAGTCCCCTTTGGTAGAAGTTGCAGGATCCTAATTGGTCAATTCAGTCCACAGTTTAGGAGTGCTCCTGGATTCCTCACTGATGCTAAATGCACATATAGCAGGATATGCAAGTAACTCTTTCAACCACATCCAGTTGGCTAGTATGCTTTGACCCATACTACCTAATGATGACCTGGCCACAGTTGTACACATCATCACGTCCCGTCTGGATTACAGCAATGCAAAACACTTGGTCATGAAGCCATAAGCCCTTAGGAATCGCCCTATAATACAGTCATTGCAGCATGTCTCCTCAGCTACACAGGTCATCGCAGGTACATCAGACCCTTCTTCTGCTCTCTTCACTGACTTTCCATAGAATATCAAGTCAAGTTCAAGTCTTTGGTCCTTATCTTCAAGGCACTCAATGGTCTGAAACCAGCATATCTGAAAAATTGCTTGATAAAATAAGGGGCTCTAACCAATATCCTCCCTCTGAAAAGAGGACTTGGATAACATGTGATTAAGATTGTTTCTAAGAACAACTCAGTTTCAATAATAATGTTTTCGTTTGGATTTTTTTCACTGTATCTTGCTCAAAGTTTCCAAATGTTCACATGATTTTTTTTAGAATGTTTGCCAGGGGTCTAAGCAGGCCAAAGTCTCTGTACTCAAAAATCTGAACCATGTTATAAACGTACACTGTTACCTCTAGGGCACCCCCTCATGGCTGGATGTGGAGTTGCAGGCAGACTTTGCCTTTCTCACCCTCCCTGGGGGGCCACTTCCTTGGCCTTAGGGATCAGTGCCAGCAGGTCTCTTCTCTAGACTGTCCCACCAGGTCTTCTGTGGCTCAGCCCTCTGGCCAAGTCACTAACAGGTTAGTGCCCTTCCAGGGTTCAGCAATATCAAAGCTCCTTTGTCCTTCCTGAGCTCAGCTCTGATCCATAAATCCTTGGTCCCTCCGGGCGCTTGACTTCAATTCTTCCTCCTTGTTAGGGTACAGGCTTTTCTCTGCTGGGAACCAAAGTACCTCTTAATCTAACCTTCTGACCCTCATTGGCTTCTATCTCATTTACTGGTCCTCACAGAGCTTAGCTCAGGGCTGCTCTCCACTCTGGGGCCCCAAAACAGGAGTTAATCCATCTCCTGTAGCTCTGCTTTCTGACCACAGCCAGCCTTAAATTCCCAGACCTTCCTGGAGGCTCTTCCCAGGGAGAAGGAAACTCTCCCAACTCTTCACCCCTAGATCTCTCCCTTAGCTCCTTATACAACCTAGCTCTGCCTCCTCTGGCCAGGAGGCAGTTAATCAATCATTTCCCAGAGCATTACTAACTAGGGACTTTCCATAACCTTGCAGGTGATAGGATTAAAACCCATGACACATGTTTAACTGTTTAATATTATATAGTGACAGAATCACACTAATATCTTATCCGTTGTTGTGGCACCTTATAAACTAACAGAGGTATTGGAGCATACCCACTTCTTCGGATGCAAGCAGTGGAAATGTCCAGGGTCTGATATAAATATGCAGGAAAGAGTCAGGCTAGAGATAACGAGGTTAGCTCAGTCAGGGAGGGTGAGGCCCTCTTCTAGCAGTTGAGGTGTGAACACCAAGGGAGGAGAAACTGCTTTTGTAGTTGGCTAGCCATTCATAGTCTTTGTTTAAGCCTGAACTGATGGTGTCAAATTTGCAAATGAACTGAAGTTCTACAGTTTCTCTTTGGAGTCTGGTTAATTCATGTTAGTATATAGGCCTCTTTTTTCACCTGAGATAGAATGTAGGGTTTTATTTTTCATACTCTTATATCCTTACTAATACGTGTGAACAAAGAACAAAAACACTGTGTTGCATTTTCCACAACCAGACGGGGCTTTTAGTACAATGAGAAAAGGTAAGGAATAGAGATAAAGCTGAATATGGTAGGAGTGCAATATATGAGTATACACTTGAAGACTTCCTCGACTCTTATCTCAAGATAAGGTCAAGCAACCAGTCGGAAGGGGGTAAGGGGGATGGAGGGGAAGGTATAAGAAACACTAAAAGCCAAAGAAAAGCCTGGTGTTGGCCAGAGCACAACCTCACTCCTTACCCCTCTGATGGGATACAAAAGAGGTGGTACCAAACCCCCAGACTTAAGACCCTCCAAAATGGAACATCACCATACATTGTTGGGGGGGACCAAGGGCGTGCACTACAGGTATAATTATGCACAGTAAGCAGGAAGGACACTGGGAAAAAGGCTCTGTGGTGTCAGAGCTATAGATATGCTTGCTTGAAACTAACACCAATAAACATTGCATTGCCTGCACCTAGGACTTTCGGTCTTCTGCTTTCTATCTTCGTGACAAGAACCAGGGTAGGGGTGAAGGGAAAGCCCCCAGTGCTGAAATTAACACAACAGCATCTTAAACCTACACGTGGTAAAGAATGAGGTCCTTTATGAGCACCATATTTGGACCTCTACATTTTCTGCACAGCGCCGGTTTACTCTGGTGATAGATGTTATGTCCGGATATACAGCAATCTCTTTGAACCAAAGTGCCAAGGCTCAACAGTGAAATATAAAGCTATGGCTGAGATTTTCAAAGCCACCTAAGGGGATTAGGGAATTGGGTATTATTGATCACGTCTGCACAATGTGAATGGTCACACAACACTGCTCAATGGCAGGCTCTCTACTGAACTATGGTGAGGCAAAGTGGCTGTGAAACCTGTGACTCTGGAATCCCCAGGTGGCTTATGCCATCCCTCCTGGCCCCAATATTCTCATTGGTCCTCTGCATGAAGGGGAACAGAGAAAAATTGTCAAGGACATGGAGTTCAGTGGGAGCTGAAAATCTTCTGAAAATCAGGCCACTTAATTAGGCACCTAAAGGAAGATAATAGAATCATAGACTATCAGGGTTGGAAGGGACCTCAGGAGGTCATCTAGTCCAACCCCCTGCTCAAAGCAGGACCAACCCCAACTAAATCATCCCAGCCAGGGCTTTGTCCAGCCGGGCCTTAGAAAACCTATAAGGAAGGAGATTCCACCACCTCCCTAGGGAACCCATTCCAGTGCTTCACCACCCTCCTAGTGAAATAGTGCTTCCTAAGAGCCAACCTAAACCTCCCCCACTGCAACTTGAGACCATTACTCCTTGTTCTGTCATCTGCCACCACTGAGAACAGTCTAGATCCATCCTCTTTGGAACCCTCTTTCAGGTAGTTGAAAGCAGCTATCAAATCCCCCCTCATTCTTCTCTTCTGCAGACTAAATAATCCCAGTTCCCTCAGCCTCTCCTCATAAATCATGTGCTCCAGCCCCCTAATCATTTTTGTTGCTCTCCGTTGGACTCTTTACAATTTTTCCACATCCTTCTTGTAGTGTGGGGCCCAAAACTGGACACAGTGCTCCAGATGAGGCCTCACCAATGCCAAATCACGTCCCTCGATCTGCTGGCGATGCTCCTACTTATACAGCCCAAAATGACGTTAGCCTTCTTGGCAACAAGGACAAACTGTTGACTCATGTCCAGCTTCTTGTCCACTGTAACCCCTAGGTCTTTTTCTGCAGAACTGCCGCTTAGCCACTCAGTCCCTAGTCTGTAGCAGAGCATGGGATTCCTCCCGTCCTAAGTGCAGGACTCTCAGCTCCCCTGTACGTTCTGTAAATCATTTATCCCAGTGCAAAATGAGGACAAAATTGGGGTACAAGACTGCCTGATCAGAATGGTAGCATTTCACACCCATTTGGCACTGGGTATATGTTTGCACAAGGTGCAGGCAATGATGAATCAGGCACTGGGAGCCTAACTTTAGACACTCACTCTTGAAAATATTGGGTCTGATTCGGTGCTGCACCTCCAGAAAATTCAGCTCAGAAGCAGCAGGTGGCAGGAGGGAGGAAGAGGGGGAGAACTGGCGTTACAATACCTTTATGCCCTCTTGATTCTGGACTGCTCTAATGGTTGAAACGGTGCCCTGAATAAGTTAGAGTAGTCCCTGGTTGTTCTAACTTTATCGATTCACAGAGTTTAAATGCAGAAGTGATCATTAGATCAGCCACTACATCACAGGCCAGAGAATCACATCCAGTCATGCTATGTTGAGCACAGTATCTTGTGTTTTACTGAGCAAATCATCCAGAAAGGCCTCGCGTCTTGATTTGAAGGCATCGAGTGATGGAGGATCTACATGTCCCCTCGTACTTTGTTCCAAAGTTAAGAACTCAATTGTCTTCACAGCTGAAGAAAAACGGTGCCTCATATCTCATTTGAATTTGTCTGGCTTCATCTTCCTGCCATTGGTTCTCATTATGCCTTTCTCTATTAGATTACAGTGTCTTTTATTACACAAGTATCAGAGGGGTAGCCATGTTAGTCTGGATTTGTAGAAGCGACAAAGGGTCCTGTGGCACCTTATAGACTAACAGAGGTATTGGAGCATAAGCTTTCGTGGGTGAATACCCACTTCTTCGGATGCAAGCAGTGGAAATGTCATTCGAAGAAGTGGGTATTCACCCACAAAAGCTTATGCTCCAATACCTCTGTTAGTCTATAATGTAAGGGGACTGTTATCCCCTTACTAACATTCAGAGCTCCCAGTACCAAAAGGGGAAGGGTCGATGGGACTGACAGTCCCCAGGGGCAATGGGGAGAGGCCAGTGCTCCAGGTCAGCCTGATTGACAGGGCGGGCAGGCGAATCAGGGAGTCAGGTGGTCAGGGTAAATCCCGTCCTCCTCCGTGTGAGCTGAAGTTGGCTGAGTCAGAGTGAGTGGGGCTGAGCTGAGGAGAGGCCAGAGCTGAGCTGGGCCAGATCTGGAGGGGCCAGAAAAGCAGCCCAGAGACACAGACCTGCCCTGGGAGCAGAGCTGCAGCCCAGAGACAGACCTGCCCTGGGGGGAGAAGCTGCAGCCCAGAGACAGACCTGCCCTGGGGGGAGAAGCTGCAGCCCAGAGACAGACCTGCCCTGGGGGGAGAAGCTGCAGCCCAGAGACAGACCTGCCCTGGGGGGAGAAGCTGCAGCAGCCAGAGGGGCCAGGGCAGCAGCCCAGGCAGCTGGAGGCAGAGCAGCAGCAGCAGCCGTGCTGAGGCAGAGGAGCTGGAGCTGAGGCAGAGGGTGGAGCTGGGGCTGGAGCAGTCCGGAGCCGGGTGCGGTGAGCAGCTGGGGAGAGCGAGGGGGACCCTGGGCAGTGGGCCCAGCGCAGGGAGAGGCCTCAGCCAAGAGGCCCTGCAGGCCAGACGTGCAGGGGGATCGTAACCCCGACGGGGCGGGGGCAACGCTGGGAAGAAGGGTCCTGCCACCCAGAGCCTGCGAGCGTGTGGCCACCGCCGGAGCAAGTGTCCAAGCCACAGCGTCCCTGCAGCACAGCCAGGGCCTGAGAAGGAGCCTGGGACTTACACAGGAACAGACTGAACTGCCCTGACATTGCAGAGACACTGTTGGGATGTTCCCTGCCACAGAGCGGGGTGATGTGTTTTCATTAGCCTTTCCCATTTTTCCTTATTCCTGTTACAAATTAATTGTTAATTAAATAATTTGCCTTTGCTTTGAATTGTATGCAGTGATCAGTGGGTCAGGGAAGCATCCTGTTTAGAGAGTACACCCCGGAGTGGGGACACCCTAGCCCCTGACCTAGGTGACCACAGCAAGGTTGGGGATTGAGCCCCCCAGGAATCCTGGGCCCAGCCTTGTTGGGGTTACGAGGACTCTGCCAGACAGGAGAGTGCAAGGGGAGTCCTCGAGGGCAGGGAGGCCTCTGGGTAAAGGAGGTGGGAGCGAGGACTCAGATCCTTCCGCTAGCCCATTTCACCGGGGTAGTGCAGAGACGAGGAAAGTTCCCCACAATAGCGGGACTATTCCCCCGCTTACAATAAGGTGCCACAGGACCCTTTGTCACTTTTATTACAAAGCATTTTCTCCTTGTGAAGGACATGTACAGTGTAATCAAGTCATCCCTCAGTCTTCTTTTTGAGAGGCTAAACAGATAGAGCTCTTTAAGTCTCTCGGCGTAAGGCACTTTCTCCAGCCCTTGAATCATTTCTGTGGCTTTTTTCCCGCACCCTCTCCAATTTTTCAACATCTTTTTTAAAATGTGCACATCAGAACTGTATGCAGTAATCCAATATCCGTCTCACTGATGCTGTATACATCACCTCCATACTCTTACTTTCTACTTCCCTGTTTCTACATGCAATGATCACATTGGCCCTTTTTGCCACAGCATCACACTGGGAGCTCATGTTAAGTTGTTTGTCCATTATATTCTCTAAATCTTTATCAGATTGCTGCTTTCCAGGATACAGTCCCCCAGGATACCCCATGTAGGTATGACCTACTTTCCTTGTTCCGAAATATTTAATTTAGTTTTGGCTGTAGTAATGTGTATTTTGCTTCAATGGACCCAGGCTACAAAGCGATCCAGTAATTCAATATGATCACCCTGTCCTCATCATTATTTACAACTCTGCCAATCATGGTTTCATGCACAAATTTTACTGCAGCAATTTTATATTTACTTGAAGACCATTGATGGAAATGTTGAATAGCACTGGGTCTAGCACTGGCCCTGTGAAACCCCACCAGAAACATCCCCATTCAATGATGATTCCCCATTGACATCTCCTTTTTGAGATCTGTGTGTTAGCCAGTTCTTAATCCATATCATATATGCTCGATTGATATTGCACAGTGCTAATTTTTAAAAATCAGAATACTTGTGTGGTGTTAAGTCAAATGCCTCACAAAAATCTAGGTATGTTACTTCTATGCAATTTCATTTATCAGCCAAATTTGTAATATCATCAGAGATTGAAATCAGATTTTCCTATTTTCCATAAAATCATGTTGACTGGCATTAATTATATTCCTATCTCTTAATTCTTTATCAGTTGAATCCCATAAATACTATTCCATTATTTTGTTAAGGAATGATGTCAGGCTAAATGGGAAATAGTTTTATCCAGGTCATCTTGTTTGCCCTTTTTAAATATTAGGACAATTCACACTATTTGATTCTTCTAGAATTGTCCTGCTATTCAAGATTTATAACAAATTAATATTAGTGGGCCAGAGTTCTCCTTAGCCAACTCTTTTAGGACTGTTGGATGCAAGTTATCTGGGCCAGCTGATTTAAAAATGTTTATCCCTAATAGATGTTGTCTAACACTGTTCTCCATTATAATGGGCTGCAAAATATTTTATCAACCTCATATAATATGGGTACAACCTCCTACTTCTTCCAAGTATGTATTCAATATTTCTGCCTTTTCTGCATTATTTGCAGTTTTACAATTTTACCTAGTAATGGGCCTATACCATTGATATAATTTCTTTTGCTACTAATAAACTTAAACTTAGCCCTGCTAACTGTAGATTTTTCTGTGATGTCTTTAGCTTCCCTTATCAACTTTCTACTCCCCATAGCTTCTAACATACCTCGATGGCTATCTATTATCCCCTATTTTCCATTTCTTATATATCACTTTTTATTTTATAATTATTGCCTTCACCAGTGAACAAGGATGCATTTATAGCCAAAGTTGTCTTCTTTCTTGATTGTGAAATCATGGCTTTTTGGCCATCTAATAAACTCCTTTTTAAGAACTCCTCTTTTAATTCATATTTTTTTCTGTCTAAATGATGGCAGACTCTATGGGCTTTACTTCATCTTGATTCCCCATAGTATCATGTGCTACAAGCCTTTCCACTCCTGCTTCCCCCTTCTACTCCACCCATCCCCACCCCACTCCACATACCTCCTATGCCAGACTTGGAAGGGGAATAGCATGGGGCCACCAGGCCAGTACTAGGGGAATTCTCCTCTGAGCCATTGCAGCTCCAGTACAGAATCTATACATCACTGGAGCTATATATAGGGACCACAGAGGGTAAAATAATCTGTCCCCTGGAACCTAACCTCTGTATAGAACAGGCATGTTGAGAAGTTTACTTACTGCTTGGAAATTGCATTAAAGTCTTCAGATGAATGATGCTCCAGAAGTTGAAATTATTGTTGGTTATGGAGCATGTGTGGGTGTGTAGTGGGTTTGAGTAGGAGAAAAGAGATGGAAGAAATAACCCGTGGTAACGCGTGATCCCTTTAACTCAGTCAGACAGCCTGACCTAGTTCTGACATTCTCCAGAGGAAGACCTCGCTCTCTTTCCCCACTGCCAAGTAGGCTGTCTAAATAGAAAGGTCTCTAGAGCCCTCCTGACTTAACCCACATCGGAGCTCAGGTGTGAGCCATGAGCCAGTCAAATCTGTAGACTTCGGCAGGCAGCCCAACAGACGCAGCTCTGCACAGATGTCGGTGAAGCCGGAGATGGGAAATGTGCAATTCAAAGAATGCTACATCCTTAGATCAAATCAGATCTATCTGTGTTATTATACTGTGCCCATCACCATGACATCTGAACACCTTCAGGCTATGGAGCTACACTGATTTACACCAGCTATCACCCTGTGACCTCACCAGCCTCCCCCACAGTTGTATTACACAGTATAATAGATTATTTATTAATTATTAGGACTGCCTTGCTTTTCAAAATATTAGTGCCATTTTTGGTGGATCTATTTTACAGGATACTGACCTCCGCACACACACCTCTCCCCTTCCCCCAGCCAAATATATGTCCGTTTGTTTTCTAAAATATCAAAAGACTTGAATGTATTGTTTGCATTGAGTTAATTTAAGGGAAATTCTGACCAGGATGAGAAGGATACATTTTCAAGCAAGACAAAGAGGAGGAGATGGAAGCATCCAACAATGGTCCCCAGGGAGGCAAGATGGTATCCAGTCCCTATGATGGGATGCAGTCTTAATGTTGGCATGGCAACAAGGAGGGGTGGAGGGGAGTTTAGATTTGTCTAGCTTCTATTCAGAGACTCTCCTGACATTTTCATATTTATCTTCTCAACTTTAACTTTGCCTGATGGATGGAGTTTCATTGTGGGGCTATGTACATTGAGATCTGCCAGCACAGACCACTGCAATGAATGGAACACCTCATAAATACAGGAGTCTATACTGCTGTATCTTGATGCAGGATTGGGACCATCACTTGTGTCTCGGTTTCCCTAATGTTTTGGGATCCTTTGGGTTCGACATAAAAGTCAGGATTTAATCTCCGAATCTAAGAAGCACTTCTCATTATCTGGGGACAAGCCCAGAACAGGCAATTCATTCAAATTTATGAACTGGGGAGTAATAATACCCCTGGTACCTCCTGAGCGCGGCATGCGGCCTATACATCCCCATCCCTATTCATCCCCATCCCATCCTCCACTCCCAACTGCTAGCTGAAAAAGTGAGTTGAGAAACAAACTGGATGCACAAACCACCCCTTGTTCAGTGTCTTGTTTTGCTGTAACCTCTTCCTCAGCTCTTGTCTGCTTGTTGCTAATGCAAAACCCAATCTTTCACATAGTGCTTTCTTCTGTCTATAGCCTTCATGAAGTCACTGGGGGGTACTAGCAATAGGACATATTATGGCCTGATCCAAAGCCCAATGAAGTCAATAGAAAGATATCCTTCCCCTAGCCCCAGCAGCAAGTGTCTGCAGGATCAGGCCATTGACTGTAAATTGTTTGGGGGTAAGAACTTGAATGAAATCAGGGCTCCACTGAAGTCAAGGGGAGTTTTTTTCCATTGACTTCAATGGAGTCTGGATTTTGCCTCTTGAGTTCTTATTGCACCTCTCTCACTGAGAAAGGGGTGTAGTGGGGTTGTTTGTTCGGTCAGCAGGCCTAGTCGTCTGGGCCTCCAACTCTAGACTTTCAGTTCAATGTGTCCTGGAACTCCTGGATGGGGTCCTACCTGGATCTCCTTCCTAACCAGTAACCCCTTGTCCTGCCAAACCCAGGCCTAGGAGTAGGGTAATTTAGGGTGGGTAGGGGGACCCGGGCCTTCCCACTCCATGGAGTCCCAGCCCAGGGCCTAAAAGTGTAACAGCCTGGGATGGCCTGGATTTGGCTCTTCTCCTGCTCACCTTCCCCTGGGCCACTTCCAACACCACCTCATGCCTCTGTTTGGGGCTTAGCTGCTGTTGGGTTAAAGTCCTTTGCTTCAAACCCCCACAGTCTGTGGGTGGATGCAGGTGACCCCGTGTGCAGTTCTTTCTCCCACTAAGCTAAGGTCAAAAGCAGGGTGGAGGTTCACAGTTGGACCTCCTCGGTGGGGCTTCTTCCCCTCTTGCTGTAGAGCAGTGCTCCGCCAGAAAATGGATTCTCTCTTCCCCGCCTTGCCTGAGCTGCTTGGGCTCTCTATAGTGTTTTTTCTCCAGGAGCATGCTTGGTTGTGCCTGAAAGGTGGAGCTTTCCTGGCCCAGTACTGCTCCCACCCTTCCTCATCTCAGTCTTAGTGTGGGGCCTATAAACCCCATTACAATTGGCCACAGAAGTCCATAGGTAGACATATGCACTTAGGGCACTCTGGCTAGAATTTTCAAAATGCTCAGCACCCACAACCAGGGCCAGATTTTCCATGGGGCTGAGCACTCTGGGCACATGATGGGTGCTTATCTCACTGGAAAAATATTCCATAACTAATATATAATAATGATAATAATCAGTAATGGTGATGGGCATCTCTCCATTGCCAGTGAGTGCCAGCAGCTAACCTCCTGGGAGGGATTTAACCCAACTGCAAATGTGGCAAAAAAAATCCCATCCTGGAGTCTTTTCTTCCTTTTATTTTCATGTAACTGATTTTTTAGGGCCAGATCCATCTCTGGTGTAACTCTATGGAAGCCGCTGGACTAATGCCAAGGATGAATTTGTCCTTTAATCTCTTTCATTCCAGTCAGTGGTACACTTAGCACTTTGCTCATTGACTTTCTCCCTGTGTTAATATACAGCATTTGATTTTCTCTCTAGATTTTTATTCCTCCTTTATGCGGACATTTGGCTCTCTCTTTTTTGTTAGTTCCCTTCATGGGTTCAGGCATAGGTGTAATCACCAAGACAGCCCTCAGATCAGTACTTAAAAAAAACCAAGGTGCAGTTTTTTTCAGAATCCTGGAGAGGAGTATCATTTTACAGGTGATCATTTTTTATGTTGTTGTATACGTCATTGGAATTATTGGAGGCAGAGACGACAAAGATTTCTGTGACACCTTATAGACTAACAGATGTATTGGAGCATAAGCTTTCGTGGGTAAATACCCACTTCTTCAGATGCAAGAAGGTGAATACCCACTTCTTCAGATACATTTGAAGAAGTGGGTATTCACCCATGAAAGCTTATGCTCCAATACGCCTGTTAGTCTATAAGGTGCCACAGGACTCTTTGTCGCTTCTACAGATCCAGACTAACGCGGCGACCCCGCTGATAGAGGCAGGGAGGCATCAAATAATTGTAACAGTGTAGGCAGAACTGATGAAGGAAGAATAAGAATGGCAGAGAGAGAGGAATAGAAAAGGGGGAGTGAACAGGAGAGAGAGAGAAAAATGGGCCTTATCTGGTGTGATCAGTGTATCTCCATTGGAGCTACAACAATCTATACCGGTGTCTCCTATTGACTCATTTGCTTTCTGCTCTCATGTGTAGGGATGTAAATCAGAGTAACTCCCCGGCAGATTTGCATCAGCATAACTGAGCTCAGAATCTGGCCCTGCAGCAAAAGGGGGGAGAAACTCATGCACTCACACCTCCCCAGAGCCTCATTTTTCTTTGTCCTGCACCCTGTGCAATCAATCGCACCTGTGCAAATTGAGTGCAAAGTGGTAGAGAGATACCGTTCTGAGGTTTCTTGAATTGACACCGGTGCTTGGGAACCATCTCCTCTCTCTTGCACTTTCTTTGCTGACCAGTTCAAACCCCGAAGCCATCTGATCTCACACCCGTTTCACACTGGTGTAGTTCCATTGACTTCAGTAGAGCTTCTGCGGATTTACACTGATGTGACTTAGATCAGGATCTGTATCTGCTGGGAGTCATGCCCGAGAGCCCCTCAACAGAGCATGATTTTAACTACTGTGTGCAACCTAATAGGGGTGTCCTTTAAATCATGGAATGGTGATGTCTACACATCTACTACAGACATGTAACCGAACAGCTGAATATTTCTACTGTTTCATATATTGGAGACTCAGAGAATATAGGGATGGAAAACAAAACAAGAAAACAAAACAATTAAGCCCCATCCAGTCTATTTCTGTGGAAACAGATGATTGTTCCCCATTATATATTTACTAGTATTTTTGTCCAGTCTGCCTTTGCTAATAGAGCTGGATGGGAACTGGATTTCCTATTTCACAGGAAATTTCACGTTTTTCCCATTCTGAAAAGAAACAAAACGAAGGGGCGGGGGAATCAAAATTTACCATGAAACAAAACTCTGGAAAAAATATCTGGGGTCAAACAAAACATTTCATTTTGATAGAACAGTTTTGATTTTGGACATTTGACTTTATAGAATTTTTTTTAAAAGTGAAATGAAAAGTTATTTTGAAATGAAAAATGAAAACATTCCGTTTCATTTTGGAATGTTCTCTCTCTCCCCCACCAAACAAAATTTCATCCAAAGGGACTTGTTTCCGTGAAACATTTTGCTTTCGAGGAGCTGACATTTTCTGATGGCACTCTCACCACTGGGATTTCTAAATAAAGACGGCAGAAAGTTAGCTGACAAAATGTCTTGCCATCACTTATGGGGCCAAATGTGTTCACACACCTCAGATGGATTCTCTACGGGGACAGTTTCTAATTTGGTTGTTCCTCAGTCTTGGTCAGTAATATGGAGGTAACTTAGTTTGCACTTACACAGCCTCTTTTATCCAGGATCTCAAAGCACTGTGCAAACAGTTCTCACAGCACTGTTGTAAGACAGGGATATATACACATTACCATTTCCTGATAGGTATATTGAGGTACAGAATCTTTGCACTGGCAAATCAGCAGTAGACTCTGGAATAGAACCCAGGAGTCTGGGCTCCCAGTCTGGTACCCTAACCATTAGACTACACTACCTTCTTTTGAATGAATGCTGCAGCTCTGTCACGAGCAGGGAGAAGGTGGCTCAATCATGTGCAAGAATCAATGTGATAATTCAGTGAAAAAAACTTTAGGCTAGAATAGCCCATTTATGCTTCTCCTGCATAAATAATGCAACCTCAGGACAATTAGAGTTTGGAAAGCGCTTCCTTGTCATATCAAGCACCACTTCCGAAGCCTAGAGAAATCGACACATCCCTTTTACAATGGAAAACAGAGTGGGACAAAGTGAACAATTTCACTTCAGTGGGTAAAACCTTTATTTAAAGGCTGACTAACAAAAGAGCTTATGATCTTTGCTCCCAGACACCTACCAGCCATTAATGTAAAAGATCCACTGAAAAAAGACACAGACACACACACACAACTTGGGCTCTAATGAGGGCTTTGCTGTTTGATGACGACACATCCAGAACACCGTTAGAACGCTGCAGTCCCAATTATAATGCCATCCAGCAGGAGAGACCATTATGGATCTGAGCCGCCAGACCATCGAAATAAGGTTGAAGAGAAAAAAGAAAAGGAATGGGGAAAAGAATAGGCAGGCTGGAATTAAAGCAATGGGCAGCAGGAAAGCAAAATTGCTTCTAGAGTCCCTATAAAGTGGTAGAGCTAATTAGTGCCTTCAAAGGTCCGGTGAGGCAGGTGGCATTGAGGTTACATTTGGCACAGACCATGGGCATTTGAGACGACAGCTCAGGAAACTTCCGTCCCTGGGAAAAATTAATTAGATTAACTCTCTGCAGATCCGCACACACACATACGTACACACTCTTCTCAGTCTCTCAACCAAAAAGTAGCTGTTTGAGTTTAACTGGTCAACGGTGCTAAGATAGCCAGCATTTTCTATTGCACATCAGCTTACCTGATGCTGCAGGTTTGTGCCATCCTGTTGATGTGATGGGGCTGGTTTTCGTTGACACCCCCATGCCATCCTTTTTTGTTTACTTCTCACTTTCAGCAATTTCTGCCCCTTGAAATATCAAATTTCGAAAACTTTCAACCAGCTCTAATTATTTGCATTGCTGCAATCCCTAGAGCCAGCCCAGGTGCCCACTGGGGAAAGCATTGCAACAGCACACAGTGAGAGGCAGTCCCTGTACAGAAAAGCATGCCGTCGAGATAGACCACCTGTGGCTCAGAGAATTAAAGTGATTTGCCAACGGACACGCCAGGGATCTGTGGCAGGACCTGACCCCACATCTCTTGTGCGCCAGTTCAGCATTCCACACCAAGACTAGCCTTCCTTTCCGGTCCACCCTGAACAAGTACAAGCCCACTCTACAGCTGATGTGTATATTGTTGTCGCTCCTTTCATTTCGATGGCGCTTTGTCGGTTTGTACCCTTGGAGAATCTGGAGCCTGAATTCATTTTTTTCCCCTTGGTGTTTACATCCTTCAGATGATGACTATGCCCCCGTCCTCAACCTTTGTCATCATTTCTCAGTACCATGCATCCCCTGTAAATGGGGTTGAGGGGAAACAGGAGGCGTACAGGAGGCCTGGGAGTTTAATCGCTCCCCTTTTTCATCTCTTAAGATAATGTGAAAACATTTTCCTCCAGAAAACATGTTTATGCAGCATCAGCATCAAAAAGCCATTTTCTTGTTTTCCCTAATGACTTTATCAGACATGCAGCAACACAATGAAAGATGTTGTTGTTATTCCTTTTTCTTTCCTTGATCTTTATGTTTTCATGGAAACATCATTAGTGAGGATAATAGTTGTGCCAGAATATATTCAACGCCTGGGTCTGACACTTTCATTCTAATGCATCGCCAGGATAATCTGTTTTCCTTTTAGCTCCCTGGCATACATCATAGGGCCATTTCTGAAGCGCAAACCTGGAGCATCATTGCAGCCACCCTTTGGGGGGGAGCGCACAAGGAAATTCAAGGTTATAGACTCTTAGGGAAAGATATTTCCCACCCCCACCCCTGCACTTCAGTTCAGTGAGACTTTATCAGCAAGACAAGCGTGAGGAAGTATGAGAGAGAGAGAGAGAGAGCGAGAGAGAGCTGTCCCTGTAAGAAATGGATCTGATCCAACCACACTCTGTTTTGGGTTTGATCCCCTATGTCCATTCACCAGTACAGTCCATTCCTGAGCCGATGGCTGGTTGGTAAATAGCATTCGGCCATCTCACTCCTTTCTTCCATGGTCAGGTGATGGCCTACTGGCAACTAGCTTCTGAGTGTGGGGTTCAGTTCCCCCCTCTGCTTCCTGTGTGACCCCAGGCTAGTGAGGGAATCTCCTTATACCTCTTTTCACCATCTGTACAATGGGGATAATAGCTGTGCCCTACCTCACAGAGGTGTTCTGAGGATAAACATATTGGTTTAGTTGGGGATTAGATCCTGCTTTGAGCAGGGGGTTGGACTAGATGACCTCCTGAGGTGCTTTCCAACCCTGAGATTCAATGATTCTATGATTAAAGCATGTGAAGTGCCCAGAGAATGGGGGCACATATTTACCTAAGATAGATAGCTACAGAAATATGCCTATTTCTTTTCCAGCGTAAACAGTAGGGGATGGGAAGAGAGAACATGGATGAATATTTCTAATTGCTCCTTTGTTAGGTGAATTTCACATATTCCTGTTTGTGCATTGTCTGTGTATAGATCAGAGTTCCTTCCAATTTATCTTATTCAGTTGGGTTCAGAAAATAATTTCCGAGGATCCTCCCTGGTGTGTAGTGCAGTTGGAGCAGTTCTTGGAGCAGTGTGTAGTGCAGTTGGGGAACTACAGGCCAGTCAGTCTCACCTCAGTCCCTGGAAAAATCATGGAACAGGTCCTCAAGGAATCAATTCTGAACCACTTAAAGGAGGGGAAAGTGATCAGGAACAGTCAGCATGGATTCACCAAGGGCAAGTCATGCCTGACTAACCTAATTGCCTTCTATGATGAGATAACTGGCTCTGTGGATGAGGGGAAAGCAGTGGATGTGCTATTTCTTGACTTTAGCAAAGCTTTTGATACAGTCTCCCACAGTGTTCTTGCCAGCAAGTTAAGGAAGTATGGGCTGGATGAATGGACGGTAAGGTGGATAGAAAACTGTCTGGATGGTCGTGCTCAACGGGTAGTGATCAATGGCTCCATGTCTAGTTGGCAGCCGGTATCAAGTGGAGTGCCCCAAGGGTCAGTGCTGGGGCCGGTTTTGTTCAATATCTTCATCAACGATCTGGAGGATGGTGTGGACTGCACCCTTAGCAAGTTTGCAGATGACACTAAACTGGGAGGAGTGGTTGATACGCTGGAGGGTAGGGACAGGATACAGAGGGACCTAGACAAATTAGAGGATTGGGCCAAAAGAAATCTGATGAGGTTCAACAAGGACAAGTGCAGAGTCCTGCACTTAGGACGGAAGAATCCCATGCACTGCTACAGACTAGGGACCGAATGGCTGGGCAGCAGTTCTGCAGAAAAGGACCTAGGGGTTACGGTGGACGAAAAGCTGAATATGAGTCAACAGTGTGCCCTTGTTGCCAAGAAGGCTAGCGGCATTTTGGGCTGTATAAGTAGGGGCATTTCCAGCAGATCGAGGGACGTGATTATTCCCCTCTATTCGGCACTGGTGAGGCCTCATTTGGAGTACTGTGTCCAGTTTTGGGCCCCACGCTACAAGAAGGATGTGGATAAATTGGAAAGAGTCCAACGGAGGGCAACAAAAATGATTAGGGGGCTCGAGCACATGACTTATGAGGAGAGGCTGAGGGAACTGGGATTGTTTAGCCTGCAGAAGAGAAGAATGAGGGGGGATTTGATAGCTGCTTTCAACTACCTGAAAGGGGGTTCCAAAGAGGATGGATCTAGACTGTTCTCAGTGGTAGAAGATGATAGAACAAGGAGTAATGGTCTCAAGTTGCAGAGGGGGAGGTTTAGGTTGGATATTAGGAAAAACTTTTTCACTAGTAGGGTGGTGAAGCACTGGAATGGGTTACCTAGGGAGGTGGTGGAATCTCCTTCCTTAGAGGTTTTTAAGGTCAGGCTTGACAAAGCCCTGGCTGGGATGATTTAGTTGGGTTTGGTCCTGCTTTGAGCAGGGGGTTGGACTAGATGACCTCCTGAGGTCCCTTCCAACCCTGAGATTCTATGATTCTATGATTCTTTCTAATCATTTTTGCAGTCTCCAGGCAGCTCTGTCCATGACAGTCTGCTTTAAGATGGCCACTACTAATGCCACCTGACCAACAGTGTCTGTCCTTATATCAGACAGGTATTCCGAGATAGTCATCTTGTGGCAATAGAACAGCATGAATAGGGAATTCTGAAAGGGAACAGCCTTTACTTAACTGTGCAGTAGCACTGATGATGCCTACATGCTTATTATTTGCAGACAGTAGCACATGGAGGGGCCAGCTGAGATCGGCGCCCACGGCCCAAGCACTCAATGAGAGACAGTCCCCGCCCTGGAAGTGACAAAGAGTCCTGTGACATCTTATAGACTAACAGACGTATTGGAGCATAAGCTTTTGTGGGTGAATACCCACTTCTTCAGATGCATGCCATCTGAAGAAGCGGATATTCACCCACGAAAGCTTATGCTCCAATACGTCTGTCAGTCTATAAGGTGCCACAGGACTCTTTGTCACTTCTACAGATCCAGACTAACACGGTGACCCCTCTGATAGTTGAGTCCCTGCCCTGAGCACTTATTGTCCCTATAGACGAAGGGTAGGAGGACTGGCCCAACGGCACACAGCAGATTTCCTGACTCCAGTGCAGAGAGCCCCCGGCTAGGCCCGCCCAGGTTCAGTGTATATCACTGTATCAACTCACTAAGCAGAGGGCCAGCTATGGACTTTTGAGGACACAAACTAATCTGAACAGTCTGATTGCATGTGATTAAGACAATGAGATCATGGTCCATGGTGAGGGCTCCTAGATGTTATGGTAGTTGTAATAATAATAATAATTAATTAATAATTAATAATAATTGAGTGGCGGGAAAATCATTAGATGTTCCCCATCCCAGCCTCCTGCAGGAGATGTTTATAGCCCAGCTTCACGTTCTTTTCAGTCCTATTGTTCAGGTTGCCTGGCTTTTCTGAGCTATTTTCTCAAGGAGAAAGTCTGGAAACACACTTTTTATTATTATTATTTTTTAACCTAAGGGTGTCCTTTATGGGCTGGCTCGGTGAAGGGATGGCTCACATGAGCCCTCTCCAACTCAGACCTCCGTCTGCCACCCTGTGACAAACAGAGAGTCTCATTCACAGTTCATTTAGGATAGACAGAACTAATCCGCTTTCAGTCACGGCGTTATGGTCCGGAACAAGAACGATCCATGACATGCCCTATAGAACAAATAAAAGGACCCCTCCAGGCACCACGTCAGTCCATAATGAGCAATAATCCATTCTTACTGTTGCATGCAACTACTCTTAAAAAATCCTGTGGAAACATTGGATGGGAATATAGAACCAGAGGATATTATAGAAGGCACTAACCCACTATGGACTATATCTCTTAGTGACAGGATGGGCCCCATTGCCAAGGCATTTGAGCACCTCACAGTCTGTAATGCATTTATCTACACAACACCTCTGTGAGGTAGACCAGAGTGGTACAGATGGGAAACTGAGGCAGATGTAGGCTAAGTGAATTCCCCAAGGTCACACAGGAAGCCTTTGGTGGAACATGGAACTGGACCCAGATCTGTACTAGTGCTCTAACCACTGGACCATCCTTCCTCTCTAGCTCCTGCTCCCTCCCTCCCCGACTCAGTCTCTTATGACATAAAGGAGACAACAAAAAAGTGGTTTACCAAGTTAGATGGAGATCTTCCTAGCACAGGGGAACCTCTAAGAAGTATAAAGCCACCATAAGTCGTGTTCTGCCCCACGTTCCTGCCCTGTTGAGGATTGGCCAGAGAATACTACACTCTGGAACTCTTGGGATTGAAAAATGGCCCCTAATTGGCTGAGCCGGATGGCATAAATTAGAGCAGACATGATTATTCTAATCTGTTTAATCTCATCTGTCCCGGAGGCTGCTCTAACTTGAATCAGCAGCCAAGCAAGTGCACAGGTATCCCAAAGATCACTGGACAGAGAGGAGATGGAGAGTTATCCCTTCGTTAGCGCTGAGCCTAGCCTCAGTGCACTCGAGGATCTGGACTGTTATTTATTTCCATCTGCCACAAAGACAGACACCTCAGCCCAAATTCAGCCCCAATGAAACTGCGAGCAACTCTTTTGAAGCCAGTAGGGTTCCGGAAGGGTTGAATTTAGCATCCCAGAGGTAAAGCTCTCTCTATAACAAACATAAGCGGGGAACGGGAGAATAAATATGTGGAAAGAAACTCCTTCTCATCCCCACTAATTCTAATAAGGATTCAGTCTGACTTTGCACCAGATGAACACCCTGTTGCCTGTAGGTATAAGTACTTGCTAAGTAAGGTGTAGATATGAGTGAAAGCAGTAAGTCAAGAAACCTACAGGGTTAAAGGCCTGTAAGACAGCAGCTTAGCCAAAGTTGAAGCCTGAGGCCCAAAAGTGTTAACACACTTTTAGCATAAGCAGCTGACTGGGAGTAGCCCGGGTCATAAGGTATCATAAGACAGACTGCTGTCAGAAATGAGTCTGACTAATCTTCTGACAGGTAACCACAAACTACGTTAGTGCATCTGAAGAAGTGGGTATTCACCCACGAAAGCTTATGCTCCAATACATCTGTTAGTCTATAAGGTGCCACAGAACTCTTTGTCAGTGCTACTTTTGAATCTTTTAGGATAGGAACATCCTCAGAAGTTCAACCGCAAGAGTGCTATGGTAACCCATTGAAGTATATGATAATGACCTTGAGGTAAATGTTATATTAGCCGGTAAGGAAAGAGGGGCCCAACTTTATTAGGGTGAGAAAGTTTAGATAGGGACTAAGGAGGCCAAACATCCTTATGAATATTCATTGCAGCCACAGAGTCCTACAATAGGGCTATCCATTGATCTTCTTGGCATGCCAGAGATAGGACCACTTGACTTGTGGACCACCTGTCTCACCACTTTTAATGTCTCTGCTGGGGATGGTGTAAGTATATGTATACTCAGAAGCTGGACATTTTGACCATTCAGTATTCTCTCTCACTACTTTGCTGGATTGGAGCATTTGTGCTTTTGCTAACTGTGCTAATAAAAATATCACAAGGACAAAACATCTTTCCTAAGTGTAGTTATCTCCCTCAAGAACACTGGGGTCCTCATAGTAACTCTAATATTTCTGGGTCTGATCACGAGGCAAGACCCTATCAAACTACAGAGTGCTAATTGGTATTTCTGATTGATCGCTATACCTCATGCACAATTAATATACCAGGCAACAGCTCAGCAGCCTGTATCCAGAGGTTATCCAAACTTCCTTTCTTGAAAATTTATTCTAGGAATAATTTCTCATGAGATTTCCAGTAGGTTTGGGCAGGTCTGTTGTACCCCGGGAATGGCTTTCATCAACGAAGGCCAGTGAAAATAGTTTATTAAAAAAGTTGGGCCAACATTTTTGAACCTCATAACAGGCTCAGAACTGGGTTGAAGTGGCAAGACCAGAAAAGCAAGGGGTAGCCTGGCACAATATTGTCTACTCCAAGCATTAAAAACCCAGGAATCAGGCCAAAAAATATCCCAAGTTTTTCTTTAAATTATGTATTTTTTAAAATAATAATTATGTGGTTCTATTTCTTTGCTTTCCGGATGAGGGTGTGTCTGGGTCACATTCAAGCTTTTCTCCATAACCATGAGAGTTAGAAACTTATTTTCTTTTCACATGAAATGCTGAGTTTCTCCTGACTCCAGGACCTGCGGATTTAACACCAAATATTGCAAGATGAAATGGTGAGAGTTCAGGAGCACTGGGCAGAGGTTTCCTAGGACCGGAATGGCGTGTGGTACTGCAAGTCAGAAATGAGAGTCACTGACAGAACATTTTGGTGACCCAGGACTGGAGTAGTGAGTGTTGTGGATCAGGACTGAGGGGCCCTGGCAAAACTGGTCAGGGAACCAGCACTGTAGCCCTCCTCTACAGTTCACTGAAGTCAATGGCAAGGCTCCCGTTGACTTCAATAGCCTTTGAATCAGATGCCGTGCTGCAAGTCTGAACTCAAGTGAAAAAGCTTCTGGGAGGGGCTGAAAGAAGACTGGAATAGCAGGGAATTTAACACTCCCATGGTGACAGGGCACAGCTAGTCAGCACTGGAACATCAGGGAAGTTGTACTGTAGTGCAAGAGCTGAGCTGTGTGTGTGGGAAACTTGTACAACATCCATCCATGCTACTTATCAACCCCTCTCTTTCTTGAGCAGTCAATTTACTCACAGATTTTTTAGGAACAGAAAAGCTTGCTTTAGACTATTGGCAGCTCTGGGATGCTGACTAAGAAGGTAATGATTTATAATGCACTATAGGAGTGGGCACGATAAAAGTCTACAAAAAGATTCTATTGCTCTGCAGCCTCTGGTCTCTGCATAACTTACACAACAAGATTTCTCTTGCAAACGGTGAGATTTTAACCCGCAGCGATTACCAGTGTATGAGATAACATATTGTTTAATCCTTCCAACTTCAACATGAATCATTCAAAGGGAAGCAGGGAGGGGGAAGTTTCATAAGAATTATGCGTGTGAGCCGCAGTATCTAGTGATAAGGCGGAAAGAGCCACTGAGCCAACTGTGATGGGAAGGTAGGACATTATCTGACAACTCCCTGTGGTCTGGGGGAAGTGCAGAATAAACTATGCTGCAGCACCTAGGATTGGGTCTCTGCAGAGGGCTACAGAGCCTCTTGATGATGATGCCTGATTTTGGAGACATTTCTATTCCTGTTGCAACATCCACTACTGATGTGGCTGCATCTGGTCCTGACACTCTTCCCCACTACAGGACAGATCCCGCTTGCGTGGCGAATCTCTTATTATCGCCGGTCAGCACAGAGTGGGGCCACATATGAACAGACCAGACCACTTCCCTGTTGCCTTGTTGGCGGTAGCTGGGGCCCTGCAAGTTTGTTTCAGAAATCAATCAAACGAGTTCTTAATAAAGAGGCAGCACATCCTAGAGGATAGTGCACAGGCCTGGAACTGTGGTGATCTGGGTTTTATTCCTGGCACTGGCCTGCCATGTTGGAGCAGAAGGAGTTGGGGGTGTGAGCAGAGAGACAGAGCTGCCTAGAAGGGCAGACTTGGGGATTGCTGATACATTTTTGGAGTGGGGTGGTCTAGGCCCTTCTCCCTCCCCTTTTAGGTGATCCATCCACTGGAGGGGAGAGAAGGTAAGCTATGACATTATGATTAGACCCATAGTGGATTGTGCAAGGATTCTTGCCCATCCTCCATAAGATGCCCTTCCACCTATCCCAGCTGAAGTGATTACAACTTTGATTGCTGGATAGGGTGGCCCTAACCGGACTCCCTCATCTAGGCTTCTTCTGTCTGAGGCTTCAGTCCAAGCCACCTCAATGCTGTTACCTGCTTCAGGGCCTCATCTACTGCACCGTCACCTCAAGTCCACCTCAGCACTATCACCTCGGTTCCCTCTGCCACCTCAAGGGCATCTCAGCTCTGTCTTCAGGCTTTGGGGAAAAATCACTGGCCCACAGGACAGAGTCCCAGTCAGTAGGGGAGGAATTCCCAGCAGTAGGTAGGAAGCTTTTTTCTCACTCTTCTTCTTTCTAGTGTTCTCTAGGCATGGCTACTCAACCATACCAGACTGTGGTTTTGGTCATGGTAACTCCATACTCCAGGCATGTTCCATGCAGTTCTCGCATTCTTCCATTTCCCAATGGGGATAACAGTGTCTTATTGCCCCTAACTCCACATGTAACTGTATTTTAACCAAAATGCCCCAAACTGTCACATAACTAAGATGCAAATTAGGCCTGGCACATTCAGTCATTTCCCTTGCTAGCCAATAGATGCCGGCAGAGAGTTCCCTACCCTATGGAGATTTTGTCCAACTGGAGTTCTCAAGCAGCCCTGGGATTCTCTTCTTCCTGTTTGCCATCAGTAGCAAGCTCCCTACTCTGTAGAGCATCAGGCCACAGGGCTTACATCACTGAGAGGAGATCCAGGCTTCGCAGCTAAGCAGCGGGGAGGTTCCTAGGCAGAGAGGTATTGTCTGACCACAGTGCTGGAGACCAGTAACTCTGCAGTGCTGATCCTACCTGTAGCACAGAACCTTGTTGTGGCCTTGAATAATATCTAGATCAGCACCCTATTTTAACTTGAATCAAGATGAATTTGTGCAGTCAAATTGTTAACCTGAAATTGGTTTCCCAAAGATGCATTAGAAACCCCTAAAACCAAGAGGCCCCTTTTTCAACTTCATTTACACCCGAGAAAAGTGCATAAAATACATTAGTATTCTGTGTAGCCAGTACTAGACAGATGCCCCCTTTGTACAGGTAGAAATGATTAGCTGGCATGAGCAAGTGGACCATCAGCCCCTTAGGCTTATAAATAATGTGGTCAACTCTTGTGATTTCATAATAAGGCTTGGGATAATTGATGTGTTTTTTTGGTCAAAGTCTCAGCAACTCAAGTCATAAAATGAGGTGAGAATCTCATCTTCCATTTCAAAAACAAGTCTCTGGCCTTCATGGCTGCAGAGAGGTACACAAAACGTCCTGGTTTTTTTTTTAAATCCCTGATTTTTAAGATAATCTCATTATTCTTTTGGGGAGTGGCTCACAAGTTTTGAATGCTTGGGATTCACCATATTGTAAAAATAATGCGGTGAACTGGTTGGAATCAGTTCATAGATTCTAATCAAGAAGGGATCTAATGCAGACCACAGAACATCCCTGAATTAATTTGTCTTTGAACTAACTCATCTACCGGCTCCTTTACCCAAAGTTTAAATTTAAATTTTAAGGTTTGGGCAGGAAATATACAGAGTTGGGTATTTATTATTATTATCTTTTCATTTATATAGATGATAAAAAGGTAAAATCGTTCTAATTTGGAACACAGAACCATTCAATATCTATTATTATTAATGCCTAGCTCTTATTCAGTGTTTTATCAGTAGATTTCAAAGCCCTTTACAAAGGATGCCAGGATTATTATCCCCATTTTTCAGAGGGGAAAACTGAGGCAGAGAGAGGCAAAATGACTTGTCCAAGGTCAGCCAACAGAGCCAGGAATAGAATGAAGGTCTCCCGAGACCCAAATCAATTGTGCTGTTCACTAGGACACCCTTCCTTCTATGAGGTGCAATAAAAGCACTTTGTGGGCTGGAGGGAGGGAAAACACCTACCTTTTGAGCTTAAAGCACTTTACAAGAGTCCCTTTTAACCAGGATGAAAGTGTGATGCTCATTGAAAATGTTTCAAGCCTTGATTGCCTGGCTCTCTTTTCAATGCCAGATATATTAAAAAAAAAACATGCTGCCAACTCCACTGGTATCAGTAACAAATGCTTACAAGGATTACAGCGCGGTAATGAGCTTTTGTACTAATGGTACATCTTGTAATAACTGCTATCTGCACTTCCAGTTGTAAGTGATAAGTGAGGCTATACTGTTAATGACAAAACACCTCACCTTTCCCCTCTCCGCCACCCATCCCCCTCCCTTCTTGATCTTGCTTGGAATTCCTCAGCCGAACGTTTGAGAGGAATTAGCGTTCATTCTCAAGCTGTTGCCTGGCACCTGATGCTATTACATATGGCCGATGCCTCCCCTCCTCATCACATGGTACAGCTACTCTCACATGTTTTCTTTACTCTGGGATAGAGACCAACCAAAGCAGGGCCAGGTACGGATGCCCAAAGGCATGAGCTAAATGGATATTTTGAAGGTAATAATTGACAACTGAGGACCAAAAATAATCGACGAGCCCTCTAGTTTCACACACAGCAAGCACAGTTTGGTTGTGCTGAGAGAAAAGGTGGTCAGGGTGCTAACCTAGGACTCAGGGCAGTTCCCCTGTGCTATACTAGTCTCCTCTTTTAGCTGAAGCTTGATAGGAAAAAACTTCCTAACTGTAAGAGTAGGACAGCGGAGCAGACTGCCAAGGGAGGTTATGGAAGCTCAAAAGGAGGCTAGATGCCCATCTGTCTTGGATGGTTTAGACACAAGCAATCTTGCATCATGGCCAAGGCGTTAGACTAGATGACTCTTGCAGTCCCTTCTAACTGCGTGGTTCTATGTGTTTATGATTAGCTCTGGGTTTGACCCCTCCCTGTGGGATGCAGATTCCCCTCTGACATGCAGGCAGTCAGCTCTGTTAGCCAGGCTGAGGGGTGGGTGGGAGCCATAGCTCTGTGTCCTACTCGTCCATCTCTGCCCCATTTATGGGAGGTGGGAAGGAAGCTGTCCCTGAGTCAGGGACGGCGCGCCCACTAGGCAACCCTAGGTGGTCGCCTAGGGCGCCGGGAGCCGGGGGGTAGCTGCCACCAGCTTCCCGGCTCCGCAGCTGAGCCGGGAGCCGGGGGGCGCCTGGCCGCGGCTGGGAACGTCACAGCTCCCCATGCCCAACAAGATCTACCCGTCTTTGTTGTTCCCTACATCTCCTGAAAGTTACACTTATACCTGAGGGAAGAGCAGAGAATATGGACTGTCAGCAGACAGTATTGGCTGTTGTATTGGTCACCTCAGTACTACAGGGGCAGCTGGCCGCGGCTGCCGGAAGCCTGGGGGGCGCCGCAGGCGGGGGGAGGCTGCCAGGCGGGGGGGCTGAGCTGCGGGGGGTGGGGGGTGTCAGCTGGGTGGGGGGATTGGCTGTGGGGGGGGATTGGCTGTGGGGGGGCGGTGTTAGCTGGGCCGGGGGGGAGGAGGCGCAGGGCCGGTGCAAGGAAGTTTCGCCTAGGGTGCAAAACTTCCTTGCACCGGCCCTGTCCTGAGTTCCCCATGGGCTGTAATCCTGCCTGGCCCTTATACAGGCTGCATAAAGGGGGTCCCTTCCACCCTAACTGTGCATCCACATAAGGCAGAGATTGATTTTCCCAATCTTTATTTTTCTCTAAGCAGTTACAGGGTAAGCTGGCCGTTTAGAAGGGGGTTGGGGTCAGCTTTGGAGCAACCTGTGTGGAACTCAGAGGGAGAAGCACACATTGCAGGATAGAAAGTTTGGAGGAGGACCAGGAAATCAGTCTGAGTGCACATGCCTAGAATGTTAGCAGTAGTTACAGCCCCTCTGTAAACGGTTCTTTTAATAAAGAGCCAGTTTAGGTCCTCTCATGGTATTACCCACATCACGGTACATGAGACAAGCCACATTTGTGCCAGGCTCGGCCCAGCTCTGCAGGTGGAAGGAAGGAATACAATGGTCATGGGATGGGGAGCATGAGACTAAGGGCCAGGATTACTGGGGGATATGACTGCGGCCGGAATTCAGGGCAGAGGAGAGGCTCCAGGGTTGGAAACAGTTTTCCTGTCCCAGAAAATTTTTGAAAAAAAATCCTTTTCCCCCCTCAGGCTAAAGCCAAGAACTTTCTCTCTGACCCCATAAATATGTAATTATTTATACAATATGGAACAGCTCCAAGAGGAGGGTTTAATAGGGTCCCACTCCTCAGCAGCCAAAACACTCAGCTAGGCTATGGCAGACTACTATTCAACCCCATGATATGACTCAGCAGAGGAGGGACTAGAACCGGGTTCACTGCCTCTGAGGTCACTGACTAGCCCGACTAGAACAATCTATACAAGCTCTAACAATAATCAGCCCTAACAAAGAGGCTTTCTCTCACAGAAACTTGACCATGGATCTGAGGAAGCTGCTGGACGCAAGTTTTTATCAAAACAGACCCTTCTGCAGGAAAAGTTGGCTAATCAGCATTTTCCAATGAAAAAACAGTTTGGTTGAAAAGTTCCCAAACTGCTCTACCTGGGAGTGAGTGCTCCATTAAAGTGCAGGACGATAGCCTGAAAAAGGCCAGTGAGGAAGCCGAGGCTGAGTTACTGTCCTGAGCCAGGAGCAGCACCAGCTTTTGTGCCGCCTCAGGCGGCGCCTCCGGGAGAAGCTGCCGCCAAAATGCCGCCGAGGACCCCGGTGGCCGAAGAACCTACTGCAGGAATTCCGCTGAAGTCCCTGGCAGCCAAAGATTCAGTGGTCGCCGCCGAAATGCCGCCAAGGGACATTCAATGCCACCCCACTAATCCTGGTGCCCTAGGCGATCACCTAGGTTGCCTAGTGGAAGCACCAGCCCTGTCCAGAGCTCTTAACTAGAAGACTGGGGTGAGAGGGAGCAGGATCCTGATAGGAGGAAAGCCTTAGTTGGGACAGGCCTAAAACTCATCTGCCAAGGGTATGAGCCAGCGATGAAAGCTAGGGGGAAGATCTGTGGTGTTTTGAACTTTATGTTAATAAACCAGACTGGCAAGAGGGGAGAACTATGGAGAAAACACTCACCGTGTGAAGTCTGATTAACTGGGGAAGGAGGGAAAACAGAGGCAGCAGAGGGGCATAAAGTCACACAGGGTAAGCCCTCCTATGCATTTATGCTTCCCCATATAAGTTACAAACCACTGCCCTGGCATTGCAAGCCTTGGAAGCTCAGAGATAGGGAAAAGAAATGCCATCAATAACCCCTTGCTTTGCGAAGTGAAAGCAGTAGAGAGACACCTATAATCCCCCAGTGTTGACAGCAATAGAACTACACTCAGCTGACCACCAAGGAGAATCATATAAAAATACCCAAACCCATCTCTCCATGATGGATGGTCTATGTACAAACACTAAAGTTTATTCCCTTTATCACTGCTATCTATTGATGCTGAGCTACTAAGTAATCTGAGGGAAACTAGTAAGCAATCACCATGATAAAAGTAAAATGGATTGGGGATAAAGAAGGAATTTCATCAAAACCCTCATGATCAGAATAATATTGTATGAGAATGGTAAGCTATATGTCCGTCAGCCTGCAAGAGTTTGCACAGGAAACTAAACCTATGGAGACTGGTGTTAGTTTAGGGATATTTTTTCCAGCACCAATGAAAAATATCAGCCTAATCCTGCAAATTGTGACTCATGTGAGTATCCCCTTTGACATACTGAAACCAATGAGACTATTCACATCTTCCCCAAAGCCTTAGGGCTTGCTGTGTTCACGAGACTGCAGGCTGGGAACTGGCTGCTTTAGTTAACTGCATCACAACAGTGTGTGTATGTCGGGGGCAAGGTGTGGGAACTCCCACTGACTAAACAGGAAGTAATGGATGAGTGGAGCATGGCTCCAACCCATCATATGCTGGATATTCAAGTTACCCCTCTTTACTGCACTCTCTATATGGGCAAGAATCCCATTGTCTTTCATGGGAATTTTGTGTGAGTGAAAATTAGACCCTTGGGAATCAGGCCCAGCAGGTATAGATGCTTATTACACTTTCTGGGGTGGTGATGGGAAATCACTTTCGGTGACTCAAATTTGATCCACTTGCTCTCGGCCCAAAGCAGATTTTTTGTGTGTGGCAAGTTTCAACCCCCTGCAGTGTTGAGATATCTACCAGTGGGGAATTGAACGTACTTTTTGTGCCTGAAGACATCTTTCAGAGGCTTTCATTTTGCAGTAATTACTCCACTTTAAAAAAACCAACAAAACTCAGACTTGACATGGAGATAGTCCTCAACAAGCAGAGAGCAATTAGCTTTTTAGGAGTAGGGGCAAATGGTTTAGAAATAACAAAGGTATATGTGTCACAGGATGGGTGAGGTAATTATATTTTATTGGCTCAACCAATAAAAGATATTACCTAACCTACCTTGTCTCTTTAATATCCTGGTACCAACATGGCTACAACAACTCTAGAAACAAAAGTGTAAGTGTTTATTTAGACCATAGGGCTAGATTGCTGTACAGCAATCCATTGCTAGTGCACCAGGATCTCATTCAGGCCAATAATTTAGCAGATCCAAAGGAGAATTAGCCATTTATGTGGATAACAGAGATATTTGGAGTTACAATTGTCATTTGCCAGTCTCCATCTCTTAGAGGTTAGGAGAGTATATTTCCTGGGGGCAGGTGACATCATAATTGATTACTGCAAGGTTTTTTCCTCTGAGGCAGCTGGATCTGGTTGCTATTAGTGATAGGATACTGGACTTGGTGGACCACTGGTCTGATCCAGTATGGCAAATCCTATGTTTTCCTATTGTGCAGCCTTCAGGTTGGTGAGCACTTCGCTTGCTCATGTGAGCAGCCCCAATTAAACCAATGTGAGGAAGGGTAGTGCAATCTAGTCTAAGCTTTGCAGGTGGGTTGTGGCACATTGTGTATTGCCTGAAGCATGTGTGAACTCTACCCTGCAATGAATGCAGAGGGCATGCATAGGTAGAAGTGAATGCAGAATTTTGCCCTTAAGTGTTGTTTCAGCATGTGATCCTTTGTGTCTCTCATCGTTCATAGGGATAAATGCATGCTGTCCTGCTCAGTGTGTGATGCTCATTTGAATCTCATCTCTGTGAGCCGCATACTGTCGTGATTTCGCTGTGTGTCTATTTGACCAAAAAAGGGACCCCATTCCTCAGCCCTCACTCAAGGCAAACCTCTCTCTGAAGCCTTGGAAGGTTCAGGGATGCCAAGGAGAGCTTTGTCCAAGTGAGGACGCCCCTGAGATACTATGGGCCTGAATCTTTGTGTGGGGCGGCTGTCAGACAGACCATGCTGTGTGGTTCTCTGCCCTGGGGCAGGTTAGAGCAATCTGAAGGACTGTTTTATCTTATACCACCTGGCTATGGGCCCCGAGGGACCATTTGTCTGCAGGGGATAAGCAGAGCACAGAAAGCTATCCATCTAATCTTAGGACTTTGCACTGCTGCCCACCACTGTTGTTTCTCAGCACCCTCCATGAACAATCAATGGGAAGAGCAAAGTTCCTAGCGGAGTCTGTGGAGTAGTTCCAGCTTCTCCGTCTGCCCAACCGCTGGACCAGGGGCTGCAAGCACAGAGGCACAGGAGTCAGCTTTTCCACCCCATTCCACTATCGGGGATTTTTCCGCTGCAGCTGATTTCCACCTCTGCACCAGAGCTGATGTTGCCCCTTTGATTTTGACCTATACAATACCCCATGATACAGCTGCTGAGGATGAAATTCACGTCTCAGCTGCAACTTCATGGTGCACAGGCCTGGTGCTGGATTTCTGCTAACTCCGGTACACAGGCCTTTTTCACAGGGGTGACTATCACCCTGATAGAATGTCTAAGAGCAGCAGGATCTAATCCTCGAAGAGGCGATCACGATGGTACTGATCCTGCAAACACTTACAAAGGGAAGTAACTTTACTTTAATGGCTAGTCACATTTATTTCAATGGGGCTACTCAAGTGGTTAGTAAAATTACTCACGGTTACACGTGTTTGCAGGATCAGGCTCTAAAACTGAATCCTCTGTACAAATTGATGGCAAAACTCTGCTCTTAGACATAAAAACATAAGAGCAGCCATACTGGGTGAGACCAAAGGTCCATCTAGCCCAGGGGTCTCAAACTGAAATGACCACGAGGGCCGCATGAGGACTAGTGCATTGGCCCGAGGGCCGCATCACTGACCCCGCCCCCTTGCTGCCCCCAGACCCGCCCCAACTCCACCCCTTCCATTAGGCCCCGCCCCTTCTCCGCCTCCTCCCCCGTGTGCACAGCTTCCCGCTCCTCCCCCCTCCCTCCCAGAAACTGCAAAGCTCTTCCCATGCGGCCTGCGGAGCTCTTCCCTGCAGCCCGCCGGGCTCCCTGCACCCCACCCCCACCCCCCATTATTTTTTTTAACTCCCTGGCAGTTCCCGCCGCCATACAGTTGTTCTGGCAGCGGGAACTGCCTGGGGGTAAAAAAAAAAAAAAAAGAAAAAAATATTTTTTTTAAAGGGGTGGGGGGCGCGGGGAGCCCGGCGGGCCACAGGGAAGAGCTCCGTGGGCCGCATGCTGCCTGCGGGCTGCGTGTTTGAGACCCCTGATCTAGCCAATGCTACAGTAATAACAAGAACAGAGATTGGCTGGGCAGATCTCAACAAAGAACTTTGCTTTGAGCTATGACAGTTACAGTTTTGGGGGCCCTCTGGGTTCCTTGCTTTTTATGCATATCAAATCATGCCTATAGTGTTGCTTGACTTTGGGATTGAACATGTTTGGGTTTTTATTTTTGAATTAACTTTTAACTCTGAGTTTGGACTCTGAGTGTAATATACACATAATCAGCTGAGGCATGGTGGCATGATCAGTATACATGGAGCACAGGTTCAAGAAATCACTATAGCGAGTTTTCATATGTGCATACACACAGATTTCCTCATCTGTAAAATGGGGATAGGAGTTCCCTGCCTCCAAAGGGCTTTGTGGAGATAAATTTCCATTAATGATTCTTAAGTGCTCAGATAATGCTATACTGCGAGCTAGATAAGTACCTAAGTAGACAGCAAGGAATGGTCAGCCTGGTGAGATATCCAGAAATAATCTAATGAATCAAACAATAGGCAAAATGAAAATGCAAATAAGCCACAGAGATATAAACAGGTTTCAGAGTGGTAGCCGTGTTATAAACATGCAGGAAGGAAGAATGAAAGGTTTCTCTAGTACTTACCTGTATTGCATTGACTTCAAGTAGCCCTTAAGTGGAACTGACGGTATTACAAACACAATAAGCACTTCTAGACAAACTGGAATAACAATCACTTCAGGAGCCTGGAAGCATTCAGAATTCTGCTGTTGTCAACTCTTTCAGTGGCTTTAATTTTCAATGGTAAGCACAACTCCTATATAGTGTTGTCAAAACCGCAATGAAGTTATGTCATTGAATATTAAAAACGCTGGCCCGCAGAATGCCAAACACAGAGATTTGAATTTCATGCTCTCTACTAAACATCAAGACAAATATGTCTAATTTCATAAAAACCTCACCAGCCACTGCAAGACTGACAGTGAGCCCCAGGGTTACCACTTCCCCAGTGCAAACGGGAGTTCACATGGTAATAAAGCCCCATCTACCAGGCCGGGGAAGTGGAGGAGAGAGAAAGAGGACTGGGGGTAGGATTCGGGATGCAACAAGGCATGGAGAATGCAGGGCCCTAGTGGTAAAGTTCGCTGCTGGGTAGTTTTTACTCTCTGTTGAGCACGTGTTGCAGGGTCCCCCTGTGCCGAACTGCAGAAGATATGAGTCTGTTACAGCCCTGGCTAAAGAAAGTTGGTTCTTTAGCTCACACTGAAGCAACTCCTTTGTTTCACCTCTGGAAGTCCCCAGCTCAAGCCTCCATTATTGGCTAAGATAGTGCCCATCCCACAGCGGGCTAATTCTGCACCCTCAAACTAGAGCTTCTGTGGTGCATAGGCCTCCTGTGGCCTTTCTGCCCTGAGGTGAATTTCACCCTATTGGCAGAAGTCCATAGGCCAGGTCTAGCTACGGGGTGGGCAAAGGCCCTTTAAGTATGAACTGCTTGCAGCAGCCACTGGGCCTCATCTCCATGGTTACACAATATACCTTCTCCTTCCCTTTGGGGCCTTGAGAAAGGTGCTGGGTTGACCCTGAAGGTCGAAAGCTTGTATCTGGTCCCAGACGATGAAGTTCACTCTATGCAAAGGGCCAGCAAAAGGCATAGGCCTCATTTAAGCCTTTGAAATCAAGCTTAGAGGGTGCATCGTCCTTGCGCTGACCCTCTGCACAGGGAGGAATTTCACCCCAGGTAAGTACAATGCAGGCAGCGACTGAGGAAAGTTTAGTCCTCTGGGCCTGCTCAGCCCAGAGTCTCTCTGCTAAGACTGCCAACAGGAGGGCTAACTGATGCTAAATGTGTGTGTGTGTGTTTGGGGGTGGTGGTCTTATGTCCTTTCTGTACCCCTGTCCACTCAGTAGTTGATTGAGACCCACCAAACTCATCTCACATGGGGCTTTGATAATTAAAAATCATCCATCAGCCCTGAGTGCACTCTTCCTGCCTAACAAATAATACACAATAACGAGCGTTTCCTGAGAGAGCACCAAAAGCCGAAGAGATACATAACATTTCTCCCAAAGTTACACTGGTGGCAAGATGTTTCCCTCTGATTGGATAATTTTATTTCCTTGGGGGGCCTCTATGTGCTTGCAGAAGTCTGAAGATGCTCCATTTTACCAATGTTTATACCCTCTGAGACCTTGCATTATTAATAATGCTAATTATTACAATTATTTATTAGTAGTTGAGGGATGAGAGAGCTTTCACCCGTGCACAAAGCACAGAAGAAGAGACAGACCCTGTCCCATGAGGCTTTCAGTTCAACTTCGAGATCCTGTGAGAATGCAGAGGACGAAGGTTGAGGGTGTTTGGTGACCCACAAAATCAGCTCAGAAATGGACAGAGAAATTGACCTGATGTCAATTTCTCAGGTGGGTTAATGTTGGTGGGGCTGGCAAAAGAAGTGTCCTCCAAGACTCAATCCTGCAGAGTGCTGTTCAATTTCTGGTGGCGAGGAGTTCCTTCGTCTGCCACTGAAATCCACAGCAGGCCCCGAGAGAGGGTGGTCCTGAAGATTGCAGAGGTGCAGGGTGGTGGATATGGACCTGCGCCCCAAACTGTGTTTTATGTCTAGAATTAATGAGGTGGTGTGTTGCAGTGTTGGGGAAGCAGATGCTTTCAGTGCATGCCCCTGCCACTGACACAAGGCCTATGATTGCAAACCATGAATACAGAATGGGTCTAATGGCCAAACGATGGAGCCACCATCAGAGTGCCATGCCCTTGGATGGCCAATGAGGGAAAACCAGTTTGAGGCAAAAGGAAGACTTCAAACCTGGGTCCTTTAATAAGAGCCAGTGACCAAATGGTATTTAGGCTCAGGCTCAAAGGGAGGGTGTAGGTTTGAGATAAGGCAGTTCCCCATAGATGGACAAGCTCTCTGGAAGGGAAATTGAGACCAGGCTAGGTCCCAAGAGTGTCTGGGCTAGCTAGAAGGATGTGAGTTGGGTCTATTCTATTCCTGTAACTCAAGAGGGAATCCCATCTAGTTGAGCTTTTGCAGTTTTGGTTTCGCCAAATCTGCATGTTCCAATGCAAAAATAGTTTAACTGAAAAATTCCTGAATAGCTGTAGCCGTAATCCTAGCAGTTGTGTTAGCAGCTTGTGGCGGTTAATCTAGGCAGTGTTGTTGTAGCTCTGTTGGTCCCAAGATATTAGAACAACAAGGTGGGTGAGGTAATATCTTTTATCGGACCAACTTCTGTGGGTGAACGAGCTTTACAGTTCCACAGAGCTCTTCTTCAGGTCTGGGACCGGTATTAAGAGTGTCACTGCTAAATACCAGGTGAAACAGATTGTTTAGCATAAGTAGTTAACACTTAGGCCTGGTCTACACTGGGGCGGGGATCGATGTGAGGTACACAACTTCAGCTACGTGAATAACATAGCTGAAGTAGACGTGACTCTATCGACTTACCACGCCATGAGGATGCCGCAGGGTCGATTGCCACTGCTCCCCTGTCGACTCCGCTTCTGCCTCTCACCGGGGTGGATTACTGGAGTCAACCGGTAGAGCAGAGCGCTCAGGGATCGATTTATCGTGTCTACAATAGACGCAAAAAATCGATCCCTGAGAGATCGATCACTATCCGCCGATTCGGTGGGTAGTGTAGACGTGGCCTTATTGTAAGATACCATTTAAGACGAAGTGCCCAGTTAACAACTCTGCAGTCATAGGACACACATGCAGGAGTTAGTGAGTTACAGATTGTTGTAATAGGCCATAAATCCAGTGTCTTTATTAAGACCGTGATTTTTAGTGTCTAGTAAAGTTAATAATTTATGCTCCTAGACGTGTCTGTTGAAGGTGTTCCACCGGTTTCCTTTGAGGACAAGGACTAAGAGGTCAGATATGGGGTGATCATTCTGTGAAAAGTGTTCACCTGCAAGCGATATGATGTATTTTTCATTGATCATATTTCTGCGTCAGTTCATGTACGAGCACAGCGATTGTCTGGTTTCTCCCACGTAGTTGTTATTGGGGCATTTACTGTACAGGATGAGGTATGCCACATGTTGTGATAGGCATGCGTAGGATCCAGGCTCTTGAAAGGTGTGTTGTGGAGAGTATTGCTCATTGTAACAGTGGAGAGATGTCTGCAGGTTTTGCATCTGTTGTTATGCCAAGTGTGGTGCTGCTTTGAGTTGGCGGGTCCTGGTCTATGGGAAGTTTGCTTTTGATAATGAGCGTGGCGAGACTGGCGGTTGTTTAAAGGCCAGAAGAGGGGGTTGGGGAAAGATTTATTTCAGCACGTAGTCCCTATCGAGTATGGATTGTAATTATTTAATGATACCCTCTATTGGTTCCAGTGTGGGGAGGTAGGGGATGATTAGGCATGTACGGTTGGAGGGGTATCTTTTGTCCTATTTTAAAGCCGTTTCTCTCTGGGTATTTGTGTGGCCCATTCTATGATGCAATCTACTGCTCCGGTGGAGTGTCCTTGTTTGGTGAAGGTGGTTTGAAGTGTGTTAGAGGTGTATCCTGGCCTCAGCCCTTCTGATTTTGTCCATGCGAAAGAATCAGGGCAAGCAAGCCCTACCTAGTCAGTTTATTACACTCCACCTTCCTGCCACTATGCAGGAAGTGATTTTTATACAGAAAACATGTTCTATGGAATAATAACCGATGTGCGACTGGAGACTGACCAGATCCAAAAGGCTGAGCCTAAGCGACTTCTGACGTGGGAATTGTTTACAATCTGAGCCAGGATCACAACGGTCTTTCCTCTGGGCCTAACCAACACCCTGGATCAAGTATCTCCAATCTCGGGGGCGTGGGGGGTTTAAGCGCTGGACCCCAAATGACTTCATTTCTGCACATTACCTTTTATGGATTTATTTATGGCCCATATTGTGGTGGCATGTAGCGTATGGCTAGGTTGCAGGTGGGAGCAAGTCTCGCAGCCCGTGGAGACAGATTGGCTCCAGCTCTGCTCAAGCTAGCACAGTAAAAAGGGCAATGTGGACATGGCTGCTCGGGCCCTCCGGCTCACCCAACCCCCCCTGCATCTGAGCTTGGGTGACTAGCCTGAGTCTGTGCCAGAACCGCCATGTCCACACGGCTATTTTCAGCAGGCTCGCTCCAGGGAAGCTAGAGTCATAGAATCATAGACTCTCAGGGTGGGAAGGGACCTCAGGAGGTCATCTAGTCCCACCCCCTACTCAAAGCAGGACCAATCCCAACTAAGTCGTCCCAGCCAGGGCTTTGTCAAGCCGGGCCTTAAAAACCTCTAAGGAAGTAGATTCCGCCACCTCCCTAGGTAACCCATTCCAGTTCTTCACCACCCTCCTAGTGAAATAGTGTTTCCTAATATCCAACCTAAACCTCCCCCTCTGCAACTTGAGACCATTACTCCTTGTTCTGTCATCTGTTACCACAGAGAACAGTCTAGATTCATCCTCTTTGGAAACCCCCTTTCAGGTAGTTGAAGGCAGCTATCAAATCCCCCCTCGCTCTTCTCTTCTGCAGGCTAAACAATCCCAGTTCCCTCAGCCTCTCCTCATAAGTCATGTGCTCCAGTCCCCCTAACTAGTCTGAGTCTCTCTATCCGGGTTGGGAGGCATGCCCCAAATGAAGTGTAGACCTACCCTTAAAGGGCAAAGTCCAGACTGGCACTGTAGAAACATGTAGCAAGAGGCAATCTGTGCTCCAAAGCCCTTACAGTCTGAATAGACAAGACAGACAAAAGGTGGGAGAAAAGAAGTATAATTTTCCTCATTTTATAGATGGGGAATGAGGCACAGAGAGATTAAGGTCAAAACTCTTAGTATTGGCCTAACTCTGCTCCTTCTGCAGGCAATGGTAAAATTCCTTTTGACTTCAGCGGGAGTAGTGTTAGCGTAATCATGAGTGGTTTTGAAATTCACACCTTAAGTGACATGGTCCAGCTCACACAAAGAGTCTGTAGTGGAGGCAGGAAATGAAGCCATATCCCCTTAGCGCCTACATCTCCTATGTGCTATTTACAAGATCGTCCATCTTCCCCCAGTACAATGGCAATGTCTCCTGCACATGGTGGGCAAGTTTTGCCTCTAGACATTTTTGTTTACACAAGCACAGCCCTCCCTGTATCAAAAGCACATGAAAGAGCATTCCCAGCACAGCATGCTGTTGTGGAGCAAAACAAGCTTACCTATGTTTCACGAATGAAGGTTCATGTTTTGACATTGACTAACTCATCCGTGCTCAGGGCACAAGCGTTCAGACAATCTCCATCACCAGTTTCCCTTTAGGAATCTTGATCTCTCCCAAGGAAGCCAAGAAACAAGCCCAATTCCTTTCATTAGTCCCTGGCCGACAGACAACGTCAGAGGGAGGATATTACAACTGTCACTCTCTCTGCCCCTAGACAGGCTGCAGATGAGACAAGAGAGAGGTGCACAAAAAATCTCTGTGTGGCAACTTTTTAATGTGTTTGTATCCACGTGGCTTTCATTGAGTGCTTCCAAACTAGTTTGCCTGCATGATGTGGCTGGGAAATACTGCAGGAGAAATACTTTTCTCTCTGCATCTTTCTTTGACAATAGCTGGTTCACTGAATGAAGAACCTGAGGATGTATATCGAACTTGGGCATGAAGAGTTAGTTCGATATCTATTGGAGTTTGAGAGAGGCACAGAGTAGCAATGGCCGACTGTTAGTTTGGAGAAGGATGATATTTTGGTTACTGCACAGGACCGGGAGTCATACGATCTGGGTTGTATCCCAGAGTCTGCCATGGACTTCTTTGAACAACATACTTCGTTTTTATTAATATTTGTATTGAAGTGGCAACTAAAGGCCAAGAGCAGGGCCCCTTTCTGCTAGTTGCTGTTCATATGCATAATGAACAACAGTCCCTGCCCAGAAGAACTCTACATAGGCCACACCAGGAGGGGAAACAGAGGCAGAGAGAGAAAGCGGTCGGCCCAAAACCACCAGTCCAAAACCGGAACCCAGATCTCCAGAGTGGGTCACTATCTTTTAGACCACAGTGCCTCTGCTTACACGCATTAGCTCTAAATTCCTATAATGTGCTTATTTTAAAAAAAAATCAGTATCACTGTTTTGTCTTTGCTCCTTACACAACATTAAGAATATGGGGAAATCAGACTGGCACCACAGGATTCTAAGTAACCATGTTTATTAACTATATATAAATATACAAGGCCAATCTACCTATATACACGGTGAGACCTTAAATTACATCCCATAAACATGATTTGGGCTAGCATTGGACTGCATTCCTATAGGCCAATACAAAAATTTGCAACATTGTGTTGTAAACTCTCTTCATCTGGGGTTACAGCTTGAATCGCTTGCTTGAATGTCTGAATAAATATTTCCACTTATGCATTTGGGAGAGGATGGTGAGGCGCTGATATGACCTGGCTGATACTATTGTTGTAGGCAGTGTTGTTGTAGCTGTGCTGGTCCCGGGGTATTAGAGAAACAAGTTGGGTGAGGTAATATCTTTTATTAAACAAACTTCAGTTGATGAGAGAGACAAACTTTCAAGCAAGTCCTGAAGAAGAGCTCTGTGTGGCTCAAAAGCTTGTCTCTCTTACCAACAGAAGATGGTCCAATAAAAGATATTACCTCAACCACCGTGTCTCTCTAATCATAGATCATCAGAGTTGGAAGGGACCTTAGGAGGTCATCTAGTCCAACCCCCTGCTCAAAGCAGGACCAATCCCCAACTTTTGCCCTAGATCCCTAAATGCCCCCCTCAAGGATTGAACTCACAACCCTGGGTTTAGCAGGCAAATGCTCAAACCACTGAGCTATCCCTCGTGGTATGGCTGCTACTGTTTATTTTAACAAACAACTAGAACTCTTCAGATGTGACTTGTGTTCCATTGTCACTTAAAATCTGTTCAGAAACTCCGATCTTTGGAAACACGGGTCTTAGCACACCCACCATCTGTGCTGAACTAGTTGTGTTCATACAGAAAAGTTCAGGCCATTTAGAATGACCATCTACTGCAATCCAAAACTTATGCCTCATAAATGGTCCAACATAGACTATGTGGATTTGCTGCCCTGGGTAGCTGGCCACTCCGAAGGATGCAACATGTTTAGGCAAGCATGCATTGCATTTGTTGACAAGTTTGGCACTGTTTTGCCATTTCCTCTATTTGTGTATCAATCCCCAGCCAGGACTTTCATTTTTACAATTCTCAGCTTATCTTCTTGTAAATCTTGGAGTACGTGGGACCTGAGCTTCACAGGAATAACCATGCTGGTGCCACACATTAGGTCATCTTGAGATACGTTTAACTGTTCTTTCCGAGCAAAGGAAGCTAGACGTTGTTTGTGTCCATGACTCCATCCACACATCGTATGGTCATACATTTTGTTAGAGGGCTTGTTCCTTCACCCTCTCACTTCCCTGGTCCTTCTCGCATGAACAGAGAGCAACAATACCCAAAGTTCGAAGGTGCAAACAATTTGATGTTTATTGGGGTGAACTTCCAGCAAGCTTAAATCCAAGTTCCTTTTCCCTTACTTTCGAATCCCAACTTACTTCCTGTTTGCCCCTAATTTATAGAGTAATATTCTCAGCTATACCTTAACCAATCATTTTACTGAAATCTATCTAACCAATCCTAACATACTGTAACATAATTCTCTAACCAAGTATATCTCAACACCTTAGTTAACTTACCTAGCAAAATTAATTATACAGCAGACAGAAACAATTAGAGAACCAGACAGATTAACAATAGAAAAGTGGGGGCCATAAAGATAAAACATACAGAAATGAGGGTTTCACAACCAGAACTATTGAGAAGTGATTTCTTGCTGACAGGATGCTACCAAACTAAGGGCTGGTCTACACTGGGGCGGGGGATCGATCTAAGAAACGCAACTTCAGCTATAAGAATAGCATAGCTAAAGTTGACGTTTCGTAGATCGAACTAAGTTTACTTACTGCAGGTCCACGCGGCGCAGGCAGGCTCCCCCGTCGACAGCGCTTCCTCCTCTCAGTGAGCAGGAGTTCCACAGTCGACGGGGGAGCGCTTCTGGGATCGATTTATCGCGTCCAGAGGAGACGTGATAAATCGATCCCAGAAGATCGATCTCTACCCGCCGAATCGGGCGGGTAGTGTGGACCTAGCTTAAGTTTTCTTTAACCATCTTTATCTGGTGGTGATAGGCATTATCAGGATAGGATTGTACCCTAACAGCCCAATAACACCTTATTTCAATGCGACTAATTTGAAATGTGAGGATGTGACCATACGCTTCCCAGCTTATGGCTGCCTCTGCTGCTTAGCCAAAGGCCTTATCTTAAGAAAAGGGCCTCAGACTGTCACAGTGGGAGAAGGCCCTTACACAGATTCTTTCTTTTATACCTCTATAACTAGCTAAATGATAAAAATATATCTAAATTCTTAAAGTCTAGGCCTTTACAGGCAGGCCTGAATATCTATATCCTAACACATTTTAGCCAGCACTGGATCATTTTTAGTCCTATGTTGTACCACTACACGGTCTAGTGCATTCTATTCCTGGATTAGGATCCCATCCTCATTGCCAGTTGTTGTGTCTTTGCTATTTACACAACATTAAGAATATGAGGAATCCAGACCTGCACTGCTGGATTCTAAGTAACCCTATTTATTATTGATGTGCAAGTATATAAGGCCTAGCTATCTATTCACACTGCTGCTCTGGCAGGGTTCTGAATAGGACAGAGAGGGCTTCCAAACTATTTAAAGGGATTTTCCCCAATCCCTGTGCCCTACAATCATAATATCTCCATCTACCACTTTGTGAGAGAGCTGTCCACTTCTGGAAAAAAACAAGATCTAGTGCAGTGGTTTTCACTCTGTGGTCCGCAGACCCCTGGGGGTCTGCAGACTATGTCTGTGATTTCCAAAGGTGTCCACACCTCCAATCAATTTTTTCTAGGGGTTCACAAATGAGAAAAGGTTGAAAACCACTGATCTAGTGTGATGCATTTGGTGACTGAGGTTAAAGCATTCTCAGTCAAGGGTGCCCAACTTTGGAATGAGTTCTTGAAAGAGATAAGACTAAGTCAAAGCTGGCCAGCTTCTGAACATGTTATTTCCTATAGACATTCCACCACACGGGACAGGAATATGTGGATATGGAAGCCATAAAAACTAGAAAAAATATTTTACAAAAATTCCTAATATTTGGAAGAGAAAAATCTAATATGAAGTCCAATATGGACAATGCTATACAGATCTTAGTTGTCCAGTACTTAAAATACAATGGTGACAGGACAACAAATATAGAGAGAGGAACTGGCTAAAAAATGGGGAGAAGGAAAATTGCAAGAATTTGCATCAACATTTTTCTCTTTTTTGCTGAAATTCAAAATTTTGATGAAAGCTTTCATAGAAAAAACAACATTAAAAAATTGACTAACTCTAATTATAGAATCATAGAATATTAGGGTTGGAAGAGATTTCATGAAGTTATCTAGTCCAATCTCCTGCTCAAAGCAGGACCAACACCAACTAAATCATTCCAGCCAAGGCTTTATCAAGCCGGGCCTTAAAAACCTCTAAGGATGGAGATTCCACCACCTCTCTAGGTAACCCATTCCAGTGCTTCACCACCCTCCTAGCGAAATAGTGTTTCCTGATATCCAACCTAGACCTCCCCCACTGCAACTTGAGACCATTGCTTCTTGTTCTCTAATCTGCTGAGAACAGCCGTGCTCCATCCTTTTTGGAACCTCCCTTCAGGTAGTTGAAGGTTGCTATCAAATCCCCCCTCAGTCTTCTTTTCTGCAGACTAAATAACTCCAGTTCCCTCAGCCTCTCCTCGTAAGTCATATACCCCAGCCCCTTAATCATTGCCCTCCACTGGAATCTTTCCAATTTGTCCACATCCTTTCTGTAGTGGGGGGACCAAAACTGGACACAATACTCCAAGTGTGGCCTCACCAGTTCCAAATAGAGGGGAATAATCTGCTGGCGATGTTCCTACTAATACAGCCCAATATGTCGTTGGCCTTCTTGGCAACCAGGGCACACTGATGACTCATATCCAGCTTCTCATCCACTGTAATCCCCAGGTCCTTTTCTGCAGAACTGCTGCTTAGTCACTCGGTCCCCAGCCTGTAGCGGGGCATGGGATTCTTCCTTCTTAAATGCAGGACACAAAAATCAGTACCACCAACAGATTGGCTTGGGAATAAAAGAGAAATATGGTTGGTTTTTTTTGACATTGGCATGATGGGTAATCCAGATGATGGAAAGGATAGAGAAGAGAAGAGGAAAAGTAGGAGAGGGTGAAGAATGATGGCAGGGGAATAATATCTGAGAAATCTGCTAATGGCCTACTGAGCATTATGCATCTGGGAAAATGGAGAAGGGGCTATACTGCATTTCTATGGAGTGCATGAAAAGAAAACTCCATCATCTGTCATCTTGAAGAAATTGGCATGCTCTAGCATGGGACGGGTTTGGGCGTACTTCCAATCTGCTAGTCACTCATCACTGAAAATTTTTTTCCACATCTCCCACACAATTGTTATTTTTATCATTATTATTATTATTATTTTTAATTGAGTTGGATCTTTTTCCATTACATTTTTATAGCTTTTAATCATCCAGGCAACCCTCACTTCCACCCCAAATGCCGTACTCTGCTTAATTTTTTCTTTCAGATGCCATTAAGACAGATTCCTTAAGTGGTTAGGTTTCCCCAATCCACTCTTTGGGTACAATGATAAGTAAAATGTGTCATAACAAACCCACATATATAGCATACAAATGTTGCATCCGATCTTACTGGTATGAAAATCCAGAATTTACTAGCATATTTGGATAGATAATACCTCTGATTAGGGCAGAAATGTTTCTACTGGAGATTGTATGAAAATGGCAGTTCAGGCTTAACCCTGCCTAATTGGTAATGAAAGAGGTGCTGGGGCTCAAGCAATTTTTTTTTTTACTTTCATAAGTGATGTGGCAAGCCCAGAGGTGCCGTGGCTAGGAACTGCCAAGCTGAGAAGTGCTCAGCCCTGGCAAACCCTGGCACAAAATAAGCATGGGGTTTAAGAGTTTTAATTTTAGCAGGGACATTGCCTTGATGGATGACCTTGATTGGGCTAAGTGACTTAGGTCAATACTTGAGACCTGAGATTAGCCTCCAGTGGCCAGATCTTCAAAGTTCTAGATCCAACTGGCTTCATTAGAAGCAGGGGGCTAATCAGCTATTCTATAATTCAGCACATAGGTGACTAAATGTAGATTTAGGGAATTAACTTTAGACTTCCACATTAAAAAAGGAGGTGCTGTTGTCATCATGAACAGGTCTGACTACCAAAAGGAGGCTGCCAGACAACTCTCCAATACCAAATTCTACAGGCCACTCTCCTCAGATCCCACTGAGGAATACACTAAGAAACTGCACCATCTACTCAGGACATTCCCTACACTAACACAAGAACAAATCAACATACCCTTAGAGCCCCAACCGGGGTTATTCTACTTACTACTACTACTATAGAGGTATATAAAATTATGAGTGGTGTGGCGGAAGTGAATAAGGAAAAGTTATTTACTTGTTCTCATAATAAAAGAACTAGGGGCCACCCAATGAAATTAGTGGGCAGCAGGTTTAAAACAAATAAAAAGAAGTTCTTCTTCACACAGCGCACAGTCAACCTGTGGAACTCCTTGCCTGAGGAGGCTGTGAAGGCTAGGACTATAACAGGGTTTAAAAGAGAACTGGATAAATTCATGGAGGTTAAGTCCATTAATGGCTATTAGCCAGAATGGGTAAGAAATGGTGTCCTTAGCCTCTGTTGGTCAGAGGGGGGTGATGGATGGCAGGAGAGAGATCACTTGATCATTACCTGTTAGGTCCACTCACTCTGGGTCACCTGGTATTGGCCACTGTCGGTGGACAGGATACTGGGCTGTATGGACCTTTGGTCTGACCCAGTACGGCCTTTCTTATGTTCTTATGTTCTTACCCAAGATCCACAAACCTGGAAATCCTGGACGCCCCATCATCTCAGGCATTGGCACTCTCACTGAACAACTGTCCGGATATGTGGACTCTCTACTCAGGCCCTATGCCATCAGCACTCCCAGCTATCTCCGTGACACCACTGATTTCCTGAGAAAACTACAATGCATTGGTAATCTTCCAGAACACACCATCCTAGCCACCATGGATGTAGAGGCTCTCTACACAAACATCCCACACACAGATGGAATACAAGCTGTCAGGAACAGTATCCCTGATGATGCCACAGCACAACTGGTTGCTGAACTCTGTGATTTTATCCTCACGCACAATTATTTCAAATTTGGTGACAATATATACCTCCAGACCAGTGGCACCGCTATGGGCACCCACATGGCCCCACAATATGCCAACATTTTTATGGCTGACCTGGAACAACGTTTCCTCAGTTCTCGTCCACTCACGCCCCTTCTCTATCTACGCTACATTGATGACATCTTCATCATCTGGACCCATGGGAAAGAAACTCTGGAAGAATTCCACCATGATTTCAACAGCTTCCACCCCACCATCAACCTCAGCCTGGACCAGTCTACACGGGAAGTCCACTTCCTAGACACTACGGTGCAAATAAGCGATGGTCACATTAACACCACCCTATACCGAAAACCCACTGACCGCTATGCCTACCTACATGCCTCCAGCTTCCATCCCGGACACACCACACGATCCATTGTCTACAGCCAAGCACTGAGGTACAACCGTATTTGCTCCAACCCCTCTGACAGAGACCAACACCTACAAGCTCTTCACCAAGCATTCTCAAAACTACGCTACCCACATAAGGAAATAAGAAAACAGATCAACAGGGCCAGACGTGTACCCAGAAGCCTCCTGCTGCAAGACAAACCGAAGAAAGAAACCAACAGAATTCCTCTGGCCATCACTTACAGTCCTCAGCTAAAACCTCTCCAACGGATCATCAGTGATCTACAACCCATCCTGAACAATGATCCCTCACTTTCACAGGCCTTGGGAGGCAGGCCAGTCCTCGCCCACAGACAACCTGCCAACCTGAAGCATATTCTCACCAGAAAATACAGACCGCACTATAATAACTCTAACTCAGGAACCAATCCATGCAACAAACCTCGATGCCAACTTTGCCCACATATCTACACCAGGAACACCATCACAGGACCTAACCAGATCAGCCACACCATCACCGGTTCATTCACCTGCACATCCACCAATGTAATATATGCCATAATATGCCAGCAATGCCCCTCTGCTATGTACATCAGTCAAACTGGACAGTCCTTACGCAAAAGGATAAATGGACACAAATCAGCTATAAGGAATGGCAATATACAAAAGCCTGTAGGAGAACACTTCAACCTCCCTGGACACACAATTGCAGACTTAAAGGTAGCCATCCTGCAGCAAAAATACTTCAGGACCAGACTCCAAAGAGAAACTGTAGAGCTTTAGTTCATTTGCAAATTTGATACCATTAGCTCAGGACTAAACAAAGACTATGAATGGCTAGCCAACTACAAAAGCAGTTTCTCCTCCCTTGGTGTTCACACCTCAACTGCTAGAAGAGGGCCTCACCCTCCCTGATTAAGTTTACCTCGTTATCTCTAGCCTGAATCTTCCCTTCACATTTATATCTGCCCCTGGACATTTCCACTGCTTGCATCCGAAGAAGTGGGTATTCACCCACGAAAGCTTATGCTTCAATACCTCTGTTAGTCTATAAAGTGCCACAGGACCCTTTGTCGCTTTCACATTAAAAAAGTTTGTCTTAGAAGTCACTTCCCAGTTCAAACCCAGTTCAAGTTACTGACTGAAGGCGACTTGTATTCACGTCTTCATATTTCAGACTATGCTGCCTAAAAAGCAGAAGCCTCAGGGAAAAACACATGCTTCTCAGCTGAGATTTCTAGAATAAATACATAAATAACTTAAAGGTGAACTCAAATGCTTTGTAGAAAAATAATATAGGAATACAAAAAAAAATGATGCTGATGCTGGATTGCTGAAATAAGCAAGCTTAAAATGACATATAAATACAGTTTGAAACAGGATAGTTAAAGAGCAGTCCCTCTCAGTTAATACCATAGTCTGAATTTAGGTTCCTGAGCTTATTATTAGCATTAGTGAGCCAGATCTTTATCGGACGTAAATGGATTGATCTCCGTTTACTTCAATGGAGCTATGGCAATTTACACTAGATGAGGATCTGGTCTGTTTTTTTCTGCCATGACATATGTGGAAAACCTGGCAGGCAAAGATGAGGAATTTGAATTTGGGAGTCTGGGAGGTGAATAGAAGCCAATGCAGGGCTGGGGAAGCAGAAGACTTGTGGAGAGAAGCCTGAGAGTTGGGGAGGCCCGAGAGCAGGAGATGGGGAAGCGGTGTTATTCTAGACCGACAGGCGTGTAACTCACGTTACAATCTGTCCCACTGCCTAGATAAGATTAATCTTGCTGACATTAAATGTTCAAAAGAATATTCATTAAACGTTGCAGTCTTCTACTGTGTTTTCCGCCTGTGGATCTGTAATTCTAAAATGGAGCAGAGAGCAAAATTTGGGCAGTTTATATTTCAGGAAAATTTGCTGTAAAGCTTGTGATAGATGCTATATAATCAATAAATAATAGTATCTACAACACCTGTGAGCACAGGCTCTTTGTTAATCAGAATATAAGTCACCAAACATTGCCTGGAACATGAACTATAGTCATATTGTCCATTGTTTCAGGGTTTTGTGTCATGTAACAAATTGGCAGTGATGGAATCAGCAGGAGAAATAACTGGTTTCCAGCAACTCCATTCCATGAAAGGTACCTTAGAGGAAAAAAACCAAACCAAAACAAACAAGCAAACCGCATCAGGCCAACACTGACTTGGAACACCCTGGATGTGATACATTCTTCTTTGGGAAGAGCCTATCATCTGTCCCGATGCTTAGCGCTCCCTAGTATTTAACCAATCAGGGATTACTGTGGTTGAGAATCTTACCCATTTTTCTCAGACACTACGAACTGATCGCTGAGAACATCTCTCAATCTTGACAGACATTTTACCTTGGAACAGAGTGAAGAAAGAAGTTGGAAAACAGCCTTCATCCCTTCCCAATTGTTTCAGATGCTTCTATCCACTGCCTCTAAAAATAGCTAGACTTGTTCTTGTGCACGTAAAAAAGTAGATGATAGAGTTGCGATCTTCAGTCCAGTTCCTAATGGGCAATGGTCCACATCATGAAATCCACCATCCCCATATAGCACCCTTCCCAGTGGAAAGGTCAAGGACTGAATGAACATGGAGATTGAACTATCCTTAGATACCTTCAGGTCAGGGTTGAAGCACATGCTGGGGCAGTATAAGGAACCAACTGCTGGGACTATAACTGTTCTGTCAATAGAGGATTGCAGCGTCCAGGGCTGTCCCTCCAGCACCTTTCACCAGCACTAAATATAAAATAAAAGAATAGATAGTATTAAAGGCGTGACACTATTTGTTTGGCATTTTGTAGTATTCTCAGCTACTTACAGTCACTCAGTCATTAACCATCAAACTCTGTCATCACTAGCGTATGAGCTGTCGGTTCACTCAGGAACAAGGCTACAGAATATTTTTGGCTGCATCTGATTTTTGCCGACATTATGGAGATGGAGAAAAAACAGTTAATCTATTTCATTTAAGTGATCACCATCAGAAGTTCTGGATGGGCAATTTTGTGTCGTTACTTTGTCCCCATCTCATAAAGTTTCATTTACTGCCTTTTTAAGCAAATGATGACTTCAAATCAATTTGTCACACAGTAGCTCTCAAACCCGCCAAACAATAACTATTACTATTCCTGGCTTGTTTGATCCGACTGGCATTTGCAGACTTTATTCCTCCCTTCTTCTCCATATGAGTTGAGTAGAAACCTTTAAATAAATAAAGCAAACCCAGGGCAAACCTCAAAAACAATAACCCAACATCCAAACCCTGGAAAATAATCACAAAAACAGTCTCTGTTATTGTTGTAAGGGGGGGAAATCCAATTATGAGATGTCAATATTTTTCTCCTTTCAATTGCTTCAAAAAGATTTGTGTGTGTATAATTTTTAGGTTGATTTCATTGGCTTTGTCAAAATGAAACAGAAATTATGTAGCTGGGGGGGGGGGGACTTAACCCCCAGCATCCCCCCACCACACACACACATGCTGTGATCGATATCAATTTTCAAATGTACTATTGATTTCAGTAGCCCTTAATTTCAAGGCAAACAATAGTTTCTTTTGTAATTTCCATGCTGCTGATATTACTGCTATCGTTGCTGACCTGTGTGTTGTCAGATAATATTGATTGGATAAGAAATGAAAGAAGAAGGCGGGGGAAGGAGGAGGGGAAGAATGGCATCATCCCATTAAACAGTCTGGAAGAAAAGATCCTGCCCCTTGTATAGACCAAACAGCAGACAGCATGGTCTAGTGGGTAGGTCTCAGGAGACTGGGGTTTTATTTCCAGTTTCCTCACGGATGTGACCATAGGCAAATCCTTTTGCCTCTCTGTTTCACAGAATATTAGGGTTAGAAGAGACCTCACGAGGTCATCTAGTCCCACCCCCTACTCAAATCAGGACCAATCCTCAACTAAGTCATCCCAGCTAATATCTCTCACCTAGGGTGACCAGACAGCAAGTGTGAAAAATTGGGACAGGGGGTGGGGGGCAATAGGAGCCTATATAAGAAAAAGACCCAAAAATCGGGACTGTCCCTATAAAATCGGGACATCTGGTCACCCTACTCTCACCTTGTGTCTGCCTTGTCTATGAAGATTGTAAGCACTGTCGGGCAGGCACTGTCTTTTATTGTGTGTCTATACAGTGCCTAGCAAATATGGTTGGAACCCTTAGGTGTTGCTGTACAGATAATAATACAAATAAAAACATGCAAACCAAGATAGGAACTCGGCAGTCTGAGGCTCAGATTATGCCTCTCTCATCTACCAAAATCAAACCACTTTCTGCTCTCTTCCTGGATCTATAAGGACTTAATCGGTCAAGCCCCCTGCTGACACATCATTGGGGAAAGGATGGTCCCTTGTCTAAGGCATTGAGTTAAGATTCAGGAGATCTGAGTTTAATTCCCATCTCTACCACTAGCTAGCTGCGTGTCCACAGGCAAATTACTTAATCTCTCTGTGCCTTAGTTCACTATCTGTAAAAAAGTGATAATAATCCTTTGTCTCTCTGTCTTGTTGATTTAGATTCTAAATTCTTCAGGAAAAGGGCAGGTTCTTACTCCTAGAACCATGTGGCCCTGACTTTGGTTAGGGCCTCTACATGCGACTGAAATACAAATAATTATTAATAAAAAGCACACTAACTGAAAAAGGGGCAGTTTTTTGCAAATCAATGAGTGGCATGGCAGTGGTTCTATAGTCTACAGACCAATGCAGGAGCATAAATATATGCATAGATTCAAGGATGCACCAAGATAATAAAAGAACTCAGTTGACTTGAATTTCTGGATTGTCAGACACATCCTTGTATCAGAGGGGTAGCCGTGTTAGTCTGGATCTGTAGAAGCGACAAAGAGTTCTGTGGCACCTTATAGACTAACAGACGTATTGGAGCATAAGCTTTCGTGGGTGAATCCCCACTTCTTCGGATGCATCCGAAGAAGTGGGGATTCACCCACGAAGACACATCCTTGGCATTTGTTATATTTAGATGGAATATATGGGCCCAAAGAGTTAAAGGGGTTATCAAGACCCTGTCCAACATAAAACAGTATTAAACAAGGCTTCAGGTTTGGTATACAGAAACCTCAGCCTGCAAACACACCATTAAACATCATGTTAGCCTTTTATTAAAGATACAGAAAAGAAGGGAAAACAGTTAAAAACATTTGAAATGTAAAGTATTAAGTAAGACTTTCATTTTAACAACATCCCTTATTCCCTTTAGCTGGAGAGAGATTTTAGAAGGAACCTCTCTACCCCCACTTGTTTGACAGTCTGTTAGATGGCATTAAAGATGTTAGTACCTGTCCTTTGGAGGGGAAGAGAAGTGAGTTGAGATGGGCTGGAACTGGTTTTGTTTGAATCTGATCGCGTTTCCTAGAAGGTGAAACAGGACAAACACCCGCAAAGGGGGGAAGAAAAGAACAACAAAGATAGAAAATTCAGCTTCTGTCTCTGGCATTGACTCTCACTTGCAACCTCACAGCTGGAGAAACACAGGCACAGCACATGGTCTTATCAGCCATCCGGAGACCTTGAAAACCTGTACCAGCATCAGGCTGTTTGGGGCATTGCTTTTAGCTATCTCTACCTGATCACAGATTTAGAGCACTGTTGGCCTGCTAAGCCAGACTCTTATTAGAAAAAAAGGGAAAAGGAGAGAAGGAGCAGAAATAAGGTGGGGGAAGAAAAGCACACATGGGGGCTGGGGAAAAGAGAGACAAAGTCTAACATCCCAGGTGGTGTCTGGGATTCAGCCAGAGCTGGTAGCATAGGGGATGTCACCTGGGTCCCTTTCTCTGGTCTGGACATCTCTCAGGATCAGGAAGATGAAGGCCCGGGGTCCTAGGAGATGGCAGGAGTGGCAGCCATGATGGTGAAGCTCACTTCAGTAGCCATTCCCCGCCCCCCCCAAGTCACTTTCTTTAAGAAACCCAAAAAGGAGTGGTGGGTGGAATAACCCATCCCCTCATTATTTTGTCTACCTATTAGGCCTAGTTTCTGACACACCAATTTTGATTTTTGGTTCCTTGCTCTTCTTGTTTACCAGGCATGATCTTAACACAATCCTTGAGTAATATCAGTAGCTCTTTTTGTTTGGACTAATTCAGTCTTTCTGTCTGGGACCGTTTCCCATTAACACTTAGGTTATTCTCACATCTTATAAACTTTCACTTATTTTTTACTGCTGAGCTCACAATTAGGATATATTTGTAGACCCAGTTATTACAAGAGATTCCCATTTCCCTTCCAATAGCCACTGCTGAGGAGAGCAGTGCTGAAGACAGTTTTCATGTCCTCTGAGTGTTTGAGAGTTTGACATTTTTTTCCTGTCTTGAAAAGGGCTTAAAAGTCAGAATTGTGCAAATTTTCATGAACTGATAATATTTTTTAAAAAATAAAATAAAATAGGGCCAATTGAAATGTTTTATTTTGATAATTTTGAAACTTTACATGTTAATTTTGACCTTTGAAAAAAACCTACCTTTTTTCAGCACAGATTAACTATTTCAAAACAAAAAGCCACGTTGAATCAAATCCAGAAACTTTTTGTTTCAAAAATGTCAAAATGGGATGTTTTAACAATTTGAAATCCTTTTTTCCCACAAAAAAACTGTTTGGAATTGGGAGATTCATCAAAATTGATCCTTTCTCAAGATCAGTTTTGGTTTTGATGAATTGGCATTTTCTGACCAAAACACGTTTTGTCTGAAATGTCCCAACCAATTATCACCCTGAGCCCCCATCCAGTGTGTTCAGCTCTCAATCCATGTTAAAGCAAGGTCCCACCATGGTATGTGGGACCGAAGTGCTTCTGGGGGTGCTGGCCTTCAGACTGAGACTTAAAACTAAGGTCCTGGATACTTCCAGTAATTAAAAAGCCAATTCCACTTTTCACAAGAAGAGGGGTCTCCATTCTCTTGTCTTGGTCATATGCTGACAAGTGTAATTTTATTCTATCCATTCAAATTCCTTCTGCAGTTTTAATTGGCTACAGTATTAGTCCTCATTCCCTGTCCTGAACTGTTGAATAGTGATGTTCTGTGTGTTTAAACCATTTGTTTTACCCATTCTGAAACTCTGCCTCTTGTAGGTCAGTTTACTACATCACTTCCCTATACTCTTGGATATCTGCAGTGATGGTACATCAGCTGATTCCTACAATAATCTGCTTATTGCAGTCTAATTGCTTTCACTACTAGGAATTTTTATTCATAATATCTTATGATTAAATGTTACAAAGGACCTTACAATATCCTAGGATGCTTTGTTATGTGATATATAATATAGAAGGGCCAGATTTGGATCACAACCGTGAAACACCCAGAATATCAGGATATTCAGATTCTGTGATTTTGACCCTGTGATGGGGCCTGCAACCCCACACTGGGCCTGAAGAGATTAAAAAGCAATATGGGGCCCAGGTAGCCCTGCCCCTCGAGACCTGCGGAGTATGCTGTGACTGGAGGAGCGGGTTAAAAGTTGCTCAGAAGCCCAGGCAAAGAGTGGTGGATGGTCTGTAGGAGAGAGCAATCCTACCTAGGAAGCCAGGCAGAAGGTGGAGCCTAAGAGGGGACCACAGAGTCCCTCAGGCAGAGCCTTCTCTAACCATCACCTCCTTGGAGAACTTGCAAGTCCGTGCTCCTTTGGACTCTTGTTGTATGGTTATTGACTGTTTGGACTATAGGGGCCATATCACAAACTGAAGGGATCTATAGGTAGGAAGTAACCCAGGGAAGCGATTTAGACTCACTGCAGGGAGGTCCCTGCTGGTGTCGCTTCCCACAGGGCCTGGGGCTGAGACCTGGTGGAGATGGAGAGTCTGGGTCCCCCTACAAAACCCCCATAAGGGCCTAAATCCAGATGTAGTTGGAAAGTTGAAGATCCCCAGCTGAAGGTCAAGAACAGGTCTCTCTACCACCCTTATAAGAAGCAAGGGCAGGAAGTCCTGTGCATTAACCACTAGCCTGCCCTCATCACTAGCCTGCCCTCTGAGCTCCCTATCACAGACCCATTATAAAGAGAGGCACCAGCTTCAAAATTTTGATTCCAGTCTGGACCTGAACTCCCCCAAACTCCAGGGGAATTTGAACTCAGTGTCCGAGGCTAATCTCTAGCATAACATAGATATTATTGGGGAAATCCTGGCCCCAGTGAAGACAATGGCAAAACTTCCAGTGACTTCAAAGGGACCAAAATGTCACCTTATCTGACTAAGAATCATTCCCTCGACCACTACAATGCACCCCGTTTGGGGTGGACAGCAGCTGCTAAATCATGGTGCGCAGTATTTTATTACGAGAAGACTACAATATCCAGCTAAAACTAGAGTGGAAATTATAAGTAGGCAAATCATCGAGCAGTCACTGAAATTTAAATTTGGCCAGGACACTAGGGTTAATGATTAGATTATGGACTACATTTTTCCCTTTAATATTACTTCATATTATTTTAATTATATTCAATATTCGTTGTTGTTGTTTTGTTATTTTATAGAACTAGCACATTAATGATCACTAGCATGGAAAAAAATAAGAAGCAAACATCAAATCTTCACCATCTACTTCGACCTAGAGCCAATTTCTAATTCTGGTGAAGGGCTGGTCCAGATGAGAAACCCTCTCCTCTCCTCTCCCTCCCAGCCCCTTACTTTAGGGTGATAGATCATGTGTGAGTGCGAATGTGAATGTGTGTATGTTACCAAAAGATCATGGACAGGACCCCCAAGACAGAAGTGGAGGAAAGGAAGCTAAATATATATATCAGATATTTCTGGCTACAAATTCTTCTCTGAATTTCCCAAAGTGTTGACATTTGACCACCCCCACCATTCCGTGCTGCAGAGATTTTCGCAGGTTAGCCTTCATTAGACATCAGCAGAGTAACCATAAGTGCAGCGGGTTGGGATCACAGAGACCTGCTTGGTGCTGCCACCTGGTGTGCCAAGGCTACTTCTGCCCCTGCTTCCAGGCCTTTTCCAGCTTGGGACTCCCGAATCTTGTCTGTTTTGAGCCAGATTCCCCTGATCTGCTACAAACACAGACCCAGGTCCGAACCAAGTCCACTAACAACTGTAAGGCTCCTGGAAGCACTCTTGCCTTTGACATCCAGGTGCCCAACTCCCAAAGAGGTTCACACCCTTAATAAATCCGTTTTACCCTGTATAAAGCTTGTACAGGGCAAACTCATAAATAGTTCGCCTTCTATTTCAAAGATAGAAAGATATGCACAGCTGTTTGCCTTCCCCAGGTAACAACTCGTACTCCAGGCAACTTAATAAGTAAAAAGTGATTTTAATAAGTACAGAAAGTAGGATTTAAGTGATTCCAAGTAGTGACAGACAGAACAAAGTGAATTACTAAGTAAAATAAAATAAAACACACACGTCTATGTCTACTCAAAGTTAACGCGGATAAAAGCCTCACCAGATTTAGATCTTTTCCTTTTTACAGGCTGTAGAACTAGCCTGGGTCCAGCAGTCGCTCACACCCCCTAGTGTCTTTGTCCTTTGTTCAGTTTCTCTCAGGTATGTCCTTGGGGAGTGGACAGCCTCTCTCTTTAGCCAGCTGAAGACAAAATGGAAGGGTCTCCCCCGGGCTTTTATACTCTTTTTCCCTTCCCTGTGTAACATCATGTTACCATGGAGTTTTGGGATCACATGGGCAAGTCACATGTCCATGCACCCCTCGGTAACCAGCCCAACCAGTTGCATTCCTGACCAGGCCCCGATGTGGATTGGGGTCTGCAACTTCTTTTGTCTGTTAAGTGCTTGCATTTAACTTGCACATTCTTTCCTCCAGACCTGGTCCCATGCTCTTACAAAGGCTATGCATAAAACCAGCAAATATAAAACCAATATTCATAACTTCAACTACAACAATGATACATGCATACAAACAGGAGGAATAAATTCAGTAGGTCATAACTTTCACAGAGATATGTTACATGGCACATATAGCATAAAACGTATTCCAGTTACACATAGACGCGACAAAGGGTCCTGTGGCACCTTATAGACTAACAGAGGTATTGAAGCATAAGCTTTCGTGGGTGAATACCCACTTCTTTGGATGCAAGCAGTTGTGCTTGCATCCAAAGAAGTGGGTATTCACCCACGAAAGCTTATGCTTCAATACCTCTGTTAGTCTATAAGGTGCCACAGGACCCTTTGTCGCTTCAACAGATCTAGATTAACACGGCTACCCCTCTGATACCAGTTACACATATGCATTTATATGCATCTCCCCATAAAGTTTTATGGGGACACTGTCACATACATCCAGGCAAAGAACTAAATGGTTAAATGAATAAAAGGAAGACAGAGTGGATGTGTGTGCGATGGCAAACACGAGGTTGTTCAAATCCCTAGAAACGACTGACAACTCAGGAAAAATAATATTCTGTGGACAAATGCATTTTTTCCCCAACCCCTAACATGTGGTCGATGAATGGCATTTCTTCACAGTTTTATCAATAGAATGTAATTCTGGCCAGATCATTCTGTCAACATGGAGCAACATCAAATCATTTTGTCCGCACAAATAGATCACTCGGTGTTTATTACTTCTTTTCTTTGTTTGCGATTGAACTGGGGTCATCAACAAGTCTTCTCTGGCCCAAGCAAAGAAAGGGAAAAGATGCTTTTTCACGGGCAATTGTTGCCATGCAAACAACCTCTCAATGTTACAGATGGCAGCCCTGAGGGCAATGAGATGAATGCACATGAGGTTTAATTGACTGGTGACCTACACCTTGTGTAGCCACATGCAGCTGTGGAAAGGGCTATATGCAGCCCCAATGCCCAGTGTAAGGCGTGACACATTGCAGATTGCACATTCTTTGGGGAGAGGGACCATCTTTCAGTTCTGGGTTTGTACAATGGCTACCCTGAAGGGCTCCTGTACCAGGACTGGGACTCCTCGGTGTTATCAAAAGACAAAGACTAATAACGGCTGTCATGCTCCAGGAGGCACCCTGGGAGGGAATTGCGACTCGGAGATTCACAATTAGGGCTGGTCGAAAATTTGGGCTTTTCAACTACAGCAAATGGAAATAAATGTTCACAGTAAATGGCTGCTTTCTTAGAAAAAAATATTTTTATTTCAGTCAAAAATCTCTATGGGGAAAAAACTGATCTTCTAACCAGCTGTATTCCCCTTTCCTTCTTTTCTCCCTACCCCCACTCAGCCAGTCCCTAACCCTGTCCATCCATGCCCCACTCACTTCTTCATGGAACCGTCTATTTCCCTTTAAATGGTGATCTGGCAGGCCATGAATCCCTGAGTCTCCCCGGGTCTCCCCTGCATTGGGAAGAGCCATGTTCTAGCCCAAAATTAGGCTAAAGCTTAGTGATTGGTAGAATTCTCCGTCCACTTTGCACAGGTATAAATAATGGGACAAGGTGGCACAGAATTGGAGAATGAGGCCCACTATCTTCTCCTGAGGACACTCAGAACACATTAGACTGATTAAATGAGATTACTTTCTAGCTAGGGAGAAGTCACCACAGCCTCTAAAGCAAATAAGATTTAACTTTATTATCATTCAAGGCTATGTACAGCAGGACCGCCTATGTTCTGAATTACTGCTGGTCTTATCCACAGGCTCACTGACCACAAAAGACCAGCCTGGAGTTTATAATTACCTGGAAGATTGTTGCAGTTGCTACAGTCACTATTATTTAAGAGCCATACAAGAGATCAGTTCAGATGTGTGGATCCGCAGATTCTAGGGCAAAACTATATTGCAAAGTAAAGCAAAGCAAGAACACAGTGTCAGAATACAACCCAAGCTGTACCTTATATCATATTCATTAAACAACTTTCTTATTTGCATAGTTAAATGAGAAGTTGCATGTGATCACAAAGACAATAGATCAGATCCATTCACTTCAGTGGGGCTAGAAAAATGTACACCACTGACCAGGTGTTGCAGAACAAGGAACTGAATCTGGGTTCCTGAAGTAGCCCTCAATTGCTGGACCATTCTTGCTCTTGCCCTTTGCTGCATGCTAGAAGACCTCATACTATAGCTTCCCAGGAGTGGAAAGTATCAGAGGGGTAGCCGTGTTAGTCTGGATCTGTAGAAGCGACAAAGGGTCCTGTGGCACCTTATAGACTAACAGAGGTATTGAAGCATAAGCTTTCGTGGGTGAATGGAGTGGAAAGCCTTTCATCTAAAGGACTAAGGCCCAGATCCTCAAAGGATTTAGGTGTCTAGCCATCAGTTGGAGTTAAGTGTCTAAATATCTTTGAGGATCTGGGCCTTAGTCTTTCAGCTCAAGCAGTAGAAATTTTAGCACTGAAGCTCCTATGCTCAAACCCCATTATGAGGTTAGTTATACAAGCTGCTTGCAACCCTGCTCCTCTGGTGGGCTGGCTGGTGTGGTGGGCAGAACTAGCCTGGCTAGGGGCAGGGCCTGCTGGGTGATGGGACAACAGATGAGTGTTTGTGTCAGGCTGGGAGTTTCCTCTAGAGCTCTGGATGGATTTGGAGATGCATTCCTAGAGTGGACACCCTGGGGAAGGCTAGCTCAAGGAAGCTAGCATACCAGCCTTCCTCTCGCCTGCTTTCTCACTAATCCTTCAATCCCTTGTTTTCCCCCGACTCTGTTGACAGGCCCGTTCCAAGCAAAAATATACTGTAAATGCCTTTGTGTTTGTTCTTCTTCTTTTTTTTCTTCAAACTTGAGTCCCCAAAGAAACATCAAAGTACAAAGGAAAGAAAACAATAGCGAGAAATAAGAGTGAAACCAAACCAAACCAAATCAGCAGTGGCCCAGGGGATCTTTCTTCAAGGGGGCTAGGCTTCCTTCAGAGAAAGTTTAGATCTCTTCTTGTTTGTTTGCATTTTCAAATTGGGACTGTTGGTGAGAATTCAGAGGAGAAGAACAAAAGCAATGCAAATTCCATTTATCTCAGCATACTGCTGGCAGGGCCACCTGCATACCGTGAGCATTGTGCTGCCTGCTGTGAGAGCCTGCTTAAATATTAAAGATGAGGAGAGGGTGGAAGTGTATCAATAAAATATTGGGTCCCCCTGAGCAGAGAGAGGGCTAGGCTTTCAAAGCAAGGCATGAACAGCTGCATGCACCTCTATGGCTGTGCACATGGCCAGTTAGGAGTCTGAGGGGGCATGGGGCTGATCCTTGACTGACACAGGCACATTAGGTAGCTGTGCACTCAAATTAGGCACACAAGAGGTTATTCACATCACCACATGCAGCTAGAATCTGTTTCAGAGAGGTAATTTAGAAATGCGTAGGGTACTGCTAGGAGTTTTAGTGAGAGCAGAATCAGGTCCGTGGCCTTCAAGGGGTGTTTTGTCTATGTAAGGCTTGGGCAAAAGCAAATGAAGGCCATATTCTTTGACGACCTAATAGCTTCTGTTTTACAAAACAAATCCTGTCAGCTCCTGTCACTGATCTGATTTCCTCCAGGAATGGTTTTGGTTTGAATTTCAAGTGATTTTAAAGCAGATCATTTTTACCTCTTCAGCGGCATCATTGGAATTGCTTCCTGCGAGTTCAAATCTGCAGATAATTTGCTCTCCTCTTATTTCTAAAGAACTAATTACCTGCGCATATAAAATGATGAAATCTCATTATATTTCCTTTAAAAAAAAGCCACCATGCATTTCATTACATTATCCAATTATTACTGCACTTGTACAAAGTTATGTTACGGACCAACCACGGCCTATTTACTGCGCAGATGTGTTACCTTAATTAAACAAATATGATTAACCACACGGAGCCGTGTTTATTTGGGCCAGATTTTTTTTTTTTAACAAATGGCCATTGACTTTGAGCGCCTCAATATTTGTTGGCCAATATGAGACACCTTGGGTCTGATTTTTCAGCGCTTGGCAAGACCTATCAACTTCTACCGGAGTTCTGAGTGCTCAGTGCATCTTAAAATCAAGGCCAAGGTTCTCAAGTTGGGAACTGAAAACCGATGACTGCTTTTGAAAAGGTTGGCCTCAACAGATGTCATTTTAAAATGCCATCTTTAAGATGGCGCTGTTATATTTGTATTGCAGAAGTGCCAGGAGGCCCTGATATGATTAAGGCCCCATTGTACCAACCCATACCTGGAGAAAGTCCTTGGCCCAGAGAGCTTCCAATCTAAATACAGAAGACAGACAAAGGGTGGGAGGGAAAACAGTGGCAAAGAGAAGTGAAGTGACTTGCCCAAAGTTACACAGCTAGACAGTGGAAGAGCAGGAAAGAGAATCCAGATTTCCTGAGTCCCAGCTCAGTGACACCGAGAGGTGTGCTGCTTGCCAGGGGCTAGGATTCATGATGTGACGGAGAGACTGCCGAGACTCATCAAGCCCTCAGATCGCTACCCCTTCCTGCTTCTCCACGTGGGCACCAATGATACTGCCAAGAATGACCTTGAGCGTATCACTGCAGACTACGTGGCTCTGGGAAGAAGGATAAAGGAGTTTGAGGCGCAAGTGGTGTTCTCGTCTATCCTCCCTGTGGCAGGAAAAGGCTGGGGTAGAGACCGTCGAATCATGGAAGTCAACGAATGGCTACGCAGATGGTGTCGGAGAGAAGGGTTTGGATTCTTTGACCATGTGATGGTGTTCCAAGAAGGAGTGCTAGGCAGAGACGGGCTCCACCTAACGAAGAGAGGGAAGAGCATCTTTGGAAGCAGGCTGGCTAACCTAGTGAGGAGGGCTTTAAACTAGGTTCACCGGGGGAAGGAGACCAAAGCCCCGAGGTAAGTGGGGAAGTGGGATACCGGGAGGAAGCACAAGTAGGTGAGTTCAAGAGGGGAGGGCTCCTGCCCCATACTGGGACAGCAGGACGATAAGTGAGTTATCTTAAATGCCTATACACAAATGCAAGAAGCCTGGGGAACAAGCAGGGAGAACTGGAAGTCCTGGCACAGTCAAGGAATTATGATGTAATTGGAATAACAGACTTGGTGGGATAACTCACATGATTGGAGTACTGTCATGGATGGATATAAACTGTTCAGGAAGGATAGGCAGGGCAGAAAAGGTGGGGGAGTTGCATTGTATGTAAGAGAGCAGTATGACTGCTCAGAGCTCCAGTATGAAACTGCAGAAAAACCTGAGAGTCTCTGGATTAAATTTAGAAGTGTGAGCAACAAGGGTAATGTTGTGGTGGGAGTCTGCTACAGACCACCAGACCAGGGGGATGAGGTGGAAGAGGCTTTCTTCCAGCAACTAACAGAAGTTGCTAGATCACAGGCCCTGGTTCTCATGGGTTACTTTAATCACCCCGATATCTGCTGGGAGAGCAATACAGCATTGCACTTACAATCCAGGAAGTTTTTGGAAAGTGTAGGGGACAATTTCCTGGTGCAAGTGCTGGAGGAACCAACTAGGGGAAAAGCTCTTCTTGACCTACTGCTCACAAACAGGGAAGAAATAGTAGAGGAAGCAATAGTGGATGGGAACCTGGGAGGCAGTGACCATGAGATGGTCGAGTTCAGGATCCTGACACAAGGAAGAAAGGAGAGCAGTAGAACAGAGACCGTAGACTTCAGAAAAGCAGACTTCGACTCCCTCAGGGAACTGATGGGCAAGGTCCCCTGGGAGAATAACATGATGGGGAAAGGAGTCTGGGAAAGCTGGCTGTATTTTAAAGAATCCTTATTGAGGTTGCAGGAACAAACCATCCCGATGTGTAGAAAGAAAAGTAAATATGGCAGGCGACCAGCTTGGCTTAACAGTGAAATCCTTGCTCATCTTAAACACAAAAAAGCCGCTTACAAGATGTGGAAGACTGGGCAAATGACCAGGGAGGAGTATAAAAGTATTGCTCAGGCATGCAGGAGTGACATCAGGAAGGCCAAATCACACTTGGAGTTGCAGCTAGCTAGGGATGTTAAGGGTAACAAGAAGGGTTTCTTCAGGTGTGTTAGCAACAAGAAGAAAGTCAAGGGAAGTGTGGGCCCCTTGCTGAATGAGGGAGGGAACCTAGTGACAGAGGATGTGGAGAAAGCTAGTGTACTCAATGCTTTTTTTGCCTCTGTCTTCACAGACAAGGTCAGCTCCCAGACAGCTGCACTCCGCAGCACGGTATGGGGAGGAGGTGACCAGCCCTCTGTGGAGAAAGAAGTAGTTCGGGACTATTTAGAAAAGCTGGATGAGCACAAGTTCATGGGGCCGGATGCACTGCATCCGAGGGTGCTAAAGGAGTTGGCCGATGTGATTGCAGAGCCATTGGCCATTATCTTTGACAAATCATGGCAATTGGGGAAGGTCCCGGATGACTGGAAAAAAGCTAATGCAGTGCCCATCTTTAAAAAAGGGAAGAAGGAAGATCCAGGGAACTACAGGCCAGTCAGTCTCATCTCAGTTCCTGGAAAAATCATGGAACAGGTCCTCAAGTAATCAATTCTGAACCACTTAAAGGAGGGGAAAGTGATCAGAAACAGTCAGCATGGATTCACCAAGGGCAAGTCATGCCTGACTAACCTAATTGCCTTCTATGATGAGATAACCGGCTCTGTGGATGAGGGGAAAGCAGTGGATGTGCTATTTCTTGACTTTAGCAAAGCTTTTGATACAGTCTCCCACAGTATTCTTGCCAGCAAGTTAAAGAAGTATGGGCTGGATGAATGGACGGTAAGGTGGACAGAAAACTGGCTAGATGGTGGGGCTCAACGGGTAGTGATCAATGGTTCCATGTCTAGTTGGCAGCCGGTATCAAGTGGAGTGCCCCAAGGGTCGGTGCTGGGGCCGGTTTTGTTCAATATCTTCATTAATCATCTGGAGGATGGTGTGGACTGCACCCTTAGCAAGTTTGCAGATGACACTACACTGGGAGGAGTGGTTGATACGCTGGAGGGTAGGGATAGGATACAGAGGGAACTAGACAAATTAGAAGATTGGGCCAAAAGAAATCTGATGAGGTTCAACAAGGACAAGTGCAGAGTCCTGCACTTAGGACGGAAGAATCCCATGCACTGCTACAGACTAGGGACCGAATGGCTGGGCAGCAGTTCTGCAGAAAAGGACCTAGGGGTTACGGTGGACGAAAAGCTGAATATGAGTCAACAGTGTGCCCTTGTTGCCAAGAAGGCTAATGGCATTTTGGGTTGTATAAGTATGATAGAATCATAGAATCATAGAATCTCAGGCTTGGAAGGGACCTCAGGAGGTCATCTAGTCCAACACCCTGCTCAAAGCAGGACCAAACCCAACTAAATCATCCCAGCCAGGGCTCTGTCAAGGCTGACCTTAAAACCCTCTAAGGAAGGAGATTCCACCACCTCACTAGGTAACCCATTCCAGTTCTTCACCACCCTACTAGTGAGAAAGTTTTTCCTAATGTCCAACCTAAACCTCCCCCTCTGCAACTTGAGACCATTACTCCTTGTTCTGTCATCTTCTACCACTGAGAACAGTCTAGATCCATCCTCTTTGGAACCCCCTTTCAGGTAGTTGAAAGCAGCTATCAAATCCCCCCTCATTCTTCTCTTCTGCAGGCTAAACAATCCCAGTTCCCTCAGCCTCTCCTCACAAGTCATGTGCTCCAGCCCCCTAATCATTTTTGTTGCCCTCCGCTGGACTCTTTCCAATTTATCCACATCCTTCTTATAGTGTGGGGCTCAAAACTGGACACAGTACTCCAAATGAGGCCTCACCAGTGCCGAATAGAGGGGAATGATCACGTCCCTCGACCTGCTGGAAATGCTCCTACTTATACAACCCAAAATGCCATTAGCCTTCTTGGCAACAAGGGCACACTGTTGACTCATATTCAGCTTTTGATCCACCGTAACCCCTAGGTCCTTTTCTGCAGAACTGCTGCCCAGCCATTCTGTCCCTAGTCTGTAGCAGTGCATGGGATTCTTCCGTCCTAAGTGCAGGACTCTGCACTTGTCCTTGTTGAACCTCATCAGATTTCTTTTGGCCCAATCCTCTAATTTGTCTAGGTCCCTCTGTATCCTATCCCTACCCTCCAGCATATCAACCACTCCTCCCAGTTTAGTGTCATCTGCAAACTTGCTAAGGGTGCAGTCCACACCATCCTCCAGATCGTTAATGAAGATATTGAACAAAACCGGCCCCAGCACGACCCTTGGGGCACTCCACTTGATACCGGCTGCCAACTAGACATGGAACCATTTATCACTATCCGTTGAGCCCGACCATCTAGCCAGTTTTCTATCCACCTTACCGTCCATTCATCCAGCCCATACTTCTTTAACTTGCTGGCAAGAATACTGTGGGAGACTGTATCAAAAGCTTTGCTAAAGTCAAGAAATAGCACATCCACTGCTTTCCCCTCATCCACAGAGCCGGTTATCTCATCAGAAGTAGGGGCATTTCCAGCAAATCGAGGGACGTGATCATTCCCCTCTATTCGGCACTGGTGAGGCCTCATTTGGAGTACTGTGTCCAGTTTTGGGCCCCACACTACAAGAAGGATGTGGATAAATTGGAAAGAGTCCAACGGAGGGCAACAAAAATGATTAGGGGGCTGGAGCACATGACTTGTGAGGAGAGGCTGAGGGAACTGGGATTGTTTAGCCTGCAGAAGTGAAGAATAAGGGGGGATTTGATAGCTGCTTTCAACTACCTGAAAGGGGGTTCCAAAAAGGATGGATCTAGACTGTTGTCAGTGGTAGAAGATAACAGAACAAGGAGTAATGGTCTCAAGTTGCAGAGGGGGAGGTTTAGGTTGGATATTAGGGAAAACTTTTTCACTAGTGGGGTGGTGAAGAACTGGAATGGGTTACCTAGTGAGGTGGTGGAATCTCCTTCCTTAGAGGTTATTAAGGTCAGCCTTGACAAAGCCCTGGCTGGGATGAATTAGTTGGGTTTGGTCCTGCTTTGAGCAGGGGGTTGGACTAGATGACATCCTGAGGTCCCTTCCAACCCTGAGATTCTATGATTCTATGACATATCTACTGGACCCAGCTAAAAAATTACATCACACACACAGTGATTTACTATAGCTTTATTCCTTTAATAGAGTTACTCCAATTTACGCCAGCTTAGGATCTGGGCAATGACAATATCTATTTGCAACAACGTGTAATGGCTTTTAAGGGGCTTGATTGACTTTGTGGGTTAAAACCTGTACCCTAGGATGCACACAAGCAGATGTTTTTCTCTCTGTGTCAATATAGCGCTGAACTTTTTAGCTCATTAATAGTTTTCATGCTGTTAAAGGTCACTGGGTGGCTCGGGGTAACAGGAAGCAGCTTCAAAGCCTTTCAGCTCAGGATCACCAGTTCAAAGCAGTCTCTGTGTGATAGTGACAGCAAGTCTGCTAGCTTGGAGTGTTAGGACTCTGGGCAGCATAGCCCATTCCTGCTGGGATCTAGCTGTTGGATTTAGCTCTTCGCGTGCCTTGGACTCAGACCGAGGTGCCCCATTAGTCCTGGGATGCCTCGGAGGATTTTAAAACATCAGTCAAGTCTGGGCGGGAAGAGACAGTCCATCCAACTGTTGTGTGGTCTTCTCTCATTAGCCTCCCTCTGCTCGTCGTTGAGCTACATATGTCTACTTCTCTCCTCTCAGCCCAACCCCACTTGTCCCCTTTCTTGCCACTCCGGCCTTTCCCCAGCAAAGCTCCTAAAGCTTTAATAGTGGCCTGTCTGAGTGTCACTCCTCTGTGGCCATGTCCCCTGGTGTCTGGGCATGGCATAGCAGGCGGCTCTCCTCCCTTTCTGCCCCCTGCTGACGGCTGCTCCAGCCCTGCATTATGCTTATGACTTGGCCCTGCGGCCAGGTCACAAATAGTCCCACCCCTTCTGGGGCAAACCAATAGTTCAAGAAACAATAGTCCTTCAACCTCACTTTGGGCCTTTGATCTGACTCTGGTATCAAGGAGGTGCAGTAGTCACGGTGTCTTTTGCTCCATTTTCTTTAGCGGGTGGCCGAGGAACCCAGTCCCAGACCCTCTCTCTCCTCTGCGTTCTGGTCCAGAGACCCTTTAATAAATAGACAAGGTCTGACTGCACAGATCCATTGCTTTCTCCTTGGACCACTTCTTACCTTGACCTGTTTTAGGCCTTTCCCACAACCTTTTACTGAGGTCACCATGGGGCAAATGTAGCCTCCCAATTCAATGGGTGCATTATACAACATCCATTCCTGCTCTCTCCACCCTCTGTGCCCCACATCCAATCCTGCTCCCCACACTCTCTCCACCCTTCATCCAGCCCTGCTTCCTGCTTCTCCCTTTCTGCCCCACATCCAGCCCTGCTACCACTTCCCCACGAGGAGGGAGGGTATAAACCTGTTATCTTTCCACAGAAACATGCAAAGCTAACGTCATATGAAACAACATTTTCCTTCTTATCTCTGATTCATTCAGCGCGCTCAGTGCTGTACAAACAGAAACACGATCCATGCTACAACCACTTTACAGACTAAAAGCCTGATCCAAAGCCCATTGAAACCAATGGGTGCATTTGTATCTGATGGGTTTTGGATCAGACTGTAACTCTCACACAGGCCGTTCAGTTCAGTTCCGTGTCATGAGCGACACAGATCGAGGGATAAATATTGTAGCAATATATGGGTTTTGTTCTTGGTTCTACATGGGTGAAATAATCATGCCTTGGTTGTTGGGGTAGCCTGGGCACTGAGGATTTTTGCAGAAGCTGGAAGCACAATGCCTAATGGAGCTCCCTCTGCAATTGGGGTCCTCTGCCAAGGCTTTCCCTTATGAACAAAATTCACCCCTGAGCATGGGGGTCACAAAAGGCCCATGCACCATTTACATCTCAGAAGAGGGCCTCATCCTCCCTGCCAGAACTAACCTTGTTATCTCTAGCCTGACTCTTATTTATACCTGCTGCTGGACATTTCCACTGCATGCATCTGAAGAAGTGGGTATTCACCCACGAAAGCTTATGCTCCAATACGTCTGTTAGTCTATAAGGTGCCACAGGACTCTTTGTCGCATCTCAGATAATAGAGCGGAAGGATGATTTTGGGGGGAAAGCAGTGGAATCGGGAACCCAAGAGATCTGTGCTCTCTAGCTCTGCCACAGGTTTCCTGGGTGGAGGGTTACCAAACATCCGGGTTTTCCCAGAGTTTGCCTCTTTTTTTGATCCTCTGCCCTCTGTTGGGGCAGATTTTTCAAATAAGAGCAAAATATCCCGGTTTTAATTGTGGAGTAGACATTACAGCTCAGAGACAGCCCCAATTGGGCCCTCCCTTGCATTTGCATCTGATTGGTCCCTTGCAGCGGCCGGATCCCGCCCACCCAGGCCCTGGCTCCCTGGGGAGGGGCAAAGCCCCACAGAGAGGTGCTGACTAACAGCTGTTGCATTCTGGGTCTGTGCCAGCCACCCTGTCACAGTGACAGGGAGCGACTCTACCCCCCACCTCAAGAGAGATGCCAGGTACCCCCTCCAACACACCCCAGGTACCTCGGCCAGTACACACACACCCCTCCAGCACCCCCCAAATATCCTCTCCCACTACACAGGCCCCTCCAGCACCTCCAAATACCCTCCAGGACACACACACCCCTCCAGCACCCCCAAATAACCCTTCCCAGTACACACACCCCTCCAGAATCCTCCAGGTATCCCCTCCAGCACCCCTCAAATACCCTCTCCTAGTACACATGCCCCTCCAGCACCTCCAAATACCCTCCAGTACACACACACCCCTCCAGCCCCCCAAAATTCCCCTCCAGACCCCCCCAAATACCCTCTCCCAGTATACATGCCTCTCTAGCACCCACAAAAACCCAGTATGCATACACCTCTCCAGCACCCCCCAAATTTCCCCTCTGGCACCCCCAAATATCCCCCAGTACACACACACACACACACATCAATCACCCCAAACTATACCCCCTGCTCCCTTTACCCCCTCTCCAGCAGTGTCCTCTTTTTGTGAACCTGAAACATGGTAACCCTCCCTGTGTGACCCTGGGGAAGCCATCTGAACAGTCTGTGCGGCAGCTCTCCTGTAAAGTGGAACTCATGATACTGCCTTTGTCTTATCTATTTAGCTTGTAAACTATTTGGGTTGAGGGCTTTAACTTACTAGAGGTAACTTACAGGAGGTCCCTGATCTCAGCCTCTAGGCACAACTGTAATGCAAATAGCAAACCGTAATGATAAGCGAAACCCTGTGTCGAGTGAGGCATAGTTCTTGTGCAGGTTCTACGCACAGGGCTGATTTCACCTGAAAAGCACAATAGAGCCCACAATTAAGATGCATTTTCAGTGTAAGGAATTATCTGCATTGCATTCAACCATTCTAAAAAAAAAGATATGATTTGTATTGCAGCATTACCCAGAAGCCCCAGCAGAGATCAGGGCCCATCATGCTAGGCGCTGTACAGACACAAAACAATATCATCATAATGAACCAGGCATAGTCTACTGCGGACTGCTGCCCCAGCAAGAGTGACCATAGTTGATGGCATCACACCATTCATCGGGTAGTGAGGTTCCTAGATCTGGCTCAATCCTGCAAAGCCACCAGTCTCTGGAGCAGCTGCAAGCAGCATCAGGGCATGCTCTTCACGCATTGATACAGACTGGGGTTAAAGCAGTGAGGGATGTCAGGAGCAGAATTATTTTCCCTCCCTCCCAATAGAAGAAGGAGCCCACGCTCCTGTCCTCACCCTGGTTTGGGGAGGTAGCACTCAGCCACAGCTCACCCTCCCCAGGGGTGGGTGAGTGAGTGCTATGTCTTCTCTTAGCATCTACCCCTGTTGTACCAGAAGGAGCCGCTCCGAAAGAGTCTCCAGTGTGAATAAAGACAATGAAGAAAGGAAGTGCCATGATCCCTCTTTTACAGATGGGGACTTAAGGCACAGAGTGATTAAGGGAGTAGCCTATAGTCACACACAGACACACACACACACACATACACACATTCTCTCTCTCTCTCTCTTTCCAGTGAAACATCAGTGACAACATCACTGGGAGGAGACATCACGGGGGGGAGGGATAGCTCAGTGGTTTGAGCATTGGCCTGCTAAACTCAGGGTTGTGAGTTCAATCCTTGAGGGGGCCATTTGGGGATATGGGGCAAAAATTGGGGATTGGTCCTGCTTTGAGCAGGGGGTTGGACTAGATGACCTCCTAAGGTCCCTTCCAACCCTGATATTCTATGATCAGGGCCAACCTTTTCCTCTCCCCCATGTAAGGGTAAAACCTCCCCCCTGCTTTGCCACCTGTCCTGTAATTAGGGGTCAAACCCCAGCTCCAGGGCTATCAAGCTGCTGTGAGCGACTAACTCATTAGGCATTCCTTCATTGTTTCCTATGCAAATTAAGTTAATGAGAATTAGGAACATAATGGAGCCCATTCACCGTTCTAGTTGGTGGAAAATGGGTTTGACTACCAATTTTCCATTACAGCTGTTTTGTAATTACTCTGGAGCACTCTGCATTCTAATGGAGATCCTGAGCTGCTCTGACAGTTTCTTAGCTTTTTTTTTTTTCCCCTTTCAAAACATAAGCATTTGCCATTAGAAGGTGGGAGATAGATTTCTGCGGGAGAACAATCCCCCTGGTTATTCCCAGGAACAGCCTGCTCTCTGGGGCAGAGTTGGGGGCTGCCCTTTGTGGAAGCACAGGGTTTAGTTAGCTGCCAAAAATGGCATGAACTCTCTTCTTCTTCTTCTTCTTCTTCTTCTTCTTCTTCGTCTTCAGCAGTTTATTCTAAAATTGCATTTAGGGCAGCAGAAAAGTTCCAGTTTCCCCGCCCTGGAGACTACTATCAGCTATTTAGCTTTTGAGCAGGTCCACTTTTAGCGGCAGTGCTACGGTCAACCTTGTTCTGAAGGTCCCTTATTTTACATGGATTATTCCCATGCTGTAAATGCCTCATCCTCTAAGAGAACACATGGGCTAGATCTTCTGGAGATCTGTCCCATGGTTCTTCTGTGATCCTCTGGGACCTTCCTGGAGCCACTAGATGTCAGGGCCATCCATCTGGATGTTGCAATTGTTATTATTATTGCTACTACAAAACCTAGGAGGCTCAGTCATGGACCAGGACCCCATGACGCTAGGTGCTGTACAAACTCAGAACAATGAGACGGTCACTGCCCCAAGGAGCTTACAGTCTTTTGATCACCTTTGCTTCTGAATTGTCTTCGGGCTTAGCTCTAGCCTTTCTGATGGAGTTCAACAAGATAGCACACATGAATTGCTGGTTCAGGTTGCTTGGGCTAGGTTTGCAAAGATGTTCAAGGCCAGATTTTTGGGAGCTCAGCACCCAACAACAAGAGCCAGATTTTCAGAAGAGTTTGACTCCTAGATAGGCTCTAAAATAACTCAGATTCACAGTGTGCTGAGCGCTTTTGAAATGCTGACTGTATATGACTTGTAATTCTAGCACTGTACGATTATACTTGTTTCCATTTCTGATGCCTGATGCCATTCGTGTGGAGGTGTAAAAATATAGGACCCAAACTTGCTCTGCATACAGTCAACAGCAAAACTCCCATCAAACTTCAGTGGACGCAAGATCAGACTAATGATCAATGAAGAGTAGCAAAGTCGGTGGATACCACATGGGAGGAGGTGCTAAGAATCCAGCCAGATACCTACACACGGGGCTATATCCATTGCATGATGCGAGAAGTTTAATTGAAATGCGAAAACCAAAAGGTCAAATTCATGTAAAATTTAATGGCCATTTTTATTATTTGATGTGGAACAAATTGTAACTTTATATTGCCTTTAGATGCAATTTTGTTCAATGAAATTAGATTAAGCTAAAATAAAACACGCCCTTTCATGTGTTAAGATGAAATATTATAATTTATTAGGGGGGGATTTCGATTTCTCCAATAAATACAGAGGAAAATATTTGGTGGAAAGAACTGCCACCTAATTTGCATTAGTACAAATGAGAACAATTAAGTTCAGCTGATTTGCATATTCATATGTACTGTCGGCGCCACATATTCAAAATAGACTCTGATTACTAACCTAAAATATTACATTTAAAAGCAGAGTCTTTAAAACTCAGAATACGCCATTCATTATATTTGGAACGTGATGCAAATGGAAACAATTTACAAACTGAATGCAGAGTAGGTGTGGGGTTTGTTTTTTTTTTTATTTGCACAAAGACTACAATTTAAAGAACTTTAAAAAAAGACTAAAGAAACCTAAATGAAGGAATGTTGACAGGAGTTTTCTGCTTTAAAAGGTGTGTGTCTGTGCAGGGAGAGGGGAAATAACATTAATAGATTCATAGATTCTAGGGCTGGAAGGGACCTCGAGAGGTCATCGAGTCCAGCCCCCTGCCCTCATGGCAGGACCAAATACTGTCTAGACCATTCCTGATAGACATTTATCTAACCTACTCTTAAATATCTCCAGAGATGGAGATTCCACAACCTCCCTGGGCAGTTTATTCCAGTGTTTAACCACCCTGACAGTTAAGAACTTTTTCCTAATGTCCAACCTAAACCTCCCTTGCTGCAGTTTAAGCCCATTGCTTCTTGTTCTGTCCTTAGAGGCTAAGATGAACAAGTTTTCTCCCTCCTTCTTATGACACCCTTTTAGATACCTGAAGACTGCTATCATGTCCCCTCTCAGTCTTCTCTTTTCCAAACTAAACAAACCCAGTTCCTTCAGCCTTCCTTCATAGGTCATGTTCTCTAGACCCTTAATCATTCTTGTTGCTCTTCTCTGGACCCTCTCCAATTTCTCCACATCTTTCTTGAAATGCGGCGCCCAGAACTGGACATAATACTCCAGTTGAGGCCTAACCAGCGCAGAGTAGAGCGGAAGAATGACTTCTCGTGTCTTACTCACAACACACCTGTTAATGCAGCCCAGAATCAAGTTTGCTTTTTTTGCAACAGCATCACACTGTTGACTCATATTTAGCTTGTGGTCCACTATAACCCCTAGATCCCTTTCTGCCGTACTCCTTCCTAGACAGTCTCCTCCCATTCTGTATGTGTGAAACTGATTGTTCCTACCTAAGTGGAGCACTTTGCATTTGTCCTTATTAAACTTCATCCTGTTTACCTCTGACCATTTCTCGTTGCCTCGTAGGCCAAAAGGAAGTCAGAGACCAGATATCTACCTATGTGCTTATGTTGCTCTCATCACAGTGCACCTGAGCATCTTTTAGAATACCTCTGCGCTTTGAGCTGGGGATGTAATTCCTAGCCCGAGGAGACATAATCACACTAGCTCTCCTCCAACTAGCACAATGCACATGGAGTGGCCACTTTTCTGCCCAATGTTTTGGAATCTAGATTAACTGCTTAGGTAAAGACTGCAAGGGTGGACTGCTGAAAAGCACTTGGAGAAACCCTTCTTGATGGGCAAATCCAACCGTTGATAAGGAAATCAGCATTCACAGACATACAGTGAACATTTCAGTTAGGGTGATAGAAGTAAGAGACAGAAAAGACCTGAGCAGGAAGCAATCCCCTGATAGAAGGTGTATTGGTTATTAAAAGGATACTACGCTGGATCTTAGCTAAAAGGCCAAGAAGATGCAGTTCAGGCAGGCAAGAAACAAACAAGCTGAATTAAATAAAAGTAATCTATCTATTTTAGGTACTTATATGGCCTCATTTCCATAATCGCTGAGCACCTCACAGTCTTTAATGTATTTATCTATACAACACCCCTGTGAGGTAGGACACTGCTATTATCCCCATTGTACAGGTGGGAAAACTAAGGCTTAGAGAAACTGAAAGACTTGCCCAAGGTCATACAGGATGTCTGTAGTAGAGCAATGACTTAGACCCAGGTCTCCCAAGTCCTAGGTTAGTGACTTAAACTCTGGGCCAGCCTTCTTCTCTAGCACCATGGAATACAGGCTAACACAACTAGCAGAGGATCTAACTGTTCATATTAAACGAATGGAGAGGTGACACCTCAACAAAGGAGCAAGTTCTGGGAGGTATTAGCTCTCAGCTGGGCACCTATATGTCCTGTTTGCTTTCCCCCCAAAAAAACCTCCCACTATTGTCTGCCTTGAGATCCCTCATTCACCACTTCTTTGCTGGTCTAGAGGAGAACAAGCAGAAGAATTTCAGCTCAGTGGACTGAGCATTGGCCTTACACCCAACAGGCCTAGGGTGAAATTCTGGCCTCAACGGGTATGTCTACACTGCAGCTAGACACCCCTGGCTGGCCTGTGCCAGCTAACTCAGGCTCACTGGGCTCAGGCTGTTCAATAGCAGTGTAGATGTTCTGGCTTAGGCTGCAGCCCGAGTTCTGGGAGCCTCCCATCTTGCAGAGTCCTAGAGCCCGGGCTCCAGGCCCAGCCCGGTTGTCCACACTGCAATTAAACAGCCTTGCGGACCAAGCCCAAATCAGCTGGCGCGGAGTGTCTAATGGCAGTGTAGCCACCCCCAATGAAAGCAACGAGGGTTTCACCGCCGGCTTCAACGGGGCCAGGATTGCACCTCAAGTTTTTAACACTGGGTCGGGTACCTAACTTGAGTTGCTCAGATACCAGAGTGAAGAGTCTGGTAGGAGATGGGCAAGCTCTGCTCGAGTTCACACAGTAAAATTAGCAGTGTGACTGGAGCTACACGGGCAATGGCTCGCGCTATCTGCCCACGTACAATCCCACCCCAGCCCCTGGGGACGTAGTTGGCTGCCTATCCCAAGCTGCTGCCCCGGGCATTGTGACCACACTGCTAATTTTAGCATGGGAGCTCAAGCAGAGTTAGTTCATGTATGTCTACCCAAGGTAAGAATTACACCTCCCAGCTGCTATGTAGACATACCCTGAAAGGCATCAGGAGGCCTCCTTCCTTCCTATCTTCCATGTCTATGTTTTAAAGAAGAAGACACTGAGTTTGATTTTTTTTTTAAAAAACCCAATTACTTCTTAATTGTCGGCAGTTTCTTAGCACAGCTGTGTCTCGCCCCCTTGTTAGCACGCCAGCAGAGATCTCCAGGGACAAGGCAAGAGGGGAGTCAGGCTTTACTCAAACTGATTTTCGAAAAAAAGAAAATCAAATGCATTTGGGAAGATAACTTCAATGGAGCTCTTGGGAGCGTGAACAGCTGTTTTTTCCCCCTTTGTTTTAAGAAAAGGAACAAAAATAAGTTACCGGCAGTAGATTTTGTGGGGAGGTCATTTGATGTGTAGTGCAGAGACCTGCTGAATGGGCAGTATGAGCATAATGGATTCTGGTTTTCCTTGACATTAACTGGCACGGGATTGGAGACAAAGAAAGTTTATTTACTATAGGATAGAGCCAGACCATAGGTCAACTGTGAGTAGGATAAAGCCTGCAGTCATGCATTACAAATTACGGGATGAGGGGAACGGGGCTCTTTAGTTTTAAAATAGATGTTGGTGCTGGCGAGCGGTGTCAGGTTGAAATTCTCAGGGCCAGATCTTCAGCGGGCGTAAATCAGCATCGCCTCATTGACAAATGGAGCAACACTGATTTACACCAGCTGAGGATCTGTCCCGGTCTATGCGCTCCCAGAGCAGCACAGCAGAGACTGCATCAGCCATTCCTCCCCACAATGCCCTAGCGCTGTTACAGAAGCCCCAAAGCCGAAGGATGGAGGAGTATTTTAGTCCCCAGGCCCGTTTAGTCCTTTGCTACGCTTCTGATGCTGCCAACAAGAGCCACCTTTGTTGGTGGTTTCTGAGAAATGGGTATGGGTGGATGAGTCCCCAGATAAGACAAACACATACTTGGTTTGTAAACTCAGCATGTACTGAATTCCGTGAGGACAGTTTCCTTAGAACAGAGTTTGCCAAACTTTTCTGGTTGTGTACCCCCTTCCAGATCTACCAGCTGTCCAGGTACCCTACCCTTCTCACCAATGATACTTTGTGTAGTCTTCTGAACACTACCTGTCTTTAGCCATCTGTCCATATTTCACTGTTCCGTACAAATAGAGTTATAGTGCGACGGATACAACCGGAAAAAATCCTGAGCTCAGTTAGACTGGACAGTCCCTGGGAAATGACCCTGGGCTGTACGGTGATTGGAGGTCAGGGCTCTGTACGTCAGCGTCTCTGTGTATCTGTGTTCTCCTCGGTACATCTTGAAGTAAATTACTGACCTTATTTTATATAACAAATTCCCAAAGAGTTTTAAAGCTTCATGTGAGTAGCCTATGATGAAAATGCAATACATAAAATAATTAATAAATACAATCCATTGTTATACAATTTCTCCCATGTACTTGCCCAGAGATGTCTCGTATACCCCTAGGGGTACGCTACCACAGTTCGGTATCCCCAGTTTTAGAATCTATATTCACCCCATTACCTTAGCAGATAAGCACCTCACAATCTTTAACCTCAAAGCATCCCTGTCAGGTAGGGAAGTGCTGTTGTTCCTATTTTACAGATGGACCACATCCTCCTAGGAAAATTGTCTTCTGTCTGCTACTCCTCCCATTCCCAAACACATAACTTCCCTGGGCCAGCTATTGGGGCAGGGACTTGAATTTGAGTTTCCCAGGAGAGTGTCCTAACCACTGGCGATAGAGTCAGTTAATCTCTCTTCGTCTTTGGTGCAAGAATATTTAATTATTGAATACAGACAGGAGAGACCGAGGGCTTGTACACACTAGCGCATACTTCGGTATAACTTAAGTCTCTCAGGGATGGGAAATACCCCCCTCCCCGAGTGACGTAAATTACACAGACCTAGACCCCGGTGTGGACTGCACTATGTTGGTGGGAGAGCTATGCGCCGCTCAGGGAAGTGGAGTAATTATGTCTGCATAGAGTGTCCGCACTACATCTGTACAGCCTTGCCGCTGTAGCAATTATAGTGTAGACGAGCCCTGAGAAAACCATGCCCCAAAACAAGCCTATCGTCCAGTGGTTAGTGCACCTCGCTTATAAGGCTAAGAGATCTGGATTCGAATCCCTGAGCCGTGTTCACTTTGCTCTTGCAGAGCTATGACCATGTTTCACCTTTCTATAGCCTGGCAAACCCAGAGGTTCCCAAAGGGATCTACAGACATGAATTAATTTGCACAACATCTTTGTGGAACAACATTGCTTGGACGATGGGAATACAGAAGTTGATAAAAGGTTAAATGCTTTTCCCTAGTGTTGGATGCTGTACTGGGAATTGAACCCAGGAGTCGTGAGTGCCTCTCCTGTACTCTAAGCCCAATGCAGCACTGCTCTGTCTCATCCTCAGGCCAGTTCTCTAGTCCATGTGAAAGAATGGAACATGTATTGTGTATACACAGTGATATGGCTTGGTAGGCTGTGTGAGGCCATGATGTAAAAGCCAAGGGACTGGGGTGTTCTTCCCCATTCTGCCACTGACCTTTCACAGAACATTGAGCATGTCCCTTTACCCATCTATAAAATCCCTTGCTTTGTCACAGGCTTTTGAAATCTACAAAGGAAAAAATGCCACATAAAGTCCTCCAGAGGGATCTTTAAACACGAGCCTCTCTAGAAGGCCCCTTTTGAAATCAGGTGTCAAGGCAGGGTCTCCTTCAAAGATATCATCCCCTTTCAAACCCCTGTGCAACTTTGTTTCCTTTTGTTTAGCACTCTGTAAAGACTGGGATATAGGCATAGATATAGATTTTGAATTGCAGGGTGTGCGCTGGGCCAGCTAGACAGCTGTACCAAACAGTTGGTCCGTCACGGTATCCATCTCTCTGAATTCTTTGGCACGAAAATTCCTTGGTTTCCCAAAATAACAGTAACTACAGGATCTCTTATCCTGTAATTGAACTGTGCATAGCTAGAGTCAGCTGTTTGACGCAAATGGAGCTAGACCTTACTGTACTCAATAATTTGAACTTATTATTAAGTCACATAGTACACAACAGACTAATGGCTCAAACGGAGGTTAACCCTCTGAGGACAGGCCACTTAGCTAGAAGTGATCTGGATCAGTCATGCCAGGGAATATCAGTGGCGTTGCGCCAGTATAGCAGCAGAAAGCTACAACCTCCATATTAATTCACTGTATATGGCAGTGTGTGTCTGAGTGAAAAAGATAGACAATATAGCTAGGACCATCCCCAGCTGGTGTGAAGTGACATAACTATACAGAAGACAATAGAGTTACTTTAGTTTATACCAGTTTACATACAAGGGGGAGGGTAGCTCAGTAGTTTGAGCATTGGCCTGCTAAATCCAGGGTTGTGAGTTCAGTCCTTGAGGGAGCCATTTAGGGATCTGGGGCAAAAATTGGGGATTCGTCCTGCTTTGAGCAGGGGGTTGGACTAGATGACCTCCTAAGGTCCCTTCTAACCCTGATATTCTATGATTCTATGATATATATATAGAGAGAGAGAGTGAGAAATCTGGACCAAAACATATACATTTATCGCACACACACACACACATTTTGTTAGAAGAACATTCTGAAGGCTGGAAAGTCAAGCACACAGAAGTTAGGAAATACCTGAAATAAGGTAGCCCGCGCAAGTGGAATTTGTTCCCCTCCCCTTGTGTGTATACATGATGACATAGTCTTTAATTACATGATCACGTATTATTTTCTCCACAGGACCCCTGCCTCATTCAGTGCACGGGAGGGATTGTGCTCACTTAATGAGCAGCTATTCCATATTTTGTTCTCCTCATTGGTGCCAGGCCTTATTTACCGTGTACTATTCAAACCCCGCTCTCAAGCTAGAGTGATTAATTTCCTCCGGGCTATTCTGTGACACTCATCGCTGTAGTACCTGAGTGTTTCACAAACATTCGTGAATTTATTCTCACCACAGCTCTGTGAGATGAGGGGATAACATCCCCATTTTACAGCTGGGGGAACTGAGGCACCAAGAATAGCCACTAAAGTTAGGTGCCCAATTTGAGCTGTCTAGGACTTCGTTTTAGAGAATACTTAAGATTATAAAGGACTTTATATGTTAAACGCACAGCTCTCATTGACGTCAGTTGCAGCTGTGAGCGCTCAGCACTTCTGAAAATCAGACCCCCAGGGTCTCAAGTCAGGCACCGGAAAAAAATGAATGACGGAAAATGAGTGTGCATGTGTGAACAGTTTGGTTAAAGTTTGACATGATAAACATCACCTAGGAACTCCAGGGAGGGAATTCAGTTCTCCAGGGTAGCATTCAATTGCCTTCACCAGGAGGGCCATCCCTCGTCTTCGTTCAAAACGCTGTGGCCCTGCCTCTTTCACACACACCTTCCAAATTCTGCAACAGATGAAGCAGGGGTCCTACAGACACAAGTCTCTTTCACTGCACAGCCCTGATTTGTCCCCAGGGCTGCTGTGTTCTGGGCATTGAATGAGGCCAGGGGGGTCGGTGGAAAAAACAGATCCACCAAACAGATTGCTGCTACTTTAGCGTGCAGAGTAACTGATAGCGATAGTAGGTTGGCATGATCTGTTTGAACCAATATTAAAGGGGATGAGACACACACTTTGTCAGTAGGTTTCACAGATACTTGCTGGCAACAGAGGAATAGTGTGACTCAGGAATCTTGAGTTGTATTTCAGGTTCTGGTGGGCAGAGACTCTTCTGCCTATTCCCCCTAAACAAAACTACTTCTACCCCCTCTCCTCCACCCTGTCCCAGTCTTGTCTCTTCCCTATCCCTGTCTCCTGGCCCCAGTCCCATTCTCCTCACCTAGCCAGAAATAGCCTCTCCTCTTTAGGATTCTCATCCCAGTCCCTGTCTCCTGGCCCAGCAAGTCCGAGTCTCCCCCTCTGGACTCTCTGTTCCAGCCCCACTCTCCTTCCTATTCCCAGACCCAGTCTCTTTACCCATTCGGTCCCAGTTTTACACCCCCCCATGCATCTTGTTCCTCATCCACTCCCCCACCACCTCCAATCACGCCACCACCCAAATTCCCCATCCCTGCTAGCACCCAGCCCCAACCTCCCTCCTTGGGCTCCTCATTTAATCTCACTGTCCCCTTGCAGATCTTTGTCCCAGAGACTTTGCCCAGCCGGTCCCATTGCTCTCCCCACACCTTGGCTCCTTGTAATATCTGTCTTCCCTCACTCTTCACTTCCTTCCCCTTCCCCACTACTTCTCAGTCCCAGTCTTCTTGCCCAGCCAGTCCCGGCCCTTTGCTCCAATCCCAACACCTGGATTCCAGTCCTAGTCCCAGTCTCTTTACACAGCCAGTCCCAGTCTCCCTTTCGTGTTCCAATCTACTCCCCATCCCCAGTCTGGCTCTCTGCTTCAGAATTAGGCTGCTTCCTTCTCTACATCACCTGGACTCAGCAGAGAGCTAATTGAGGAAACAATCTCCCTACTCCCAGTTCAAGTGCCCGGACCTGGACCCTGCAGCAGCCCAGAGTGGCAATTTCAGAAGTAAAGCTCAGCTCCGGGCTGGAGCATGCTCAGTGTGGACAGAATCTTCAGGGAATTTAGCTGCTAAAATCTAAAGTCTCTACTGAGTGTGTGTGACTATCATGTTTCAAAGGCTCCTAACTTGGCCAGGTTTGGGCAGGTTTTCAGGCAGACAGCAAAAGACACAATGGGTTACACTACCAAAAGGCCACTCTCCTGCCAAATTTCAAGCCCCTGCTCCAAAACATGGGAGCACTGGAGCTTTCAAAAAGAGATCATTATTTTTTTTAACATGGGCAAAACAATGTATTTATGCCTTGCCTCATTCTCAGAAACAGCAGATTCATTTTGGCTGAAATGTCCTAAAACTATTTCAGCCTGCAGAAGACACCCAGAATAGAAAATTTCAGCCTGAATTGTTTACGTCGAGCAACGGTATAAGCAACTGAATGCATGGTCTTATAATGGGAAGCGTTGGACAACCTTAATAATAGGCTATTCCTATAATGTTGTCCTGGGAACATCTCCTCCAGGCTCCTGAGCAAGACTTCAGAGCAACCAATGAAACTCCCCTCCAGAATCCATTCAAGGTTTTTCAATGAGTTCAGTGTGTTTTGGAACAGGTCTATGGGAGTTTAGTTAATGTTTTGTGAATGCTCAGGCAAGCCAGACATGATCAATAAAGCTCCTAGTTATATACCTCACTACTGAGTCTGCTAAGGAGCTCTTGGTATCCGGGGACACAACAGTACAAACTGCTAGAGTCGGGCTTGTGAGCCCTGAAAATCATAAAGATCATTATATCAACTGTGTTTGTTCTCAGGAGAGAAGCACAGAGAAGATTGCATCAGTATATTATATTTTTCTTTGAATATGGAAATAAAGCAACAATGTTTTTGTTAGGTTAAATATCAATGGTAAATCCTCAGTGGGGATAAGTCAGTGGTATTTCATTGGCCTAAGTTGAGCTATCCTGATTTTTGAGGTCCTGGCCTAATATATTTTAAAAAAAAACCATAAATAGTTTCCCTATGTTAACTAATACAATCTTAGATAAAGAGAACATAAAGACTTTGGAAAACAAATCCCATTTTTGTTGTTTGTTTACTTTATCTAAATCTGACAATGCAATGTGTGAAATTCACTTTTTCTCCCCCCCCACCCCTTTTTGGTTCTCATGCACTAGCATCATGCTGTGAAATCTGCTAGTGTAACCCATTGGTCAGTGTGCATTATTCATGCCTTTGAGTGCAAAGAGCACGTGAGTATGTTACACAGGTTGGTGTCAGTGGCTGCTTCTTTAGCTTGAGTGGTAGCAACTGGTGTTTTACATCTAGAAGATCCTGGTTCTACCCCTGGAATCATTCGAGATGGTGGTCTCATCCGCCTCTTCTTCCTGTTTAGATGGTCTGAAATAGACCCCCTACCATGACATCATAACCATGACATCCTAATAAAAAAGCTTTAATCAAAAAGAATATCCATCTAGGTCTTTTGTATCAGTAATTTCTACATTATCTAGGATCCAGGCATGTAGCATTAAGAGGAGGTTTCTGCTATATAGCCTCAAAATGCTGTTTTGGTTTTTTTCATCCATGGTGTTCAGAGGAGCTATAAAGATGCACACCTGTTGCCAGTGTTACTGGGAAAGCTTTGGATGTGAAGGATCTTAGTGGGGATGTGGATAGGTTATCCATTACCTAAATAAGTGCCAGGTGTTACAATGTAGACTGAACGAACCTGCCCAGTATGTGATAAAGTTGATGTGATTAAAGGCAGCAATGACTCTGTTGTATCTTTGTGTTAAAAGCAACTTGTCTGAGATGGGAACTTCTTCTATCATTTTAAGGGCCTTTCAGAGAGTATTTCCAAAGTGTACCTTCCCCCGCCCCCACACTCGATTTTTTTTCTTCTATGTTTAGATCCCTTGAATAGGAGGAACAAAAGCCCCGTGTGGGCCAACTTGAAAGAGGTGTTTTCTCACCTTCACACAATATGCACTGGGGAGAATGGGAAATGCACATCTTTGTGTGTGTGTGGATTCGTTTGAAAGCTTTGTGAAAGGATTTCCAAGGAGATATTTATTGCCTTTACTTGCCTCTTGTTTATTCACGAATCAGGAAGCTGAAAGTATTTGGTTTGATCAAAGCGGTTGTGAAGCAGCCCTTTAAAGCTAGCATAAATTCAAGGCACTTGGAGAGGGGGGGAAAAAACAGGCCCATGCAATGTGCTCAGGAAACATCACCTTTAAAAAGTACACTGGAGCTTAGCCGCTTCTGTGAAATGAACAGAGGGTCTGAGCTTCCCTTTCCTGTGGGCAGATGACCAACGTGTGAAAAAAACACCATCTCAGCAGGCATGTCCCACTACCAGTCCCAGCAGAGGGGGGAAGGATGGAAAGGAACTGAAGGATCTGATTCTCCTCTGGCATGCACCAGTGTGAATAAGGTCTGGGGAAGGTGATGGAGTTACACAATGCTGGAGTCCTAAAACAGGAAGCGAGAGAATGCAGGGCATTGGGAGGTCCTGGGGGGAGTGGGGAGAGCTGGGGGAAAGATAAAAAAAATTGGGGGAAGCCTCACGGAGCAGGGGATGAATCTGCAGAACCTGTCCCATCCCCACCTCCCCATTACTTGTGCCCTTGCTCCTGTTCCCCACAAGGCACTTCACTGTCCAGGCATCCCCACTACCTGTTTCCCTTTACTGCCTGGCTCTGGGCTCTGCACTTCCCCACCCAGTCCTAGCTGAAGCATCCCTGTTTCTCTCCGCTGACCGGCCACCAAGCCCTGCCCAGCCCTGCCACCAGCACCTGCCAGCTGGGAGGATGCTCTGCAGCCAGAAGGGAAAGGAGCTGCCTGGCCCAGGAGTGGCAGAAGTACCAGAATGCTGTTCCATCTCCTGAAAGAGTGGTTGTTAAACTGTGGGTCAGGACCCCATTTTAATGGGGTCGCCAGAGCTGGCTTAGACTTGCTGGGTGGTGGGGCTCAGGTTCCAGGTCCCCTGGCTGGGGCTGAAGCCCTTGGGCTTCAGCTTTGACCCCTTCCCCGCCCAAGGCAGTGGGGCTCGGGCTTGGGCTCCCCCAACCAGGGTGGTGGGAATCAGGCGGGCTCAGGCTTCAATCTCCCCCTGCAGGGGTCGTGTAGTAATTTTTATTGTCAGAAGGGGGTCGTGATGCTATGAAGTTTGAGAACCCCTGTCCTAAAATGAAGTGCTGGAACAATATTCCAGAGCATGACTCATAGAATATCAGGGTTGGAAGGGACCTCAGGAGATCATCTAGTCCAACCCCCTGCTCAAAGCAGGTCCAATCCTCAATTAAATCATCCAACAGATTTTTGCCCCATATCCCTAAATGGCCCCTTTGAGGATTGAACTCACAGCCTTGGGTTTAGGAGGCCACGATGCGAACCACGGAGCTATTCCCTCCCCCTGAACACTGGAATGACTTGTGTTGGGGCGGGGCAGAAAAGTGAGCCCTCAGAATTAGAATCCACGGTGACTGGATGATACCCTCACTCATGGAGGACTTGTTCAACCACAAGCTACTGCACATGGTGCATGGATTACTGGGTTAAATTCCATTGCCTGTGCTATGGAAGGAGATCCGACTAAATTTGCAGTGTTGCCAACTCTCACGGTTTTATCAGGATATTGGGTGTTTTTTTCTTCAAACCCCAGCTGCTGGAGGTACGTGATTAGGAGAAAATCTCAGTTTCATTAAGAAAAAAGGAACATTTCTAGCCCTTGTGGTTGCAGAGAAAACCTTGAGAATGTTAGGCTCCAAAAGGCTCTAAAACCAGAAGGCAAATGAAAAGAACATGACACATACTTTTAAATCACATGATTTTTAAGCTGATAGTGTGATTTTGGGGGACCTGACATGATTTTTGAATGTCTGGGGCTGGCAATACCGTAGATGATCACAGTGGTGCCCTTTGGCTTTAAAATCTATGCCCATATAGTTGGCCCTTCTAGGTCAGGATTGAAGAATATTGTGGGTGGCCATGGTGGAAATATGTGAGGGACGTTTGTCCTGGATCATGCTGGATCCGCTCTATGGAGAGATGGAGGATATCAGACTCCACACTGTCCTCCCAGTACCTTTTTACCAGCACTAAATTAACTTTGAAAAAGGAGTGAAAAAACCCTACATGAAATTATCATTAGAGTAGAAAAAAAAGAAGAAGCTCAAACTCCTGCCTTCCTAAATCTGATTAACTTTGCTTTGTAATTAAATTGCAGAGAAGTGGCCTAAACACAATGAACTAGGCATTTATTTTAAGTTTAGTAGGTTAATTATTGTATGATTGATAAATTCCGAGAGCCAGATTCTGGATTCTCCGCGGAAGGGGTGGTTATTGCAATGCGTAGCCGGGAAAAGCTAGTACAACTATACAAGGCGAACGCAGCTTAACGTGTGGGGCTGGCTATTTCTCACCCTGCTAGAACTCTTCATTTTTAATCAGTGGAATCTCAGAGGGCCTCATGGAAGCCCCTTGTTAAAATTTCATCCCCAGACTGAACAGAAAGTTGGGGGGTCATTTCCCTACAGTAGGGACACCCCACCCCAAAGATCTCTTCAAGGTCCTCGCCCCATGTTACCCCCATTCAATCGCAAGGTGAACATGCTGCTGTCCCAGTATCCAGAGACTCAGCGGAGTTGGATTGTTCATTGAATAGGTGCATAGGCGATGAGCAAAAACACTTTGTTTCCCCCACATCCTTTGTGATCTCAGTTCCAGGGCTTGGGAGAATTTAAGTCCCTGAACTTAGGGTAGCCCAGAGACTGTGTATGTCCCTGAGTCCTGGGTTACAATCCACTGCCAGTGGCTGAAAAGGAGGTGGTGCCATAGCCACACATACACAAGCTCATGGATCTGGTCAGACTTAGAAAGAAGGGAAGACTGCACTGTCTCTAAACAGCAGGGAGGGATTGGATTGTGCTTTTGAGGCTGTGATGCTTCTCAGGGTATCCAGAACTGAGTCACCTTGTTCCCCACTGCCTCCAGCTAGAGGAAGAAATGTTTGTGCTTAACCATCACCAGCAGCCTGTTAGTCACCCAAACAATCCTCTCAGGGCAATGCTAACCCTCTCTATTCTTTTCAGGTAGCAATAGGTGCACCGCAATCCCTTTGGAAGCCTTCCGCTGTGATATCCAGCCCCTGTCACTGGATACCCACAGAAATAGTAGATTTGCTATCCCCAATGGGACAGCCCACACACTACCTTGATTCCGTTGAGGATCAGATCCTAGATAACATCGCAGCACTGAGATATATCTATAGTGAAATCAATCCTAAATGTATTATCAAAGATAAAGATTTACATGATAGTGAGTAAGGATAATGATGGAAACAGAAAAGTTGCATATAAAACAAAATCATAACATGCTCTCTAGAAATAAAATGTAACAGGTCCCCCTCCTGTCTGAAAAAGTCTTATCATACCCAGAGTTATCTTGCAGAGTTTCTGACCCAGGCTGGTTGGGATCCTATTTTAATGAATGTAATCGTACTGATCAATTACTTCCTCAAGTGCAGGATAAAGAAGGTGTCCTTTTGCCTTTTCCATATATAGTCCCAAACTCTGTTTGTCCCCAGTGGTTTATTCCCTGGGGTGCTGACTTTATGTGGACTTCACATCCTTGGGTTGACTTTGTATGTAAATGGGACGTCCATTGCGTCGGCTTACAGTACATAATTTACATGTGAATCTGGGCAGACAGGTGAATAGCAACAAAAAGCTTGTACCAAACCAAGACACTCTGCTACACACGCTTCTCACCCTGGGAAGTGGATGAGAGGACAAACAACACAAGACAGATGTGAGACACGTTGCTTAATGCATTACTGGAAGGGTCTCCATGACATGACTATGCTATGGTCATGAGCATAGCATAAGTGACATTGGCATTACCAGTGCACTGTACCAGTGTTCACGTGGAATGTTACTGTGCAGCAAGTTGGTTCATTGCAGGTTCACAGCCTGGCTTGCTGCCCTCTAATTCTCCATGTAGACATGCCATTATAATCCCTAAAAGGGAGCTCGCGACTTAAATCAGAAAGGGTCTGTCATCGGAACAGCCTTATATGATGGAAGTAGTTCAAGATCAGCAAACCAGTATCGCTTGTTTTGGTTTTGCTTGTTGACAGTTATCTGAACCATTGAAGGCCGACTTGAGTATTTCAAGGCTAAACTAGGGGTTGTCTCACATTTTGAATGAAGCATGGTGGGCAGGTAAAAGGTGATGCTAATTCACCCCAACTGGCAGTTAGATAAGATATTAATGAAAGGAAGCAACAAATGGAGTCTGTAAAGTCGTTAATGAGGCATTGTTGTAATTTAAATTGTCAGCTAATTGACAAGGACTCTTAGCAAATACTGAAAGCACTAGGAAATTCTGGAATGTGGAAGCACCTATTAAGAGACAGGGCGGCTGAGGTAATATCTTTCATTGGAACAACTTCTGTTGCTATTACGTCACCACTTTGTCTCTCTAATATCTTCAGACCAACACAACTACAATGGCGGAGCATCTATCTGCATAGGAGAGCCATTATCCTAAGCATTCTCTCCTTTTTGGACTTTGTTTACCTTGGAACTCTTAGCACATGGGGTTTCTACTCACATGCCGCCACCTCAGTTGGGGCATGACACCCTCTAAAGGAGCACTGCACTTTTCACTCCGCATCACTAAAGCACCTGACTGCTATTTATTGCATATGGCATTCTTTTTGTCTGTGCACTTAAATAGGTGCTGCAATTCACCCTAGGTGAGAATGTCTTTAAATACTGGGGTGATTCCTGTGCATAATACTTCATGTCTGTAAAGTTCTTCAATATCCTTCAGGATGGTAAGATAACAACAATAATAATGATGCTATTACCTCAGCCTTAAACTACAGCTATTAACTGAAGAAGCCACAAGATGACCTTCAAAGTCTCTGAGCCTAGCAGCGCACTAATAGGTTAGGGCCACAATAGCTTGGACGTTATTTCTGATTTACGTAGTGCTAGAGGTGCTCTGTGGATATAAAACAAGGTTCGTGCCCCAAGGAGCACCTCCCTGCTCCCACTCAGACAAACAGCAATTAGAGAACAAATACCATGCTCCCAACGTGTGTGTGGTCAAAACAGGGGTAAAGGGGAGTAAAAAGCAACTTTTGACCCACAAAGCAACTAACCCAGTTTGGACTAGAGTTCTTGTAACAATAAGAAGAAATAACGAAAATATTCCTAACCAGGTAACGAAATGTTTGTGCTGTGGGGAAGAATTATTGATTCCACTGCATGAATCACTGCATGGAATTATCTGGCCTTTATTATGCAAGAGGTTATACTAAATGATAATGGCCTTAAAATCTCTGTAAATTAAATTAGGGTAGCTCTGCTGAAGTTAACGGAGCTACAATGATTTACACCAGCTGAAGATCTAGCCCTAGGAATTGATGAATTTCATTGATTCCAAGGCGAGAAGGGACCACTGTGATCATCGAGCGTGACCTCCTATATACCACAGGCCAGAGAACTTCTCGGGAATAATTCTTGTTTGAAAGGGAGAATATCCTTTTAGAAAAACATCCAATCTTAATTTCAACATTGTCAACGATGGAGGATCTACCACAATCTTTGGTAAATTGCTCCAACCCTCACTGTTAAAAATTTGCAGTCTTGTTTCCAGTCTGAATGTGTCTAGCTTCCTCTTCCAGCCATTGGATGTTGTATCTTTGTCTGATCGATTGAAGAACCCAGTATCAAATGTTTCCCCATTCGACGTAATCATGTCTCCCTCTTAACCTTCTTTTTGCTAAGATAAATAAACTCCTTAAATCTGTTACTATAAAGCATGTTTTTGAGGATTTGAAGGGCAAGTTTGGGTTGGGTTAATTGGCCAGGGTACAGTGTGGGTTAAGGAGAGTTCGTTGATTGCAGTTTGTTGTGGGTCTGTCACTATAAGGCATGTTTTCCAGTCCTTTGGGTTACTATCAGACCCTACATAATGTGGCTTGATTTGGCAAGGATTGTGGTGTAGTTGTGGAGAGTTGGTTGCGGTGCGTTCTGAACTGGATCACCCCTCTTCAATATAATCCTTTTTTCTTCTCTCCCTACATCAAAAGTCCATGGAAAATCATTAGCAGTGGTTTCAGAATCTTCAAAAGGTATCACCCCTTTTATTCTGACGTAGAGGAAAATACACTGTGTACCTCTCAGCCTTTCATCCTCAAGCATGTGCCACTTAAAAACAAGCTAGAAAGCAACTTAAATGTACAAGCCATCATATATTTATAAGCCAGGAAAAGAAACCAAGCAGTGTAGGAGGGATAGTGGGGAGGGAGAAACAAACCAACCCTATTTCTATACAGATTTCTTACCACGTGGCACATTATCTTTGAGTCAAGAAAAATATTAGTGTGAGGTATGGGATAACTCCTTGCCTTTGAGTAGGACAAATGCAAGGTGATGTGATTAAAAGGATGATTGTAATATTGCATCTCCGGTAACATTAATAAGCTGGCTTTATAAATGCTCCCAGGTAACCATTTTTGACATCAGCATTATTAAATGTTAATCAAGGAAGTGAAATCACCGGATAAACATTGAGCATTAGTGATCACAGATTGTTAGTAAATATGGAGCCAAACATTCACACCCTCGCAGGTGGATAAAGAACTGAAGTTGACTCATTTCTAAGGTCTTTATTGCTATAAGATGTATGTGTGGTTGATTGTTTAATTTCACTGGGGATTTTGGGATCTTCTTTTGCCTTGGTTTTGTTTTGCACAGGCCTGGAGTCATGCTTTGAGTTCCAGCTTTGAATCCATCTGATAATTAGACTAAAAGTAGCTGAACTAAGATGAAAAATATCATCAAAAAGGTCATTCTCACTGTACAGCTGTCCTGGCTAAGAATGAGGAGACTCCCCCCCTCCCCCCCAAGAAACCTCTCTTCATGGTATTTACATTAGAGTTGACTGAAATTTGAGCCAACACTTTCCTTCAGTGAAAAATGAAGATTTGGCCACAACAAATGGTTTGCAAATGTGGGTCAATTTTGTTGAACTGTTCCTTAATAATACTACTAATAATTAATAGAAACATTTTGACATTTTCAAAATGAAATGCGTTGGTTTGAAACCAATTTTCACTTCGAAATGTTCTTCATGTATTTTTTTTTTACTTTTTTTTTTGCAAATTAAATTGGGGTTGATTGAAATGTTTCATTTTGATTTTGACCAAACAGTTTTTTTCTAGTTTTTGATTCACTGAAAATTTCAACAATTTTTTTTTTGTGTTTTTGCTCTGATCCTTCCTCCCACCCCAAATTATTTTGACTTTTCAAAATTTCAGGTGAAGTAAAAAATCCATTATTCACTCTAGCTTACAAAGGGCTGGGTCCACAATTGCATTCAGCATAGCTAAGTAGGCAGGGAGAAAAGATGCCTTTAAACTACTGTTGTATTAATTTACATAGAATATATGAACTTGTGACCAAGTGGGGATTTTTCTAATGTTTTTTGTGAATCCTATGTATCTCTCAGCTTCCCATATATGATGCATTGCTACCCAGTAGGGGGGAAAGGATTATGTTTGCTCTTGGGGCAGGCTAAGAGATATTGGTGGGTATGTGTGAGCGAGACCTCCCTATCTGGTGGAATGCATAGAGTCATTAAGGAACTGGCTGAAACCAAGGGATCCAGAGAGACAATGCAACCTCCAATGACTCATGGATTGATGCTCTCAGCAGGGAAGCTGAGCAGAGACCCGTACTTGGGTACAAAGGACTGTGGGGGACAAGTGTTGGCTTCTGGAGGAAGTTGGAAGCTCTCATCTGGGAACTGACTGAGGGGTATCAGACTGAGATGCCTGAAAAGAATCAGGAGAGCGTGGCTAGGGCTCTAGAGTGATCAGATTTGTCTATGCTTTAACCTTCAGTTCTCTGTATTAACCGACTGACTTCCTGTGTTAAGTTCCAGTCAACTAATAAATCCGACTGTTTTGAAAACGCTGCTTGAGTGTCCCTGTAAATACTTGGTGAGGTCCCTGAAGAGTGGACAAGTCTCTACCAGGAGTCTGTCTGACTGAACAGTCACAGTGTAAAGCAGGAATGCTGAAATCCCAGGGGTTCAGTGTCAGGAGGTGGTCAGGCCCCCATAGCCTACTGTGAAGGAAGAATGTGACCCATTGGGGTCTGGCATATCCAAAGGGTTCCTCCAAGAGACTGTTCCAAAGCTGGGGATGGGGATAGCACTGATCCTGTGGATCCATGACAGGGCCTGAAGATTGAAAGGTGTTGACTTGACCCGGTCACTGTGCAACATTAAACTGTTTTCAACAAGGTTCAGGATTTGGTACATGGAGACCTCTGCCTGCTTAGCACCACAGCAAACACATGATAGACAGCAAACACATGATAGAAAGCCATTTTTTAAGATGTATTAAAGATACAGAAAAAAACTCTTTACATTTGCAATGTGTTCATGCTTTCTTTTTTATAACATCCCTTTTTTCCTGTCCCCTCTAGCTGGAGAAAGTTGATAAAAGAAAACCTCCCCCATCTGGCAATAACTGTCCACTGGGATGGAGGGATGAGGGCAGGTATTTTCGCAGAGGGTGGAATCACAATTTCGCTTTCTGCTTGCAGAATTTTCTTAGTGGGGGTAGAACCAAGCCCCTAACTCTGTAATTTGTTGAGCACTGCGTTTTTGATGGATGAAAACAAACACAGAAATACAGCTAAATATTTCTGCTTTCCAATTTAACTGGCTTTGTATTATAGAGCTGGGAGGCTTATGATGTTGTAGTGGAATGAACATTAAATTGCCATCCAGTGTTCCTAGACAAAAGTTTTAGACAACAAAATCAATGTGAAATGTATGTATTTACTTTGCATTAAGAATATGTAACCATGATAGGCAAGTGATGTGTGATCTTTCCTTTGAGGACATGTGATTTTTGCACTCAGTGCAGCTAGTGGACATTCCAGGACTTAAGCATTGAAGTCCCCTTACTCTTTCTAAGGGCTGGTCTACACTACGGGGGTGGGGGGTCGATGTAAGGTACGCAACTTCAGCTACGTGAATAACGTAGCTGAAGTCGACGTACCTCGTTCGACTTACCTCGCTGTGAGGACACTGCAAAGTTGAAGGCTGGCGCTCCCCCGTCGACTCCACTTCCTCCTCGCGTCGGGGTGGATTACCGGAGTCGACGGGGAGCGCTTCTGGGATCGATTTATCGCGTCTACATGAGACGCTAAAAATCGATCCCCAGAAGATCTATTGTAGACCTGGCCTAATATGGTCTATTCCTGAAAGCTAGGCAGGGTTCTCACTCCAATACCACATTTCCACCTGTCTCTTATTTAAGGAACTGATTCACGTTTTGTACCTGACTCCTTCAGGGCTGCACTCCATGTGAGGGCGAGATCCAAGCTTAGAAACGAGGGGAAAGTTATCTTTATGCAGTCGATGCCACGAACACAGGAAACTGATGACTTGGCATTCGCGTACTGAGTCATCAATCATAAAGAATCAATCCTCGCTCCCTGAGGAGCTGGCCCCAGGCAAACATAATTCTCTCTCACTGCCACCGAACTGAAAAGCTCTTGTCCCATTTGAAGGGACTGTATTTGTTCTTATTTCAACATTGATTCACTTGGCATTTAGGAGTATTTTCCAGATTCCCAGAAAATATCACCCAATTTATCCTCTCTACAAGGGAAGGTGATGTCTGTATATAACAGTGTAACATACATTGGGAAATCAAGTGTATAGGTCACTACAAGTTGAATAGGAAACAGCATGTAGCCGGTTTACATAGGGCCTTAGGTAACTCAGAATCTTTGCAAAGAGAAAGAAAGTCTTGTGGTTAAGACTCTGGCCTGGCATTTGGATTTTCAGGGCTCAATCTTTGCTCTACCAATGGGATTCCTGTGTGACTTTGGACAAGTCATTTAATTGCTGTTTACTGTTGCGGTTTCATCTTGAAGCTCCGGTCATGGGCCAGGATTCCCTTGCACTGGGCATTGTGCAAACAGAGCAAAAATACGATTCCTGTCTCAAACAGTTTACAGTCTAAGGCTATATCTACACTACCACGGTAAGTCGAGCTATGCTACGCAACTCCAGCTATGTTATTCATGTAGCTGGAGTTGACGTACCTTAATTCAAGTTACTGTGGGGTCTACATCACAGGGGGTGGATGGGATAAAATCTCCTGTCAATTTACCTTACTCTTCTTGTCGGGGGTAGAGTACAGGGGTCAACTGGAGAGTGATCTGCAGTTGATTTGGTGGGTCTTTACTAGACCCGCTAAATCGATTGCTGGTGGATCGATCTCAGAGTGTTGCTCCCTGCCATAGTGTAGACTTGCCCTCAGTAATCTCGCTTGATGTCTGTGACTCAGTTTCCCATCTGAAAACTGAGGATAATAATATTTCCTCTCTCCCACCCTTTATCACTTTAGACTAAACTCTTCAAGGCAAGGGCTCTGCTACTATGTGTGTATATAGTGTGGCATATTTAGGACAGTGTCTATATTGTAAGCTATTACTTTAAGAGTGAGAGATTTTCCTTGTCTTGTTTGCAGGCTACAGGGCTCTGTAGGTAAATAGGCAATCAGATTCAATGTACAAAGAGTCCTCATACAACGAGATGGGGTGAGTTGTGCCTCTCTGCCTTAGGGAGCAGCCTGCTTTGTCTCTCTCTGGTTTTGGTTACTGTGTGTTATGTGTATGGGTTCAAAGATTAAAAGTAGTGTTACATTGCAACCTTCCAGCAAGAATTTCATGTTTTTATATAACTTTGCTGTGTGTACGCTGTGAAAATAACATACAGTGCCTAGCTCAATGCTACTTTCAGGTACTCTTGCAATAATGGAAATCCTGAAACTGTTACTGGAGGTTAGGTAGCCAGTGCACTCAAATTCACAGCAGGTCCTAAGGCTCTGCACAAAGTGCAGTTACTCCTGATGCTCCATTGATGGGGGAAAAGGACAGGGAATGGCAAAAACATATGCATTTTGTTTTAATTTAATAGGAAGAAGATGGAAGAGGTGAAATGAGAGGAAATGAGCCACAGAATCCTATTGGTACAGGTAAGGCAATTAAAGCAACTGATACCCCTGCCTAATCAATTCTCTCACTTCCCCTAAAGGCATGTAAGACTGGTACTGCAATGATAGTCCACACAGCAATTGATAACATACTGCTATGCTCCCTGGAATATAAAAAAGAGGGGAAAAGGCCCAGGGCATGATGACAATTTGAGTAGAACCTATAGGCCCCAACTAAGGTCAGGACCCTATTGTGCTAAGTGCTGTATAGACACATAGCAGGAGAGTCCCTGCCCTGCACAGCTTAAATCAGACTGGGCAAGACAGACCAAGGAAATGTTTTTAGCAGACAGTACACAGAGAGATTATTTGAAAGAAGATCAGCATCATCTCTTTTCCCCTTCTCCCTGCACCAGAAGAAATGGGACAGTGGATGAAATAGAAAGGTGGCAAATTCAAAAGGGACTCCTTTTCGCAAAACGTGTAACTACACTGTGGAACTCATTGTAACGGGATGTCAGGGAGACCAAGAATACAGTAAGACTCAGAGGGTTTGGACACTTATATTGATATCAAGAATGTCCAGAGTTAGAATAATTAAGGCTAAAAATTATTTGGAAGAGAGATTAAACCTTATGTTTCAGGGCTTAAATCAATCTTTAAGCAGGGCCGGCTCCAGATTTTTGGCCACCCCAAGCAAAAAAAATAAATGGCCGCCGCCGAAGTGCCGAAGCAAAAAAAACCCACCGCCCCAGAATCCCCGGACTGCCTCACTGTACAGGGCGCCACCCCAGGCACGCGCTTGGCCATATGGTGCCTGGAGCCGGCCCTGTCTTTAAGAAATAGAGATTTACAGGTTTCTTGCAGTTTCCTTTGAAGCATCTGGTGCTGACTACTACTGGAGACAGTTTATCAGCGAGATGGACCTGGTCTGAGACTGGTCTTGGTTACTGTATGTTATGTGTATGGATTCTAAGATTAAAAGTAGTTACATTGCAACCTTCCAGCTAGAAGAGTGGTCTGATCCAGTCTACCAAATCCTATGTTGCCACCATATTCCATACAGTGGTTTGAGTTCTGTATTAAACCCGGTAGATCTGGATTCTGTTGTCTTTAAGGGTTTGAGATGAAGGATGGGCAAATAGAGCAGATTAAAAATAACTGAACACGCTTGCTCACATATTGAAGAAAACCCATGTTGTGGTTGCTGCTGTTTTTCAAGTGTGAGGGTTACTGAAACACCACTAGAAATTCTTGATTCATAAGGTCATATTCAGGCTGGGTGAAATCCACCCAGGTGAAGATTGGCCAGCAGAAGACCCAAACAGTTCTTAGGTCTTCCAAATAGGACCTTGTGTGGCCTGTTTGCACAAAACTGAATTTCACCTTCCATGAATGAATTGGTGCAACTCCCATTGAAGTCAATCTGAATTACACTGTGCTGAATTTCATGCCTATGTGGACCCAGGGATTAGTATTTGAGGCCCATTTAGAATCAGTTTCATGCCCAGTGTGTTTCATACCCACCTTGAATAAGTAATTAGTTACAGAGAACTAAATGATAAATCATGGCCCAGCAAAAGCCTTTCCAGACCCCAGGCATTCATGATTCATTCTTCTAAAGTTTGGTCGAGTCTCCAAACTAAACCTCTGAGCCATATGAGTTTTGCTCATCCCAGGCTTTAATGCCTGGAAAAGTGATCAATGAGGCATAAAGCAAACCTCATTGCTTCATCAGATGGTGAGTGCAATTTATGAGCTACTGACAAACCCAGCAGAGAATGCTGAAATACTGTGGTCACGCCTAATAAATACCAGATACAGTATGGAGATAGGGGCAAAGGCTGCTCTCAATGGCATGTGTACCGCTTTGCTAAAGCCAGTGGGACTAGCTTTGGACACAATTCAGCAAATTACTCAGCAAAGCACTTAAGCAAATGCTTAAATCCCTTTGAAGTCAATAGGAATACTTAAAGTTAAATATGTGCTTAAGTGCTTTGCTGAGTCAGTACTTGAGAACAGAACTTGGGCTAGGTTGTTTCTGAGATTGTAGTGACTAGCTGGTGATCAGTAGGTTCTGACGGATAGACATGAACAGCCAAGTGTGCAGAAAGGGGTTTAATTCGCCAGAGAGTTATTTGGGAGTCAAAGGCCCCTGAAAGAATCTCCCATTCTTTGTGATGTTACAAACTCAAGAGTGCTCAGAATGATCATTTCAGACATGGCCATGAGCCTGCATGAATGATGATGCTATGACTATCTTTCTCTCTGAGTTTCTATTTGTCCTCCTCATCTAGTTTATGAAAGCTTCTTTTCAGAGAGAATTCAAGGGCTGCTTTATTTGTTAGGAGACAAGGAGGCACTAATAAATTCCTCTGTGTGAGGTATTTAATTACATAATAATGTGTACACTAATCAAGGTAAATGTGTTTGTGAAAACACCTTGATATGGGAACAGTTAATCATCCAAGGCATTGCTTCTTAACACACCTTGGAAGTTAACTTAATTAAATTAATTAGAACAATATAAAAATGAACTGTTTATTGGTCCACAATGGCCCGAAGTGAGATCTTTTCCACCAATGCTAGGAAATATCCCAGACTGCAAACATTTCTTTCCCCCCTGAGCTTCCAGTTCTTTCTTTCATGGCAGCTCACAAGAAGCCTGAAACCGACGAGATGACATTCCCTCTGCAGAACTCATGCTTGCTGCAGGCATCACATGAATTCTACACACATTATTTTCAAGTTCTGTACATGCCACCGAGACCTAGAAAATAAAACTAAACAGTGCGCTGAAATTTAGACATTGTGACAGTTGCTGTCTACATGCAGAAGATATGGCATATAATATGCAGAAAATGTATCTGCAGCAAGGGTTCCAGTGTTCCAGAGTCCACTGATACCAGTGAAAGATTCCCATTGACTTCAATGAGCTTTGCACCAGGCCCCAAATGGATAACAAATATTACATCTTGATAGCTACAGTCTGCAGTTAGCAGGTAACCTAGTGAGATTATGGAATCCCCTTCATTGGAGGTTTTTTAATGAAAAGGTTAGACAAATATCTGTCAGAGATGATCTAGGTTTACTTGGTCCTGTTTCAGCATGGGGTGGATGGGACTAAATTATCTTTCAAGGTCCCTTCCAGTCTTACATTTCTATGAATACACAGTTATGTGCTACACTTTCTTCTGGAGGACCATTGTAACTAGAGAATCCATACAGTGACAAAGAGTCTTGTAGCACCTTATAGACTAACATATATTGGAGCATAATTTTTCGTGGGTGAAGACCCACTTTGTCAGACGCATGAGAATCCATGGTGCTTGTAAGAGAACTTTAGAACACAAGAACATAAGAATGGCCATACTGGGTCAGACCAAGGTCCATCCAGCCCAGTATCCTGTGTACCGACAGTGGCCGATGCCAGATGCCCCAGAGTGAGTGAACCTAACAGGTAATGATCAAGTGATCTCTCTCCTGCCATCCATCACCCCCCTCTGACAAACAGAGGATAGAGATACAAGAGAAGAATAGCTGAGCCGTCCAAGCATAAAGGTTGGAATAACAGGGTCTTCTCAGCCATGCACATTGCTGCAACAGAAATAAAGATTCCCATGCACTTTCGTGTGTGCTGGTCAATTGGAGGAGACCTTCAAACCTGAATCACCATGTCTACACTGAATTATTTTTATAGCTCCTGAGCCAATTCTTCTGCGGTGGCATGGCACAGTCTTTTAGGGATGAATTTGGCCTCTTAGATCACTTTTAATCAAAGTGTGCATGGTAGGCTTCCCATAGTATGTTTGGCCAGTCCTTTGCCGCACTGGTGTATAGCATGCTGTGGGCCACTGCTGCCTTGTGCTCCAGAGCAGGCTGCATTCAGCAGTAGATTAAGTGAATCCTGTGTCTATATAAAGCTAGGCTGTGCCTGGAAAAGGGCTGGTGGGGAGGCTCACTGCCCCATGGATTGCCTCACCGTCCCCTCTTAAACCCACAATTCCTCCCAATGCTCCTCTGGGGAGGGATGTACTATGTGCCACATGTTTTATGAGGTGCAGCACACAACTGGGGAAAGAGGAAAGACCTATTAATCCATGACCACTCCCTGCTCACCTGTGTCCAGGGAGAAGAATCTGCAGTGATCCAGGAGCTGCAATTACCATGAAGTCATAATGCAAGGACTGGAGGAATCTGGTCTCCACCATTGGAGGTAGGAACCATGTAACCCATGGATTCTAAAGAGCTGTATGTATGTGGCTGGTTAAGACACTTTACAAATGTGGTTGTCCTACAATAATACTTCACACTTACATTCATAGATTTTAGGGGCAGGCAGGGCCCTCAGATCATGGAGTCTGACCTCCAAAGAGAAGAGAACATTGACCTTTCCCTGCAATGCTTTAGAAGAAATTTGAACCGCTAGCCGCTTTCACACAAGGTCTGACACTTTCCAATGCACTGTATAACACCTACCAGCTGGTCATCCCTAAGAGCTTTACAAAGGCAAGTCTGTGACATCATCCACTTTTTACAGTCAAGGATGCTTAGACACAGAGGTGAAGTCACTGGGCTAAAGACCCAGAGGGAGGCTGTGGCTGAGTCAGGGATAAAAACCAGTGCCAATATTTTCAAAAGCAACTGGGCTCTGATTCTCAAAGGTATTCGGGTACCTAAATACTCCAAAGGAGAGTTGCACACCCACCCTATGAAAAACGGGCCCCTTTAAGACATCTAAATCTGGGCAGCCAAGAAACGAGGCAGCCAAGAAATGAGGCACCCAAAACCACTAGTCGCATTCCCCCTCCCCACCCCCAATGTTGGCCTCCAGATTCCAAGTCTTCTACCACTTGACTACACGGCCTCCTTTTTACTTATGAGGTAGGACACCTAGCGGCTCCATCATCTGGCCTCACTGCAATAGTTAAGACATCACACACGAAGGGGGAAAAAAGTCACTCCTTCAACACACAACTCCACTATGTTCTGCTTTTTTTGTGATTTATTGCCAACCCTTTTACTTCCTCTTCCAAGTTTCCTTGCATACTCTGGCTCTTTATACACCATTTATTTATTTTCTTCTGCCTATGTTTTGTTACCATTGTTTTTCTTGTGTGTGTATGTAATTTTCTTGGAATTCTTTCATCACAGTCCGTTATCCCAGCCGTGTTGTTGCTATGTAACGAAGCTCTGCTGCTGTTCCTACATCTTTCTTTGCTTTATCTCTGTGCTCTTTCAATTCTTAATTCTCTGTATCTCTCAAATGGTTCCCCCCCAAAGAAGCCCAAAAGGCGCGCTCACACATGCACGCACAAAACCATGGGGGAAAATATCTTTCATTTTCTCCCATACTGTTTTTCCTTTTTCGGAGTGAAGAAATAAGACGCGACAAGGCATGTGTTGCTGTGAGATAACACATGCCTTGGGGGATTTGTGAAGAATAAGGCAAGGAGGAGCGCCATCAATGACCCAAGATGAGAGTTATCTTGTGGTAACACACACCTAGATGTGTCTCATTATGGCTGCAAAGAGGGAGGAAAAAAGGGACCTAGAACTAAGAAAGCTAGCCTGTGATGTGTCCTTCTGCCAGTAAAAACAGGGTAGGATTCCAGCCAATAATCCTAAAGGAAACCCATCATAATCTGGAATACACATTATGAAACCAGAAGGGATAATTCATTACAACATCTGGTCTGACCTCCTATATGACAGGCCATTACATTTCACCCAGTTTCCCCTGTACTAAGTCTAATAGCTTGTGTTTGTATGAAGCATATTTTCCTGAAACGCATCCAACCTTGAATTGAAGACATCAAGAGATAGAGAATCCACCACTTCCCTTGGTAGTTTGTGCCAATGGTTAATCACCCTCTCTGTTTAAAATAAAATAAAATAAAATAAAATAAAAATGTGCCTTATTTCAAATTTGAAGTTATCTGCCTTCACTTTCCAGCTATTGTTTCTTGTTTTGCCATTCTCGTCTACATTAAAGACCCCTTTAGTACAGGGTATTTTCTCCCCATGAAGGTACTTATACATTGTAATCAAGTCATCACTCAATTTCTTTTTGATGATCAAAACAGATTGAGCTCTACGTCTCTCACTGTAAGGCATTTTCTCCTGCTCTCGAATCACTTCTGTAGATCTTTTCTGCAGCCTCTCTGAGTTTTCAACATCCTTTTAAAAATGTGGACACTAGAAGTGTAGGCAGTATTCATTCTAATATCAGTTTCATCAGTGGTGAATGCCAAGGTAAAATCACCTCATTACTCTCATGTTTATACATCCAAGGATCACATTATTCCTTTTTACCACAGTATCACATGGGGATCTCATATTGAGTTGATTGTCCATTATGACCCCTAAATCCTTTTCAGAGTCACTGCTTTCCAGGATACAGTTCTCATTCTGTAGCTGTAGGTTCCTGATTCTGCTCTTTGTTCTTAGACCTTTCATTGCGCTGTATTGAAACACATCTCATTTGAAAGTGACTAACTTTCCAAGCAATCCAGATCCCTTTCTGTGACTGCCTGTTCTCATCATTGATCATTCTGCCAATTTTTGTGTCATCCACGAATTTTATCAGCAGTGATTTGATATTTTTTTCCAGCTCATTGATTAAAATGTTCAATACTGTCAGGCCTACTACTAGTCCTTTTAGATCCCCACTGGAAACAAACCCCCATTTGATGATGGTTCACCATTCACAACTGCTTTTTGAGCTCACAGTTGGCCAGTTCTTAATCCATTCTTAATCATATGTGGTACTGATATTGTACAGTGCCAAGTTTTATCACAATATCCTGTGGTAGAAAGTCAAACACCTCTAAACACATTCATCTAAAGATGAAGGTACTTGCTTTGGTGGGAACAAAGGGATCTTACATTTTATTACACTACCCAGGCTGTGGCCAAGTTTTCTCAACCAATCATAAAAATGTAGGGCTGGAAGGGACCTTGAGAGGTCATCAAGTCCAGCCCCCTGTGCTGAGGCAGGCCAAAGTAAACCTAGATTATCCCTGATAGGTGTTTGCCCAACCTGTTCTTAAAAACTGCCAGTAATGGGGATTCCACAACCTCCCTTGGAAACCTGGTCCAGAGCTTAACAACACTTGTAGTTGTGACATGACGCTTCATATTCCTATAAAATATTGTTATAATATGAATATGGCATAACTAAGGTATGTTTGATGCAGGATGGTTCATGTGAGGTATCACTGGAAAGATTATGATGTACTGACTATGATTATCCTATTTGTATGCATGTATCATTTTTTGTATTTAAAGTTAGGAATATTGACTATGTAACTATTACAATTGGGTTTACATCTGGGGAACACCCAACAGACAGAATGCAACCAGTCTGGAAGGGCCATTAGGGAGAACAATAAGACTTTGAAGATGCTAATGTCCCACCTTCCTGAGAAGTCTTCCTGAGGACATATGGCTGCTTTGACACCGCAGGGTCATGTGATCATGTCACCTGGTATGGGATTCCATCTTGGATTGCTAGTATTTTTCCACAAAGGGAGTGGGGATCAAACTGGGATACAAAGGATTCCCGTCATATGTAAATCCTATTTAAGGCAGGGAAGTGAGTTAATCAGGGTCGGTTCTTCACTGAATCCCTGCACAAGATGACTGCTGAAAACACCTTAGACTGATCTCGGGACGAAAGGACTGGATCCAGGCTAGAAGGTGTCTGGCCTGTGAAAGGAATACCAGGAGTTCTAAGCTGCAAGCAAGAGCAGTTTGTCTTCAAGAAACTCTGCAATCTGCCATTAAGCAACATTTAGGGTGAGAAATTACTACTTGTAGCCAGTTTCTTTAATGTATTAAGATTAGTTTGTGTGTTTGCTTTATTTGCTCAGTAATCTACTTTGATCTGTTTGCTATCCCTTATAATCACTTCAAATCTACCCTTTGTAGTTAATAAACTAGGTTCTTTTTTTCTCTAAACCAGGGATCTCAAACTCAAATCACCACGAGGGCCACATGAGAACTAGTAAATTGGCCCAAGGGCCGCATCACTGAAACCTTTTCATACAATGATACTAAAGTATAGTCAAAAATGAAAAAAATGACGAGTAATATAGTATTCTATTAAAAGTCAATGTATTAGCTTTTTAAAAACTGTAAGGCAAAGAGGGGTTTTAATAAAATATCAACACTCAGTAATGTTTGGAGCTTGGCTGCCAGTGGAGTTGGCGCCTATGGCGGGCCGCAGGAAATAACTCTGAGGGCCGCATGTGGCCCACAGGCCGCGTGTTTGAGACCCCTGCTCTAAACCAGTTTGTGCAATCCATAACTGGGGAGCAAAAAGCTGTGCATATCTTCCTCCACATTGAAGGAGAGAGCGAATTTCATGAGCTTGCGCTGTACAGTTTTCCGTGCAGTGCAAGAAAATCCAATTTGGGGTTTACACTCCAGAGGGGATGTGAACTTGAGTGCTGGTCAACTCCCGAGCTGAGTCTTCCCACACAGAGCTGATCTCAGTGTATGTGTCTTTCTACAGCTGGGTGTGGCCCTACCTGTGTGTGTGCTGGAGGAGGCTTGAGGCCCTGGATCAGCAGGGCAATGTAAGGGAACCCAGAGTGGTGGATCCGGTGGGCTCAGTGGTACCCCAGCACATAAAGTGGCACCCCATCAGGTAGGGGAATGTTTTTCCCTTGCTGCAGATTAAGCCCATTGCAACTTGTCCTACCTTGAGTAGACATGCACAACCATCACTTTGTTCTCTATATAACAGGCCTTAACATATCTGAAGACTTATCAGTCCCCTCTCATTCTTCTTTTCTCAAGACTCACATGCCCGGGTTTTTTTTAACCTTTTCTCATCGGTCAGGTTTTCTAAATCTGTTATCATCTTCGTTGCTCTTCTCAGAGAGTCTCACGGTTTGTCCACATCTTTCCCAAAATGTGGTGCCCAGAATTGGACACTGTGCTTCATCTGAGGCCTTACCCATGCCAAGTAGAGTGGGACAATTACCTCCTGGGTCTGACATACACCATGCCTCTTAATATACCCCAGAATATTAGCCTTTTTCATAACTTCATCACATAGTTGACTCGTATTTAATTTGTGATCCACTATAAAACCCAGATCCTTTTCAGCAGTACTGCCACCTCATCAGTTATTCCCCATTTTTGTAGTTTGTGCATTTGGTTTTTCCTTCCTAAGTGACGTGCTATGCACTTATTTTTATTGACTTTCATATCATTGAATTCAGTCCAGTTGTCCACTTTGTCAAGGTTATTTTGAATTCTAATTGTCCTCCAAAGTGCTTGCAACCCCTCCCTGCTTGGTGCCAACTGCAGATTTTATAAGCATACTCTCCACTTTTATCCAAGTAACTGAGTATGTGTTGAATAGTACCAGACCCACCACTGACCCTTGCTAGACCCCACTATATATGCCCTCTCAGTTTGACAGCAAACCAAAAATGGGTGTATAAAGTTAGGATCTTAAGTTCATATTTAGCTATTTAAATATGTGGCCTGATTTTCAGGAATTTCAAGTCCTTCTAGTCAGTGGTAGCTACTGCAGGCTCAGGAATTTTGAAAATCAGGTTGTTACTAGCAAATATTTTTTTTTGAAAATGTTGGCTTCTCTTTTTTGACAAGGTGCCATGTTTGACATCCTCCATAAAATATAGCAATTCCCTCATTGTTCCTGAGCTAGTGTTCAACGTGGTTGTTTAACTGGTGTGGCCAAGGCCAGTTGAATTCAGAATTCATTGTAGCAAATTGTGCTTTTTGGTTGATAGAAGCAAATATGTAGAACTGTAGATTTTGAGGCTGGAAAGGACCATTACGATTTTTTGCTCTGGCCTCTTGCATACCACCAGCCATATAATTTTACCCAGTAATTACTGCCTCAAACCCAGTAACCTGTGATTCATAACAGGCTTTACTGCAGTGAGTGTTGGACTTCTTTGACCCTGCCTGCATTAGAGGCACATCTGTTGTCAACATCAGTTTGGGGGCGATAGGGGTGAGGATTATTGTGAGAACACACTCATTGTGTTTCACACTGAGTGTCAAACATGCCAGATTTTCAAGTACAGACATGCCCCCAGCTGCTGAGCCACTGTTTTATATTCCTGTTCCTTACTGTCATGTCTCATTTCTTTCTTTTCTGCTGCTTCTTCCTGTTTCTCCATCATGATGTAGTCCGGCCTATAACACATGCTCCCCAGCAACAGTTTTTCAGCCATCACCACTTTAGCATGCTACAGAGTGGAAGATAGAGCTGGCCAGTACACAATCTGTACAGACACAAATCTGGATGGAAAATATTTGGTCTTGCAGATCAAGATCTGATCTTGCAGAGCTGCAGTGCCTTGCAACGTCGAGAGCCTCCCTCTCCAGAGTTGCCTCCATCTAGCTTCATTTGGTGTAAGGGGAGTGGAAGGCTTTGGAGACTGGAAAGGAAAAAAGCACAATTACCCTTTAGAGCTCTGAAAGTCATTCTTATATCAGCGGACGGGTCAGGAGCCTATGTGAAATGTGTTGGTGGTCTCTATTTCCTAACAGACAGGCATACAGGTCACATTTGCCATCCCGGTGACAGTCTCAGCAGAAATGTCTAGGATGCACTGGGCACAGACATTGAACTAACCTCTCTCCTGTCAGCAGGCAATGGGTGGAAAGTTTTGCGTGAGGCACTTGGTGTATAGGTAAGTAAAGATCTCAGTGCTGCCAATCTTTCATGGTTAGCCAAGTTGAGGAGTGTGTTATAGGCCTTCTTCCATGCCCCTTGCTCAGAGGTGATCAGTCCATTACAGCCTCCCCTAGGGCACGCTCTCTTAGGCTGTAGCATGTTATGCTTTTAGTTCTAGAGGTCCCTGGTTCAATCCCTGCTGGGTCAGCCAAGGGGGAGGCCATTGCACATGATGGGAGAGACAGCAGGAGTATGATGAAAAGAGACGTCCTAGCCAGACTGATTATAACAGTTCTTTTTCTGTACTCCTTGAAAACAGAAACAATCTTACTATGTCACAGTCACACGTGCGTGGGTGCGAAAAAGCATTGTTCATAAAAAGTGCTGGTATGAGCACCCTGGAGAATGAAGCTAGCACAGAGCAGGGCTTTCCCCCGGCTTCCAAGAACACATTGCCACGCCATATCTCCTTCTAGACTCTTTGTTTTCTGTTTGTTTACTTGCTTGCTTTAAGAACATAGTCAAAATTCACTCTGTAGCCTGATCTATAGATTATGAATACAAACTCCCAGTTATCATTTTCAGGATTGACAGGTTCTTGTCCCAAGATCGTCCAGTATTATTAAAATTATTATATAGTTGGGAACCCCGATGTACACAGTTGCAACACTCACACTATAGGAACACTTTTATATTTACCAATGAATAGTCTATTAATATATTTAGCAAAGTCACACACACTCTAACTCATATGCAGATAGAGATAATGCAGAAAGTACGTCTGAACATCCATACTCACACCATCCCTTGCAGAACAACCTGAAATGTTAGCCATTGTCTTCCTCAACACCCTCACCTTCCTCATCTTCACCATTGGCCATCTCAAGGGCTACATCTCTCTCTCTCCTACTGCCCACAGGCTGGGATACCACTTTTATAATATGTTATGCTGACGTTACCATGTCTAATGCATATTCAGTAGGGGTTTCTCACCTCTTCCTTAATTGTATTTTCTTCCCTTACCAATGTTAAGGTGTCCTTCTATAGGTTAATATATTTATGATTTCACCCCATTATCATATACGTCAATTTGTTGCCACGGTACTCTTGCAGTTGGATGTTCCAGCCAAAACCTTCCAGAATCTGGTGTTAGTTCATGTTTCTGTGGTTGGCTGATGTCATTATGGACAAAATTCCCTCTTACACTCTACTTCCAGTTCTCCAAAACTTATAGGTAACCTAAGTTTATCTATGCCAAAGACTGTAGGCCTCAAGCATCACGCGAATTGCTGAAGCCAGTGTCTTACAGGATACAAGCCTGTAGGTTCCTGGCATTACTGCTAAATCTGATGAAGCTGAATATAATGCAAAACAATACAACAGAGGTAAGCTGGCCCACTGGGCTACAACTCCTGTCTCTCAGGCTTTAGGGTCACCCCTCCCAGGGGTCTCTGGCACTTCTGCTCTGGGTAGCTTCCCAGTTCTAGTGAGTGCTGCTCCCTTCCTGGATCAGCAGCCCCAGGGCATCTTCCCTGAGCACCTGGCCCTTTGCTCTAGGGATCCCCTAACGGAGTTAGCTCCACTCCACTGTGAATTCCCTTCCTGACACGGGTGTCGGGCCCAGCCCTACTCATAGGAACCAGGCACTCTCTGACAGATGCCCTCTATTCATAAAACAGCTACAACATGGAGAGTGGCAGAACTGATTTCTCCACCTCACCCCTGCTCGTGCTCCAACCCAACAAAGTAGGAGGATAGAAAATTGGTTTGGCTTACATTTTATTTTGGGGGTGAGCCAATCTCACAGGTATCCCAAAGGTAAGGCAGCCTCTATTCAGGATGGGTCTGAATTCTGAGTTTGAGTCACTTCTTATTTATATCTGACTGCATTGCCTATTGCCTACGTTTAGGATATTTAATAGAAGTGGGCAAAGGCCACAACAGTCAGATCTAGATTTGCCTCTGGGTGCTGTGTCTGGAGTTTTGGTTACAGCCCTTGTCTGATATTCATTCAGGGTTCAATCCTGATGCCCTCTTTCATGCTGGGAAGTGTCTTTTTCCAGAAAGAATTCCTAAGTTATTGGGTCTACTGGTGTAAGTCACCATCCAACAGCAGTAAAGGTAGCAGAATCTAGTCCTTAGTTCAGGGGTTCTCAAACTTCATTGTACCGTGACCCCCTTCCGACAACAAAAATTACTGAACAACCCCAGGAGGGGAGACGGAAGCCTGAGCCCGCCCAAGCTTCGCTGCCCGGGGTAGGGACAAAGCTGATGACGAAGGGCTTCAGCCCCAGGCAGGGGGCCTGTAATCTGACCCCCACCACGCACTGCTGAAGCCCTCAGGCTTTGGCTTTGTCCCAAGTGGTGGAGCTCAGGCTTCAACTTCGGCCCTGGGCCCCAGCAAATCTAAGCCAGCCCTGGTGACCCCTTTACAATGGGGTCCCGACCCACTTGGGGGTCCCGACCCAAGTCTGAGAACCATTGCCTTAGTTAGTTGCCTCGTTCATCGTGTGAGAAGTGTCACCTTACAAAATCACAGTTCCAAAAGGTGGTCTCGATTTAAGCCGTTTAAGCTGGATGTTCACCGAATATTTTTAGCAGCAGGACCACATCTCTAAATAGCTCCCTCAACAAAATGTCATTAGACACATACCCAGCCACTTCTAGATCATGGAACTGTGAGACTCACCTCTCTGCCCTAGCTTTCCCAAACAATAAAGACCCTGATTCAGCAAGGGACTTGAGCATGTGCCTAACTTTAAGCATGTAAATATTCCTATTGGCTTAAAGTTAGGCATATGCTTACATACACCTGAAGAATTGGGACCTAAAACCTGATTTCCTTAGCTGAGAAATAAAGTTGCAGGCAGCAGGGTGTTGGGGCTCGCTTAGTGAGATCTTGAATGTGTTGGAAGGCATTCAGATATGATGGGCAATGATAAAGGCTTGTAGTAATAATAAATAGTAATAGTGATACCTGATTTATGCATGTGTATCTCCATGCACCAACACAGGATTTTGTGTGTACGAAAATCTGCAGTAACCTGATTCCACAACAATCTTGCAAAGTGGAAGATTCCACCCTGAATAGGCCCTTAGCATTTACTGTTTGGTCCACAAACTCACTGAGACAGGAACCCATTGACTCTTCGATGCTGGACATACCATTGGAAGCAGGACATCACAGACAAGATGGATGGGTAACATTCTACTGAGTTTATACATCTGTATCCACCAAGTCTCCAAGTGCACCTTTTAGAACTTTGCTGATCCTGTTGAATACTCTGGATAGCTGAGTTTTCAAAACATATTCATCACCAGCGGAGCTCTATGCTCAGTTGATTGGGCTGCCTACTTTTTCTGATCATGCTGTGAACTTTAGTGGATGAAATTTTATACATAATCATGCTGCATTCTTTGCTGATTGAGCTGCCTGTTATCACTGTTTATATAGCTATTACATTCTGTGCTTGCTAGTCCAGTTTCTGGCTGGTTCCCCCCTCCCCCTACCCCAATATATTATGCAAAATAAACTGAACAGGAATTAGAGTATTTCCAACCTGCTGTGTCTTCAGAATCTCAGATAGCAAAATGCTTAGGTTTTCTTTCAAACAGTAGGATAAACGTTTCTCCAAAGATTGACGCCGCTGGTTATGGAGAGCTTGTGCCACTTACTATATGCAAAATAGAGAGATTTACAAAGCAACTGATTGCATCTTTATTTGCTTTATCAAAGAATCTAAAACCATAGCTAAAACTACAGAAAATGCACTTTAATGGTCTTAAAACAAATGATATCCTCAACAGATTTGTCAACAGCTTAACACGTAAGCTCAGGCAGCTGAAGTAAAAGCATCTGGAATTTCCACTGCTAGTCTATGCACCTTAATAAGGAAAAGATTAAAAAGTTCAGTGCCTGAATTGCACAGCTTGGTCAGCGGAGTTTTGCAGCTGAACAAGTGTTGTCTACGCAGCTGGCTTTGCCAAAAATAAATAAATAAGGGGAATGAATAAGCTAGAGCTGCAAAATATGAATCTTCCCTAATAATAAAATATGCAAAAATGATAGTAAACTTGCTCCATTTATTAAATTAAATTATGCATCTCAATCAGCAAAGTGTGCAACAACCACACTCCAGAAAGGCGTCGCTAAATCAAGGGAAGACACAGCCCAATCAGGAGAATTTAACAACTTGATCATTAAATTAGGCAACGCTACTAGCACAGAGGTAAATAAAAAAGTAGCAGATAAAATGTGGATACTGATCAGTGCAGCCCAAAATAAAAGGGGCAGAAAGCAGGAGTCGCTACACAGTTGTTTTCCCACTCGGTCCTATCCTCAGCTGATGTAAATTGGAGGAGCTCCCACATAGTCCATGGAGCAGTGTCTGTTTATATCAGATGAAGATCTGGCCAAGTGATTTTTGTTGTAACTGATTTTTCTTATTTATTATCATGATAGTGCCTAGAAACCTCACTCAAGAATCAGATCCCATTGCACTAGGCGCTATACAGATAAGTAACAAAGAAACCAGTTCCTCCTCTAAGGGCTGGTCTACACTGGGACGGGGGATCGATCTAGGAAACACAACTACAGCTACGAGAATAGCGTAGCTGAAGTCGACGTTTCCTAGATCGAACTAAGTTTACTTACTTCGGGTCCACGTGGCGCAGGCAGGCTCCCCCGTCGACAGCGCTTCCTCCTCTCGGTGAACAGGAGTTTCGCAGTCGACTGGGGAGCGCTTCTGGGATCGATTTATCGCGTCCAGATGAGACGCGATAAATCGATCCCAGAAGATCGATCTCTACCCGCCGAATCGGGCGGGTAGTATAAACGTACCCTAAGTTGCTCACAATCTGACTTTTGTCTTTCTACAACCTAGTCTCTAACTCAATCAAAAGCTATGGGCTTGATTCAGGAGACACTTGGGGCTGGTCTACACTAGCCCCCAAGTTCGAAGTAAGATACGCAACTCCAGCTACTTGAATAACGTAGCTGAAGTCGAAGTATCTTATTTCGAACTTAGAAGTACTCACCCCTGGTCCACACGGTGGCGCGCAGGTTCCCCCGTCGACTCCGCCTGCTCCGTTGGCAGAGCAGGATTACCGGCGTCGACGGGGGAGCACTTCCTGGTTCGACTGATCACGTCTAGACAAGACGTGATCAATCGAACCCAGAAGATCGATCCGATGCCTCCAATGCAGTGGGTAAGTGTAGACTAGCCCCTTGGTGAAATTCTATCGCCTATGTTATGCAGGAGGTCAGGCTAGATGATTGTAATGGTCCTTTCTGGCCTTAAAACCTATCTGTCCACATGACAAAGGGTGTAAGGCTGGAATAGGAGGGTGAGGAAACATAATTTAGCAGAGAAGCTTCTTTCACCACGGTGTTGAGGAGTTATAAAATTCCTAGCCCCCACAGTTACCAGAGAGGATCAGGATGTGTTGCAGGGGGAGCTTAATAAATATAAAAGCGGCAAAGAGTCCTGTGGCACCTTATAGACTAACGGACATATTGGAGCATAAGCTTTCGTGGGTGAATACCCACTTCTTCAGATGCATGCAGGGTGTGTACATGCATCTAAAGAAGTGGGTATTCACCCATGAAAGCTTATGCTCCAATACGTCTGTTAGTCTATAAGGTAGCACAGGACTCTTTGCCGCTTTTACAGATCCAGACTAACATGGCTACCCCTCTGATACTTAATAAATATAGGAACTTCCCGGCTAGGGAGTTCTCTAGTTGCTGCTTAAGGCATGCCTGTTTTTGTTTGTGCTCACACTGCTTCGTTGCCTTCATCCCATTGTAGCATCCCATTTTTGGCTCTCTCTTGCCTCATACATACCTAATTCCCTATGTAAGCTGTGCTCGAGACTGCAGCAACATGCCAAAGTTACGCAGCACCCACACCAGATTTCCAGGGAGAGGCCGGGGTCTCTCAGAGTCCAAAGGGAGCAGGAGCAGGCGCTTTATTATTGCAAGACCAATACTGCTCCGATCATGTTTTCCACTGACCTCAGTGGGAACAGGTTCAGTCCATACAAATCACTCGGGGCACAGTTCTGCAATTCAAGAGGCCCCGTTTACTTCAGTGGGACTGCCCGCATGAGGAAGGACAGAGGAGCCCTATCAGTAGATTAGATAGCCCTCTTAGAGCATGCCAAGTTTACAAGGAGCAATACAAACATGTAGCAATCCATGATTACTGTTTTTCTGTTGGTAGTACCTACAGGCTTCAGCTGAGATCAAGGCCGCATTGTGCCAGGCACTGTACACACACCAACAGTCCCTACTCCAAATAGCTAAGGGCAGGTCTTCACTATCCGCTGATCGATCTATCGGGGATCGATTTATTGCATCTTGTCTAGACGTGATAAATCTATCCCTGAACGTGCTCCCCATCAACGCCGGAACTCCAGCTCGCAAGATGCGGCAGTGGGAGTCGATGGGGGAGTGGCAGCGGTAGACTCGCCGCCGTGAGCACGTAGCTGAAGTTGCGTATTCGCGTAGCTGAAGTTACATATCTTAGATCAACTCCCCCCCCAGTCTAGATCAGGACTAACAGTTTCATTAGACAAGGCAGATAAAGGGTGGAGAAGAAAACAGAGGCACAGAGAGATTAAATGACTTGCCAAAGTTGGCACAGCAGGTCAGTGGCAGAATCACTGGTGATGGCAGGCCCGGTGTCCTATCTGCTGGACCACACTCCCTCTCCACGCCATACCTGACTCATTAGACCATGATGCCTCCTCAGTTATCCTTGCCTGAAATCAAAACCTCAGTTATCCTTGCCTAACACTTAGTGGTTTCACCCAAGAGTGATCCTCTCTTACAGGGAGGTGAGGGGGTCAATCATAAAAATAAATAATCTTGGCTGTTGGCAGAGGCAGCGCACCGGCCAAGTTGAGCAACACATAACGCTCTTCCATGCTTGTTGGACACCGTGCCTCCTCCTTGTGATTATTTACTTCCTAGCATTCTGGAGCTCTCTCCTCATTATCTCGACTGTCTCTGGGCCACAGACTGTACCTCCAGCCCTCTGGTTGTCCCTAAGTGGCTGGATAGGTAGCTTACTGCCTTCCCTCTGGCAACAGGCAGCTATTGTTGTTCTGTCTCTCTCAGCAGTGTCTTAACCACTCATATCCATGCGCTACTTAACTTGACTTCAGCTCATTAAAACAAAGAACTTCAGACTGAGCCAGTCCTCATGTGGAGCAGCAGCTTGTGGAAGAGAGACACAGTTGGGAGATGGTTCAGCACTGGCTCATGAGCCTAATCAACCTCCTGGATATTCCTCAAAGAGGCTTTTTTTGGCTTGCATGTGGCCCCTTTCAGTTCAAAACCTGACCTTTGTCGGGAATTCTGTGCCTCTGGGTTTTATTCTGACTTCAGTCCCTTGGCCTGAAATGTCCTTTCCTGGACCAAACTGGTCTTCTTGGATCCTAACTCACCTCCCTGCCTCCGTCTGGCTCCTTGCAGGTCCCTGAAAACTTCCATGCAGCTGCTCCTTTCTACCCAAAACAATGCAATTGAAGTGTTTATAGTGCATTCATCAATGTGTCATTTAGGTCCTGATTCCTCTCTCTTCAGAATGACACATTGCTTGATGCAGGGCTGTGCCAGAATACACCCCTTTACCCATACCCTACACACTATTGTAATAATCTTGTACAAATTATGCCTTGTAAGGAATCATTTGAAAACTTAGAATTTGCTTGTCAGCATTGCCCTGATAAAACATTGTATGTGAAGTTATAAGATTCCCCTGTACGGTGTTAACAACACGATGCAAACCCCACAGCCCCGTCCAAACAGAGATTGGCAAACAAAGGAATGTGTGCTCTGCTTAATTTGCATTTAGACAGTGAACAGAGTCATCAGCCAGGTAGGGAAACGAAGGAAGCTCAAACAGGTGGGAAAAAGCCAGCCGGGAAAATCCTTAACCATAGACTTTTTATCTCCTACCTCCCAGCTGGAAATGTTCTTTAAGAGTGGCACTGAAACTATGAAAAAAGGGACAAATGTGCCACAGGACCCCCCCTCTCCCTGCCTATCGGAGTCACTGCACCTGGAGAGAAAAAGGTGTTGGACTCTGGGGAGGGGTCCTGACCTGAAAGTTTGGTCAACAATCTGCTGGAGCATGTGGTGAGAAACTTTGCTTGAATCATAGAATCATAGGAGGCCATAGGGGTCATCTTCTAGTCTACGCCCCTGCCAAGATGCAGGATTTGTTGTGTCTAAACCATCCAAGACAGATGGCTATCCAGCCTCCTTTTGAAAACCCTCAGTGAAGAAGCTTCCACAACCTCCATAGGCAGTCTGTTTATTTTCCTACAGGTTTTACAGTAGGGAAGTTTTTTCTTGAGATTTAATCTAAATTGGTTATGCTATAGTTTGAACCCATTGCCTCTTGTCTTGCCCTCTGTGGCAAGGGAGAACAACTTTTCTCCATCCTTTTCATGGCAGCCTTTCAAGTATTTGAAGACCATTATCATGCCCCCCGACCCCAATCTCATCTTTTCCAAACTCAACATACTCATTCCCTTCAGTCTTTGCTCATATGGCTTGCATTCCATCCCTCTGATCATCTTTGTTGCTTGCCTCTGGATTCTTTCCAGTTTCTCCACATTAGTGACCAAAATTGGACACAGTCCTCCATCTGGATTGGACACAGTACTCTAGCTGAGTCTAATATTTACTAATGCCTAATTAAACAAACTATGTCTTATCTTTATTTTCTTGTAACCATTTCTGACTTTTATGCCTCATTACTTGTACTCACTTAAAATCTCTCTCTTTGTAGTTAATAAACTTGTTTTACTGTTTTATCTAATCCAGTGTGTTTAAACCGAAGTGTCTGAATAACTATTTGAGATAAGAAGCTGGCATATTATTCCCTTAAAGGAATAACGGACTTAAAATATCTGTACTATCCAAGAGAGGGCTGGGCAGTACAGGACATACATTTCTGGGGGGAAATCTGGGACTGGGGGTGTGTTGGGGTCACCCAGATGTCTAACCAAGGCTGTTGAGAGCCAGAGTGTAACCCACATGTGGCTGTCAGGCTGCAGTTAAATACAGACACTCAAGCTGTGGCTTGCATGCTGGAAGGTTGCTTGTGAGTGGCGCAGGTGGGAGCTACTTCAGCATTGCATTGTAAGGCACCCAAGGATGCAGGGCAGGGTGACATATCTCCCCCCTGGTCTGGACTATACCCTGGTATGTCACAAGAGCTAAGTTGAGTCTTCCAAAAGCAAGATTCCTTGAGCGCCTCTCTTATCATATGGGAGAGAATATTACCTGATCCTCTCATTATATTACCGCCTTCTGCTGAAAGACCATCTCCCTTTACACTCCCAAAGCATTCTGATTTGTTGGTCAGGAAAGGGCTGGGCTGTCTGTCCCCTCTGATCCATCTTAACTCTGCCACTAGTTAAAGGGCAGTAACATGGGACCACATTATTTTTTGGCTGGTATAGACTAACACAGCTCCATTGAGTTCAATGGACCTGCCCCAATGTACACCAGCAGATAATCTGGCCCTTAATTTTTATATGTATTACCCTCTAACGATATCACTGGACTGTGTGAGAGAAATTCTGAATGAAATTAGGAAAACATGAGCATTGAAATTCTCTCTCTCCCTTCGTGATTTTGGAAAACAGTCCAATTTCCTGATGATTCTTTATCCAGTTAATAATGCAAGAGTAGAAGAGTGGATTTACCACTGGTGTGTGCCCCCACAGCAGAGCACGGCATGGCAGGCTCGCCTCATCTAGTGCCCCCTGCTGACAGATGCACCAGCCCTAGTGATATGCCTCTTCTTGTGACCCAGCCCTGCAGCAGGATCACTTTGTTTAAAGTATCACCCTTTCTGGGATAACAGAGTCCAACAAAACAAAATCGAACAGTCTCCTGCCGAGTCTTTGATCTGAGTCCAGACTCACTAGTCCTTCCACCCTTGGCCTCTGGGGTCTTCTCACCACCTTTCTCAGTAGGCCTCTAGGGGAATCCAGGCCACCTTCTCACCTGGGTTCCAGCCCAGTGACCCTGTGGTAAGCAGATCTGTCTATTCAGAGCACTGCACCTCACATCCTCCTGGGCTTCTTCCTACCCAGCCTATCAGTAGACCCTTCCCATGGGTCTTTCCTGGATCCAATACTACCTGTGTCCTTCAGGCGCCACGAACTCCCTAGGTTCACCCGTCTTTCAAGGCAGGGACTCACAAATGGAATCCCAAATGGAAATATAAACTTAAACCACTTCTGCCCTCCTTGGGCTTGAACTTCCATCCCTCTTAAGTTTTCCCTGTGAGCTTTTCCTCAGTTGAGCACCAACTCCCAGGGCAGCTTAACAACACGATCCAAACCCCGCAGCCCCTTCCAAACAGAAATTGGCAAACAAAGGAATGTGTGCTCTGCTTAATTTGCATTTAGCCAGTGAACAGAGTCATTAACCAGGCAGGGAAATGAAGGAAGCTCAAACCGGTGGGAAAAAGGCAGCTGGGAACATCCTTCCCCATGGGCTCTCCCCAGGTCTCCTTCTGCCTGACTCCTATCAGTCCCTTCCCCAAGAGAAGGAACACTCAGGTTTGTCTCTCCTGGATCTCTCTCTTGCCAACTGAGCTCTCTTCCGGCGCCGGCTACCTGACCCTTTCCCAGCTGTGTCCAAAAATTGTAATGAAACCATCCGATCAGGGTCAGTTGGGGGATACTTGCTGTGTTACAGGAAAAGCTGAGCCCAATTCCCCATAAAGAGCCAGCCAGCCTGTGACAAGGATCCTTTATGAATAAAAAGGGGCTGTTTCCTATCCTATGTTTGCAAGTTCTTAGTGCAAAATAGGCCTCCTATCTAAGTAGAGGCCCCTGTTCTAAAGTAATATAAATAATAATAATTAGAGCTGGTAATAAATAACAGTTGTTTTACATGGGAAATTTTAGGGATTTTTAAAAATTGTCTTGCAATTGTTTTTTCATGTTTTTTTGGAGATAAACTGAAATATAAACTTTTGGGTTTTGTTTTTTCTTTAGTTCTCTCCCTCATTTTCCTCCCCCTTTCTTTCCCAGTAGGGGAATCCAAAAAAAAGTGGACGTTTAAAAATTAAAGCCAAATAAATTGGGGTTTCATTTTATTGTTTTGTTTTTATGTTTAAAATAAATAAAAAAAGCCCATGTACGTGTTATTTGGAACGAATAAAGCCATTTGCTGTCAAAAGTGATTTTGATTAAAAATTTTCAACCAGTCCTACTGATAACAATGTTCTCCACCATCATCGGATAAAACCCCATTCCTCTCCTGTAGTTTCCATGAATTTTTGTATAAACAAGACTCCTAATTTCCTGTCCCTCTGGAAATACACACTAGAGGGGAATTATTCAGCTAAGCCCTGACTTTACACAACTGAAGTTCGAGAGTTTTGCTACTGATGTCAATAGAGGAAGGATCATGCCACTAAAAAGATGGTAGTCCATGCAGTATGAGTATGTATGGGGGAGGGGGGGGGAGGAGATTCACAACCTGCCCCATACACACAAAACTAGCTCACTTTGTCAAGTCCTAAAGGGAAGCTAACACTAATATAGTATATGAAGCCACTTCAATCACTAAGCATTACAGGTGTTTGTTTAAACTTAGCATACATGAAAAAACGATAATGATTTGTTTTGTACCCAAAGCTCAAAAGAGGATTATGCTGCCTGTCTGCTGTCTGTATGTGAGGTGTGTGAGCAAAGCAATTTAAAAGCCACATCCGATTTCTCTGCATCATCAGGAAAATGCACATCCATTAAAATACTAACTTTTAAACATTCATATTAGTCTTAAATAATTCTAAAATAATGCCTCATGCAGCCGTTTGGTCCTTGTGTGAGACAAGGTCATTTCCAGTGTAAATGTCTTCAGCACTTTGTTCTGGATTTCATTCTTTACAATTCTTCTCAATAAATTCAGCGCTCTTGAAAACCAGATACTAGTTAAATAAATAAAACCCTGAAGGCAGGTACCATGGAACCTTGACATGGCCCCACAATGGGTCTTCCGCTGCTCTCCTTTCTTGATAGGCTTCTCCTGGGGTCAGTTATGCAGATGAGTTTCTTGTCAAGAGACACGACAATGCCCATACAATAAATCCTGCTTGCCACCTCTGGGCCCACACAGAACCCTTAGATGGAGTAAAACTGATGCAGCTTCACTTCATGGGTATGGGAAAAGCTTTGTTGACTCATTGCTGGGGCACTAATGCAGTGATGCTTCAGAGGAAAGAATAACATCTTCCGGGTGCCTAGCTTCTTATAGCTCCCTGGGTTTTTTTTCCCATGGAGGTCTTTCATTCTAGAGCTGTGTCAGCTCAACCCATCTTGACCCTGCAAGGTGCACGGCTGAGCGTCATTAACACCCCTTAAAATGAAAAGGAGTTGAGATGCTCAGAACCTCTCCGGAGATGCTCAGCAACTTGCAGGGTTGAGTCCTGAGCATGTAGGACCCTACACTTACACATGCGCTTCAGTCCCATTGACTTCAATAGGATTTGAGCATGCACTTAAAGTTAAGCACATGTTTGAGTGCTTTGCTGAACTGGCCCATAAGAGCAGTCATATCCCAGGAGGGCTAGAATACAAGCTAACAACCCCCTAGACAGCCTTTTAAAAATACACCCTATCACTTCTGTTCTATGCCAAGTATTTAACAATGAAAGTCGGGGCTCGAAACACAAACCACCTTCTCCGTAATGTTGGCTAATGGATAAAGAGATAAAACATATATGAGAAGACTCAGCCTCTCCTGAAATGATTCCTTAAGGAGCATCTGCCCTTTACTTAATGATGCAGTCACTTGTTATAATAAGATTTAGAAGACTGTTTATTTATTTGAGGGTATAATTATTTAATGTACACAGCCCAGTGCTGGAGATGCAGACGAGCTGGGAGTTTTTGTTCATATTTTTGGGGGGTCATTTATCCATTCATTTGGGGACAAGTGCTTATAAAATCTAAAATGTTGCTGTAAATGGAACTTCTCCCCAGGCATTCATTTCTTTTTTATACCTTAAGCAAAGGAAGCTGATGACGATAGTCATTCCAAGCAATCATATTATTAATAACTGCGTTCATTACAGTAGTGCCTCAGGACCAACCAAGAATAGGGCCACATTGTGGTAGGTGCTGTCAAAACCCAGAATAGCAGACAATCTATTCAGGGTTGTTTGTTGTTACTGGATGATCCCACACTTTTTACTTGGCTACACATGCGAAGAGTTGGAAAACAGTTCATGGGATGGCCATCAAGAAGGGTACTCTAATGGGACAACTGCATTGTAAACTTGTGTATCTTTTTACAGGGTTCCTCTGACTGTAACATCTGAACACTTCCCAGTCAATTAGCCCCATGACACACAAGTATTATTACTCCCATTTCCCAGATGGAGAACTGAAGAATAGAGAGGCAAATATAGTGCCCATATTTTAAAAAAGGGAAGAAAGAGAACCGTGGGAACTAGAGACAGGTCAGCCTCACTTCAGTCCCCGGGTGTTGGGTGTCTAGGATCAGATTTGTAAACGTTTTTAAAAAACATAAAGATGCAGATAGATGCTTAGTGGAATTTTCAAAAGTGCCTACATGTCTAACTCGCATTGATTCTTCATGGGCTGGGGGAGGCATAATATGTGATCATGTAACTGAAGACTATATCATAATGCATACACACAAATGGGCTGAATTAAGGTCATACTGGCAACCTTAATTATGGTATTTTCTTGCTTTTGAGTGCTTGACTTTGCAACCTTAATAATGTTCTTTTAATGTAATATTTTTATGCATAATTTAATAATGTATAGTATACGAGTGCCAAGGACATTTTAAAGGATTTTGTTAAAGACAGATACCCCCCTGGACAGCCATTTATTATTTCAGAAGCTATTTTGCAGAAACAGAGTAATTTTAACAATGACTATATATATATATATATATATATATATATATATATATATATATATATATATATATATATATATATTCTAACCTCAAACTTGTCTGAATAAAATATTATCCTTTTTGAACTACTGGATGTAATTTCTTCAAAAATATATTGTTCTGAATTCTCTTTAATGGGAATCTGTGTAGAGAATTTATACTTGTATGGTACTATCAATGTATCTCTAATTGTACAAGTACAAGGAAATGGAAAATGGATTTCCCCCCCCCATAAAATGACATAAAAAGCATGTATGTTTCTTGGTACGAAGTATTTAATTGTATTAAGCTGCTTCTGTGTAATTGTATTGCTGAGGCACCATAGATAATATGGTAGTCGTTGATAATTAATCTGGTAGTTTCTTTCTAATCTCTGTATTTATCAATACATTCCCCCTATTACAGTCTGTTGTAAATCTTTCATAGTAAATTGTCTATGGACTATGTACCTTTCATACAGATCACTCTCATGGCCTTGGTCTGACATACATAGATCATTAGATTCTACACATGGATACCCAAGATTGTAGAAGAAACTGTATTATGTTTATTGTATGTATTTGAGAAACTGTACGCGATCGTGTAATTAATGACTGTGGGTAAGATGCTGTGCTACAACCCTAAAAGGCACAGGGCAGAACTCCCAGCACAGGGGGGCTAAGGAGGCTTTAAGCCACCTTTACTCCCTCACAAATCTGGGTTGGAGAGACCCTGTATAATTTAGACAGCCGTAGGGGCCCATCTAAATTGCAACAGTCTCCCAGGGCTGTCCTGTGGGCTGCAGCACTGCCCTGAAGCACGGTGGTGCTGTGTGATGAAGAGACACCCCTGAGCGCATGCTAGGTTCAGGGATGAAGGCCGCAGGGGCGTGTCCTCAACATACAGCTCCACCTAACTTGCAAGGGGGTCTGAGAAGGCGGGCCTCATGTCTGTCCTAGGAGTGCCTGCATTGAAGGAATTCACCCTGGCTTTACACAGAGTTTTTAGGGTTCCTTTATACTGGGGTTGGAACTGGGGTTAAGGTTCACACCCTGAGTTGCAGTAAATAAGCACTGGGGGGCAGAGTTAAGATTGTATATGCAAAGACTTAATCATGAGTAACTTTATTCACAAGAGTAAACCCTCTTGTGGGGGAATTCTGAGAGGCAACCTGAGGGAGATTATCATAGAAACGTAGGTTTGGAAGAGACCTGGGGAAGTCGCTGAGGCAGGACCAAGGAAACTTAGACCATCTCGGACAGGTGTTTGGCCAACCTGTTTTTAAAAACCTCCAGTGATGGGGATTCCACAACCTCCCTTGGAAGCCTGTTCCAGAGCTTAACTACCCTTATAGTTAGAAAGTTATTCCTAGTACCTAACCTAAATCTCCATTGCTGTAGATTAAGCCCATTACTTCTTGTCCTTCTGTGAACATGGAGAACAATCGATCCTTTTTCTCTTTACTACAGACCTTAAAATAATTGAAGACAGTTATCATCATAGAATCATAGAATCTCAGGGTTGGAAGGGACCTCAGGAGGTCATCTAGTCCAACCCCCTGCTCAAAGCAGGACCAAACCCAATTAGATCATCCCAGCCAGGGCTTTGTCAAGCCTGACCATAAAAACATCTAAGGAAGGAGATTCCACCACCTCCCTAGGTAACCCATTCCAGTGCTTCACCACCCTACTAGTGAAAAAGTTTTTCCTAATATCCAACCTAAACCTCCCCCTCTGCAACTTGAGACCATTACTCCTTGTTCTGTCATCTTCTACCACTGAGAACAGTCTAGATCCATCCTCTTTGGAACCCCCTTTCAGGTAGTTGAAAGCAGCTATCAAATCCCCCCTCATTCTTCTCTTCTGCAGGCTAAACAATCCCAGTTCCCTCAGCCTCTCCTCATAAGTCATGTGCTCGAGCCCCCTAATCATTTTTGTGGCCCTCCGTTGGACTCTTTCCAATTTATCCACATCCTTCTTGTAGCGTGGGGCCCAAAACTGGACACAGTACTCCAAATGAGGCCTCACCAGTGCCGAATAGAGGGGAATAATCACGTCCCCCGATCTGCTGGAAATGCCCCTACTTATACAGCCCAAAATGCCGCTAGCCTTCTTGGCAACAAGGGCACACTGTTGACTCATATTCAGCTTTTCGTCCACCGTAACCCCTAGGTCCTTTTCTGCAGAACTGCTGCCCAGCCATTCTGTCCCTAGTCTGTAGCAGTGCATGGGATTCTTGCGTCCTAAGTGCAGGACTCTGCACTTGTCCTTGTTGAACCTCATCATATTTCTTTTGGCCCAATCCTCTAATTTGTCTAGGTCCCTCTGTATCCTGTCCCTACCCTCCAGCGTATCAACCACTCCTCCCAGTTTAGTGTCATCTGCAAACTTGCTAAGGGTGCAATCCACACCATCCTCCAGATCGTTGATGAAGATATTGAACAAAACCGGCCCCAGCACCGACCCTTGGGGCACTCCACTTGATACCGGCTGCCAACTAGACATGGAGCCATTGATCACTACCCGTTGGGCACGACCATCCAGCCAGTTTTCTATCCACCTTACCGTCCATTCATCCAGCCCATACTTCCTTAACTTGCTGGCAAGAACACTGTGGGAGACTGTATCAAAAGCTTTGCTAAAGTCAAGAAATAGCACATCCACTGCTTTCCCCTCATCCACAGAGCCAGTTATCTCATCATAGAAGGCAATTAGGTTAGTCAGGCATGACTTGCCCTTGGTGAATCCATGCTGACTGTTCCTGATCACTTTCCCCTCCTTTAAGTGGTTCAGAATTGATTCCTTGAGGACCTGTTCCATGATTTTTCCAGGGACTGAGGTGAGACTGACTGGCCTGTAGTTCCCCGGATCTTCCTTCTTCCCTTTTTTAAAGATGGGCACTACATTAGCTTTTTTCCAGTCATCCGGGACCTCCCCCGATTGCCATCAGATCCCCCTTCACTCTTCTTTTCTCAAGACTGAAGATCCCCCATTATTGTAACTTTTCCTCATAGATCAGGTTTTCTAATTTGTCAGAAATTTGTCAGAAAAGACTTCAGAAGGTCTGTCTTTTAGGATTTATGGAAGTCTGTCTTTTAGGATTTATGGATTAAGGAAGGTAATTTCTATTTTATTAGAATTTGTGTTTTGATTGTCAGTGATGCACCAAAAGTTTAAGGCAAGTGAATATAGAATCTAAATAAACAGATAAAGCAAGCAATAACATCAATATAATATGAAAGTTGTGAAAGTTTAAAGCCTTTCAGGACAAAGAGTTCTCGGGAAGCTATGAGACTTTTTAAAATACACATCTGTATACATAAATCACATCTAGAGCTGTGCAAATAACAGATTTTCCAGTTCACTGGAAATTGCAAAAAATATTTTAAAAAAGGGACAAACCAAAAAATGAATCCTTTTAAAATGTCTGGCCAATTGAAAAAATGAAAAAGCATCATTGCGAACTAAATGAAATGTTTTATTCAACTCAAAATGAAATATTTCATTTTGATTTCAAGCTGTTTCTTCTACATTGTTATTAAAAAATTGAAGGAAATTTTGAAATGAAAAGTTGTTTTGAATCAAAATGTTTCATTTTGTTTTTTGGCTTTTAGTTTTTTTCTAGTTGAAAAAAATCATCAGAATCAACACAAATTCAAGAAGTGTTTGTGGTACCGAATCTACATTTTAATTGAAAAAGATTTGGCCAAAAAAATGTCACGCAACTCTAGTGACATCCTATTATACCCTATGAAGAGAAATTCAGAAGGTGCGCTATTACAAAGATGAGGCCAGGAATTTCAAAAAGAGGTGTTTATGCCGATACAGATTAAAACTAGGTTTAAATATTTTTGGACAAACTTGAATAATTTAAAAATAAATTCCTCTTAAATAATAGTCAGAAATAAACACAATGGAGAGCTGGTCAGAAAATGGGGAAAAGAGCTTTCAAAAATGAAATTTTGAGTTTTTTTCCATTTTTTTAGGTCCTAAATAAATACATATTTCATGAAATTCTGGGCCTCTATTTTACCAATGTTTAATTGAAAATTCTTTTGAAAAAACGTATTGAACGAAAGAAAAAGTATTTTTTATGAAACAAGTTTAACACTTTAAAAACAATTTCAATAAAACTTTGCTTCAACATAGTTACATTTTTCATGAAAAGATCAATGGCATTCATTACAATTTTGTTTTTAGCAAAAAATTCTTTTTCACGAAGGGCCATTCTTCACCATAAATACTTCTCTTGCAAAAGATTTCAATGAGCTCTAAACACAATGAATGGACTCACATAATAGTGAATAACCAGAGCAAATCTAATTTCCAACTGTCTGTCCCCTGAAAAGTTTCAAAATTAAAAACAAAAAATCATTCCAACTTGGGGTAAAAATCCCAAATTTTAAATTGTTCAAAAACAAAATTAAGAAAAAAACCAACTTCAGGTCACAACATTTCATTTTGATAAATCTGCAACATTTGGTTTCAATTTCAGCCCTTTGGGGTTCTAAATTTTTTTATATATAAAAAATTTTCAAAACAAAGTCACTTCCAAGTTAAAAAAATTCAAAACTTTTCATTCTGAAAATGAAAATGTCAAAATGGAACATTTCAATTATTTTTTGTTTCTTCCCCCGCCCCCCCCGACAAAATTTTGTAAAAAAAAAATTGATTTGTCAAAGTGGCAAATTCCAATAGAAAAACTCTTTCAATGAATATATTCTGACCAGCTTTATGAATAACATTGAGGGTCTGTTGCTCCAGGCCCAGGGATGTAAGTGAGAGGAACACAGCCAAAGACTAAGGATATGTTTACACTGTAAGCTAGGAGCGTGATTCCCCTTCTCTCATGGAGCGAACATGAGTATAAGTAGCAGTGCATCTATGGTAGCACTGCTAACCGTAGAAGCCTGGCTGAGTTGTGCTGAGTGCAAACTTGCCTCCAGCTGGTACTTGGCATTGGTTCAGCTGTGCCATCACTACTGCTACCCAAGGTACCGCAGCTCCGCTGCTATTTGTGCTTGTGCTGGCTTGTTGAGAGCTAGTAGGAGAATGTGTACAGGAGCAGGACAATCACACCCTTAACTCGTGGTGTAGATGTAGCCTACGGGTGTAATCTGGCCCCATTGACGTCAATTGGAGTTTTATCACTGACCTCACTGAGCCAGGATTTCACCCTATATCTTCCCCAAACAAGGATTCTTCAGTCTGTCCAGCTCAGGATTCCTGACGTACACCCTTCCCAAATCAGGGCTCTCCCAGGTGATAAGCCAAACTCCCATTGCTTTTCCTGCTCTGTTCTACCACCCTCTTTGACCTTCCAAGATGACTCCTGTCAACAGTTCCACCCCCAAAGAGAGTTGATTTGCTAGGAGAGAGGTACTCAGCTGTCTACCACTGTGCCAATCTCTGATCAGTCCTAAGTCTTTCCTCCTGGAGACACCCTTTCAGGGCCCATTACAATATTTAGCACGCACCCAGACATGAATATTTTACAGGTCCAAGTTAAGCAATATAGCTCTGTGTGTGCATAACCTTGATGCTGAAACGTGTTCTGATTTATTTCTGTGTCCACTCTAAGGCATGCATTTATGTAATCTGGACTGTTTGTCCTAAAAAGTTATTGTATTGTCTGGAAACATTTTTTAAAAAAGAATTCTAATTATATGTTTGAGTTATTGACCTTTTTTCAAACACTTTCAAAAAAGACATGCTCATTAAGAGTCTTTTGTCTACAAAACAAGTATGTTTTCCTAAGCCATAGAGCAACCAAATTCTAATTGCTGGCTTCATTATACAGAAAAGTAGAAGTGTAACAATCAAGAGCCTTATTACACATACATAATTGAGTTTCATTGCAACTTATGAAAACATAAACTGAGTTAAACACACTTGCAGAAAATGTCGCATCATCAAATCAACACTTTTATTATACAAAAGTAATTGTGTTTAAAGAAACCAAACATATGTTACGTATACAAAAAAACCCATAGAGTTGTAATATGATTCAGAAGTCTTGGCAACTCTTTAATCTCAGAGCATGTTTTGAAAGTGACATGATGCTAAATTGAAGTCAATGGAACTATTTGCAATAGATTACTCCAACCACTGCTGGGGTCCTGGATAAAATCATTTGAATGAGCCCCTAGTGCAAGGTTAATTACCCTACTCACTGGTTGTTAGCAGAGTTCAAACCCAAATTCTTCAGCACTTGTAACCACTAGTGAGTATGGGTTACTAGTCTTCATTAGTTAACTCTATACTAAACCTGTCTTCAGATGGAATTTCTCATTTCTACGGCTCTTAAATTGTTGTACCCAAGTCTTGGTCTATCTATGTCAACTGCTTATTATTGAGCAGGTCCAACTGGGCACCTGTGTTTTTTCCCTTTGGGAGTTGGTCCCTGTGTAGATCTGGTGACAAACAGCCTTCTTAAAACAAGTAGATATATTCATATTTGGAGCAAAACATTGTAGAAAATGGTTTTAAAACAACAGACAGCTGACACGCACATTTAAACTCCTCTCATCTTCCATTGCATTACAAAAAAAGTAAGACGGTTCCTTCTTGAGTTACAGGAACAGAACAGACCCAACCTACATTTGTTTAGTCCTGGAATAGAATATCAGGGTTGGAAGGGACCTCAGGAGGCCATCTAGTCCAACCCCCTGCTCAAAGCAGGACCAATCCCCAACTAAATAATCCTAGCCAGGGCTTTGTCAAGCCTGACCTTAAAAACCTCTAAGGAAGGAGATTCCACCACCTCCCTAGGTAACCCATTCCAGTGCTTCACCATCCTCCTAGTGAATTTTTTTCCCCTAATATCCAACCTCAACCCCCCCCACTGCAACTTGAGACCATTACTCCTTGTTCTGCCATCTGTTACCACTGAGAATAGTCTAGATCCATCCTCTTTGGAATCCCCTTTCAGGTAGTTGAAAGCAGCTATCAAATCCCACCTCATTCTTCTCTTCTGCAGACTAAATAATCCCAGTTCCCTCAGCCTCTCCTCATAAGTCATGTGCTCCAGCCCCCAGTCATTTTTGTTGCCTTCCGCTGGACTCTTTCCAATTTTTCCATCCTTCTTGTACTGTGGAGCCCAAAACTGGACACAGTACTCCAGATGAGGCCTCACCAATGCCGAATAGAGGGGAATGATCACGTCCTTCGATCTGCTGGAAATGCCCCTACTTATACAGCCCAAAATGCCGTTAGCCTTCCTGGCAACAAGGGCACACTGTTGACTCATATCCAGCTTCTCGTCCACTGTAACCCCTAGGTCCTTTTCTGCAGAACTGCTGCCCAGCCATTCGGTCCCTAGTCTGTAGCAGTGCATGGGATTCTTCCGTCCTAAGTGTAGGATTCCGCACTTGTCCTTGTTGAACCTCATCATATTTCTTTTGGCCCAATCCTCTAATTTGTCTAGGTCCCTCTGTATCCTATCCCTCCCCTCCAGCGTATCTGCCACTCCTCCCACTTTAGTGTCATCTGCAAACTTGCTAAGGGTGCAATCCACGCCATCCTCCAGATCATGAATAAAGATATTGAACAAAACAGGCCCCAGGACCGACCCTTGGGGCACTCCGCTTGATACCGGCTGCCAACGAGATATGGAGCCATTTTCACTACTAGTCAGCTCAGTAGCTCTTGGGACTCAGTCTGGTCTCAATTTGTTTATTTATTTAGTGTACGCGAGTCCTGTTCCCATGACCACAGGTGGGCAAGAAACTTCTCACAGTTAATTTCCCTTGTCAGAAAGCTTGGATCAGGCACCAGTGACCTGTCCACAGACGCAGCTGGCCTGCCTTTGACTTTTGCACCAATCCCATAGCATAACACCAGTTTTGCTTCTTCCTGCCTGAGTTTTCCCACCTGAGAAAAGCCTAATCCAAGGCTGCTCCTGGAGACCACAATGAGCAGAAACCCTCCTTTTATACATTACGTAACAACCTACAAAGTGCACTTTACCCTGACTCTCTTCTTTGATTCCTCCAATGCCATACTCCTGTGTGTGTCCTGAGAATGAAAGGGATCTGGCAGAATGGAAGAGACATATAAAAATGGATCCTATCATGTTTCCCTCCTTTTTCCAGATAAGATAGCCAAGCAGAATGGAGACAAAACAATAAATACATGACATCTAAAGTCTGAATTTGCAGCACCATGTAGAATTGTGCGTGATTAGGGGCACGGTTGCTGCTGAATTGTGTTCCTCTGGTTTGCAGCGCTTTTTACATACTGACATTTTCTCTCTTCTCCGGCTGATCTGCCACTTCCCCCTGTTGCCAGGTTTCATTTGCTATTGGACGGATTTCTCTGCAACATTTTGCTCCTACAATATATCAGACATTGTTACATCAGATTTTGTTTTTACTTTCCATCGTTTCTATTTATATGTATGAGCTGTTGTAATTATTAGTAGTAGTAATATTTACTTGTATTACAAAAGTGTGGATGTCCCAGGCGAGTTTGGGACCTATTTGTTGCATATACGAACGGACCCAAGGATTTTATAATCTAAGCAGAATAGAAAAAATAGAGATGACGTAACTTGGCCAAAGTCACACAGCAAGTCAGTAACAGAGCTGAGAGGAGAATATATGTTCCCTGAGTTCCAGCCGAGCACCCTGTCTAATGGACCACGAGGTTTATCTAGTCTAATCATCAGACCCTTGAGCCTAATCTAATAACACACCCTTTCCCTTCCCAATGTCCCAGCAGCTTGTGGCAGGTCTCCTTTTACACCTTTTCATGACCATTCATAAACGACAATGTGACTATTTACCCTGCTCAGCCACTTCCAACTCTTTGACTGGTTTCCCACACAAATAAATGGTGGGAGGACGAAATAGTATGAAATAACATTTTTTCTGGGCTCTTCAGTGGCCTCCTTTACCATATCCATCAACTCTTTTGCTAGCACTTGTAATGTGCCCTGGTGTGACATCTTTGCTTGACTTCACATGTTTTATGCATCAGTTTCTCTAACATTCAAGCAGGCTTCCTAGAGATATATTTGGTGACTGATATATGTGCGCTATTAATTGTATATGTTACATACAGTATATGAAGCAAGCGGGAGAAAGAGGGAATCTGATTACTCTAGGGCATCAGCGCCTTTCAACCAATAATAATTTAACATCTCTATTAACTACCTTTTGATGGTCTCTGTAGAGGGTACATACTGTTTTATATACAGGATGCATAATAAATTCCTACGAGATTATGCTGCAATTGAGTAGAAAGTCTATAATGCATAAGTGATGGAGCTGCAAGCAAGGAAGGATTTTTCTTTCAAAATAAGGTCACATATTTATATCTCATAGGGCAACATTAGGGGCGTGAAGGAGAGAGAGTCACTGAACCGCAAATGGGAGGTGCAGGTTTGGGTGTCTGAGTCCCTTGCATGAGTTTACCTAGCGTGACTCATGACAAGGAGTGAGTAGCTAGGACATTGTAACAGCTGCTTGTCTCTAGAATGAATGGAGTCAAATGACTCTGGGGTCAATAGGGAGAGCTGCAAAATGGGAATTCCATTTCGTGAAAAAAATTGAAGTTTCAAAATTTGTTTTCGGTCCAGTGAAGAACAAAAATGAGACATTTTGAACTTTTTCATTAAAATAAAAACTAGGGCTGTCGATTAATCGCAGTTAACTTGCTATTAACTCAAAACAGTTAATCACAATTAGAAAAATTAATCGTGATTAATTACACTGTTAAACAATAGAATACCAATTTAAATTTATTAAATATTTTGGATGTTTTTCTACATTTTCAAATATATTAATTTCTATTACAACACAGAATACAAAGTGTACAGTGTTCACTTTACATGATCTTTTATTACAAATATTTGCACTGTAAAAATAAACAAACCAAATAATATGTTTTAGTTCACCTCATACAAGTACTGTAGTGCAATCTCTTTGTCGTAAAACGTAACTTACAAATATAGATTTATTTTTGTTACATAACTGCTCTCAAAACCAAAACAACGTAAAACTTTAGAGCCTACAAGTCAACTCAGTCCTATTCCTTGTTCAGCCAATCACTAAGACAAACAAGTTTATTTACATTTACAGGAGATACGTCTTATTTACAGTATCACCTGAAAGTGAGAATAGGCACTTTTGTAGCTGGCATTGCAAGGTATTTATATGGCAGATATGCTAAACATTTGTATGCCCCTTCGTGCTTTGGCCACCATTTCAGAGGACATGCTTCCATGCTGATGATGCTCATTAAAAAAATAATGCATTAATTAAATTTGTGACCGAACTCCTTGAGAGAGAATTGTATGTCTCCTGTCTGTTTTACCCATTTTTTGCCATATATTTCATGTTATAGCAGTCTCAGATGATGACCCAGCGCATGTTCATTTTAAGAACACTTTCACAGCACATTTGACAAAACACAAAGAAGGTACCAATGTGAGATTTCTAAAAATAGCTACAGAACTCGACCCAAGGTTTAAGAATCTGAAGTGCCTTCCAAAATCTGAGAGGGACGAGGTGTGGAGCATGCTTTCAGAAGTCTTAAAAGAGCAACACTCCGATGCGGAAACTACAGAACCTGAACCACCGAAAAAGAAAAAAACTTCTGCTGGTGGCATTTGACTCAGATGATGAAAATGAACATGTGTCAGTCCACACTGCTTTGGATCGTTATCGAGCAGAATCCATCATCGGCATGGACACATGTCCTCTGGAATGGTGGTTGAAGCATGAAGGGACATAGGAATCTTTAATACATCTGGCATGTAAATATCTTGCGACGCCGGCTACAACAGTGCCATGAGAACGCCTGTTCTCACTGTCAGGTGTCATTGTAAACAAGAAGTGGGCAGCATTATCTCCTGCAAATTATAACCAAACTTGTTTTCTGAGCTATTGGCCGAAGTAAGACTGAGTAGACTTGTAGGCTCTAAAGTTTTACATTATTTTATTTTTAATGCAGTTATTTTTTGTACATAATTCTACATTTGTAAGTTCAACTTTTATGACAAAGTGATTACACAGTGCTTGTATTAGGTGAATTGAGAAATACCATTTCTTGTTTTTACAGTGCAAATATTTGTAATAAAAATAAATATAAAGTGAGCACTGTACACTTTGTATTCTGTGTTGTAATTGAAATTAATATATTTGAAAATATAGAAAACATCCAAAAATATTTAAATTAATGGTATTCTATTACTGTTTAACAGCGTAATTAATCGCACAATTAATCACAATAGATTTTTTAATCGCTCGAGAGCCCTAATAAAAACAGGTGAAAGAGAGACTTATCTATTGCAGAATGGTCAATAGCCAGGGGCTAGGGCCACTCACCTATGTGACAGGAAACCCAAGTTCCAGTCCCTGATCTTCCTGATTCAGAGCAGGGACTTGAAGCTGGTTCTCCTATGCCCTAGGCACAGGTCTTTAGAGTCAGTTGCTCTCCAGTTGGAGCAGTTCCATTTTTGTATAAATATACAGTTGGGTCAACAACAGAGACTAACTAAAGCTGGATGGTTCAGACATCCAGCTGAAATATGGGAGACCAATGTCTTCCTCTGAATCAGGCAGAGCAAGGTCTAAATCTGGGTCTATTTCATCCCAAGTGAGTGCCCTAACCACTGGGCAATTGCCCATGCCGGAGGGGCACTCTTTCTCATGTTCCTTTTCACCTGAAATTCCATATCAGACCTGAGAAATGTTCCCCATAAAACTTTTTGTCAAAACCACTATGTTTTTGCAAGAAGTTCTGGTTTCAATGAATCGGCATTTTCTGAGGAAGAAACCCTTCATCGAAAAATTCCTCATCAGCTCTAATGGCCAGCCCTACATGGAGATGTTTGTTGGCATTGTATTATTTTGAAAACAATTCTGTTCCAATGCCCATGTTATTGAAAACCCATTGACAAAGTGTCATATCCCCCTTTAGTGGCTGGCCCACTAGAAGATGTACAGCCTATTATTAATAGCAATGGAATTGTTCATGTAACTCTATTACTAGAGGACCATCTGAAGGTGGTGGGTTGGGATTAGGGCTGGTTGGGAGTTTGCTGACTAAACATTTTTTTTACCAGAAAATATTGATTTGTCAAAACAAAAGCTTTGCAGGAAAGGGTTGGTTTCGATGATTCTCCCAATTACCCCCCCCCCCCCCCATATTGAAATATCTGTGTCTGAGATGTGGTAAAACCTAGCATGGCAGTCTTTCAACCTGGCTCACTTCAGTGGGGCTCCCGTGTTCTAGGGAGGTGACTTGGCTCTCTAGCCTGGTTACATTGATATTCTCTCCCCTTCTGGGGTAACGCATCTCTTAAATTTAAGTCTGAGAAGACCACCCAATAACAACACTCATACAAAAGAATCTTTGCCTTGCTGGACTCAGCCTCCAGCTCACTCCCTTGCATTTGGGCATCATAAATATAAAGGGAAGGGGTTGAGAAGCTGATGCAGTACTATAAAATCCTCTTATCTGTAAAGGATTAAACTCTACTAACCTGGCTGACACCTGACCCGGCTGGCATCTGACCAATAAGGGGACAAGATACTTTCAAATCTTGGGAGGGGGGGGGGAAAGGTTTCTGTCTGTCTGTCTGTGTAATTCTCTCAGTGGGAGACAGATCAAGCAAGTAACCATCCATCTTCTATGGAGTTAGTGAGTATTTAGATAATGCTTAGGTTTTCCTGTTATTTTTAGCTTGGGAAATCGCTGTGCTGGAGGGAATGTGTATTCCTGTTTTTGTTGCATTTTTCTGTAACTTGAAGGTTTTGCCCAGGGTGGGATCCCTCTGAGTTAGGAAATTGAGTACCCTGTAAAATATATACCATCCTGATTTTACAGAGATGATTTTTACCTTTCTTGTTTTAATAAAATCCCTCTTTTAAGAATCTGTTTTCCATTGTTCTAAGACCCTGGGGGTGGGTTTTTGATCACTGGGTAACCAGTTGGTTAGGAGATTATTCTCAAACTCCCCAGGAAAGGGGGTATACGGGCTTGAGGGGGTATTTTGGGGGGAAGGGGAACTTCAAGTGGTCCTTTTCCCTGGTTCTTGTTTAAATCACTTGATGGTGGCAGCGAGAAGCTTTACTCAGGGTAGAGGGGAGATTTTGTACCTTGGGGAGTTTTAACCTAAGCTGGTAGAAATAAGCTTAGGGGGTCTTTCCTGCAGGTCCCCACATCTGTACCCTAGAGTTCAGAGTGGGGAGGGAACCTTGACAAGGCCTCAGTGGAACCAGTCTGTCTTACTGTCAGATCTACCTTCCTACCCAGGGTCTCTAGCAGGCCATCCTTCAGACAGTTCCTAGCCTGAGCCAGGTTTCTTGACTCACATAGGAGTAGCCTGTCTGTCCTCCCCTTCCCCTCCCCACCACTGCTGGGCTTTCTCTCTCTTAAATCCAGCACCCCATACCAGTGTAGCCTGATGAGGCTAATTGATCAGGGCTCACTAGCTTCAGACCTCCTGGCCCCTAAAGGGTCTTGTTTCTATATTTTTGAAAGAAAAGTTGTTGTTTTTGGTTCAAAATGACATTTTGGTTAAAAAATATTAGTTAATTTATACTAAAAAAGGAGCTGAACACAAAATATTTCCACATGATCACAATGAAACATTTGACTGCCCCAATCCATTTTTTTCCTCATTATCCATTCAATGACAATTCTGAGATTTCAACTGTCCATTCCAGTTCGGAATGGCAAAAAAGTTTGAAATCCTGAAAAGTCTCATGGGATGGGAAAAAAAAAACATTTCCAGTGTATTCTAATGAGAACAGTACTGACAGTCTAAGTGGCATCTGTTACATACTGTGTATGTGTGCTTGTACACTGAGCTACAAGTTTGTGTTCTTATGAGCATGTGTCCACAATTATGCGTGTATCTACAGGTATGTGTGTGTGCGTGAGTTAGGGATGAGTGACCCTGAAGAGAATCAGAACTTTGGCTCTCCTTATACAAGCATTCAAAGGCTTGGATGCTTATCTACTGTTTCTCATCCAAACCTCTCCAGCCTGTAAAATTGGGATAGAGATCTTATGCTCACAGGTTTCTTGGGAAAATTCAGACACTTCCACTTCCCTGATTAGGAATATCACACAATATTCCCCCTCTAATCCATCTCTGACAAAAACTCAAAGTGGGAAATAAAAAAGAAAAATATCCAATCATTTAAAAAAAGGGTTGAGTCTAAACGTGGGAGAAGACTCAGGTTATATATATGTGTTTCTTATTTTTCATCCCAACTGCTAACTACAGTTGGTTGGGAAAATCCATAGAAGTTTGAGAAAAACTTTTTTGCATTAAAAAACATGCGAAGAACTTTTATTTTTTCGTCAAAAAAACAAAAAAAAATAACATTAAAACCAACAACAAATAATTTTCAACAATCAAAAACTGAAAAAAATTGGTTTAAAAAACAAACAAATGCAGCATTCCAAGAATTGGAAATAACTTGTGTAGCTGAAAAGGACATGAATGTTTTTTTCTCTTTTAATAAATTCTGTTCTATGAATATTAAGTTTTAATGTATTTGTTGTGAAATTGCATGGGGTATTTTTGCACTGATTTTGTTACAAAATAAAATTCTATTATTTGGAACATAATTCAACTTTATTAGTTCCAAACATATGCTGCCGAGTTCTCAGCAGTTCTAAAAACGACCAATTACCTATTACTGCACAGTGTCACACAACTAATAGGATTTGTCACAATAAAATTAATAGGTGCACTGACAATGTTATATTCCTACATATACAGCTATCACCACGCAATTCCTATCAGGCCACAAAAGAGCAGCGCCAGGTAGAGCAAACTACAACAATACATGTTATTCCGGCTCACTGTTCAAATGTTCTTTCAAAGCTTCCCTGATTCATAGCTCTGCGCTGAACTCTTCTAATACCTCTTGTATCTGACTATTCAAATTGAGCAGACAGTCATTCCACCTCCTCCCGCCACCCCAGTGGAAACTTTTCCCCCTTTGCACTTCACAGATATTATGCAGGACACAACAGGTAGCTATAACCACTGGGATATTTTTCTCACTGAGGTCCAATCTTGTGAGTAAACAACGTCAGCTTCCCTTCAACAACTGAAAACACATTCAACTCTCATTCTGTACCCGATGAGCTGGTAGCTGAATCTTTCCTTGGTGCTGCCAAGGTGGCCAGTGTTTGGCTTCATGAGCCAGGGGATTAAGGAGTAGGCTGGGTCCTCCATAGAATGATAGAAGATTAGGGTTGGAAGAGACCTCAAGAGGTCATCTAGTGCAACCCCCTGCTCAAAGCAGGACCAACACCAACTAAATCATCCCAGCCAGGGCTTTGTCAAGCCGGGCCTTAAAAAATTCCAGGATCACTACTGGCATCTCAAAAATTGCCAGGATCACTATTGGCATCTCAACATCGACAGTGGTAATCTGCTGGTTGGGAAAGAAAGTCCCTGTTTGCAGCTTTCTAAACAAGAAAGTCCTGTGTTCTTAATGATGCAAGTATCATGCCTCTTCCCTGACCTGCTCACTCTGATGTCAGTGAAGCACAGCGCTTGCATAAACATAGAAAAGTAACCCTTTTTGTTGATGTATTCCCTGGTAACGTGCTCCAGTGCCAAAATGGTATATCCGTGCTGTCTATTACCCTCCCTACACACAGTTTGGGAACCCTATTGCTGTTGATCCATCCACTTTGTCCTGAACATCGCTGAGAGTCACACTCCTGTGAAACAAGAGGAGATTAATGACTGAGCACACTTGCCGGACAACAGCTCCCACCATGGATTTCTTGATTCCAAATAGATTCCCAACTGACCGGTAGCAATCCAGCGTCGCAAGTTTCCACAATATGATCGCTACTCGTTTCTACACTGTGAGTGCAGCTCTCATTTTGGTGTCCCTGAGATACCTGGCAGGGGTGAGCTCCGCACACAGATCCAGGAATGTGGCCTTGCACATTTGAATGTTCTGCAGCCACTGCTCATCATCCCAAACGTGCATTATGATGCGATCCCGCCAGTCAGAGCTCGTTTCTTGGGCCTAGAAGAGGTGCTCTACCATCTGCAGCTGTTCTGTGAATGCCACCAACAACTTCAAATCGGTTCTCACTATGTTCCACATCAATTGGCCCTCCAAGAAATCATCATGTTCCCCACTCGTTCGGTTCTTCGTGTGGCCCTGCAGATACTGCAGAACCGTGCGCTGTGTGCTTGTAATGCTCACGACAATCATGCAGAGCTGTGCAGACTCCATGCTTTTGACAGAGATGGTGGCCAGCCAGGAAGGCCATGCGGGTTTGTGGGATTTTGAAAAAAAGGCATGAAAATTATGGGATACAGATAACATTATGGGATGGAGACAGTTGCAAATTGGGAAGTTGACTCAGTGCTCCCAATCATGACTTGTTTTTGCCCCATGCCTGCATTTCTAAAACTTCCCAAAAGTGGACAGCGGTGAGTTGAACACTGGGATATATACCCACGATACACCTCACTCTGTATTAACACAAGCGCTCCTAGTGAGTACATGCACTGCTTGACACAAGGAGCCAAGTACACACATGCACAAGTGATATACTAACTGTGGCAGCTGTATGCCAACATAACTTGAGTCAGCATAAGTTTTTAGTGTGGACATGGCCTAATCTCTCAGGCATGGGGATTTCTCACCCCTTGGGAGATGTAGCTATGCCAAAGTGAGTTTTCAGTGTAGATCAGCCCTAAGAAATATGAGAATCAGGCCAGTAGCCCTGATTGATCAAGGCACTTGAACATATGCCTAACCTGAAGCACGTAAGTACTCCCATTGACAGCTTCTGTGTTTAAACACCTTGCGGAGTCACACCTCTAGGAAGTAACTCAGTGTGTGTGTGTGCATCCGCGCACAACCAGATTTGACTGAGCGCACAAAGGCCTACATTTTTTAAGTGTGGTTGTAGCTGTGTTAGTCGCAGGATATGAGAGAGACAAGGTGGGTGAGCTAATATATTTTATTGGGACATCAGGTTCTGTGGTGGTGCAGAAGTTTAGTCTCTTGGAGAGTACAGATAATTCAGTTCTGTTTAGAGGTTGTCTTGATAGGTTGATGATGTTGGGTTGTTGTGGATGGCCCATGTGGTGGGTCCTGCTGTCATGGTTTGTCCTGGAGGTGGCGTTCTGTTGATTGTGACGTGGTTGTAGTTGGTTCTACTTTTTGTGTTGGGTTGCTGTCATCAGGCTAGTTTTGGGTTTTGGGTTAACTTCATGATATCCAGGTAGGTTTCTGTATTTTTTGTCTTCTAGTGTGTGAGAGCATGTGATGACTTCTTGTTTGAGGTGATCCCTTCTGGAATATGTGATGTGCAGGAGACTCAGTTTTCTCAGTTTTTCTGAACTCCGTCTGCAAAGCTGTTCCGCATATCTGCAGCTGTACAGAGGTGACGGAGGGTTACAGATGGTGAGTCCTCTGCCTCGGGGGAGGATATTCTGTTTTTGCATTTGCTCTTTTATGGTCTAAAAGATATCACCTCACCCACCTAATCTCTAAGAATTTTAAAGTTATTTAGGCATTGTGTTGCAACACCTAACAGATTCACAAGCCAATTGAAAAGCCATGGCTCCTAAATCAGTTAGACATTGTGGTACTGTGTGCAGCAACGCCTAAGTACCTTTCAAAATCTGGGCCCACGTCTTTAGGGCCAGAGAGATTGCAAGAGGAAAATGGAGTTGATACAATGACATTCCTTTAGCATAAACATAAGCTCTTGTTTTGCAGCGAGCCAGGACTGAATCACCCAACCTTGAACCTCTCCCCTGACTATCCCAAATCCTCCTGCAGGTAAGGAGGCTGCTGTACACTGGCATTCACCTGATAAAAATGCTTACATTTATAGAGAGCGACTGGCTGCAAGGAATGTAATGAAATGTGATATTTCACATGACTGTGCAGTGCAGAAATCATGCAGAATGACGGTGAAGTGTCAGCACGCAGTGAATAAGACCAACTTGAGATGGTAGACGAAGCCACTAAATTATTTTGCACAGCACTGAATATCCAGGCACAGTCTGGCCTCCTCACGCCTCAGATCTCGAGTTACATTTCACATATTCAAGTGTATTGCCACCATCTTTTCTCATCAAGCACTGTATTTTAAAGTCCCGGACAACAAAACTCTCTAAGGAGAAAACCTGGGCAGTTAATAACCAGTAACTTTACTCTATTAAAATGGGTTATGTGCAATAATTTAAAGGATAATTTCTTTTCTTATGTGAATCTGTGGTATGTTTCTCCAGATCAATGTGCTATCCATTACATGGCAGCAAATTTGAGCAGGGCTCAGGTGACCTGAGTTCTATTCCTGGTTCCTCTTGTTGCACTTAGCAAACGACTGCCCCGCTATGTGCCTCAGTTTCCCCATCAACAAAGTGAGAACGAGGATACTGACTTCCTCAGTAAAGTGCTCTGAGATTGGCTGTTGAAAAGGGGCCCCGTAAGAGTGAGGTGGTATGTTGTATGATGGTGGCTTGTTAATGCTTCATTAGAGAAAGGAAGTATCTCAGAGCCAGCAAGCTGGGGTTAACCCCTGACGTGGCTCCACCCCTGGTGTGAAAGGTGAGAGACATGAGGCAGGTGAGGGGAGATGAAGCCTCCTGAGAGAGACAACGTTGTCCAGTGGATAGTACGCTGCACTGGAATCAGGGATTCGATTCCTGGCTCCATGACCTTGGGGATAGTGCTTTGCCTGTGTTTATCTCCCACTCTTTGTCTGTTTAGTCTTTGGGGCAGGAACTGTCTTTTGCTGTGTGTTTGTTATAAGTGTGAATGGGGGTCAATTTTAAAGCTCAGATCTAACAAACTATGTTTGCCAATACATAATAAAGTCCAATAGGATAACCCTTTTTTACGGAATCCAGGGAGCATTAGCTGGCTAGTGTAATGCTGGGTTCTTCTCAGGTCAACTTTTGACTTGAACAGTATTTCTCAGATCAGCACACTTACCTATTCTTACCCAACCATTTATTAATTCAGCCAGAACCACACTTATAGATAATCAAAAGTTTACCACGCAAATGTAGACGCAACCGATTGTACGTACGACACACTCCACAATCCATTCCTGCAAGCACTTATCACAGTTACATCAAAATACAATGGAAACGACCAATATTTCTTATGGGTGAGGTGATCTTTTCTATTGGACCAACTTCTGTTGGTGAAAGAGACAAGCTTTCAAGCTTATATAGGCTTCTTCTTCAGGTCACCCTATGTAAGCTGGAAAGCCTGTCTCTCTCACCAATAAAAGTTGGTCCAATAAAAGATATTACCTCACCCACCTTGTCCCTCTAACTCCTGGGACTGACACGGCTACAACAGCACTGCATACAAGATTTCTTATTACTTTTATTTATGATTAATAATTCTGAACTGTTTAGTACCTAACACATTTATCACCCTCCCAGAGTGCACTTGTCTTTAAGGCACTTTGACGAGTGTGGCTACTTTGACTACATTGGTCCAAAAGGGACACATTTAGAATATTAAAAGCAATCGCTTAAAACAATTCTTTTCACTCGCTCTTAGGTCAGTTTGCTTGGATTCGTAAAGGAATTAAATTCTACAATATGGTTACTTGAGGTCTCACTAGAGCGTGTAGACTCAGCAAGATAACCTAGAGTTACGCATATTAAAGAATAGAAGGGGAAATACAATCTTTTAAATGAAATCTAACCACGTGTTTTTAACCTCTGAACCCTGGGATGGGAGAAGAACCCTTTCCATATGGCTGGTCCAGATGTGAGATGCACTTAGGATTCCGCAGTTTCTTGTGTTGGGTTCAGTCAACTCACTTGAGCACCCGTCGATCTCAGTTTACACACTGTCCGCTGCTCTTGGTGTAACCTCGCAGGGTCCCAGCTTTCTCCGAACTGGTCCCCTTTAATTCATCTACAGTTAGACCAGTCTATAACCACTTGGACTCAATGTAAGTTATTAGCGTTTAAACGCCAGGGCTTGGTCTCCCTGTTAGTTTCTCAGAGGCAGCCTAGCATGGGACTGTTGTCCCTCTGCTATCCCAGGCCACTCTACCTTCTTTTCCCTCTCGATTCTCCTCCCTTTATAGCCGGGCTTGTTTTCTTAATTGGTCACAGTTGTGGATGCATGTCTCCACAACTGGCTGTGAGGGTATGGTCGTCCTGATTGCTTGTGGTCACCAGGAAGACTCTTATCTCTTGTCTGTGCTCAGTATGGAGTTTGTAAGCCCCATTACAATACCCTAGTTTCAGGGCTCATAAAAGGGGACTGCTCTCTTATTCCTATTGGACACATGCCAAGGGAGTGCTTAGGCATAGTGTTTTTAATTTCTTTGATGCTTCCACTTGTATCCAGTAGATGGCCACAGCGTGTGACAAATTCTTTCAATCCTTTTCTGGTCGGAGCCTTTTTAGGTTTCAAGGCCTGTATTTCATTATTAGCCCCCATCATCAATTGGAAGCCCCACTTGTAAGCAATTCCTCTTAATATGCCAAAGTTATATACTGTTAATATCTTTTAACATTTCTTCTTCTTTATTCCAATTTCTCTTACTTCTAGAATGCTACAACTATTTACAGTGAGAATCCACAAAATCCTTAGAGTCTTCTAAATTCGGAGGACATACTCCATACATTCTTTGATTGCACATCGGCATTTCACATTATTTAGAATTTACAATGGAACTAGAGACATTTTCCACATGTAGCAGAATGTAGATCTGACTGACATGCAGATTCTAATTTGGGGTGAAAGACAAATTATTCACAATTTATTCGATTTACAAGGAAACATATAGTTTATAATTCGGGGCAAAAACATGTGGCTTGGATATCTCGGGGTAACAGTCTGCCCAATTTGAGTTTCAATCTTACAGCCACATTTCTAGTTTTTTGAACTTGCAGATTCCCCAACCCATTTCTTGATCCATCAATGTCCATTGGTCACTTTGCATAGGAAAGTAGGGTGTGACTCTTGCCTGGTATCTTGGGTTTTTTTTTAGCTAGGTTGGGAGGGACAAAAGGTTTTATCCATATTATGAAAGATTCTTGCCTAGATGATTAACATTACTCTCATTCATTCGTTTTAGTTTCTTTACTTGGCTGATCTATGGGTCCTTAGACAAAGTGTCTCACATGATGTGAACCATTTTCTTATTGTTTTCATATTTGGATCCTATTCTGGGATACACAGAGGTCAATAGATCTTTTAATTTTTGAGGGCCACAACGAGTCAGTAGTTATTAATCATTCAAGGCATATCTGTTCCATATACCCCTTATATTAACTCTGTAACCCCTTCAATTGTACAGCACTTCACACAACAGGGCTGCAATCTTGGTCTGTTAAAAAAAAATGCTATTGAGTTGGACGAGAAGTATTCAGGGATTGGGTTGGTTTGGAATAAAACCTGCCTGAAGCTTTGCTCATTCCTCAAACCAAATTCCTCATTGTGACTCCCTGCAATGAACAAGTTAAAAGAAGAAAGGAGTGTGATGGGCACAGATTTTAGCAGCTTCTCTGTCTAGACTCTTATATGGCCCTCATCACTTTAATATCTGAGATCCTCATGTATATGCATGGCCTCGTCCTTTACTGCTCCCCCAGCTATGGCCTGTCTTCTGCCTCTAGCGCTGCAGCTTCTGCCTCCGCTACCTTCATGGATGCAACTTCTTTCCCTGCTCCAGGGTTGAAGTCCACTGCCCCCTGCAGTTGTTCTAATTTCAGCCGCCTTGCTGGATTTTATATTGTCTGCTCTTTTAATTGCAGATGTTTGTAATGATCACATTTTAACTGGAAAAGGCTTGAACCGGCAACCCTGAACTATGGGAAACTTTAGATCAACCCTTGTCTCTGGAGTTAGCTGCTTAACGGGCATGTATCATTCTTATTGTTCAGCATCTGAGGCAGGTACCATATAATTTGAATTAAATCATTATTAGGTCAGATCCTTCTGTCCTTACTCGGGCAAAGATGTTCTTTGAAGGCAATGGCACATTTACCCAAGTGAAAACTGAAATGGGGTCTGCAGAATTTGGGTCATAGCTAAAGGCTTTCAGATCACCAGCACTATTCACAGCACCAGCTGTGGTGGTACAGCCCTCCGGAGGCAGGGGCGGGGATAAGTGAGGGGGAATAGCTCGCTGGCATGATTATTGTTGTATAGGGCAATGGAACTGATTACTGCACTGTTTTCCACAGGCGGTGGTGATGTTAGCTGATATCTCACCCCTAAGGATCCCAGAATCCCATCTGGAATTCAAAGTTAACCCTGGAGGATCAATTTCAGTGTCTTTACACGGCCAGCAGTTCTCTACTTTGCTGACAGGAAATGGGGAGGGTGTAATCATAGAATATCAGGGTTGGAAGGGACTTTAGGAGGTCATTTAGTCCAACCCCCTGCTCAAAGCAGGACCAATCCCCAATTTTTGCCCCAGATCCCTAAATGGCCCCCTCAAGGATTGAACTCACAACCCTGGGTTTAGCAGGCCAATGCTCAAACCACTGAGCTATCCCTTCCCCCTAATATTGAGAGGCAAGGTGGTCTAGTGGCTAACACAGTGGACTGGGACACTGGAGAACTGGTGTCTATTTCACTGACCTTGGGCAAGTTATTTTGCCTCTCTGTGCCTCTGTTTCACCTCTTACCCTTTGTCTAGCTAGACTGTGTGTTCTTCAGGGCAGAGACTGTCTTTAATTAAATGTTTGTATATTGACTAGCATATAATGGGACCCAGACCATTGGTTGGGGTCTCTAAATGCTACCATATTAGAAATATTATAGTAATAGCGGTTGATTGACAGCTGTCACTCTGTTTTCACAGTACATTCCCTTTGCCTCCCCCTTTGTTTGTTGAGATTATAAACTCTCTAATTCATATTTGATAATAATGACCAGCTCCAGGAATTCAACTGATGCTAAACTCCAGCTCATACAGTCTCCAAATTGCACGGACACAAAATGACTTTTGTTCTGAGTTCTTGTTTGCCCCCCCCCCCCCCCCCCGATACCAGGAATGAGTCAAAATGTGTTACTTTTGTTGTGTTTTAAAAGCAAAACCAGCCCGCCTCAGGAGTTTTAGAAGGGGTGGATTTAAAAAGAAGAGAAAAGAGATGACAGCACCTGCAAGGAGAGCGAGGGAGGGATGAGGCAGCCAATTAGACTGTGACACTAAAGGCATGGGGGAGCTGAGCCCTGGGGAAAGGAACGTGAAACCTTTTCTGCTGCTGGTCACCAGGACAGCCGGCGCGCTACCCACATCCCAGGTTTGCAGAGTGAGCCGCAGATTCAGACATGTTTATGCAGAGAAGAGAGGCCTGGAAAAAGGCCCACACCACCGCTCAGGGATGGTTTTGTAATTACACTGACACCATTAGCGATTACCGCCATGGAGCCTCTTGGAAAGGGCACGTCCCCTAACAGGGAATAACATGCCGGCGCCGTTAAAGTAAGCCCTTCTGACGTGTGCTCTTGCACAAATGTTTGAATAAACAAGCCGGGTAGTAGTTGGAGCCTCTTTATTCACTCTTAATACACATCTCGGGTACAGAGATCATCTTGACAACCATGGGCAATATGCAAAACAGTCCTCTTTGTTCTCTCACATGCCGGCCTCATAGACACAAGCTGTTTATACCAGCCCAGCGCCTGGTACAACACAATGATAAGGGATGCTATTTGCCCCAATCTTCTGCATTCTAACAACCCCCACATTGTAAGCTCCAAAGAGCAGACTATGGCGGGCTTTCCATGGGGGCTAGGGTTGACACCTTTCTAATGGTTGGTAACCGGACCTCGAAGGCCCTGCCCCCTACCCCTCTTCTTCCCCCCCCAAGGCCCCATCACTGCTCCACCTCTTCCCCTCATGGCCCCGCCCCCACTGTTCACTTCTCTCCTCCCCTCCCTCTGTAGGGTACATCTGCCCATATATCCTAAGGGTAATAAGCACAATTTACACACACACAGGGGGATTTTCATTTACAGACACTCATTTGAACGTCTCCATTTACACACACGCATGCACGCACATACACACACACACACACCGAGTGGCAGGTGTGCTTCATTAGCACACCCATTCTGCAGAGCAGGGAAAGGGAGCTCCCCCTTTTGGGGCGAAAGGGAGGACTCCCCCCTACATGTACATGAATGCCCAGATACAGGGAGAGACTCCCCTTATTTGCACTAGTATCTAGGAGAGAGGAAGGTCCTACCCACTTGCATACACAGCGGGAGTGTGGAAGGAAGAGAAACAGGTGCTCCCGCAAATGGCCCCTGGACACACAAGCCGAAACCTGGACTGTCCGGGTGAAAACCGAGCGGGTGGCATCCCTAACATGGACACTCGAGAGTAAAGAAGAGCAGAGAACCTTCCCCCCACCACCAGACACACACTAACGCATACAAGCAGAGGACAGACATAATCTAGCTATAAAGCATGGAGGACGGCAGCCAGCCCAGCAATGACCAGCTGTACATAGGGTTTCCACCCATCCGGTTTTCACCCAGACAGTCTGGGTAGGCTTGTGTGTCCAGGGGCCATTTGATAAGCCCCGTTGTTCATTTTTTGGGGTTTTTTTTTCCTGGTCTTTGGAAACTGCTCACTGCCAATTTGAATGTAACCCACTGAGAGACTCTTACCCAGCAAACGCTCACCAGCCTCGTGAAGAAGGGGACAGAGCCCAGCCAATCACAGCATGGCACCCGGCCTGCCCAGCCAATCACAGCCTGCAGCCCTCCCTGCCCCGCCCGCTCCCACCCACCCAACTGGGGAAAGTTTGGAGTTTCTCAACCTGGAGTTTGGCAGGGTGTGGGAACTCGGCAGGTGTGCAAGACGTGTGTGTGTGTGTGTGAGTGTGTGTGTGGAGGAGGTGCTCCCCTCCTCTCCTCTCTCTGGTGGGTATGCTGAAAATGGTTGAACACCTGTTTCTCTTCATTCCATACTAGGAAGTTAACCAGTGGAACTCATAGCCACAAAAGTTACTATGGGAAATTGCTTAGGATTGAGCATCTATGCAGTAATGAGAACACACACAGTTACAGTAGACAGGATACACTTCGTTTTCAAAAGGATATAAACCCACATGCTTCATGGCAAAAGCCAACCACTAACTGACAGGGGTCAGGAAGAAACTTCTACTCTGGGCTGTTTATTCCGTAACTGTCCATGTTATGGTTTTGTGATGAGGCAGATAGGCCCCACAATGGCAACGAGAGCGTTAAGGAGAGCCTGTGGGCCGAACTGGTCACACCTGCAGCAAATGTCGGGCAAGAAGGGGAGTGAAAAGGAGGAGACCTTGGCTAGGTCAGGGCTGACTAGGAAGGAGAGCAGAGCCCTGCTTCTCTTGATGGGAGGGAAACCAGATTGCAGTCCAGAGACCGAGCTAGTCTGCTGGCTCGATGAGCCTCTCCTAGAGGGGATTACCAGACCCAGGAGGATCAGTGGATTGTCTGGAGACAAATCCTGAATAGCACCATGGGGTCCCACTAAAGAGTCATCGACCAGCCATGCTTTGAGTTGTGGTGTTTGTTTTTGTTCCTGATTTCCTTTGGGCGCTAACTCCCAGAAGGGGTAAACTGAAGTGTCCCTTGGCTGGAGGTCCAAAGCACAGTTACCTCACACCTCCTATAAGCGGTGACCTGCAGCCGGTTGAGTTGTGCCCTAATGGGCTACAAGGGGGCATTGTAGAGGAAACTTGGTCCCAACCCTCTTTCACCTTCTTCTGAATCAGCTGGCATCATGTGAGGCCAAAGCAGGATCCTGGTTTGATACCGTATAAGATACTGAGAAGCAGTGTGGTCAAGTGGATAGAGCACTAGGCTCTATTTCTGATTCTGCTGTGTGGCCTCAGGCTCTTTGCCCTCCCTACCTCTTGTCATTATAGAAACTATAAGCTCTTCAGAGCAGGGATTGTCTCTTACTGTGTGTTTGCACAGAACCTAGCACAATGGGGGCCTGATTTTGGTTGGGGCCCTGGTGGCTATGGGAATGCAAAGAGGAAGAATAAATTATGGCAATTCTACATATCAAAGTGTTTCTATGAATCTACATTTCTTCCTCCCTGATAGGCACCATTTTAGCGCTACCATATTTAAGAAACCAATCTGCTTCGCTTTTGTTGCTGCATTGCCTTGCGTTAAAAAATGCTGCCTGGGCTGGCACTCCAAGACTCTGTGGCCGTTCTGATCTTGGGGCTCTCTTTTAAATGCTTTCTCATAGCAGAGCGTCGGCGTGACCCGTGAGCCATGCAGAAAGCCTCCCAAGCCCTGGGGCAAAAGGGTTAACAACAGATGACAAAGTGCAACCACCAACACTATAACTAACCCTTCATGCCATTTTTTCTAATAGGCTTTTGCGCTTTCAAATTGCTCAGTTCTCAACCTGAAAGCAACAGCTGCTGATCCTGGGGCAAGAACAAGTCAAAAATAAATGACAACTTGATTTAGCTGGGTTGGCCTGTCACAAACGCCATGGTGATTTGTTACCTTTTACAGTTGTTTAGTACACTGTAGCAGAGGCAGGCACAGTCATTTGTGTGGGATTGGCCTGACAGTATTAACCTCTATTCTGAGGTGGCTTTCTCTGTAGGAATGCTGCTGTCTTTGGGATCTCTCCTACAGTCCCTGAAACGTACTCAGAATAAACTCTCTCTTCCAAAAGAAAATAGGACTTGCTGCACTGCAGAAGCATGCTCTCTGTGTATGGAATAAACACATCTCAGGCCCAGAATTAAAACCTAGTCCAACCCATGGGGTGATTCTGTCTGGCCCTTGAATATGCATGGGGGACACCATTTTGTAGAACAAAATGGCGTCCATTGCACAGCATGACCATGCACTCAGTGTAGGTGCGAGCTCACCCCAAAGGGAGGAGGTCATTTCGTAGAACATCACTAAAACAGCATGCAAGTGTTGAACTGAACACTCAAGGTTTTAACTGGGATTTGCAATTATGTACGAAAAGAAGGAACATTTCTCTTTGCCTCACTCAGTGATTCAATAGTTATTAATAAGACACATGCCTCTGTACATTTCTGGCAGATGCTTAGATTAAGTGCACCAAAGATGTTTAACATAGCTCTTTGAGGTTTGCATTCTGATATCATGCCTCTGCCGAAACTTCCCACATGCAGATAAGATCAGTTAGAATGCAGCTATATGGAAACATCGTTGAGTTCTTGAGGTGAGTTAATCTAATGGATTTCTGCATGGCGAACTAAAAAGGCATGCAAGTGTAGAATGGAATCGTCTGTGATTGAACAGAGTTAGTGGCATGAACCCTTCATCAAGACGGAAAGTTTAGTGCGAGATTTGTTCATTAATTTATTTAGTGCAAGAGACTATGCAACAAAACCATAAATTATAAGAAGTAGAAGGGTAAAACTGAAACTGCAATTAGTGAGTACTTACAGGAAAAGAGCTGAAATGCTATTTCAGTGAAGAGGTGTACAAATGTGACTACTAGTATTTGCCAAAACAAATGTATTTGGTTTATTAATTGCTATGTGTACATTAGGAAAAAATCCCTTTATCTGTCATGAAAAAGTTGTTGCATGACTCCAGAAAAATGTCACCACATGTCACTGTTACACTGGCTCAGAATATGGGCCCTTCAAATCTCTTGGGATCCCATCTCCAGCATCTGAGGGTGCTGAGGTCCGTAAAGACCTCCCACAATGTGCCTACCCCGTTGTGCCACGCTTCCCATGATGTGCAGGGCAGATGATGAGCAGGATGGTTCTGATTCCCATAAGTGATCAGTTTATGCCTTTGAAGCATGAGGTTCAGTGACAGAGAGAGGCAGGATGGTGCAGGGGGTAGGGCACTAACCTAGAACATGGGGGAGCCCAGGTTCAAATGCCTGCTCTGTCATAGATGTGAGAAGGGGGTCCCGTAGGGATTGGTGAAGGGTATCCTGAATCCCAGGGCTCCAAGCTCTGACTGCACACCAATCCCCTTGTTGGGAAGGGAAGGGTTAACCCCGGGGAAGGGACAGACACCACACTTAGCAATAGGACAGGATTTCTATCTATCATTACCATGAGATACCCCAGTGGCAGAACCCTAATGCGAGTTACAGGGGCAATCCCACAGACAGACCCCAGTAATGCAATGCACCAAGTACTGCATGCCTGTCTAGAGTCCCTAGCAGTCCAACTTCCCCGCTCTCTGCCCCAGGTCCCCAGCCTCAGTAGGTTCTGGTGCCCATCCCTCTCGTAATCATTGGTTCAACATCCACCTAGGTCACAGTTAATACCTTGCTGTTGTTTTGGGTTGACACCCTCACTGGCCAACGGGGCCCAGTCCTCCCATGATCAATCACTTGTCCTTCTTCCAGAGTAATGTCTATCTGGTCCAAATGGTTGGGCTTTCCAGAGCCAATCACTTGCAGCCATCTCAAGCACTTGCAGCCATCTTGCATCCATAATAAAATTAAAATGGGGGGAGAGGCCTCAAGAGGGGTGGCGGTCTTCTCTTCCCTCTGCCAATCAGAGTCTCTGTGGGAGGTGGGGGGGGAGAGGAAAACTCTTCACTGCCCCTACACAGACTGCTTATATGACCATGGTCAAGTCATTAGTTTCTGTCTTCCTCAGTCTCTCATCTGTAAAATGGGGTTAATAGCACTGCCCTACCTCACAGGGGTGTTCTAAGAATATATATAGTGAAGAGTGTGAGGCATTCTGGTACTAAGGTGTTGTAAATAACATAGATTACCAATATAATTATCTAGCAGTAGCTAACATCAGTACAAAGTTTTTTTATCATTCACCATAGAAGTGTCCTTTCCAAAAAATCCAGCTCCAGTGTTTGTCTCCTGAAACACTGAACTCCACTGGTTGCCTACAAATGGTACACAACAGAGAGAGGCGTAAACTAAACCTCCAGATCCATGCACCTTTCAACATCAGTGAAATTCAGAGGAAAATCTGAGGTTGGGTGCTGTCTTCTCTCAGTAATGGACTGATCTGAAAGCAGGATCTCAATGCCACTGAACTCTGAGGCAGTTCAGAACTTTGTTCAACTTTTGCAGTTTGGATCAGTTTCTAGTGTCAAGATTTACTTCTTTTCATGAGAATCTATCAGAGTTTCTCCAGATTGACACTCGGGCAACTGAGAGCAGAGTTTGGCCTTTAGAGTTCAAGCAATCACCTAGTGGTTCCCAAACACCCTAAGTAACTCTCCATGCTTACCAGGCTAAGTCATCAGCTATACCAGACTATGACCATCTTCTCCCATTCCACTTCGTGTGCGCTGACCTACAGTAGAACCAAACCCCAATCATAAGATTGTAAAACTATTGCCAATTAGCCCGTACACCAGAATGGAAGAGAAGCAGCAGCGATCCACTACAGGCAATCACAGAGGCTCATAATCAATCAATTGGCTGGATTTTTTTACTTATGCTGCAAACTCCTAGAAGTGTTTGTACAGTCCCTAGCACAATGGGGTTCTCTGGCATGATTGCAGCTCCTAGGCACTATTGCAGTACGAACAATGAATAATAATAATAATAATAATAATAATAATAATAATAGTAAATATAGTTAAAGACAGGGATCACAGATATCCAGAATCAGAAGTTTGAAATACCAGTATGTGGCCGGGAATGCTCATCCATCAAACTCGATGGGAGACTCCATCTGGTGGCTGGGAACAAATCAACTAAAAAAAATCTGCTTGAAGACATTGTATTATGATGCTCTGACAGTGCACGTTAGAAATTCAATAGGCCAGAAATATATTTTTACTCAAACCACCAATAACAATTACTGATAGAGAAGTCTAATTATTTATTGCTCTTTCCTTCAGAAACTCCATTTTAATCTTTCAGAAAGTCTTTGTTTATTTATTGCTAACAAGCGTAAAAATCCCAATTTATACCATGAAATTAAAAAGTGTTGTCAGCAGGAGCTGACTTGATGCTGAAACTCATATCAAGGAGGGCAAAGAAAGAAGAAACGTAGTGCTGCTGTTTGTTAATTAATAATAAGGCAGTCAAGCATTGCAATGGAGAATACTGCACTTGCCGATTTCACTCGACACGGCTGAGATTTAAGTCTTCTTTCCTCTTATTGTTAGCTGAATTTCAGTGATATCTAGGGGCCCCAAACTAAGACCATGGTGCCATGGTACAAAGCACTGTACCAAAACATAGTGTGAGACAGGCCCTGAAAAGATGTCAATCTAAATAGGCAAGGCAGGCAAACATAAGAGGAACAGGGGCAAAAAGAGGTGAAGTAATTTGCCCAAGATCACACAGCTGATCAGTGGTAGAGCTGACCAGCTGAGAACCCAGGTCTCCTGGTCCAGAATTCTATCCACTGGATCACACTCTCTCTCCATACTCAAAATGTTCCTACCTGTTATCTGAGTCATTCAGTTCCCTTCCAGTTGTCAAATTGGACCTTCAGGTTTGACTAATTTCATGACACCACCTCATGCAGGACTCTCTGGAGGATATTATTGATTCGGAACAGCCCATCTCTACCCCCACCTGGACCTTCATCATTTTTGAAGTAAATTTTAAACCCAATATTGTTCAAGGTCTGAAATGATTTGATGATATTTTTCCACATCCTGTCTACAGCTAGGAAAAGAGACAGAACTGATTGATGTAAACTGAGATTGACCATTTTTGGAGATTTCCAGCCCAATACTGCAGAGCAAAAAGGTTTGGCTTCATGTGAATATGAATTAACCCTAAACCTCAAAACATTGAGATTCCCGTACACTTCGGTAATAAGTTCTCTTCATTTACTAAGCAACTTTCACCTCCAAATCTTTCTCCTTTTTCTACATACAATATCACCCATCAGGGACAAACAGCTGTCAGTGATGGCTTCAGGATACTTAGTCCTGCCTCAGCACAAGGGGAGGGGGGGAATGAAATGACCTCTTGAGATCTCTACATTTCTATGATTCTATGATATAGCTATCTTGAAATGTATATTCCTTGCAAAGACTATTTGTGACTAGTTGCATTTCCTCTTTTCAATGTCTGGACACATATCCTATCCTTGGGCAAAACATCTTTTGTCTTAAATTGGTCCTGTAGTTGTTTTTGGGTTATTCTCAGACCTAGGTCCCATCCAATTGATTCTTCTGGGACTGTATTATAGACCTGGCCTTATCTCTGTTGTGGCTGTCAAACCTAACGTACCTTCTTTGAGAAGCTTAGGAACATTGCCAAGGCAGCTCTCCTATCTGCTCTGCCTTCTTTCATGAGTAATGAGCTGCTATTTTCTAGGGATGGTTGCCATTTCCCTAAAGTTCAGCTCTCATTTGGAAGCTATGGCCATACAATATCATTTCCACATATCGGCCAAATCTTGAGGTCATCAGTCATCATTATTTATTATTTGTTTTTTGATAGCACATAGGGGCCAACTAAGTATGGGGCCATGGTCTTCTAGGCACAGTACAAACACAATAATAGACAATCTCTGCTTGGAAGAGCTTATTCTCTAAATAGACAAGGCAGACAAAGAGTAGTGAGAAGGGCTATCACATAAAAGCCGAGTGCACAGAGTGATGGTTTGCAATCATGTTAGCTCCGTGATCTTTCTGGAGGGTGGGTTTTATGCTATATTTTACCTTACTTGGTATACTCTGTGTTTTCCGAGTTCTTGGGTAAGGAACCTCCCACTGAAGTCAATGGCTAAAGCTAAGTCATGACTAATTTCCCCGTTTGCAAATGAAACCGACCTTTTGTTTTATGTGAAAAATTTGCAAAATTGCACCAATATGCGAAGTGGATGCTGATTCATTTTGTCTCTGAGAACTAACGTCAGAAAGTCAACATCTGACATTTTGATCTGCATGCAACACTTTTAATGCCACTCTGTTATTATCAAGGAATCAAGGTATCTTTAATCATTCAAATGTATTCTTAGAATTTGAGAGTTAGATAGAGGAGATGTCAGCAGTATGGAAATACAGGAGTACGAGCAACACTAGATTCCAAGGCATGGTAGTCAAAATAAAGTTGTGAAAATGTACAATAAAAATCACAATATATAAATAATCCTTTGAACATTAAGAGTCTTTACCAGCAGGAATGACTTCAACTACTGCAAGAATGCAACTCCTTTGTAGTGGAATTTGACAGCTCTTTAACAGTGCTCAGTAACATTTTCTGATGATTTCGGACAGGAAGTGAAGACAATTACCATTACCAGTCAAAACCTCCAAGGAAACTTGGGGAGGTAAAATGCAATCAGCTGTACTGTAAGGCTGTAAAGTAAGTCCATTTATTGTTCTCTCTTCTATATCTCCCCTTCTCGTTCTTTATGGAGGTACAAAACTATGCTTCTGCTAAGTCTGGAAATTTCAAGGTCAACTTGAATCCCAGTTCAGTTGACTGCCTCAAGTGTTATCATCAAGTCACATGGCTTAGCCATTTAGGTTGAATACATGTGGCTGGTCTATAGGATAAAGTCTTTTTCTTCCCCCTCCTTCAGTTTATCCTGAATCTTTCGAACTGCAGGAATGAACCGTGGATCAGTAAATCAGCAGAGATCAGAGGCAGTCAGTCAATCTTAAGAGCAATTCATTCTTGGATTTGTGGATGCTGCGCAAAGGGATGCTTAGAGAAATCTGGTATAGGGTAGTTATTAAAAGAGATTAAAGGGTATTATCTAGTGCTTCGGCAAGTTATAATTAAAAAAAAAAGGGAAACAGGAGGCTAATTTTTCCAGTCACTGAAATTTCAAGGATAAGAAGTCTAGTTTGCGCATTGTTTTTGCCTTTAATATTAATTATACCGTATTTTTTCCACTTAACAGAAAGACATCTCCTTCAATTCAAATTCCCCAGTTAATTTCTATAAGATGATAATGCATATGGCACAGACGCAATGCATTTGCCAATTAGAGGTTTGCTGGCCTACAGTGCTTGTAGAAGATTTAACTGACTCTGGAAATAGAGTGCCTAGTGACCCACAGGTAGCTCAGGTATGAATTCTATCCCCCCCGAATAAGAAAAGGTAATTAAAATGTTCGATCTGATAATGCAATGTGCTGTGAAGAGAGGCATCTATCTATCTATCTATCTATCTATCTATCTATCTATCTATCTATCTATCTAAAATTTATGGCCTGTACTGTACAGGAGGTCAGATCAGATGGTGTAATGGTCCTTCTGGCATTACAAATTATCAGTGTAACTATCAATCTAGGTTTTCATAAGTTCACCCATCAGTGTGGTATCCGAGTGGCTTCAAAGTCAGATGTTTTCACCCCGAGGGTGGATAATATGAAGATGCTCACCAAAACATGATGTAGACAAGGCCCTGAAGACAGGAACTACTGGGAAACAAGGCTGTGCCCATAGCAATACACTATGGCAAAACAGGATGAAAAACTGCCAGTATGTTTTGTTCAAAATGTTTTGAAAAAAAAATCTGTTTGCCCAGAATGTTTCAAGGAAAAATTAGAAATGTTAAGATTTTCCAATGGAAGACAATGAAAACATTATATGTATAAATTGAAAATCAAACTGTTTGCAGTTTGGCAAAACTGAAATGAATTAATTGAATGACTGAATATTGTTGCCCCGAGTGGCTAATCAAAGTTTGTGCGGGGGGAGGGGGGGGAGGGGGCTTGGGATGGGCCAAGTGGAAACAGCAATAGACAGAGTCTGGTGTTTTCTTTGATTCAACCTTGTTGATTTACAAGGAAAGTACAAAGTCCTGCTTCTCTGAACACAGGAGGAACCAAAGAGAAAAGGAGAAGTTTCTTACCATGCAGCCTCAAACCTCTTTAAGGGTCACACAGTGTTCACAGACTATCACATGGCTTCCTTGCCTTGTTGCCTTTGATTCTCTCTCTGTTCTTGTCTGTTCTCAGTTTGTGTGCTCTCTCTCTATCTCTCATATACCCCCCTACCCCACCCCTCTACACACAGACACACACACACACACGACCCCTGGTTACAATGCACAGTGAAACTCCTCCCGCTCCTGCCCCCAACCTAGTGCTAGTTTCTGGGCAGATTCTATTAGGCTTTGTTATAAGTGTGGCTCCCTTGTTTTATCTGTGCTCCTTATGTGTTTCTTACAACTATCTTAAATGAAAGGCACATTCACAAATCAATTTGACTCAACCGGTTACAAGGTTTCACCCAGCTCATAACAGTATTTTTGGATTTCAAACATCTGTGCAAATTAAAAAAAAAAAATGGGGGGGAACCCTCTCTTTGTTTTCCCGAGAAAATACCATTATCTGACTTATTTTATTATTATTATTTATACTACAGTAGCACCTAGAAATACCATTCAGGCCACCGCCCCATTGTGCTAGGTGCTGTACATATGCATAATGGAAGACATTCCTGCCCACTATGGCTGACAATCTCAGTTAAAAACAAGTTGGAATGGGTGGCTGAAACAATCAAGTGGTCAAGGGGGAAGAGAGACAGACACATGATCATGTTTCATACAGACTATGTGCACAATGAGGGGCTGGAGCGGTAGCATGTATATGTCTGTAATGTGAAATCAACAGCGGGATTCTAACTTATCCAATGTCTTCAATCACAATTCTTCACAAATACTAAGACAGTCGTATATGCATGGATTCATAGAGTTTAAGACCAGAAGGGACCTTTAAAACACCTAGTCTGACCTCCATAACAGGCCATTACATTTAATCCCATTACCCCTGTATTGAGCCCAGTAACTTATGTTTGTATTTGGCTAAAGAATATCTTCCAGAAAGGTATCCATCTTGATCTGACGATATCAAGGGAAACTGAATCCACCACATCCCTTGGGAGTTTGTTCCCATGGTTAATCACCCTGATTATTAAAAATGTGTGCCAATTCGTCAATTTTTGTATTTGAAATTTCATCAAAAATTGACCAAAAAACCGACTGGGTTTAATCTGGCTCTCAACTATCTCTTGCAGGCTCGTGTACTGAGAAACCTCCAGATTTTAGCCTGAGATGTAAGATTTTGCAACATTTTTCAAACCCCCATGACTGCACCCAAAGTCTCAGATGTTTCCATAGTGCCAGAGCACTGCTGTAGATATCGCAGGGGTCCGAGAAAGTGATAACGAGCTACAGAAAGTACTGGAGCGCTCTCCGGCTTTTAAGTCCCACCACTAGCCAGTTCACTTGGGGATATCGTGTTTTCCTGATACAAGAGGAAAATGGATGAAACCTTTGACATTATTATATGTCACAGCTCTCTCTGCACCCTCCCTGCAATGAAAGAGAAATTCAGATCAATGAAGGCAGAGTCCAGCCATGGGGAAAATTTTCTTGATGGCCCATACTCTATAGTCCACGGACAGGTATGTTAGGATATGTCTACTCTAGATCTGTGAGCTTGCCCACCAGCCTAGCTAGATAGAGACATTCTAGCTCCATTCTAGATAGCATGCTAACATTAGCAGTGGGAACATTGTACCATGGGCAGTGGCATGGGCTAGCCACACAAGCTTGAACTCAGGGGGTCAGGAGGCCCCACCTGTGCCACTACATCCACACTGATTTTTTTTGTGCCAATTCAAGCAGAGCTCGCATGTATTTCCGTGGCATGCTCCCAGCAGCTGTCTAGACAGAAATGTATAGAACCAAGTTACCTCAGAAGAGCCAGAAAGAGAAACAGGGAAGAAACATAAAGAGGAAGTGACCAGTTTAGTTTTGCTATCGGCTGGTAGATTCAATGGTCATATATCCACTGGCCTCAGCCTTCTTCGGAAGTCCCTGGAGAGGTGTGTTCCAGGAAGCAGAAGAGTGATGACACACTTGTGGGCTTTTGGCTTCCCAGTCCCCAATCTGTGCAGTGGGACGTCACCGATTCTGCGGTCTTTGGTAGCCAGGATTTGTCTGGAAGACATTAAAATTCATGATACTCACACATTTTTCATATGCAGCACCCAGCAATGGTCATGCAGTTGATTAACACTCTCTGGCTGTGTAGAAACCATGTAGCAATTGCTAATGCCTCCACTCGTATTCAAGCCACATTCCTGATTTAATTAAAATCGTCTCCTCAGCATTTGCTGCATCTTTCACAGATCAACAATAATGACCAGGTCCTGAAACCCCCATTACACTGTGTGGGGCTTTTGGCTTCCAGGAGTCACACTAGGCAAGACCTTACATGGCCAAAGCATGTAAAGACACTTTACTTCCTCACATTCCAGACCTGCAAGGTCACTTCATCAAACTAAAGCTCGTTAAAAGGAAAGAAGAAAGGTGATCTAGCATTCTGACCTCAGATATTGTAGCTGAGAAAGCTCTTTGCCATTTATATTTCAACTTTCAATGAGTGTCTGACTCAGTACTGGTAGGATTTGTAGCTGACACTCAATAGAAGCTGCTCTGGAATTTTGACAAATCCCATCTTGAGCCGAGAAGAGAAACAGATATTGATCCTAAGTGTACCTAATTCATCTCTGCACTTGTAATCCCAAAAGAAAATGGCTTCTGTGACCAGAGGGCGTTCAATATTTTTTCCATCTTGTAAAATAAACAGCAGTTATTTTGGTGTGTCTTCATGCATCAGGAGCAACATTGTAAGTAAACAAAGCACTGAGTTTTTCCTCTCTTTTTTCCCCAAGCAGTTATAATAACTGCTGGGCCTTCTGGTGGGAGTAATTAATTCATATCAAATAATTGAGTTGGATGAAAATCCAGAGGCCACTCTTCCACAGTCCAGGTGCACTGCTCTGAAAGGAAGTGTAGACCCTTTATTGGGCAGAGATATTTCAGCAGGGATTATGTAATAAATTCTGAGGAAATTCATTTCACTCCAAGGTTTCTAGCCTCGGTATTGATGTGGTGGCACTAGCACTTGGAAGGTGTTGACAATGGTGACCCAGATTAGAGGCTGAATTCTGCATCCAGTTATACCAGTGTAAATCCAGAATAATTCTACAGATTTCAATGCAGTTACTCCAGATTTATACTGAGTTCAGGATCAAGCCCAACATTTTACTCATTTTTCCTTCTGTTTAGCGTATGTCTTACAAGAACTAGTGATGGGTGAACAGGAAAGGCTTAAAAGTTCTGTTCAGTCCTGAGAAGCACTAATAACTTTGCTACATACCTAATCATCTGGCTCCAGGTGCCTGTGAAGAGCTATACTTCTGCCTCATACTGCCAGCCAGATGAGGTGGCTGTCGCATCAGTGCTAATTCAGGAGTCTCTTGTCGCTCTGAGGCCAGGTCTACACTACCTGCTGGATCTATTAGGGATCAATTTATTGCGTCTAGTTTAGATGAGATAAATCGATCCCCGAGCACTCTCCCGGTCAACTCCGGAACTCCACCACCGCGAGAGGCGGAAGCGGAGTCGACGGGGGAGCGGCAGCGGTCAACTCACCGCCGTGAAGACACCGCGGTAAGTCGATCTGAATAAGTCGACTTCAGCTACGCTATTCTCGTAGCTGAAGTTGCGAATCTTAGGTCACCCCCGCCCCCAATGTAAACCTGGCCTGAGGCAAGAGAGGGCCTAAGGGACAGACAAGAAGACCTCCTGAGAGAAATCCTAGCTCAATCAAGCTCAGGCTACGGTCTGTATTCATAAGAAATACTCAGGGCTGTCTCAGGGCTTTAATACATTAATTGGAAATAAAGGCAAACTCCCAAGAAGATTGTGAGTTGGGACCATAGCCCAGTATGTCAGTATGTGTGAATAATGGGAGGGGCTTTCACTAATTCACAAACACCCAAATGTTTGATTGCTTACCCAGCTTTTGCGTGAACTATTCAGACCTCTTAGGTTTTCTTGAAGAATTTATTTCAGTCCAAGATACTGTTAGGAGGTGCAGTTGAGAATAAAGAAGGCTGCTTTGTTCCTGTAGTACATATAGCTGCATTGAAACCATGACATTTTGGCCAAATCACAAGAAATCCTGAGTCTGAAAGTATTCTCACACTACATTCTGCCAATTTTACAGGGAATAATAATTTACTCAGCAACTGGTCCCCTTGAAATAAAGCAGGGCTCTTGATTAACTGCAGTTAACTCACGCAATTAACTCCAAAAAATTAACTGTGATTAAAAAAATTAATCACTATTAATCACAGTTTTAATCGCACTGTTAAACAATAGAATATCAACTGAAATTTATTAAATATTTTGGATGTTTTTCTACATTTTCAAATATATTGATTTCAATGACAACACAGAATACAAAGTGTATGCTGTTCACTTTATATTATTTTTATTACAAATATTTGCACTGTAAAAATGATAAACAAAAGAAATAGTATTTTTCAACACACCTCATACAAGTGTTGTAGTGCAATCTCTTTGTCGTGAAAGCGCAACTTACAAATGTAGATTTTGTTTGTTATGTAACTGCACTCAAAAACAAACAATATAGACTTTAGAGCCTACAAGTCCACTCAGTACTACTTATTGTTCAGCCGATCGCTCAGAGAAACAAGTCTGTTTACAATTACGGGCGATAATGCGGCCCGCTTCTTATTTACAATGTCACCTGAAAGTGAGAATAGATGTTTGCATGGCACTTTTGTAGTCGGCATTGCAAGGTAATTATATGCCAGATATTTTAAAAATTATTAAAGTTAATGTTTAAATTATATAATATACAGGTTGAAAAAAGAGTTTTTGTACATCTGGGTATAGTGCTTAGATTATTCACAAATACAAAGTTTGTTTTTAAAGGCATAAGATACATATAGTGCATTAACCCAAATTTAGGTGAATGAATTTAAGAATACCGTTTAGATATTTAACATCCAAGAATTTGGGTGCATTACTCGTGAAAAAAGTTACACAGCAAGTTGGTGGTGGAAAGCAAAATAAATCAATGAGTGAAGATTGTCGCACAGTAATTGAGAATTTAGGATTGGTTGTCCATTTAGAAAAAAAACAGTCTATTGGGAAAGTATTTGAGTTACTTTCCTGACTGCGCTTCTCATCAGCACTCCAGCTCATTCCTCCTGGTATTGCCAATGTCCGGTGATGTGTTCTATGTAGCTGTCCCTTGACCACCTGATTGCGTCCGACACCATGAGAAACTGCATCAGCCAAGCGTAGCATTGACCAATTATGCATTCTCTCGATATTCTTCCGTTGCTGGGGTCCCGTGCCCCAATGCTCTGATGATCAGTGCATGTGTATGGACCTGGTAACCCTTAGCTCTCAGGGTGTAGGCCAGAGAGGAATATTTCTCCAGCTTACAAGATCGGACCTACTGGAAAGCCGGGGTCCTGTTTTCGAAGGGTACTGTGATGTCCACCATGATGATCTTCTTCTGGTCCTCGTTGGTGATGATAATGTCCAGTCGCAGTTGGCTGTCCATTCCGGGGATGGCAGAGTTCATGACAACGTTCCCCACAGGTGGTGGGATGGCTCTGACCAGGTGATTTCGGATGGCATTGTGTCGTAGCTGCCAAGCTTTGGAATGGGGCTGGTAAAACACAGAGCAGGAGACATACAATTCTCCCCCAAGGAGTTCAGTCACAAATTTAATTAGTGCATTATTTTTTAATGAGCATGATTAATCACGATTAATTTTTTTAATTGCTTGACAGCCCTAAAATAAAGTGAGACACTATTTAATGTGGGCGAAGGTGTCAATCTGCATCAGATTCAGGGGGAAAAAGGAGCTGGAAAGGAAGGCACAGATTAAGACACTTGCATGGACAATTTTGAGGTTCTCCTGTAAGTATCTGTGTGAGCTTGTCTAAGGTTCTCCATATCCTCTTTAAAACCTTTCATTCCCCTCTTTTGAATCTTCTAATAAGTGCAATAATAATAATAATAATACCAATAATAATTAATAACAATTAATTACTAATAACAGTCAGTGAAGAAACAACGTGTATTTTGCAGGCAGTGTTATAAAACCCTTGAGAGGACTTGACTCTATGTCCATAGATATTGCCTAAAATACAACCACTAGGATCAGCCTAGCATACATAAAAAATAAGAAATGTAGAAGTGTCTTCTGCGGATTTTCTCAATGGATCCAGTTTTTAGCAAAGGACTTTCTGTGCTTCATTAGTGGGAAAAAATAGAAAACCAGTGTTTAATGTCTCTCTAGGTCACACTTCCATCTGGGTGATGGTATCTGATGCTACTAGTAGACGAGGTGTGTGATATTCCACTGGTAGAAATAACAGCTGGCTCAGAACCTTTACCAGGCGTTTTTCTCTCCATAGCTATGGAAATGAGGTAAAATACGTTTTAAAAGGCCAGGTTCTGAACTACAAATCTCCTGGTAAAAGATACCTATTGCACTTGTAAGAACAAACCATCTGCATTAGCAATCAGAAGGCCATTAGCCAACAGCCATTAGCCATCAGAAGGAAAGGTGGATAATATCATGGCTGGGATCTGATCCCAGCAATACATTCCTTCCAATGTGCACTGTCGATGGAGTTGGGCCTTTATATAAATAAATTATAGATATATAGTCCTACCTAGTCAACCCATCTATGAGAGGGAGAGCTGAGTTGTATTCCAGCTCATGTACCATCAAAAGGATTGTTGGCTAATTTCCAGTTGCCAAATCTTTACATATAGCACTGCTTGGCTAGAGCAGAATTTCTGCTGGTACTGAACAAGCAAGAAAAAACACAGATTGACTTTCTGATGCTGGTGTGACTGTGGATGAGTGGTAGTTACAAAAAGCTACATCCTCAGCTGGTGGAAATCACACAGCTCCACTGAAGTGAGTAGAGCTTCGCCCATTTATGCCAGCTGAGGATCTGGGCTATCATTTTATTCAGTGATCTGGAATAGGGGACAATGAACACGGGTAACCACTAAGCCACTTTCGCAAAGCCACTTTTCAGAGTAGAAACATCCTTTAAGCAGGTGAGACCATAAGGGAGACAATTTAACTGTGGGAGCTATGACAGTAACCTCCAATAGCCAGATAGGCCAGATATTCTGACAACAAGAAGAAGTGGGGTCTATAGAAAGGAAAAGGAATGCAAAGCAATTTTTTACTTCCTTTTTTGTGACTAATCTGGTACAAAAATAAAGCCATCTGGCAAGCTAGCTGAATATTAGACATAAACATTAATGACCATGCTTTTGCACTTACATAGTGCTTTTCAGCTAAGAATCTTAAAGTGTCTATGTTAATTAAGCCTCACAACTCTTCTGTGAGGTACATAAGAAAGATAATATTTCCTGACCTCACCAGGGTGTCGTGAGTCTAAATCCATTAATGACGGTGGGGCATTCAGATACTGTGGTAATGTGTAGGTAGATAGGGTGATTCTGATCTCTTTCAGTCCTTCCTCTGAAACATCGGGGATGGCCACAGCAGGAGATGGGACCTTGGATGGGGTGGGCCAGAAGCTGGATATGAGTCAACAGTGTGCCCTCGTTCCCAAGAAGGCCAACGCCATATCGGGCTGTGTTAGTAGGAGCATTGCCAGCAGATTGAGGGAAGTGATTATTCCCCTCTATTCGTCACTGATGAGGCCATATCTGGAGTATTGTGTCCAGATGGGCCCCCCACGATGGAAAGGATGTGGACAAATTGGAGAGAGTCCAGCAGAGGGCAACAAAAATGATTAGGGGGCTGGGGCACATGACATATGAGGAGAGGCTGAGGGAACTGGGGTTATTTAGTCTGCAGAAGAGAAGAGTGTGTGTGGGGGATTTGATAGCAGCCTTCAACTACCTAAAGTGGGGTTCCAAAGAGGATGGAGCTCGGCTGTTCTCAGTGGTGGCAGATGACAGAACAAGAAGCAATGGTCTCAAGTTGCAGTGCGGGAGGTCTAGGTTCGATATTAGGAAACATTATTTCACTAGGAGGGTGGTGAAGCACTGGAATGGGTTACCTAGAGAGGTGATCAAATCTCCATCCTTAGAGGTTTTTAAGGCCTGGCTGGACAAAGCCCTGGCTGGGATGATTTAGTTGGGGTTGGTCCTGCTTTGAGCAGGGAGTTGGACTATATGACCTCCTGAGGTCTCTTCCAACCCTAATTTTCTATGATTCTGTGTCAGATTGGCAGTGACCTTGGGGCTTTTCCCCCTTCCTCTAGTGTGTGAGTGCAGGTTACTTTCCAGGATTATCTGTGTATGTCTCATTTACTGATTTCCCTGCCATTACAGGGACCTTGAGCACTGGTGAAAGTTGGTCCCTCCTGTTCTCTTCCTGTGGCATATACTAGTGTAGTCTCCTGTGGGACTCATGTACATTGGTCTCGTTTCCATTGTTGGGTGTAGTGTGCGGACACTGAGTGTTGTGGGTGGCCTATGATATACAAAATATTCTACTAGAAGATCCAGTGTCCCCTTCTGGCCTTGAACTCTGTGACTCTGACACTCTTTTATAGTCACTTGGGAAAGATACATGGAGAAAGAGGACGGGACAGCATAATTTGGCTTGAATGGTGAAGTACTTTTCAGTATTTAATAGGGATGCTCTCTAGTTTGTCAAGCTAATGCTTTAGCAGAAGATCCTATTTGCCTTACTATGCATCTGAGAGTCTTGTATTTCCATCATGCTGACTGGAAGTCTAGACAGGAGAATATGGCCTAGTATTGCAGGCAACTAATCAGGAACACCTACAGTCCTGGCTCATTAAAATTCCCCTGAACCTGCAGGAATCTTCTTTATAGGACCTCAGTGTTAAATCAGTAGAATTCATCTGGAAAGAAGGGAAGAACTTTAAAGGGCCAGGGATGAATTTATGCTTCCATTTAAAGTCAGTGGCAGTTTTACTGTTGATTTCAGTGGAGAAAAAGATTTCACCACAGGGCTGTGGTCTCAATGGAAACTCAAGTCTGAATCCTGGCTGGGTCAGCTCCGCCCTTTATCCTTAGTAATAAGATTGACCAATTGCGCTCCAGGAAATTTACTCTATATGGTTCTTTAGAATGAAGCAGTGTAAACCTGCTGGCCTGTCTGCTCTGGGAGAATATTAAAGATCTTGTAGCATTTTTAATTAAGTATTTACCCCCAGCACTGTCCTTGGCTGAACTTTCCCCTTCATCCACTGTTTAAGTTGTTTCGTGTGGCCTATATACACCGCCCCCAGAGTGGCTGCATGCTTCCTTCATTTATATCTACTGAGATGAAAGGTGCTTCTCAAATAGACTGAATACACAATAAATGTGTGTGTCTATATATATTACTTTATTTATTATTTTATTACCAGATAACCAGAGTAGTTTTAAGGGTATGATTCTCCTCTGTGGTAGGAACAATAATATATTGTAGATAGGAAGATAGCTTAATAGGGGAAAAATTCTGCTTGATGACAAGAACAATAGATTTTGCAGAAAATTATGTGACAGGAAAGAGGCATTGCATTGTTTGGGACACCTGTGGTTAATTATTATAGCTGAATACATTAAAATCAGTTTCCAAGCTCATATATCTTCATAGACTGTTTGGTGATATTAAGCGACAAAGGCTTAATAATCAAAAGTACTGAGTTAGCAAATGTTTTCTAATTTTAATAACTTCTTGTTGTAATTACCAAGACTTGGAGTGAAATGATTTAATTAGAAAGTAATCAAGAAGCGTCTACTGTTAATTGAAGGAATTATAAAAGATCTACATTTTTAATATATTTTTGGGATAATAAAATTAAATTTTACCATAATTATTTTTTAAACCATGCTGATAAGAAAAGTTTGATGCTGAAATCAGATATTCTGTGCACTAATTCTTTAGGCTGCACTTGTCGATGAGCAGGTACAACCCAAATATGACTACTTTGCACGTATCTATTCTTTCAACTAACATCTCAGAATGCTTTATGAACTTCCACTCATTTTCCCAACAGTACTGTGAGGATTGCAATAATTATTATACTCATTTTGTAGATTAACAAACTGAGGTTAACTATATGGAGGTACATCATAGACAGATGAGGATAAGGGCTGATCTAAAATTTTTCATCAAAACTGTTTGGCGGTAGAAAATTGGGTTTTTGATAAAACAACTTTTTTTTTGTTGAGAAAAGCGTCTGCTTTCCACAGAAATTTCAACTTTTTGTCAAAATAAAGAAACACAAAAAGCCAAACAAACAAAAAATCCTGAAAAGTTTTTGTTTTTCAGATGAAAACAAACTAATATTAACTTGGAAATGACTCTGTGGTACCTAATGGGAGTTGTAGTTCAAGTTCTTCATGACCTCATTCTTTTCTATAGGCTGAGTTCCCCTGCTGGACTACATCTCCCGTGATGCACTGTCCTCAGGGATCCTCATGATGTGCCATGGGGCCCAGCAAGAGAGGAGGCCAGGGTGCATGATGGGAGGTGTAGTCCAACTGGGAAAATTTCTTATAACTTTTTTCCTGTTTTCTGACCAGCTCTATTAAATGTTCTAAGATCCCCATCATGCAGTTTACAACACATGGGTGGACTGCTACTTTCACTCACTAAACTTCATCTGGCTGTGCACAAGCAGTTACAGTATTAAGGTATTAGGATGCAAATTTTTTGCAACAAAAAATTGTTGCCTTTATTTGTATTTCTACACTGACTGACATCCTGGTATCCCAGCACTTGGGGACTGCTGCAACATAAATGAAATAATAAAGCTGACAAATACTCTGACTTTTTTTTTTTCATGAAAAAGAGTGTTTTTTTTGTGAGGGAAAGAAATCATAACAAATGCCATCCCATTTTTCAAGCAGATGATTGAAAAAATTCAAATTTATAATTTTTTCAGTGGAAAGAGGATATATTGTTTCTTTAAAAAAATGTTCCAGTTCTTGGACCATCTATATATAATAAGAACAATATGATTCCTTTGGATAGTGCCTTTACTCTTGAAGGGTTCCTAAGACTGTTAGCCAATGATGACAAACATCCCTCAGGATACCAGCCACTTCCGGGGCAGAGGGTGGCAGCTGTACAGCTGCAAAAAATCTAACTAATCTGATCGGCTACTGTATGAGACATTGAATGTATGATTGTCAAACTGTTCGGTTCCTGTAGCCAGGTGAAAAACTGCACATGTCGTTTCATACCTAATTTGCGCATGCTTTTAGTATGATTGTACATATAAATCAGGCATTTGTGCGAGCCACTTAGGGATAGTGATGAAATGTAGAAAGCACAGTCACTAAGGGGTTAAGTTATGACAGAGAAGCTACGTCCTCAGCTGTGGCTAATTGGTTTTTCAGCAACAGTTGGGCTAAGAGGCTGCATCCCAGGCAGTAATGGGTGGCTGTCCCAGAGGCCCAGGGCTACCCGGTGTCAGGTCCAAATTGGTAGGAAACTGCAGAAGGAGCAGGACCAGAAATTCCCTGAGGATTGGATGGAGACTGCTGGAGAAAACACTGTCAGCCTAAGTGTGTTCCCCTTCTCCTATTCTCTACCAGCGAAAGAAAGACTGGATCCCCTCGAGCCCTGTTACCATGGTCAGGATGAATACTGCATAGGGATTTGAGGACAGCTTAAAGGGTAAGAGGCCTAAAGGCTAAGAGGCCAAGCTCCTAATGGACCAGTTTACTTTTCATGGCACCCAAACACAGTTGAGAGAGCTTTTCTCCCTCACAGGTACTAGCTGGCCATTAATGTGTGTGAATACCTAATTTTCATGTCCATTTTGCTTATGCCAGTCTGATTTGCTAATGTGCACACATTTTCCTCCCAAGGTGCCCAGCCTTTTGAAAATCAAGTCCTATTTACTTCAAAATGCCCCGTTCACCTTAACTGAAAACACCTCACGCACACAGGAACATTTATATATTTTTTTCAATGTGAATCAGCAATGGTGACCTTGGCACAGGGCATGTATTCGAGATTAATGATTAGCTGGTGTTAATGTTCCTAAGCTGTCCATTGGGCCATCAGCTCTTCCCAGTTCTTCATTAATCCCCAGGAACTACCTTGAGCCCTGATCATTGATGCTTAAACAAACACTTCCAGTAAACTTAGAAAGTTTCTTTTCATTTATCTCCCATCCAAATCCATTCTTCAGAGTGACACTGTCCGGAGAAGAGACACAAGCCACTGTCTTGGCCATAGAAAAAAATTGTATTCTTCTGTGGACCTATTATATCCGAAGAAGACAAAGGCTGATAAAATGTTACCTCTCATAGTTTGCTTGAGACTTGTCTGGGTAACTTTCTTTAGAGGAAGAAGAGGCTGATTTGCAAAGAGTCAAGGGGCTACTAGGTCTTCTAAGAAAACAGAGTATGGGGAGCATTTCAATAATAGATTCCAACCCAACATGACTTTACAGGTTACACACAGTGTCCTTATATTCTTAAATCCAGGGGTCTGTGTAGGAAAAAAAAATCCCTGTTGTTAACATTTTGTGGGCTTTTAACAGTACCATTAGTCAATATATCAGAATGCGGCATATCATATTGACTAGAGCTGATGTTTATAGTGGAAAGTTATTGACTTATGTGATTAAAAAGTGGCTATAATTCAGCTTCAGGCATTATTGCCCACTGGAGGATACTATTTCCTCTACAGGGATAATAATGTGCCCTGTAAACTAAAAACTCCAGTCTCTCTCTATATTTCACCACGCACTTTAGTAAAGATCTTTTTTCCTTCAGTGTGGTGTACCTTCACCATGCTGTCGGAATCTTAACTTTGTGTTTTTCCAGGGACTCTATGACAGGAACTGAACAAACCTAATGGCTCATTAAAGCCTTGTAACCTTTACTAAGCGATATTATACAGTATAAGGGGATGTAGTGTGATCTTGCGCCTAGGGAACGAGAGTGGGCGTTTGGAGATGTGTGTTCAATCCCCACTCCTGCCGCTGGCCAGTTGGGGCAAGTCACTTTTTAGTTCTTTTCCTCTCCCACTTTCTCTGTCTTGTCTATTTAGCTTGTAAGCTCTTTGGGGCAGAACCTATATTTTTCTATGTGTTTGTACAGTGAATAGTCTGAACAGGCCCTGATCTAAGTTGGGGCCTCTAGGTGCTACCATAAAACAAAGAACAAATAATAGTAACTAAAAAATACTGTATATATTGATGCACTGTCCCAGGACTCCAAGGCTGGATCCTATAGTTTTAGTGAAAGGCTGAGGTGATAACCACCAGCGGTATACAGTACAGCCGACAAAGGGGCTTGATCAAATAAAAACTCAAAATTAGCTTGTCGATACCAGACATTTGTCAGGAGTAAAATAACACTCTCAGTTTCTAATCATGGTAATGGCACAATGGACAATACTCATTATCCCCATGTCTTTTCCTGGTTTGAAAAAAAAAATCAAAGAAGAAAGAGATCAAGAATAAAATAAACCTGCACATCCTGAAATTAGTGACACAAATCAATGCGTGTTTCCTTGTGTCAGCTCACATTACATTATACTCTATTTGTCGAAACCCAAGGTATTCTAACGCAACATGACATACAGGTTGTATTGCATACATTACACATTAGGAGACCGGCTTTCTTAATGGAATGCAGCTACTGTGGGACATTCTTTCAGATCCAGTAGGGAACTAACCATAACCTACTTTTAAATAAGCCACTGTAAAATACTCCCTTATCTATCTGATTTCCAAGACGAGGAGCAGTTTCTGTCCTGATCTGACAACATTATCCCAGCAATGGCACTATGGAACAATATGAAGCTGGGACAGGGTAGTCTGCCCCTTACGGGTAGTGGTGTGTAGGGGTCAGCCCACCCGACCACATGACATGGCCCTTTATGAAGTTGAAAGTTTAGATAGATAGATAGATAGATAGATAGATAGATAGATAGATAGATAGATAGATAGATAGAGTGGTTCACACTGTGGTGGTGGGAAGGGGCCAACAGAGGGAGTCGCTGGCTAAGGCCTGATAGGTGGTTAACTTACACTACACTGCTCCAAGGAGGAGAGCTAGGGACTCCTGTGTAAAGAGAGACTGAAAGGTAACCCAGAAGAGACTGGGAACAAGGCCCAGAGGGTGAGCTTTAGAGAACCCCCGGAGGCCAGAATAACGTTTTGTTTATTTGGGGATTTTTGTTTGGTCTGGTGACCCTGGAAGGGGGCTGAACTCAGAGTGATCCAACTGGAAAGCCGAGTCACATGAACCCTGGGGAGACAGAAAATCTGGGAGGAGGAAACTGAGGCAGTGAGTGCCTGTAGTGCTACTGTGATCCAGCAGGGGGTGCTACAAGGCAGTCATGCCATGTGACAGAAGCCCTTTCGGGTACAGCTGAATACCCTAATGATGGGTTCTCCTGCATCTTCCCATTGGGGAAAATCTGCTGAGTGCCTGGTCTGTGTAACTGGGCAGATCTTTGGGATGGAGAGGTAGGTGTATTCTCCCCCGAGCAGTGGAATGGGAGCATGCTACCCAGTCACTACTACAGCTCGGAAGCTGTAATCCCACATCTGCTGCTTAGATCTCCGTCATGTGGGGGACAATGGCTGGTGGGTCTGCATAGTAGTGATTCGTCAAGCAGGATGTCTCCTCTCGCTGGGCTGCCTGTTTCCTCTTCTCCCCCAGCCAAAACCCCTCTGTGGGACAGCACAGAACTGGGCTCTGTGCCATGCAAAGCCTGCCTGAAGCATGGCCCTCTCAACCATGCTGCAGACTGGGAGCTGTTGCCCTGCTTGTGTGGCTCCCTGCCTGGAGGGGAAAAGTTGTAGCAGGCTGACAAGGGCCGGCTCTGTGGGACGTACGTGTTGCATCGTGGTGGGGAGAGCTTCAGACATTTAACATTTGAGCTGTCCTGTAGCATACGAGGGCTAACAGGTAAGCATACAGGATTAGATTGTTCCTGGCCCTGTCATGAGTGCACAGGCCTAGTGGTGGTGCATGGAACCTTTCTCCTTGAGTGCTCCAATCAAGGGTGAGAGTCTTTGCACAAAAGGGAACAAATAGCCCCGTGGCTCTGCGTAACCTCTATGACCAGTCCACAAAGTTGGCTGGCCATGGGGAGGGGAGCAGGCTGTGACATCTTAATAGAGGCCTCAGGGAGGAGCTTGCAAGGTGGCAACGTGATCCTTGCTTCTCCAGACGGTGGTACATCTGCCCACCACCCAGAAGGCAGGGCTCAACAACTCAGTCTGGTGGGGATAGGCAGTATTTTAGGGACTACAGTCACTCAACTAGACCATTGCTGTCCTCCCTGGAAGTGGATGTCGATCTGGCGGAGAAATTCCCCGATTTCCCTCACAGGTGGACTTTGTTATAATTATTTCTTAGTAGTGTTACAGTAGCACTTATCCCACATCTACACATAATTTTGGAGCCCGTGAGAATGAGCCTTCCAACCTGCCTTGACAGACGTGGGCTAGCAGGTCTCACGCCAGGGCTCTAAAAGTAGTTGTGTAGACAATGCTTTTAAGGTGTGGCTTGGGCTTCAGATCTTGAGCTACAACTTCAAAGCACTGTCTACACAGCATGAGCCCCACTAGCTTGCGTCTGTCAACCCAGGCTGGGCGACTTGCCGCCACAATGTTGTGTAGACGTCCCCTTAGAGGCCCCAACCAAACCAGAGCACCCGTTGTACTACTATGTGCTGTTCATGCATATCAGTAAGGACAGGCCTTGCAATGAAGCACTTAGATATTATGGGCAAGGCAGACAAAGGGTTGGAGAAAGAAAATCTGATTTCCCATTGTATGAAGAACTGCCGTGATTTACTGAAGGTCACACAGGAAGTCCGTGGCAGAGTTTCGGAGTTGAACCTAGATCTTCCAAGGTCATAAGGCCACCCATCCTTCTTCCCTTTACTGTCTCAGAGTAGCAAATCTCGACCACAGAAGATGCCCATGCAGCTCCTGATTGCTTCAAAGTATCTCACACAGCTCAGTACTGTATGTTGAAAAATAATATATACATTGGAGCTTGTTAACATTCTCCAGGTAGACCCTCGTTGCTTCTGAAGTCACTTTAGCAGCAAAGCCTCCATAGTGTTAGCTTCCTAGAGTTCCTACTCTCGTGCGTCTGCACCCAATGGTCTCCATTGCTCCTTCTCAGGAAGTAACTGGCATTCAGCTCGGTAGTCTGGATACTACAAAGGCTCTTTCTTGCTCTCGCAAAAAGAAATCATTTCTCTGTGCGCTTCCCCCCACCCATTCCATTCAAACACAGAACATAATAGAATTGCCACTGCCAAAATCCTCACTCCACTGGAGTGAAAACCATTCATTTGTTGGCTGAATTTTAAGACGTCTGACTCCGAATGCAAGAGAATTCTCCATGGATGTAATGGGACATTTAGCAATTCATTCATTTCTTCACATGCTACTTATTTAGATGCTCAGCGGTTGGCAACTTTGATGTGGAGCAGTGGAAATTAGAAAGACATTACATACCATAAAAACATAAATGAAAGAAAACACAGGCCCTAGTTTATATCAGACTAAATTGACTAGTGTCATAGTCAGGATATTTTGTTTTATAAATTATAATCGTTATCGGAGGTGTTCCCTTGAGTAAACCGCTACCTGTCTGTTTCATATACAACACTGACTCTTCGCTCTGCAAAAGAGGTGCTAGGTAGGATTTACACACAGAGAAATATGTCAGCTATCTAATAGTATGCGTGTGACTAGAATAAAGGTAATGTATTTTTACAGTGCCTGGCACAATGGGCTTTAATCTTGAGGGGGGAATTTGAGTGTGTAACAGGGTGGCTTGCCCTTAGGTTGAGAGCTTAGGACTTAGCCAACCTTGATTGCAAGATGAGCCCCACCCGAGATAATTCAAATATAAAAGACAGCAGGAAGCGGTGAAGTGGTTGAGAGAAGCTCAGGAATCAGGAGATGTTAACAAGAGAAGGAAGGAAGACCATAGGGCTGAGCTCCAGCCTGAAAGAGCTGGGAACTGGCTGCTTCAGGTGGAACAACCGATGAAGAAAGAGCTCTGGATGATGCCGAGGAACCGGAGCTAAATATGAACGGTTGAATTATGATTTTGGACTTGATGTGGATGACCCGTTGAGGATTGTTCGGATTGTTTTGTGGTTAAGGACTCTAGATTTCACCCAGGTTTGAGATTAAACCAGCCCCAGGAAGGGACTCTGTGAGCCACAACAGAGACTGTCTGGAATGTTTAAACTGCTTACAAGAGGGGGCTCTGTAAAGCAACTTCTGGCCACGAGGAGGTGCTCAATAAGCGGCCACACTGCTACAGGGTGCTAGAACAAGACAAATTAAAACATCATGATCTTATGTATGTATCATAGAATCGTAGAATCTCAGGGTTGGAAGGGACCTCAGGAGGTCATCTAGTCCAACCTCCTGCTCAAAGCAGGACCAATCCCCAACTAAATCATCCCAGCCAGGGCTTTGTCAACACTGACCTTAAAAACCTCTGAGGAAGGAGATTCTGCCACTTCCCTAGGTAACCCATTCCAGTGGCACTGAAAGTGCCAGCTGGATCACCTGCAGGGACTGAACTCAGCACTGCTGGATCTAAAGACTGAGCCTTGATTACTTGAGCTTAAAGGAGTAGGTCCATTTACTCTGACCTTATTTGACTCATACATTTCTGCCACTTGGGGCAGGGGGAGGGCATTATCAAAATAGAAATAATCATAGCCATATTCTGAAATGTGACCTTGCAAAAAAAAGGGCATTGTGTCCTCTGTCATCTCTCAGTGATTTCCAAATCAAATGTGACCGGATGACAATCAGAGAGATGTTTCCCACCCTACAAACTACATCTGTGTTCTGGGTGTTAAGCTGGGTTTTCTACGTCTCCCCATCATGCCTAGAAATAAAAGTTCTGCAGATTAGGCCGACGGTTACCTGTGCAATCCTGCTGTGTTCAGATTAACGCTTTGGTCAGGATTGTGCAAACTCAGAGTCTTGAATGAGTTTACACAGGTGTAGGTGTTTCAACTTGGGAAGCAAGAAAGGAGAAAGCCTAGTTCCTTCTCCAATTGTCATGTTGGGCTCTGGGGGGCCAGCAGGACTAAGAGATGGAAGACCTGGGCTCTACTACTAGCCTGCTTAGTGACCTTGGGCAAGTCACTTCACCTTCCTGCACCCCTATTTTGCCATGTGTAAAGTGGGAATAATGATACTGACCTGATCTCCTCTGTAAAGTGCATTAAGATCTACTGAAGAAAAGCGCTGTATAAGAGCGAGATATTGTTTAGCACTAAAATCAGCACATCTGGTGGGGGCAGAGCTGTTGAGTAAGATGGTAGCATTTTTCAGCGAAGACGTCCAACCCAATGGTCACCTATTGCTGATATTATAACCCACTGTACTCACATTAAGTTAAGACTGCTGCAGCTGACTGGCAAAGCTGGAAGGCAGTGGTGAAGTCCCTATTTTCCTCAAGGAAGAAAGAGCATAACAGAAGAGTGTGGTCACATTTTGGATGTTCCACTATACTCTGATTTAGGGGATGGACTGAGCACCGGCTCATCGCTAGGGCAGACACCCTTCAGATGTGGTGGTAAGACAAACCCGTGAGTGGCTAAGATCACAGAGAGTAAAATCCCTCTGAAGAGAAAATGTGAGTGCTGCATTTTTGATTTTGCAAGGAGATAGCAATTCTGCCATGAGGAGGGAGGGAGTGGGGAAACTGATCTACCCAGGATTAGTATAGAAGGAGGCTAATTGGTCTTTCACCTTATTTTTGCTGTCATTCCTTCAGAGATTAGGTTAAACCTCAGATATGTTTCATCAGGGAATCAAGGAGATTATACTTTGTCTCTCTATCATCCAGCCACTTCCTGCAATGTTGACTAGATTTGTATAAGCCTCACAACTCATTATGTGATTCCGTTTAGTCAAAATAGGTGCATAACTCATGGAAACAAAAGCAGCTGTTTGTGTAGTAGAATTAATTAGAAGATGGGGCACAGCACCACAGCTGAATCTTTACCAAGTTCCTTGTTCACCTTTCCATCCCCATGAACCCTCAATTTCGGTGGGTGTTTCATACCTTTCAATTAAGGGGACAGCATTGTTCACGAGGCTGTTCTCAGTCAGTGAAAGGATTCTGAATATCCAGGTGGAGATCAGTTATTACCTGTGTACCATGCTTTAGTGTAAAACATGCTTTACTGGCCCTTTTAGACCTCAACCAATGTAATAGCGCTCCCCTCAAGAATAGCAAATGGGAAAGGAAATAAGCCACAGGTTGCTTCCGCAAAATCCAAATCGGGGGAAGATCCATGCTTTTGTTGTCGCTGTCCCAGGCCCAGAGTAGCCTTGTGGGCTTATCTAGCGAGGTCTTTATGAGGTTGCCCATCACTGTATTATTTGAGCACTTAACTCTACACCCCATCCATCAAGCAATGGTGAGGTATAGAGAGTGGGAAGAACAATGGGGTAGCCTGAATTTCCCTTGCCTCATTCCAGTTTTCAAGTGACTCAGTTTCATAAGCCCTCAGCCCTGACCCACAGTCCATTGAAAGCAAGGCAGCGGGGGGCTTTCCACTCCCCTCAGTGGCCTTTGGATCAGTCACGAGGTGGGATCCACAAAAGGGACTTGGGTGTTGTGATGCTCAGCATCACAGCCTCTAATTTTCAGGCACCTAGGAAAATCACAGGAACAACCCTTTGAGTCACACACCTGAGTTAGACTGCCTCCCTAGACCATGGATGGTGAGACAGAGGAACCTTGGGATATGATTCACCCAACCCAGAATATCCCTAAAGTAGCCAATTGGGGATGCTGACCAGAGGGGACGGGATGTCCTAAGCCCCCTCTCTCGGTGTTCAGCATCTAAGTCTGGGCTGCAAGAAGACAACTTTCTGCGAGCAATTCATGAATCAGAGGAAGGTAGGCATTTGGCCACCTAAGTCATGTGAGGGGCCCAGTCCAGTCGGTGTGCTCAGAGGCTGCCTAACTCCACACAGAAGAGTGTGTGGGGGGGTGGAGGATGACTTCTGTTATCACCTTTAGCCTGCGGCTCAGGTGAGAGATTGGAGCCCTGATACCTACAGGGGGCATAGCAGTGCGTGTATTCAGAGGCCTAAACCTAGTCACCTAGGGAACTTTTATTGAAAAAACTTAATTGCCAAGTGAGTGTAGGAGCCTACTGGGGTAGGTGGCCGCTGAGTGGGAGTCTTGGGGATAACAGTGGAACCTAAAAACAGATTTAGGCCCCTATGTACCTTTGTGAAGCCCACCCTAGGTGACCTTGGACAAGTCAAGGACTTTCTCTGTGCCTCAGTTTCCCCACTGGTCAGAAACAAGAATAAGATGTTTAGCCCCTTCCCCTCCCTTACTGAGTCCTTTGAAATCTTCAGACAAAGCCAGTTGCAGTATACAAACACATTGCATTCTTATTTATTTATAAATGTTATTCTTATTTGTATTTATTTATTTATAAAAGGGCATAGTCTGGCATTATACTTTTCCCTAGTTATCACACTACATGCAGAACTCAGGGCAACTAGGAAAATGTCGATTGCGGCTCGAAAGATACTGTATCCTTAGTGGAGTGGTTGAGTCTTGTCTGTATGATTCCCACAGGCTGTCCTATCAAATTAGGCACCAACTTGTCCTCAGAGTCACCTTGAGATCAATGACTGTGGCGAGTACAGTTTTCCAGGCTCCTGCTTGTTAACATGAAGTTTCCATGTTGCTCAATGTTTAAGTGCCTGACTTGCATCTTTAGCATACTGCTGTGTGCAGTACAATTCAGCCACCTGGTCTTTTGGGATGATGCCCCATCACTCGTTCTCACTGTCAGCTTCAAAGAGCGCACAGCATGATGTGCTTTTTCGCATTTGCATAGTCTGTTCCAGGCAGCGGTGGTCAAGCTGAACGGTTAAACCCTGTGCCAGTTCTCTCCTGGCACTTCGGTCTCACCACCTGCCAGACATCATAGAAGCGATGCTCTCCCAATTGAAGGAAGTTTGTGGCAGAATATGGTGGGGGTGTGTAGGGGGGATAATTGTTAAAATAGCTTCGTTCGTCTTCCAGAGCCAGTGCTTTCCATTGTCAAAGTCACTGAGTATCAGGTCAGCCAGTGGAGGAGGGTATTTTTCCCTCCCCCACACAAGTTACAGGACATTGAGTTCTATAATGCACTCAGTGCTTATGAAATTGGTAATTGCCTTCTGAAACGACTTGGCGGTTGGAGTAGGAGGAATGGCTTTATGAGGAGAACCAGAGCCCAAAACACTGTGGAGATTGCAGTGTTGGGATCCCTCTTGATAAGAAACAAATGACTGGCCCTGTTTTTTTGGCAGGAGAGGTGGAGGAGGTTTGTGTGTTTGGCGGCATCTGACACATTTTGTGAAAGTAGCTCTCTCAGTGGGCGGTGTCCTGGGCTATCACAATTTGTTCATGAATAAGCCTTTCACCTCTCGAGCAGGGTACAAATTCTGTCTCGGGTCATGACTGAACTCATTTGCCGCATCCCCCATGAATGCGCCTTGCTGCAAATAGGATGGAGGTGTGTTGACAGAGCTATGTGAGGATCCAGAAGTGCCGTAGGATAGCAAGATGCAGACTAGCACTGAGGTGCACTGATGGAAGACCCAGTGCTGGAATGGCATGTTGTGATGAAGGTTGGAATTAAAATCTGTGATTATTCCCTGCACATAATTTTAAATAGGGGCAGTACATTTTACAGGCTGCCGTGAAAAAGAGAGTTTTTAAAATATATATATATATTTCCAGGTTTCTCTCCCCTTCTTACAGTAGCAGAGAATGGGCTTCAGTTCAGCAAGGAAGCTATTCAGAGATCAGAGGATTAAATCTTTTATCATATACCCAGCAACCCGAATATCTTTAAAGGAGCCTCTGTGTTAAAAACCTTGAAGAAGCTCTGAAATTTACAAACCCTCAAGAGCAGAAAACAATTAAATGTAAAATGAGTCTTAAGGCACCTTTCTATGTTAAATTAATGCTGGCATCTAATTAATATGGTCATACTATTTGTTAAATTAAAGGTATTTAAATACATTCTTTTTCTTAGTGGTTATATGGTATATGCTTAGCTTCAATGAATATATGATAGGACCTAATCATGACAATATTGGTGTTTGTGCTTAACTTTAAGCAAATGAGTAGTTCCAGGATTCTTCCAAATATCCCATTACTTTGTTTCATAGCTTAATTAGGGGCTAATAATGTGCTTTAAGTTAAACATGTGCATAAATATTTTCAAGATCCAGAGTTTACAATTCCTATAATAATGTTATTAAAACCCAACATTTAATAAACCTAGTCAAAAATAAAAAAAGAGCTGTTTGAAAAATCAAAAGTTCACATGGATTTCAAACACGGTGGAGATAATTTCAGTTTGCTTGTTTGTACGATCAACCCAGATGTTATTTTAGCAATTTCAAAATGGATGTTGTTTTAGCAATTTTTATCTTAAAAAATCAAAATTGTTTTTGATTTTTTTTTTCTGATTTTGAGTCTTATCTTTACAAGCCCCCACCATGTGACTTGGCTGACTAATAAAATCGGGCAATAGGAGACAAAGACCAAACAAACAAGGGACCAGAGGCAGCAATGAAACCCCAAAAAACAATCAATGAAAATTACCTGTGCCATTTCTGTTTCAAAATGGAAAATTAATTTCTTTGTGTGAAAAGTTTCAAAACATGCCATTTCTTACAAAAATAAATAAATAAAAAAGACTTGAACTAGCAGCAGTCCTGACTGAGCACTGTCTATGCCAGGGGTGGGCAAACGTTTTGGCCTCAGAGACACATCTGGGTGGGAAAATTGCACGCAGGGCCATGAACGTAGGGCTGGGGCGGGGGGTTAGAGTGCGGGAGGGAGTGTGGGGTGTGGGAGGGGGTGCGGGGTGCAGGAAGGGGCTCAGAGCAAGGGGTTGGGGAACAGGAGGGGTGTGGGGTGTACAAGGGGACTCAGGACAGGGGGCTGGGGTGCAGCAGGGTGTTGAGGTGCAGGCTCCAGCCTGGCGCCGCTTACCTGTAGCGGCTCCGGGGTGGCAGCGGCATGCAGCGGGGCTAAGACAGGCTCCCTGGCCCAGTGCCGCACCGCACCGCTCCCGGGAGCAGCCGGCACCACGCCCCTGTGCCCCTGGGGAAGAAGGGGGCAGAGGGCTCTGCGTGCTGCCCTCGCCTGCGAGTACCTACCCTGAAGCTCCCATTGGCCGCGGTTCCCTGTTCCCGGCCGGTGGGAGATATGGGGGGCAGTGCCTGCAGGCTAGGGCAGCGCACGGAGCCTTCTGCCCCCACCCCAGGGGTCACAGGGACGTGGTGCCAGCTGCTTCCAGGAGAGGCACGGTGCCCGCAATGCCACAAGGGTGGCAGTCCTGCGGGCCAGATCCAAAGCCCTGATGGGCTGGATCCAGCCTGCAGTTTCCCCACTCCTGGTCTATGCTTACCACATTATCTACAGCTATGTATTCATTAAGCATCCAGTCCTGCAAGAAGATCTGTCTGGACAACCCCCACTCGCTCCTGCAAAATCCCATTCACCTCAATGGGGTGCCGAGGGATCTGCCTGCATGCTTCTCCATGCAGGACAGAGTGAGCAGATAGCAAGTATGAACAATTGGGACAGGGGGTTGGGAGGTAATAGGCGCCTATATAAGAAAAAGACCTGAATATCGGGACTGTCCCTATAAAATCAGGACATCTGGTCACCCTAATGCAGGATCAGATTGTAAGGGAGGCTGCATGTGATACCAGGCCTTTAATAGAGCTGCATTAATTTATCCAAGCAGTGAATTTTGCCTACCATTTATATTCATTACATCTTACCCACCATAAGAGAGGAAGGATGACCCAGTGGTCAGGGTACTAGGCTAGGACTCAGGAGACCTGCATTCAAATCCCTGCCCTGCTACAGTTCTCCTGTGTGACCTTGAGCAGGCATTTGAACCAAGATGTCCTAAGTCTCTCCATGCCTTAGCGTCCCCATGTGTAAACCGGGGACAATAGCACTTCCCTACCTCCGGAGGATGTTGTGAGGATAAATGCATTATTTGTAGCACCTGGAAGCCCCCGTCATGGACCAGGACCCAACTGTGCCAGGTGCTGTACAAGAAATGGTCCTTGCACCCAAAGACCTTGTAATCTAAATACAAGACAAGAGACAACAGATGGAGGCAGTCGAAGGAAACAATGAGGCAGTCTTGGTCAGCATGATAGGCAGGGCTCTCAACACACCAGCAGCCTAACTGTTGTCAGGTTTTTTTGTAGGTGTCAGGCAAAAGGAGTTTGAAGGAGGGATTTGAAGGATAATGAAGTAGCTTTGCAGGTGTTTACAGGAAGCTTCTCATAAGCCTGAGAGGCAGGGTGGGGGAAATAATAGGTTTGTTTGACGATGTAGCATCATGGACTGATCAGAGGCAGGAGACACCATCTTGAGAACGGATGATTGATAATTAATAGTGGTAGGGATAGGCCATGACAGGCCTTGAAGCATTTTATGTTTGATGAGCTAGAGACAGGGGACCCAGTGAGGTGCAAAGAGAGGTGTGACATGGTCGACATGATGGGCTAGGAAGACAATCTTTGCAGCAGCATTCTGGATGGATATGAGTGGGGCAAAATTGCATTTGCTAAAGCTGGAGAGAAAGATATCGCAATTATCAAGATGTGAGATGTTAAGAGCCTGAACTAGATTGTGAGGCACTCAGGCCTTGTCTTCATTACTGTGGTAAGTCAACCTAAGTTATGCTACTGCAGCTACATGAATAACATAAGCTGGAATCGACTAACTGCGGTGTCTACACCATGCTGCATCAATGGAAGAAGCTTTCCGGTTGACTTACCTTTCTCCTCTCATTCTGGCTGAGCACGGGAGTCAACCAGAGAGTGGAGGCGGAAAGATTAAAAAAGGAAAGGTGTTTAGTTTTTTTCCCTTCACTTTAAAAAAGAATGTTTTCCCCTCACTTTAAAAAAGAATGTTTTCACCTTTTTTCCAGTGGGGGAAAATGGGTGACAGTCTTTTTTTTTCAAGTGGATTTTCCCTTTAAACCAAAAATCTCAAATGAGCCCAAAATATTTGAATGGCCATACTGGGTCAGACCAAAGAGCCATCTAACCCAGTATCCTGTTTTCTGACAGTGGCCAATGCCAGGTGCTTCAAAGGGAATGACCAGAACAGAGCAATTATCAAGTCATTCATCCCAGTCATCCAGTCCCAGTATCTGGGCATCAGAGATTTAGGGACACCAGTAGCATGGGGTTACATCTGAGAGCATCTTCACTAATAGCTATTGATGGACCTATCCTCCATGAACTTATCTAGGGTGACCAGAGAGCAAGTGTGAAAAATTGGGACAGGGGGCGGGGGGTAATAGGAGCCTATATAAGAAAAAGTCCCCAAAATTGGGACTGTCCCTATAAAATCGGGACATCTGGTCACCCTAAACTTATTTAATTCTTTTTTGAATCCACTTATACTTTTAGCCTTCATAACATCCCCTGGAAACGCATTCCACTGGATGACTGTGCATTGGGTGAAAAAGCACTTCCTTTTGATTGTTTTACACCTGATGTCTATTAATATCATTAGTGACCCCTGGTTTTTGTGTTATGTGAAGGGGTAAATAACACTTCCCTATTCACTTTCTCCAAACCACTCATAATTTCATAGAACTCTATCATATCCCCCCCTTTGTCACCTGTTTTCCAGTCTTTTTAATCTCTCCTCATAGGGAAGCTGTTCCACAGCTTTAATCATTTTTGTTGCTCTTCTCTGTACCTTTTCCATTTCTAGTATATCTCTTTTAGAATGAGGCGACCAGAACTGCACACAGCATTTAAGGTCCGGGAATAGGTGCTGGAACTAGTGGTGCTGAGCCCTCCGCCCCATAATTTAAAGTGGTTTCCATCGTACAGGGTTTATAGTTAAGTTCAATGGCTCTCAGCACCCCCACTATATAAATTGTTGCAGCACCCTTGGGTGTGGGTGTACCATGAATCATTATATTTTCTGTCTTATTTTCTATCCCTTTCCTAATGGGTCCTAATATTGCGTTAGCTTTTTTGGCTGCTGCAGCACATGGAGTGAATGTTTAGAGAACTATCCACAATGACTACAAGATCTCTTTCTTGAGTGGTAACAGCTAATTTAGATCCCATCATTTTCTACATATAGTTGGGATTATGCTTCCCAATGTGCATTACTTTGCGTTTATAAACACTGAATTTAATCTGCCATTTTGTTGCCCAGTCACCCAGTTTTGTGAAATCCCTTCGTAACTCTTTGCAGTCTGCTTTGGACTTGACTATCTTGAGTAATTTTGTGTCATCTGCAAACTTTGCCATATCACTGGTTACCCCTTTTTCCAGATCATTTATGAATATATTGAGCAGCACTGGTCCCAGTTCAGATCCTTGGAAGACCCTGCACTGTACCTCTCTACACTGTAAATACTGATTATTTATTCCTAACCTTTGTTTCCTATCTTTTAACCTGTTACTGATCCATGAGGACCTTCCCTCTTACCCCATGACTGCCTACTTCGCTTCAGAGCTTTCATGAGGGACCTTGTCAGAGGCTTTCTGAAAGTCCAAGTACACTATTTCCACTGGATCACCCTTGTCCACATGTTTGACCCCTTCAAAGAATTCCAATCAGAATATTTCACACACCATATTTCCCTTTTTTCATCCATCTTGACTATTGACTCTGCTCAAAGCCCACATTGCAGATAACATGAAGTCTGAACCTCCCTTAACTTACTGAAAACACACCTGAAGAACAACAAGGAAGACCGTTTCTATGGACTCTGAGGATCATCTATAGATACCCTAGGACTTCACTTGGCCATAAGAGCCTGACCGTGAACCTTTGTTCCCATTAGTGTGCAGTCATTCACATAAGTGGTTCCTCGAGTGCCACTTTAAACTCTAGAGAAACCCATGTTACAGTCAAGTCAACCACTCTGTAGTTTAAAATATCATTACGATTTGGTATTTTGATTTATGATGAAAATGAGATAGATGTGAGGTAAAGTTCATGTAGACCAGGGATTTCAAACTCGAATCACCAGGAGGGCCACATGAGGACTAGTACATTGGCCCAAGGGCGGTATCATCACCCCCGCCCCCACTCCACCCCTTCCATGAAGCTCCACCCATTCCCCACCTCTTCCCACCCCTTCCCTGCCTCCGTTCCAACCCCTTCCCCAAATCCCCACCCCTGCCCCGCCTTTTCTCCGCCTCCTCCCCTGAGACCACAGCTCCCATCCCCCCTCCCCCCCGCGTCCTGGAAAGCACTAAGCACAGCCAAACAGCTGTTTGGTGGTGTTTGGCCTGGAGGTAAGCAGAGGAGTGGGGACGCAGTGCACTGGGGGGAGGGGAGCTTGGCGGGCTGCAGGAAATAACTCCGGAGGGCGGGGGGGCGCAGGGGCTTGCCAGGTGTTTGAGACCCCTGATGTAGATGTATAGACATATCTTTGTAGAGAAGGAAATAGTACAGCATGCAGAAATATTATTAATCTGTAAAAAGAAAGACAAACTATTCATTCCTGTGTACTGAGTATCTTATGGTACTCTACATGTCTCATTGAACTTCTGATATCTGAGACAGCATTCATTCCCAATTATTTCCTCTTTTTGCTCTTTTATGCAGCAAAAAAAGTCTTTCTGTACCGACAGTCAAATTTCCTCAGCTGGTAGAAGCTCGAAAGTCCTATTGGTGAGCACAGATCATAGTGATGTCACCTTAAAAATGGACAGCAAACATTTTCATTGTGGGGACCACACTTTAACACAGACATTGTCTTGTGGACTCCTCCCCTTCAATTCAAGACCATATGGACCACCTCCCTTGTATGTTGTGATCTTGTGTAGTACTTGTGGCATCCACAGAAACCTCTTTCAAGTATCAGAGGGGCAGCTGTGTTAGTCTGGATCTGTAGAAATGACAAAGAGTCCTGTGGCACCTTATAGGCTAACGGATGTATTGGAGAATAAGCTTTCATGGGTGGGTATTCACCCACGAAAGCTTATGCTCCAATACGTCTGTAGTCTATAAGGTGCCACAGGACTCTTTGTCGCTTTTTCAAGTAGTGTGATTTACTAGTTAGAAGTGAAGAGGAAGAGCGGCTCACGTGTGACCAGCCAGATCTCCATGGACTACAGTTTTGGGGTCTATCTGAATTAGATAGATTAGGTAGAAAATATTCCTCTGAGCCTAAGCACTCTTGATCACAATGTGCTATGATTCTGAGCCTGAAAAGAGTTACTTAACCATGTTAAAGTGCAGTGCCACTCCAGTCACTGGGAGTGCTCCTCCTGCATGGATTTAAGCATGCACATACGTATTTGAAGGATCAGGGCCAATTTTAAAATATACAGTGCAAAAATAGATTTTCTCTGTGGGATATGCAGTATTTACAGAATGAGTCGGATCTGGAAATACCCAGGGAATAGCCTTTGTGCTGGCATTTTACTAATTCCATTTCTGGTATTGGTTAGAAAAAGAAAAATATATACAAAGATTTGCTCGCGTGTTAATCAAAACTTATTTATGTCTCACCTGAAAAAAAAAAAAAAGCAGGGTGTGACCGAAGCTTGGCCTAAGAGTTTGCCTCAAGTTCAGTTTTCATTGAAACTGGTTTGGTTACCTACATGTAGCAGATTTTTTTTTCAAAATCAGGTTTACTTTCTATACATTATTCTACCTATGTTAGACCTGTCTTCTCTCGCACCCTGCCACCCCTCCCCCGGCCTCTTCATTTTGTAACCCACAGAAACATTTTATGGGTCTTGTCTAATTAAACATTTTGAGCTGCAAGTCATTATTGTGGTGATTTATGGCAGCTGCTCTATTGCCAATCTTAACACAGTATTTTTCTTATTACTTAATTGTTTTAGTAGCGCTTCAGCCATTAGTTTCTTAGTTCTGAAAACAGGAAGCAGGAGTGTTCTATTACAGATGCTCGGCTAATTAGCTCAGAGGCTGTCTAATGGGGGCTATTAAAAATGCAAATTAGGAGTGATCAAACAGTGCAAAGTTTTGTCCTGACAGAATATATTAATGTTTCTGCAAAAATAAATACGTAACTAACTAACTAACTAAAGACAGAGAAGAGAATCAGAGATAGGATTTCATCCTTAACTATAATTGGGCACATCACAGAGTTAATATGGATGGTAGCCAGATAACTTGTGATATTTAAAACTTGTCAAAGTGCTGGAAAATATACCCTAGAGGAAAAAATATATTCTCCACTGATTTGAGGGGAGAAGGCTAGATATAGACCTGATGACCTAAAAATTTTTTCAGATTCCAACTTCCATGGTGCTATGAACATATGCTTTCTGGTTGACTTTACAAATAGGTAGGAAGGGGATGAAATAAACTTGATGGATGGAAAATATGGGTGACTGTTTGCCATCATGGTTAAATAGTATTAGCATAATTATGTCTCTCAAGAGATGGTGCTACTGACACTAAAATATTTGTGGAATCCAATATGCAAATCATCCCTGCAAACATAGTTTTGGGATTTGCATTTGCATGTTATAGATTGTCTTTAAAGCAGAGGCTCTTCGTTAAATATTTTTCAAGCAGTTTTCCTGAATGGATGGATTTGAAAGAGTTTTCTTTTCCTTTTAGGGAAACTATTATAAACAAGAGGACAGTAAGCAAATTGGAGACCAGACAGACTGCTCAAAGGGGACAGGGAAAACTGAATGCACAAAGTATTCAGATATCCTGGTGTTGGGTATGTTATAAAAATATGGAATGAACTCTTCTCAGTGCTGATAATTAGGCCTTAAGCAGAACCTAGGGACAAGATATCCTCAATGTCTGGTGGAACTTAGATCCCCTTATTTGACCTTTGCTGTTGATTTTAGCTAGATGGGTTATTTCCCTCCTGCTTTTACTGCATTAATAAAATGTCTTCCTATAGATACCAATGCTACCTATGTACCTATTGGCTGTATAGTTAGTAGCTTCAACTCCAGGGCTGGTTTTCCCCTCCTCTTCTGCAGAGTCTGGAAGATAAACCCCGGACTAGGGTTTTAAAACTCAGTGATTCTTTGTTTGTTCCCTTAAATGTCTCCCAATTGCCGGTGCAGTCTTATTGATTTTTCCCCCCCATTGCTCCTGTGGGACTGTCATTTGCATAGATACCTTATGCTGAAACTCCAGGGCCAAATTCTAGCGCCATTAACAAGCTGCCTTGACCTATTTAAAGTCTTTTAATGTCCTGCCTGTCCTTTAAGCAAGCCTGGCTGCAGCCCTCCTCATAAATGTCTTTCTGTGCTGATCAGAACCTAGCCGGAGCAGTCACGAAGGAGGTCCAAGGGAACCTGCTTTCTGCATAGGGCAAGTCATTCATTAGATGGGCCCCAAAAGACAGCAGTGGAAGCTGCAATTTGTTTATATGCAAGTTGAGCAGTTAACTAGCTTGATGACCTCCTTCCATCCCAGAATGTACTCGGCTGCCATTGTGGTGATCTGAGCCACTGGGCCTTCAAGGCTTCATTTGTGCATAGGTCTCTGAATCAAATTGTCCTCTCTGCCTGCGTTAGCAAAGGACACGGATACCTGCCGCATCTGACTCTTCCCTCTGAGTCAGGAATAAGCCAAGGCCCCAGAATGGGTTAGCTGATACTCTGCTTCTGAGGGCACCACCTTTCAGCTAATATGGAAAGCCAGGCACCTGGTGTAATGAGTCCATCTGCTGTCACCACCAAACACAGTTCCTAGACAAATCCCCCGTCTTCAACTGGAGCGCTGAGAATTGGACTCTGGTTCTTCAGCTTCAAAACCACAGGTCTCTCTCTCTCAAGCACAGTAGCAACTAACATGTTCTGGGGCCTTGGCTTATAACTCACTGGGAGGGAGGAACAACCCTTACTGAACCGCCAGCAGAATAATGCATCTTGATTCTCAGTGCCTGTGTAGAAGGACAAATTCTAGTCACTATACTTCAGAATCTCAAGTTTTATCTACATTACACCAAGGACCAGTCTGCAGTTGCTGCAAGAGTTGATAGCAAAACAGGCTGCTTTTACTGGCCCTCTGTGGTTTATAACTTTAAATGCTACTACCATGCCCAGCAAGTAATTGGCAGCCTAGGGGGAGCAGGAGAGAACATCTGAAGTTACGTTGCTCTCTTCTGCAATAGCATTGTTTATGTGGGGTTCTTGCAGGTAATTCATTCTCTGCTGTGTGGCCGCCCTGCAAGCGGGAGGCAGGGTCTTATATGTCCACCCACAGAGCCAATATATTACATTGGCCACTTTGTGACCATTGAAGATCTATAGGACAATGTGCAGTAGAACCTCAGTGTTACAAGCACCAGAGTTATGAACTGACCAGCCAACCAAAACACCGCATTTGGATCCGGAAGTGCACAATTAGGCAATGGCAGAGAGCGAGAGGGGGGAAAAAAGCAAATACGGTACAGTACTGTGTTAAATATAAACGACTAAAAAAAAGGGAAAGCAGCATTTTTCTTCTGCGAAGTAAAGTTTCAAAGCTGTATTAAGTCAATTTTTCAGTTGCAAACTTTTGAAAGAACAACCATAAAGTTTTGTTCAGAGTTACGAACATTTCAGAGTTACGAACAACCTCCATTCTCGAGGTGTTCGTAACTCTGAGGTTCTACCGTATGTTAACCCTAGCCTACCAGTTATGTTACCCTAGCCTGTATGTTAAACCTATGCCTACCTAAATACATGTCTGTGGACATGTCTGTGTGGCTGTTAAACAGCAGCTGTGTTCTGCACTAGAGGTGGCTGCATTTTAGCAACAAGTGAAGTGATCCCTCTGTATTCCTGCACTACCTCACAATGCTGCAATGCCACCCTAGTTCAAGCCCATTGAGTCCTGGAACATGTTCAGGGGAACTGGAGCTAGAGTACCCATGTTCCCTACAGGGATTACTGTTCTTAGGATGCCAGTGGACACAGAGAAGGCAGGGAATTAGGTTGAAAGCAACGCAGCCACATGGACAGAGCAGTGCACAGCGTCTAATAAAGTTTCACTTGTTCAACTTAGCCTGCATTCAGCGTCACTGTTTGCAAATGAAACAGATCCTTCAGATGAAAGATGCTATGAAAGGCTGGAGGGTCTTACGGCCAAGGTCATGGAGTGACACTGGGATCAATCGCCAACTCTAGCACAGAGTTTTTTGTCACCTTAGAATCATTTAATCTTTTAATCTGCCTCAGTTCCCCATCTCCAAACGGGGAATGATAATAATTGGACTAGTTTGACTGTTTAACTGTACTCCCTGCTCCAAAGAGCTTATCTCTTAATATGGGCTTGTACAGCCCGTAGGACAATGGGGTCCTGATCTCCGTTGAGGCATCTAGGTCCTACAGTAATACAGGCAGGAACAGGAACTGAAACAAATAGCGGACCAAGTGGGCCATTAGAGGTGTTAGCATGTGCTCCCCACTTGACCCCCTTCCACTTCTATTCTTCCCCCCCTCCCCATAAGTGAAACCAGCCACGGTACCAAAGCTGCCGGTTCTGAGCGGAGTGGACACCAGGTCAAAATCACAAGAGACAATCACAGGGTAGATACCACCTGCCTAGACTGCTCCAGGGGTATGAATGATTCTGACAAATATTGACTTCGGGTTCCTTGAGCAATCATCTTTCCAAACTGCTGCCAGTGTGAAAAGGACTATCTTTGATCAGATATCTAGAGTTATTTTGTCTTTGAAACCTAATAGTGGGTTATTGGTAATTACAGGGGCGGAGGGAGCTAGAACTAGAGGGTGGGTTGGTTATTTCCCTTCCCCTGTCTTGTTCCAGTAGGGTGCTTGGGGTTCCCTGTCCAGGGAAAAGCCGCCCTCAGGAGACTTTCCTGCTATTATTATTTCAAAGGGAAAGACGACAGGCCTGTGAGATGCCACTATTATTTCTTATAAAAAAATTAGACTCAGTGACATCCTGTCTCTTTAAACCACTGTGGCAGGCTGTGGTTTAATATCCAGGGAAACTGGGCCCATTTTACACAGCAGTGAAGCACTCTAAGAGCAGGCGAGGAAGCCTCCCTGCTGTTGGGTGGGGAGGGATGCAAAATGTGAGGGGAGGGGGGCAGGAAAAGGGCGTGGAAGAGGAGAAAGGGAGAAGGGAGGGAGGGGCTGACAGGGAGCTGTGAGTGACTCGGGTAGTGACTAGGTGGATGGGGTGGGTGAGGCACGGAGTTAGAAGGGCACAGAGGCACGCTGCTGGTTTGGGGCCTGATCGGAAACCCACTGAATTCAATGGAAAGAACTGATTCGGATCAGGCCCTTATAACCTAAGGAAGCAAAGGAAGAGCAGGTAAAAGGGGGGCAGAACGGCAAAGGAGGGAGCAGGGAAAGGGGGAGGGGAGAGGTGTATTGGGTAAGGGAAGCAGGGAGCAGAGGATATCATCTTGGATGCCTGTTCTCTGCCCTGTTTCCGGAGGCGAGATGCCATGGTTATTGCTGAGGCACCTGGTATCGTTTTGAACTATCTGAGAAACCAGTGGCATTCAGGGCAAATTAGATTTAATTTACTGTACAAATTGCTGAACTATCAGACCCAGCAAATGTGTTTATTAAAATACAGAAGCATAGGCACGGGTCGCCTCTTTGTAGCCCTGGATAATCAGACAGAGACTAAACCCACTAATATGGATAAATCGTGTTTGATTTTTCATGCCAGAGAGGTAACCAATAAGGGCTCTTTAGCCCTGGCTCTCTGTGGTCCTGAGGTGTCTGAGTCCCTGCGGGGGATGCACACCCATTCTGGCTTTACTGATTCATTTCAATATCTCAGTGCGGCTCCAGTGGTTTGTTCCTGACCTAAACTCAGTTTCGTATCATGATTGCAACAGAGTTAAATTCCTCTCCATTTGTAACACTTGATTTTTCCCAACCAGCCAGAAGCAATTAAAGCAGATTTGGGTAGATTGGAAAGAGGGTGGGTTAGTGCTCAGGGATAGTACATATCTCAATCTCTGTACTGTGACCCGTTAAGCCTTTACCCCCAATTGGGGATTTTGCAGATTATGTATTTCTTATGCCATCCGATCCTAAACCGAACTTCGCTCCCCTTGATAATCTGTACCTTATTCCCTGATAACCAGAAATTTCTACGCTTAAACTCTGTACTGTTGTTTTTATTTTAACATCATCTTAATAAAATTCTTAAATCCGTTCCTTTCAGTGGTGAGGAGTGGAAAGGATACCTCTGATGCTTTCAGTTTCCTAAAAAAAAAAAAAGAGGGGTGCAGGGGGGCGTTTGTTCTAACCCCCTCCCCCACAGAATTTGGAATAAAAAAATAAAAGTTAGTTTATGGCGAACAGAACCTTTATTTAGCAGAGCAATAAGAATTGCTTAGCTTGGGTGATGTGTTTCAGCTCTGGGAAATTCTTCACTTGTCAGCAAATAAATGCACATGAATGGAATTTAAAAAAAAACACTTAAAACTTTTTTTAAGAAGCATGGCTTTAGAGAGATTTTTTGTAGGAAATAAGAAAAATTTGGTACTTGAAGCCAGCCTCTCAGCCTCAGTAACTAAGTAGATTACCTCCTCCATGACCCTGCTTTGCTGAAGTTGGTCTCTTTTGTACTGTACACCTATCACAGGGTAAGGACCTAGTCCAGCAATGTTGTCTGTCCGTTTCGATACTGCCTCCCAACCATGTAATAGCTGAATGTCTTCCATGTAAAATCAATAGCAATAGGTAGGCAGGTGAAGACAACTTTCTTGTGGTGTGCGCTGTTATGTGAAAAAGCACAACTGGTGTCATCCAATTGGCATTTGACTGTTGCATTTAAACAGCCATGGAAATGATTACTCTGCAAAAAGTGACTCCTATCTGACTCACTTGAAGAGAATCATGACTTGCCAATTGAATGTTGAAGGTATGTTTCAGTCTGAAAGGGGCTCTCTAGCTTGTATTATGCAAGCCAATTTATGCAAGCCAATATGAAGAAGCCCAGATTAAAGAGGATACTCAAGAATCCCATTGTTGCATTGCCAGCTACCTGGCTACAATCTTTTAGCCTTTCCCCATCATCTGAAATATGACCTTGCCGCATAAATCAAGCAGGATATTAAGGATTAGGATATGATAGACACCAGGATCACCCGGGAACCCTCGCCATCTAATTAAGAAGCAGCAAGATAACAATACAGTAGTTAATGAGAATAAACCACTGAATATAGACCAGCCATTCCTTCCCATTACCCACAGCCTATCACCCAGCTCCATACACTGGTGATTTTAATAGCTTCATATTTTGTGGTGGTTGTCATAACAATGGTCCAGTACTGCGAGCAAGGCACTTGTGGAATGATCATCAAACCAGGACATACACATTCTTTTTGACGCAAAAGACAGAGACTCTTTTCATTCTGCTTCTTTGCACAGTTTGAAATTCCTCAGAACGCCACCTGGAGTATTCTTGGTAGCTTTCCACACAGCCAGCATTGATCAGTGATCATCCTTATTGGGGTTGAACTCCCAGTAATCATGTCTCATCACCCAACCCATGATGGAAAGACAAACTAGCCAGAATTCCCTCCAATAATTGTGGCCACCATCTTTGTGATTCCATGGAAGCCTGAAAATGTTGATCATTTCCCCCAGTTCATCTGAATAGCCCCAAGGAAAAAAAAATCTGCTGCCGCTATTGAAGAGGATACACCTTATGCTGGAAACCAGAAACAGAAAGTCCAGTAAAGGAGCAGTGAATGTCTGGTGACCTGAATACTGCAACATCCCGAATACAGTCACTGAATTTAGCATCCTGGCAAAAATGGATCGAGACCCTTGAAACTCTGGACTTTATTCACTCCAGCCACAAAGCTTGGCCATTGCTGTGCTAGTTTGGGGCTGCTAACCCAGTGAAACATTCAAACCCTGAAGACTTAGCTGATGTGATCATAAGAACGTTGTTTATAAACTCAAAAAGCACTAGGGGACAAGTCTTCTATGTACAAAAGCCAGAGAGCATCAACGCTAGCTGCCTCATCCTTCCCATCACTGCCCTTCACTGTTCAAGAGGTAAATACGTCCCTTTCATTCACGAAAGCTAGGACAGCCACAGGACCTAAGGGCTTCTTTCCAGAATGTCTTAAAACCTTGGAGCCAAGGGACTACAATGGCTGGCAGAACTGTTCTCCAAGTCTGGAAAGCCAATCATATCACTCCTCTTCACATTGTACAGTACCATGGAGATTATACCGGTAAGGGTCCTGCCACCTGTAAAACCAGTGTTACCAGATGAACAAGTGGTTTTCTGATGCATTTCATCAACCAAGTGTAGCCCATCTGCCAGGTGGAGTTGACAGCAGTAAGGTACGGGTTCAACGTCTAGGGGTTTCTCTTAACAACACAATATAGAACCATCTTGAGCCCTCTCTCCCTCAGTTATCTTGGAATACTAAGCACCACTCCAGGGTGCCTCTAAGAGGCAGTACTTCCCTTCTTGCACGCACTGAGTCTGCATACTACAAAATAAAATGTTAATAAAAGGGAAAATGGGACCCAACATTAATTTAGGAAAACACTACAACCATAATTCAAAAGTATGTGAATATAGGCAAACACCCACCCTAGCGTGTATTGGTCAGTGTCCTTTGCCTCAATTTCTCACCTTGTGTAAGAGCTCTCCTTCTTCATCTCTAACTGTCCCACACAAAACAAAATGAAAAGATCCTGAACTTCGATGCAAACACATCAAAGCAAATTCATAGCTTGTAGCACAAACCACTTGTGATTTAGTGCATCCAAACTGGAACCAAACGACCTTGCTTCTATTCTTACTTCTGCCGCTGGCCTGCTATGTGACCTTGGGCAGGTCACTTCATCACCCTGCACCTCTGTTTTCCTCCAACCATTTGTTATTCTATTCAGTTTGTAAGCTCTTTGGTGCAGGGTCTGTCTCTATTCTGTGTTTCTACAGCACCTGACACAGTGGGCACCTAATCTCATTTGGGATATCCAGCTACTACCATCAGACAAATATAAAGAATAATAATGAAGCAGGAGGGGAGCATCTCCAAGGGCATGGAAACTACTTCTAGCAAAAGTTAGAAAATGCAGGCAAATGACACATGGGAAGAAAGAGAAAAGCTGTAAGCAAAAGGAGTTTGAAAGTACCTACCCGGGGAACAAATATTTAATAATGGACTCTTCAGTCTAGCAGAGAAAGGCATAACACAATCGAATGCATGGAAGTTGAAGCTCAAACAACTCAGACTGGAAATAAACATATTTTTTTAAACAGTGAGGGTAATTAACCATTGGAACAAGGGTTGTAGTTGATTCCCCATCACCGGCAATGTTTGAATCAAGCCTGGGAGTATTTTTCTGAAAGATCTGCTCTAGGAATTATTTCGGGGAAGTTCTACAGCCTATGTCATTTAGGAGGTCAGACTAGATGATCGCACTTGTCCCTTCTGGCCTTGGAATCTATGAATCTTTCATTCTTTAGCAGGGATATTTGGTTTGAAAACTGAGAGCTATAATGGGACAATTTGTAGGGACGAATAAGGTACATCCTTTTCTATAAAATGCCAAGGTATTTTCAAAGCATTATTTCTAAGAATGAAAATAGAATGGGAGGTGGGAGAGGGAGCAGTATTCCCATTCCACTCACCTTGCCAGGTGAAGACACAATGTTTTGGGCCACTCCTGTAAGCCCTCATGCTCAAAGGAAGGATGGTCTGATGGTTAGGGCACAAGCTGGGCCCTAGGAGATCTTCATTCAGTTCCCTGATCCACCACAGACTTTTTGTATGACCTTGGGCAACTCATTTAACCTTCTCTGTACCTCAGTTCCCCATCTGTAAGATGAGAATATCACTGCCCCACTTCACAGGATAAATATGCTCAAGATTGTGAGGTGCTTAGATGCAACAGTGCGAGGGGCCATCTAAGTTCCTCAGACAGAAAGAACTCCCATTGGTTCTTTCTCAGCGTCAGTGCCAGGGGAAATATATAATATGATTTCTTTGTGTGTGTTCTTAGCAAATATCAGGACTCGATCTGCCCTTTCCTGTCCCTATTTGAAGGGATTTATACATTGTACAAATGGAGCAAGAAAACAGATTAGAAACTTTTCAAGCAACGGTGAAATTTTCAAGGCAGTGGATTATGGTTCCTCTGGCAAATGCAGTGTGTGCTTGGATTCGATGCGCCAATAAAGAGCCACATGTGTGTATATGCAGCACACGCACTGATAATGGGGCTAGATGCATGTAGAAAGTGGGTGCTGATTTTTTTTTTGTGCTGATACCTCAATTGTGCTTATCTTTGTAATTTCGCCCCTTAGCATCACTCCCCAGTAGTTATGTAACCGATTGGTGAGAGTATGTTAGATCCCCATCTATTCCCAGTCCACAGATAATATGAGTCTGTAAAATCCCCTGCTAGATATCCTCAGCTCTTAAGCGCAAACTGTGGTAGCTCATGATTTTAGCTGTGGCGGTCCCATGTATGTCATGGCTGCTACCTTGGCCAACACACCAGGGAGCTAAAAGAGCTACAAGCATGAGTGGTACAGCTTGAGCTAAAAAGCCACAATTCTATACTGGCCGCTGTAAGAGACTCCTGCCCTCTGTGAATTGGGCACAGAAGGGGACACTCTCCAATGGGTTACAATTACTCTCAACACAAATATGTTATGGGCCCAATTGACACTCAGGCATCCACAGCTCCCAGTGACTCTGATGGGCGTTGGCGAGTATATAAAAGTATCCTTGTCAAGTCCCATTCTATATAATTTAGATTGTAGCTGCTAAGAATTGTTCTCCTCTCACTTGATGTTTCAAGAGCCTAAGAAGCTGTATTGCTTGAGTATTGCTGAGGGACAGCAGAGGTGTCTTGTGCACCCGTTCCTACAGTGAAAATGAAACAAGAAACCTCTCTCTCCATATGCTGAGAACAGAGGGTGTATCTGAGTTTGTGAGTCATCTTTGCAGTCTTTTGTGATATACTCCTTTGAGCAGCTGATGCGCAGGAGAAAACCATCCTTCCATTCCTATGTACATTCTTTCAGTAGTAGACACAAAGACCTATGTACTCCATCTCTGGTGTAAATCCATGGGATTACATCAGGGATTAATTTGGCAAAAAGTATATTCAAAAGACATCAGGAGCCGTCAGAAAAGTGAGTAAATTTTCCAATGTTAAGTATTTTATGCAGTTCTTAATAGCTCTGCTGTAATAGAACTAGGCACTGAAATTCATGCAAGTCCTTCTCATCTAGAGAAGTCAAGGACAACTTTGTGTTGCCAAATGGAGTTTCCAAAGTGAGCTTCTGAAGATTGAAAGAAAAAAAAAGTATGTTTTGGCTAATCTGTGGTTGAGGTGGGGGTGGGATAAGGAAAGCATCTGAATGTTATCCAAAGAGTGAAAGGCAGTATAATGAACTACTGCTCCCAATGAATAGGGAGTAATGCATGCAACTGAGCATAGGAAAATGGATGCTCAACATCAGGAGAAATTCAGTGAAGTTTATCACCATGAGGACTATTAGACAGTGAGATGTTTTCCTAAGGGAAGTGGTGGACTATTTCCCAATGAACATGATAGATGACCCTGTAATTTAAAAGTTGATTGGACAATGGCCTTGAAAATATAGCATATACTATCTCCAACAATATTCAGAGTTACAGTAATAAATACTCTGATTTTGGGAGGTTTAGGAGGAAACTTTTCCTGGGGGAAGGTGATTCATATATTTTATGGCCACAAGAACCATTATGATCATCTCTTCTAATCTCCTGCATACCACAGGCTCTTACAAAGGCTATGTATAAAACCAGCAAATATGCAACCAATATTCATAACTTCAACTACAACAATGATACATGCATACAAACAGGAGGAATAGATTCAGTAGATCATAACTTTTACAGAGATATGTTACATGGCACATGTAGCATAAAACATATTCTAGTTACATCATATATACATTTATAAGCATCTCCCCATAAAGTTTTATGGGGACACCGTCACACTTCCCTAGGAATTCACCACCTTCTGCACCACATGCAAGGTGCATGTCTTCCACTTGCCTTCTTTAGTATAAACACAGAGCCATGTGTACACAACAACCCTGCCCCCTAAACCCTTACCAAAACAAAACCCACTACACTGTATGCACAGTTCTCCCCCTAGGCAGAAGATGAGAGAACGAGACACATACAAGAGATGTTAATGTTGCTTAATGCACTCTGGAAAGTGTTTAGACACTGTGGTGATGAAGAGAGTGTAAGAACATATCTAGAGTAGAAAATAGGATACTGGATTAGATGGACCAGTGGTCTGATTCAGCATGGCAATTCCTGTTTCTGTGTAATCTGAGGCAGGAATATTGACAAAGACAACAAAATAGGTCTCTTCCACCTCTTTCTATGCTGTTATTCGTAGACTTATACTAGTACTATCAAATGAACTATAAGCCTGTTAGGCATAGGTAATATTTCCACAGCATGACTATGCAGGTGGCATACAATGACAACAATATTATAACTAATGTACTAGCAAAGCATACAAGACCCAGCCATGTTGCTTTTATTTTCCAGGTGTCTGAACTCAGCCAGCTTCATAAATCATGAGCATTGGACTCAGGAGGCTTACTTGGTAACTCCATCATGTAATGATGCTTGACAAGGTTAATTATCTTTTTAAGAGACCCACGTTATGGATAGGGAAACAAAAGACTCCAAATTCATGCCCCTTCTAAGAAGTGAGTGAGGGTAATACAGAGGTAATTGAGGTCACATGTAGATGTGATGGCTGCCAGACCAGGGACTGAACTGTGGATCTCCAGAGCTAAATGTATGAGTGCCTTTAGATTGAGCTGAAGAACCAGGCTCTCTAGCTGACACTTGTTATGGTCCATGTCATCTGTGAATTATCCACAGCGGGGGACACCTGACAGTGACTCTTTACTTGGTCCAGTAATAGCAAACCAAATAGGCCTGATCCTTCATGAGTGTGCAAGGCATTGGAGAAAGCACTAGCAGTGTTCCCACCCCCATCTTGCACACGGGTGCCAGAAACAGGAACAGTTGTAGCCTTTTGGCTCCAGCATTTTGTGTATGCACACCTCTCAGTGGCTTCGACAGGAGTTGCATTCACAGTAGTAATAAGGGCCCAGATCCACAAAGGTACTTGGCCATCTAAAATCCCAGTTTTAGTCTCCGGTGCAAGCCACAAAACTCCCGCTCAACTGCCGCCTACATTTTCAGAGTAAAAATTCCCTAGATGCCTAAATATCTGCCTCTGAGCATGCACACTACTGCCTTACTCTAGGCATCTGGATGTCTATCTCCCACCTATGCCCCAGAGTGATCCACGAACCTGGGAAAGACAGGCTGGCAAATGTCTTTCTTGCCTGTGGAGCCTGATCTGGTGGGCATGTTCAGAGTCATAGAGGTTACAGTGTGAAGGGGCCACCCGATCATCTAGTCTGACCTCCTGTCTATCGCAGGTGACCAACACTACCTGCACACTAAGGCTAACACCTGAAATTAGACTAAAGTATTACAGCCCACAGGAGAATAGACTATTGGGATTGGAGGGACCAAGAGGCAGCAATGCCTGAGGCCCCTGCAATGGCAGAGAATTGATGCAGTGAGCTATATACCCAGATAATCCTGGCTAGTGACCCGCATCCCCACACTGCAGAGGAAAGGGAGCCTCCCCCAAGATCACTGACAATCTGACCTAAGGGAAAATTCCTTCCTGACCCCACCTGTGGTGATCAGTTAGACTCTGAGCATGTGGGCAAGAACCGGATAGCCAAGCACCTGAGAGAGAGAGAATGCTCCATGCCATTTCAGAGCTCTGGTCTTGCCCGTTCAATGTCCCATTTCCAACCATGGCCATCCTTGCTGCTTCAGAGGAAGGAGATTAAAGAAAAAAACCTCCCAGAATACACTTAGGTATGTGTGTGGCAGGGGTGTGGGGGGAAACCCTTTCCCTGTCAGCTCAGGCCCCATTCAAAATCTGACCAGAGGAAGAGGTGCCCACCTTATAACTCCGTGGTTAGAGCACTCACCAGGGATATGGGAAATCCAGGCTCTATTCATCTTCTTCCTGAGAGAGAGAGAGGATGTGAGCAGAGGCCTCCTGCCTCTCTGTTGAATTCTCCAACCACGGAGCTGTAGGCTCTTCTAACCCGAGACTCTCTCTCGCTTTCCCACAGTGAATAAATATTGATCGACTCATTGGGCCAAAGGCAGAGCGAGAATGACTCTGCAGCTTGGGGTTCAGGACACCCACCTGTGAAGTAGGAGATCTAGGAGCCCCATGACTGTTTAATTGTTCATGCAAAGTGGACCTACTTCATCAAAAGAGATTGAGGGAGCCCCCCATCAGAATAGCCCATAGCTCAGTGAATTTGCCTGAGATGTGGGAGCCCCCCTCCCCCTGAGGTGGAGGGAGGAATTGAACCTGGAGCTTCCACATCCCCGGTGATGCTCCAACCACTGAGCTAAAAGTTCTAGACTCATAGACTTTAAGGTCAGAAGGGATCATTGTGATCATCTAGTCTGACCTCCTGCACAATGCAGGCCACAGAATCTCACCCACCCACTCCTGCAATAATCCTCTCACCTATGTCTCAGCTATTGAAGTCCTCAAATCATGGTTTAAAGACTTCAAGATGCAGAGAATCCTCCAGCAAGTGACCTGTCCCCCGTGCTGCAGAGGCAGGCGAGAAAGCTCCAGGGCCTCTGCCGATCTACCCTGGAGGAAAATTCCTTCCCGACCTCAAATATGGCGATCAGCTGAACCCTGAGCATGTGGGCAAGACTCACCAGCCAGACACCCAGGAAAAAGTTCTCTGTAGTAACTTCTAACATCCCATCACCGCCATTGGGCCTATTTACCACTGATAGTCAAGGGTGGGCTCTTCCTCCTCAGGCAGGTGCTTGGTATCATGTGAGGCAGGCAGCTAAGTCATTCTTGATGCAGACACCTCAGGCGTCTAAGCCACCTGACTCCCAGAGAAGGATTGCCCCTTGTGGATCGCAAAGAGAGAAGGGCACTTTCCTGCAGGCCGGATTTAGGCACCTAAATCTGTGTGAGGGGTGGGGCTTAGTACACGGCCTCTTGTCAGAATCTCCCATTACCTCGCTGAGGCAGTTCTCAGCTCAGCCTGCTGGCTTTTGTGGCTCACATTCTAAGGCGACTCTGTCTCCCTATTCATTGTACAGGGAGACTCGGCACCTAACTTGGCATTGGGGATCGCAGCATTGTTCCACTGATTCCCCAGGCACCTAAGTCCCTTTGTGGATCTGATCCATGAAGTTCAGTCCCCTAGCACACAAGATGTGAGGGAGTCTAGTAATGAGCCCCTGCAGGGAGGGACAAATGAGGGCAGAGCTACAGTTTGTCCACCTGCACAGTATCCTGGGGAGTTAAGCAGTTACAAAACGAAGCACACACTAAACCTTGCTAAAGGTGTGGCAGATGCTGTCCTGTTTGCTTCACAGCCTGCTGTGGCTCCAACTCATCAGTGCCCACACTGGGCTGGTACTTGTAACTATAATCCAGCCCATAATGGTTCTGATCTTGGAAACTTTTAATACAAGGCTCACACTTTAAAAGTAATAACTGACAATAATCCACTGGGAGGTTTAGAAATGTGCCTGGAGAATGTAAAATACTCTACCAATCATATCTGTGTTATTTAATGGAGAGCTATGATAATTTAGTTGGCAGGAATGCCATGCAATAGTCCATAGTAAATTCACTGGAGAATGGGAGACCAAAGGCAGGATATATACCACTGCAGGGGCTCTGAGGGTCCTAAATTTATCTTTTCTTGTAACACTAAAGAGGTTTCTCAACTCATTTTCCATTCTAAAGCCTAAATTTTCAAGACTGAATAAACCATCCCTCGTAAATTTACTGTGTCAAACAAGGAAGCGAGGGTATGTGCATGAAATATAGATTTAATAAATATTCCACAAATATGAGGAAACTGTTGATATATGTCTAGTCCTACCAGTATCCCATCACAGACCCTTTGACAGGGCTGACTGGTAATGTGATATTCCATTTTGTTGGGACTGCTGAGAGCATCCTCTCTCATAATATTTCAGAGCTCCTACTCCCTAATGAGACCAGGATGTGCCCAGATCCATAAATATGAAAACTAACAGGGTAAAAAGGGCCTAGTCAAACTTCTTTCTGCACCTCACCGGGTGGAGTTGAGTTAAGTTCCAGGGGGTAAATGTTAAGCCTTTTTTTTTCTGTTATCCAAACTGGTTTGGTCACCCCTAGTCTAATGCTTTACTGTGAGTAAGATTGCAAGTCAATACTTCAACTTGTGCAGCTTAATGTGAATAAAGGTATCACAATCGGGCATTCTGCTTCTTAGACTTCCACAGAGCCACCATTCCCACTCTATTAATCTACTTATTCCTCCCCACATCGCTAAAGGGGGGATCTGATAGAGGTCTAAAAATCATGAATGGTGTGAAGAAAGTGAACAGGAAAGTGTTGTTTACCCCCTTCACGTAACGCAAGAGCCAGGAGTCATCCAATGAAATTAATAGGCAGCAGTTTTTAAATAAACGAAGTACTTTTTCGCAAAATGAACATCAACCATGGAACTCGTTGCGAGGGGGTGTTGTGAAAGCCAAAAGTATAACTGGTTTGAAAAAAAAAGAATTTGTTAAGTTCATGGAGGATAGGTCCAACAAAGGCTATTAGCTCAACTCATCAGGGAAACAACCCCTGGCTCTGGGTGTCCCTAAATCTCTGACTTCCAGAAGATGTGATTCAATGACAGGGGATGGATCACTCAATAATTGCCCTGATATATTCCTTTCCTCTGAGATACCCAACACTGGACACTGTCAGAAGACAGTATACTGCTCTAGATGGACCATTCATCTGCCCTAGTATGACCGTTCTTCTGTCCATGGTAACTGAACACTCCCTAAAAGTAAGACTGATACCAAATATTTTGTGTCTCTCTCTTCCTTCCCAGTCTGAAAGACTTGAGAGCTAAGCTATTATTGAAAATGTATTATTATTTTATTGACTATTATGGCATGGCAGTGTTGGAATGAGTCAGGTTCTGAGGAGAATTGGGTAAAAATGCAAATTGTTTTTATGGAAAATTTTGAAAACAAAACCATTAGAAAAATTTCCTGCGACCTTTTTCAAACTCAAACACACTTACTGAAATTATTTTTTTTCTGAGATTTCGAAAACATGGGGGGGAAAAAAATCACATTTTTGACTTTCTCATGGGGAAAAAATGTATAAGGTCTAGGTGAAAATTTTCCTTGTGGTTGAAAAGTCATTTTTCACTACAATAAATACAAATGTTTACATGAAAAAAAACACAACAATATCCAGCCTTCTCTAGTTCTGAGAAAGATTTGGCAAAGCGTGTGGCTTTGTGAGGAGGTTAATGGTCTCACTTGATGATCTGCCTTGTGGGCAGGTGGCCTATGGATGCGTTTGGTGCAAGCAACTCATGGCCCTCAGAGACAGAGTACCGGCTCTTGAGACCAGAGTGGCTGACCTGGAGGAGCTCAGAGAGACAGAGAGGTACATAGCTGAGGCACACAGTAGAGTGGTCCCATACCCAGACTGACAGCCTCTCTTCTGTTGAGGAGGAAGAATGTCTCAGGGACAGGGCCAGCCCACAACATTTTGCACCTGAGGCAGGGAGCTCAAATGACACCCCACATGCCCCCTCACTTGAGCCAAAACTTTGAAAGGTCTCCATTCTGCCTTCTTCCTATTCTACTTCTCTCATGGTACTGCTCTGCTCAGGGCTGGTGCAAGGATGTTTCGCGCCCTAGGTGAAACTTCCTTGCACCAGCCCTGCGCCCCCCCCCAGCTAATGCTGCCCCCCCAGCAAGCCCCCTGTGGGCCATGGGCGCTCAGCCCGCCCCCCCCACCAGCCGCAAGCGCTCAGCCCCCCCCCCCCAACAAAAGCATTTGGAAAGAGGGTGGTCATCTTATTTGTGCACATATATTCCAGAACAGCCTTTGGAATTGATCCTGCTGAAATGTATCTCGAAAGGGCTTTCAGTTCATCACCTAAATCACTCGTATCAATATTGTGCATGTCATCATGTGTAAACACTGTCTCTAGTGCCCTGCATTGCTGGTGTAGGTCTTCTTCAGGTATACTGAGGAGTTTTGAAATATCATACAACATCCCAAATATACTACTGTGTTCTTGAGCTGCATGAAACATTCTTCAACTGACTGTATTACACAATCTAGCACCTGGTTAAAGAATTCAACTTTGAATTGTTGTTTGGGGTCTCTTATGGGATTATCCCATGCCTTGTAATCAAAATGTCTTCTTCTTCAGTGACTCTTGTATTCTTGAATGGGTGGGAAAATAGCTCCAGTGTGAAGTTCCTCTGCCAACTTCTGTGCACTCTTCAGAATGTTTTGGAATCCCTCATCTGACCAGTAAGACTGTAGGTATGACTTTGCTTTGTCCAGTGGTTCCATTGCTCCAGATATATCAAGGTCAACACCTTGGAGTCTCTTGCTTACAACACTTATTTCCAACTGTCTGTCATGCCACAACACTAAGCCACACAGAAATTTGAAGTTATGTATGTTTCTGGTGATTCCATTTCCCTCTGCCACTGTTCTCCCATGAACAGTTCCTGTAATAGCATTATCCTCCATAATGGCAAATATGACATCATCTGTCTTCCCAGTTTGGTGTTTGATAGGCTTTATCACCTCCACTCGACTTTCCCATCATGTGGCACTCAGTGGTTTCAGTGTCAGAGAGGATGTTCCCAGATGTTGCTTCAAAATTTGCCATTGATGAGCTGATGCAGAGAAAAACACTAGAAGCTGCAACACTGACCACCAAGTTAGATAAATGAGAACTGCATGGGACAAAAAAAGATTGAGGGTTTAACTCTCAGATTCGTGTCTGCACTCCTCTGTTCTTTCCTCTCATGTTGGCACCCTTATCGTAGCCCTGACCTCTCATGTCAGCTATCGCAATTCCCGTATCTTCCAGCTTTTTGAGAAGCACATTTGTCATACTGTAGTATCATCAATGTCAATAAATTCTAGAAAATGGTCTCTGATAGTCACAATTGCAGGGACATTTTCACTAGGTTCTGTTGTTGTTACAAAATGCACCATTAAGTCATTTGTTCCATATGGCTGATGTCAGGTGTTTAGTCCAGAATAACAGTAATATCTTGCTGATTTCAGATCTGCCACAATCTTCTGACTTTTGTTGCCAGTAACTGTATGATCTCATTTTGAATTGTTTTTCCAAGGTAGTGGTGTGTGTACATTTCTTGAGTGGTGACTCTTCTTAGGTGCTTCTGGAGTACCGCATCAAACTCAGCCATCAGCTCCACAATTTTAAGGACGTTTCCATTGTTTGGCACATACAGCTGATCTGAAGTGCCACACAGTGCTAGGTTTTGGATAGCAAGCATTCTCACAATGGCAATGAGTCTTTTCAGAACATTTTGCCAGTAAAGAGACTCTGATGCAATCTTCTCTTGATGCTGATCATCTATGGTGGCCTTTAACCTTAGTCTCATCTCAAGCTCTTTCCACCTATGGAATGCTCTCTGATGATTTGCTGCCTTCTCATGGCATGCCAGATTTTTAGCCAGATTTTTCCAGTCCTTTGTTCCTGTAGAACCCAGTGTGGCTGGAACATTAGACTGGAAGAGTTTGCAACAAAAACAGTATGCAGGGTTTTTAAGTACATAAGCCACGGCCTCTCCACTTTGTCACCATTAGGGATTTCATGCCAGTAATGCATTAGATGGAAACGTCTATTTTCATTGTCTTTGGGGAACATGAAGTTTTTCACTTGCTGTGGCCCATGCAGTATAAGTCGTCCCTCAGGCTACTGCTCAAGTGGGTCCACAGTCCTGGATCATGTAGACTTAAGGAACTAAACTCAGCAGCAGCTGTTTCTTGCACCTCCACCCTGTTTGAGGAGCTTGGCCCCACCCTGCGGTGCAAGCACATGAGATTAAGAGTTACCGTGATGGTGGAGAAGCGGGTGGCTATTGCAGTCTGGAAGCTGGCAACTCCGATCGGTCGCTAACCAGTTTGGAGTGGGAAAGTCGACCGTCTTCTCTGATCTACACTTTTCTTCAGGAATGTGCATGGTTACATCCATTTGAGATGGAGATATGGATGCCGCAGTAGCTGCCAGGTCACTTGCACTCTGACTAACTGGAAGATCAGGCATCTCCTCACCACTCACATCCTCACTGGGGCCGGAAGGCTCACTGTGAACATTTGTGTCTATGTATCTCAGGAGAGCTCCTTCCTGCTTAGATAGAAAAGCTTCCTTTGCTTTCTTTCTTTTTCTGAATGCTGCCCCAGAGGGGCGTTTTCTTCTTTCATTCATGACTGCTGTTCTGTGCCAGCTATAGTGGCTCTCAACACTCAGTTGAGGGGGATGAATAAGCAGGCTGGTAGCATGACCTGACTGAGGGAAGATATCAACATCTTAAGGGCCTATCTGGCTCCCACTACTTCAGTTGACTGCCTGTTCTCCTCAAGTGGGTTATGGGAAGCAGCAGGAAACAGGAAGCTCCCTGAGAAGCTGGTGATAATCAGTCCAGGCTCCTGGGGGTGCTAGAAAGGTACATAAGAGGCTCCTCCTCCTCTCTCTCCCTGCAGCTCCTGCTGCTTTCTGTTATTCCCTCTCACCTTTTCTCCTGCTTGCCTGTCATGTCTCTTGTGCCCTCCTTCCTCCAAAAGAGCACTCCCCCATCTCTGTGCATCTAGAGCAGAGAGAATACATATGCACCAGCAGCAAAGACAATTTTGTACACTCTGGGTCCTAGTGGTGCCCCCACAGTCTGACACCGAGGCGGCTGCCTCAGTTCACCTCATGGTAAGGCCAGCCCTGCTCAGGGAAGGAGAACATCAACCTGGAGTGGAGGGAAAAAAATCCTATAGTTGGGACCCTCATTCCAGATGATTTCCTGGTATTCTTTCACACTAAGGATACCACTCCAGGCGATGGGACCTCAATTATTAGGAAGAGACAGGAAATAATAACGGGGGGATTGATTATTAATAGGGCCCTACCAATTTCCCAGTCCATTTTGGTGAATTTCATGGTCATAGGATTTTTAAAATTGTGAAGTTCATGATTTCAGACATTTAAATCTGAAATGTCACTGTGTTGTAACTGTAGGGGTGCTGACCCGAAAAGGAGTTGTGGGGGGGGGGTGTCACAAACTTATTGTAGGGGAGGTCGTGATATCACCACCTTTACTTCTGTGCTGCTGCTGGAAGCAGCGCTGCCTTCAGAGCTGGGCGGCCAGAGAGTGGTGGCTGCTGGCCAGGGTCCCAGCTCTGAAGGCAGCAGTACAGACATAAGGGTGGATGGTACGGTATCGCCACCCTTACTTCAGCGCTGCTGCTGCCAGGGCACTGCCTTCAGAGCTGAGTGCCCGGGCAACCGCCGCTGCTCTACGGCCACCCAGCTCTGCAGGCAGTCCAGAAATAAGGGTGGCAATGCCACGACCCTCCTACAATAACCTTGCAATCCCCCTAAAATAGCTTTGCAACTCCCCCACAACCCTCTTTTGGGTCAGGACCTCCAGTTTGAGTAATGCCAGTCTCCCCCTGTGAAATCCGTATAGTATAGAGTAAAAGCACACAAAAATACAGATTACACAGGGGCAGACCATTTAATGGGTACTGTGGCAAGGCTCGGACTCACCCGGCAGCGCCTCCTGCTGGTCTCTCCAGGGAATTAGCTCACCAGCCTCTGGAGCGCCCTCTGTTGGCCGGGGATCCGGCTGCCCACTCTCTGGCCCGTGTCCCTCCCAGGACCCAGTGCCCTTTTAACTGGGGTGCTGCCCCCTGGCAGTACCCCTAGATCTGGGTCTCCCCTCCCCAGGGGAACCCCCAACCCACTATCCCCACCTCGCCTCAGTCGTAGGCTACTGCCAGTCACCAGCTAGCCCCCGCGCCCTGGGGGAGACTGCAGTATAAGCCACTCATCACAGGCAAAGGGGGTTTGGACCTGCTGCCTCGGCCTACCCGTGGGCTGCCCCCTGCAACCCCTGTACCCAGTTGGCCACAGCCTGGGGTTTTCCTAGGCTGGAGCTCCCCAGCTCCCTTAGCCTTTCCCCAGCCCTGCTCCACTCAAGGTACCCTGCTTAGCCTTGCAACCAGGCCCTTCTCCCTCTAAAGGCAGAGAGAGAGAGTGTCTCCTCCAGGCACACTGCCTTCTTATAAGGGCCAGCTGGGCCCTGATTAAACTGGCCCCAGCTGTGGCTGCCTTGCTCATCAGCCCAGCTTCTGCGCCTCAGCCCTCTCCCAGGGCTATTTCCAACCCCTTAGGGCAGGAGCGGGGTTCCACCCCGCTACAGGTACATGAGGCATTTTTCATGGCCATGAATTTGGTAGGGCCCTAATTATTAGAAAAGTAGATAGTTGGGTTTGTGATGACCAGGGGAACCGCATGGTGAATTGCCTTCCTGGTGCAAAGGTTGCACACCTCTTGAAATATTTATATAGACTTGTGTGCAGTACTGGGGAGGAGCTGGTGGTTGTGGTAAATGTAGGTATCAGTGACATAGGGAAAGGTAGGAGAGAGGTCCTGGGGAATAAATTTAGGCTAGGTAAAAGATTAAAGTCCGGGACTTCCATCGTAGTAGTTCCTGAAGTGCTTCTAGTTCCATGTGCAGGGCCAGTTTGACAGGCAGAATTACAGAGTCTCAATGCGTGGATGAAATAATGGTGTTTAGAGGAAGGATTTAGGCTTATTAGGACCTTGGGACCCTTTGGGAAAAGGAGGAGCCTGTATAGGAAGGGTGGGCTCCACCTAAACCAAAATGGAACTAAATTGTTGGTACGCAACATTTAAAACATCGTAGAAGAATTTTTAGACAAAGGGTCGGGGGAAGGCCAATAGGAGGAGCACATGGTTTAGACAGAGACATCCCTTGGGGAGGATTTCTTAAAGGGGATTCTCAATGTCCTAGAAAAGAGAAGATGATAGAAGTAGATAAAGTAAAGTTAGGAACTGAAGAGAAACAGTTAAACAAATGAGCCCCAGTCTATTACATCACATATAGGCAGACAACTAAATATTGACAAATTTCATAGGCGCTTGTATACAAGTGCTAGAATACTAAGATGGGTAAACTAAATACTAAGATGGGTAAACTTGAGTTCCTGGTATTAAATGAGGATATTGATATGATAAGCATGACAGAAACTTGGGGGGAACGATGACAATTAATGGGACACAATAATACCAGGGTACAAAGATATCTAGGAATGACAGAGTAGTTTGTGCTGGTGGGGGATCGGCACTGTGACAAAAAGCATAGAGGCAAATATTGTAAAATTCTTAAATGAATCAAACTGTACCAAAGAATCTCTATGGATAGAAATTCCATGCTTGAATAATAAGAGTATAGTAGTAGGAATATATTAACGAGTACCTGACTGTTACCCGCACAATTTAGGGCACCCCACCTTTACACTACCGTGGGTTCAAGGCATAAACTGGTTAATTTAGGCACCCACCCTTACCCATCCTGGGCTCAGGGTGAAACTTGGTCAATTTAAGTACCCACACTTGCCCATCCTGGGCTTAGGGCGTAACCTTCTGCAGGCATAGGTGCTGGAACTCACCCTCTGGCTTGAAGTGGTTTCCATTATGCACAGCATTTACAGTTTGGTTCAATGGCTCCCACCACCCCCCTCCCCCCACTATACAAATTGTTCCAGGACCCTTGTCTACAGGTTTGCGGGATCTCTTCCCAGTGAAAGAGCCTTATGCAATAATATCCTTAACCTCTATTTATTAACATTTACCAAAGCAGAATATACATGCTAAGCATACCATGCTCATCACTTCCAATAAGGCAGACAAACTTTTCTTTGGTGGCCAGTCAAAATTAGATTGCCTGGGGTATGGTTGGCAGGTGCAGAGGTCTTGCAGATCTAATCTTAGGGCTGTGTCCTGGAGTTAGGTTCCAAAGAACTTCCTTTTGCACCCCAGTTGATATAGTTAAAACTTGGGTGCTATTTAGTTATAACTTAACCAATCATTTAAAACTAGAGTGCCATAAAGTAGTATTTTCACCAATCGTAGCCCATTACGAAACAATTCTTTAGCCCATCAGACTCCATCACATTAGTTGATTTAAACCTTGCCAAATTAGTCATGCAACAGACAGAAGCAATTAAAGAATCAGACAGAGACCATCCCGATAAACAATAGAGAAGTAGGGACCATAAAGGCCAAACAATAGAGAAGTATAGATTTCACAGTCACAACTGTTGATAAGTGGTTTCTTGCCAGACAGAATGCTATCGAAGTTTTCTTTAAACTTCTTAGGGTCTGTTTCTTTGTCTGGTGATGGTGGGTACTATTAGGACAGGAGTGCCTTCTTAGCAGCCCAATAAATACTCTGTCTTCTGCTTTTACTGCAGAAAAAGCCCTCAGACCTTACATGACCAGGATGGTGATGGTGATTGTGAACTGCTCATGGAGATTAGAGAGGCTACAAAAACAGAGAACTAATTAATAATAGGGGATTTCAACTAGTCCATACTGATTGCGCGCACATCACTTCAGGACAAGATTCAAATATAAAATTTCTAGACACCATTTCTGACTGCTTCTTGGAGCAGCACATTCTGGAACCCACCAGGGGAGATGCAATTCTTGATTTATTCCTAATTCACACACAGTATTTGGCCCAGGAGGTGAATATAGCTGACTCACTCGGTAATAGCAACCATAATGTCATTCAGTTTAACATTCTTAAGGGAGAGGGAATGTCAGAGAAAACCACCACTAATTAACTTCAAAAAGCAGAACTACATAAAAATGAGGAAGCTAGTTAAACAGAAAATAAAAGGAACAGTCACAAGAGTGAGATGCCTGCAAGCTGCATGGAAACTTTCAAAAACCACCACAATAGAGGCCCAAACTCAATGTATGCTCAATTTTACTCTCCTTCTCAAAAAATGTTGCCATGGGTAAACAACAGAGTAAAAGAGGCTGTTAGAGACAAAAAGGCATACTTTAAAAATTGGAAGTCAAATCCTACTACAGAAAATGGACAGGAGCATAAACTCTGGCAAGTTAAGAACATAAGAATAGCTGTACTGGGTCAGACCAAAGGTCCATCCAGCCCAGTATCCTGTCCACCAATGGTGGCCACTGTCAGGTGCCCCAGAGTGAGTGGACCTAACAGGCAGTGATTGAGTGATCTCTTTCCTGCCATCCATCACCCCTCTCTGACAAACAGAGGCTAAGGACACCATTTCTTACCCATCCTGGTTAATAGCCATTAATGGACTTTATCTCCATAAATTTATCCAGTTCTCTTTTAAACCCTGTTATAGTCCTAGCCTTCACAACCTCCTCAGGCAAGGAGTTCCATAGGTTGACTGTGCACTGTGTGAAGAAGAACTTCCTTTTATTTCTTTTAAACCTGCTGCCCACTAATTTCATTGGGTGGCCCCTAGTTCTTCTATTATGGGAACAAGTAAATAACTTTTCCTTATTCACTTCCTCCACACCACTCATAATTTTATATACCTCTATCATATCCCCCCTTAGTCTCCTCTTTTCCAAGCTAAAAAGTCCTAGCATCTTTAATCACTCCTCATATGGGACCTGTTCCAGACCCCTAATCATTTTAGTTGCCCTTCTCTGAACCTTTTCTAATGCCAGTATATCCTTTTTGAGATGAGGAGACCACATTTGTACGCAGTATTCAAGATGTGGGTGCACCATGGATTTTTATAAGGGCAGTAAGATATTCTCCGTCTTATTCTCTATCCCTTTTTTAATGATTCCTAACATCCTGTTTGCTTTTTTGACTGCCACTGCGCACTGCATGGACGTCTTCAGAGAACTATCCAAAAAAAGATCTTGGAGAACTATCCACAATGACTCCAAGATCTTTTTCCTGATTAGTTGTAGCTAAATTAGCCCCATCATATTGTATGTATAGTTGGGTTTCTTTTTTCCAATATGTATTACTTTACATTTATCCACATTAAATTTCATTTGCCATTTTGTTGCCCAATCATTTAGTTTTATGAGATCTCTTTGAAGTTCTTTGCAGTCTGCTTTGGTCTTAACTATCTTGAGCAGTTTAGTATCATCTGCAAACTTTGCCACCTCAATATTTACCCCTTCTTCCAAATCATTTATGAATAAGTTGCATAGGATTGGTCCTACGACTGACCTTTGGGGAACACCACTAGAAACCCCTCTCCATTCTGAAAATTTACCATTTATTCCTACCCTTTGTTCCCTGTCTTTTAACCAGTTCTCAATCCATGAAAGGATCTTCCCTCTTATCCCATGGCTACTTAATTTACATAAGAGCCTTTGGTGAGGGACCTTGTCAAAGGCTTTCTGGATGTCTAAATACACTATGTCTACTGGATCCCCCTTGTCCACATGTTTGTTGACCCCTTCAAAGAACTCCAATATATTAGTAAGGCATGATTTCCCTTTACAGAAACCATGTTGACTTTTGCCCAACAATTTCTGTTCTTCTATGTGCCTGACAATTTTATTCTTTACTATTATTTCAACTAATTTGCCCAGTATGGATGTTAGACTTACCGGTCTGTAATTGCCGGGATCACCTCTATAGCCCTTTTTAAATATTGGCGTTACATTAGCGTTCCTCCAGTCATTGGGTACAGAAGCTGATTTAAAGGACAGGTTACAAACCCTAGTTAATAGTTCTGCAATTTCACATTTGAGTTCTTTCAGAACTCTTGGGTTAAGTGTAAAAGTATATATTCGGAAGGCTAAACCAGAATTTGAAGAACAACTAGCAAAAGACACAAAAACGAACAGCAAACATTTTGTAAGTATATCAGAAGCAGAAGCCTTCCAAACACAGTGGGACCACTGGACGATCAAGCTGCTAAAGGAGCATTCAAGGAAGACAAGTCTGCTGTGGAAAAGCTAAATGAATTATTTTCATTGGTCTTCACTGTAGAGGCTGTGAGGGAGAATCACCCACCCACCATTTTTTTTAGGTAAGAAATCTGAGAAACTGTCCCAGATTCAGGTTTTGGAACAAACTGATAAATTTAACAGTAGTAAGTAACCAGGACCAGATGGTATTCATCCAAGAGTCCTGAAGAAACTCAAATATGAAACTGCAGAACTACTAAGTGTGGTATGTAGCCTATCTCTTAAATCAGCCTCTGTACCAGATGACTGGTGGTAGAAGGCACATTTTTAAAAAGGTTCCAGAGGAGATCCTGGCAATTACAGGCCAGTAAGCCTAACTTCTGTACAAGTCAAATTGGTTGAAAATATAGTAAAGGAAAGAATGATCAGACACACAATATGTGAAAGAATAGTCAAGACGGCTTTTGTAAAGGGAAACTTGCCTCAATCTGGGGCTGTTTCACCTTTCCAAATATCTAGTGATTGTTGGCAAACGATGGAAGGGACGTTTAAAAAGTGACCATGTTCTGATTAATGACATGATGGATTCCTGATCCGGCTTGACCCTGCACTTGACTCAGCGGAGATATATCTGTGGAAAGGTTATCGTCAAAGTGAGATGCCAAATGAGCTCACCAGGAATGAATAAAACAGTATGTCATCTCAAAAGACCAGTAATGATTTAGCATCAGAACACTACTGAGTATCCCTGTTCATTATACCTTCAGTAAGAACAGATTCTGTATAGCAAAGGTCGTTTCTTATTAAGTAGCCCCTGTGAAGGCCAGTAAAGCAAATCTATCTTCTATAAATAAACTGCACATTAAAATAAAATATTGTAACTTTATCTGTGCATTATGAGGGATACATTTCTTATTTACAAGGCCATTTTTCCCCTGGAATGTAGACAGTGAAGGTTCTACAATTTGTAATATACTTGCAGCGTAATTGATACTTTTTTCTGTGTTAAGAATATTAAACAACGTGTCTCCAGGTCACTGTTGATTTTTATTTTAACATTTTTGGGGTTTTTTAAAATAATTGATGAAGGGTTTTATTTTAGTTTTTCCAGAATGACTGTGAAGTACAATATTCAGCATAGATTCAAAGGCAGATGGTATTTTTAAGACACCTGAGATGGATAGATAGCTCTGGGTGCCTCCTGTACCAGGAAGATTGAAGGTTAAATAAGAAAGAAATATGGAGGGTTAAATAAATAAATAAATAAAACAATGATTAGGGTCAGGAGACACCCATCCATGAGGAAAGATTTTAAAGAGGAAAAAATAGGTTGATTAAATAATGGCTAAAAGGTAGATATGATAACAGTCTGCATATATTATACCTTTTGTGAACTCCTATTGAAGTCAATGGGACTACTTTTGGAGTAAGATGACATCCAACACAAATACAGGTACCAGAAATTGGTTTGTGATAGGGTGTACAAACCCTGCACCAGACAGGAAGGGGTTAAGGAGTTGATATAGGCTTGAGTAGCTCCACCCCTGCCACACCTGCAGGTCATGTCAGGACCGGAGGAAGAGTTAAAACGGGGAGAAGCCCAGCTGCTCTGGAAAAAAAGGATAGACCTTTAGTCCCCTCAACAGATGGGGTGAGGCCTGGTGATGATCCAAAGGTCAGGGCAGTGGTTTAGGATGTCAGAGACCTGGATTCAGATCCCTCCTCCACCATAGACTTCTTGTTTGACCTTGGGCAAGTCATGTAGCCTCTGTGCCTCAGTTCCCCATCTGTAAAATGGGGATAGTAATGTATCATAGCTCTCAGAGGTGTTGTGAGGATAACTATATTAAAGGTTTCCAGTATCAGACAGGTAGCCATGTTAGTCTGGATCTGTAGAAGCGACAAAGGGTCTGTGGCACGTTATAGACTAACAGAGGTATTGAAGCATAAGCTTTCGTGGGTGAATACCCACTTCTTCGGATGCAAGCAGTGGAAATGTCCAGAGGCAGATATAAATATAAATGTACAGGGAAGATTCAGGCTAGAAATAACGAGGTAAGCTTAATCAGGGAGGGTGAGGCCCTCTTCTAGCAGTTGAGGTGTGAACACCAAGGGAGGAGAAACTGCTTTTGTAGTTGGCTAGCCATTCATAGTTTTTGTTTAGTCCTGAGCTGATGGTGTCAAATTTGCAAATGAACTGAAGCTCTACAGTTTCTCTTTGGAGTCTGGTCCTGAAGTTTTTTTGCTGCAGGATGGCTACCTTTAAGTCTGCAATTGTGTGTCCAGGGAGGTTGAAGTGTTCTCCTACAGGCTTTTGTGTATTGCCATTCCTTATATCTGATTTGTGTCCATTTATCCTTTTGCGTAAGGACTGTCCAGTTTGACCGATGTACATAGCAGAGGGGCATTGCTGGTATATTATGGCATATATTACATTGGTGGATGTGCAGGTGAATGAACTGGTGATGGTGTGGCTGATCTGGTTAGGTCCTGTGATGGTGTTCCTGGTGTAGATATGTGGGCAAAGTTGGCATCGAGGTTTGTTGCATGGATTGGTTCCTGAGTTAGAGTTATTATGGTGCGGTGTGTAGTTGCTGGTGAGAATATGCTTCAGGTTGGCGGGTTGTCTGTGAGCGAGGACTGGCCTGCCTCCCAAGGCCTGTGAAAGTGAGGGATCGTTGTTCAGGATGGATTGTAGATCACTGATGATCCGTTGGAGAGGTTTTAGCTGAGGACTGTAAGTGATGGCCAGAGGAGTTCTGTTGGTTTCTTTCTTTGGTTTGTCTTGCAGCAGGAGGCTTCTGGGTACACGTCTGGCCCTGTTGATCTGTTTTCTTATTTCCTCATGTGGGTAGCGTAGTTTTGAGAATGCTTGGTGAAGATCTTGTAGGTGTTGGTCTCTGTCAGAGGGGTTGGAGCAAATACGATTGTACCTCAGTGCTTGGCTGTAGACAATGGATCGTGTGGTGTGTCCGGGATGGAAGCTGGAGGCATGTAGGTAGGCATAGCGGTCAGTGGGTTTTTGGTATAGGGTGGTATTAATTTGACCATTGCTTATTTGCACCGTGGTGTCTAGGAAGTGGACTTCCCGTGTAGACTGGTCCAGGCTGAGGTTGATGGTGGGGTGGAAGCTGTTGAAATCATGGTGGAATTCTTCCAGAGTTTCTTTCCCATGGGTCCAGATGATGAAGATGTCATCAATGTAGCGTAGATAGAGAAGGGGCGTGAGTGGACGAGAACTGAGGAAACGTTGTTCCAGGTCAGCCATAAAGATGTTGGCATATTGTGGGGCCATGCGGGTGCCCATAGCGGTGCCACTGGTCTGGAGGTATATATTGTCACCAAATTTGAAATAATTGTGCGTGAGGATAAAATCACAGAGTTCAGCAACCAGTTGTGCTGTGGCATCATCAGGGATACTGTTCCTGACAGCTTATATTCCATCTGTGTTTGGGATGTTTGTGTAGAGAGCTTCTACATCCATGGTGGCTAGGATGGTGTGTTCTGGAAGATTACCAATGCATTGTAGTTTTCTCAGGAAATCAGTGGTGTCACAAAGATAGCTGGGAGTGCTGGTGGCATAGGGTCTGAGTAGAGAGTCCACATATCTGGACAGTTCTTCAGTGAGAGTGCCAATGCCCGAGATGATGGGGCGTCCAGGATTTCCAGGTTTGTGGATCTCGGGTAGTAGGTAGAATAACCCCGGTCGGGGCTCTAGGGGTATGTTGATTTGTTCCTGTGTTAGTGTAGGGAATGTCCTGAGTAGATGGTGCAGTTTCTTAGTGTATTCCTCAGTGGGATCTGAGGAGAGTGGCCTGTAGAATTTGGTATTGGAGAGTTGTCTGGCAGCCTCCTTTTGGTAGTCAGACCTGTTCATGATGACAACAGCACCTCCCTTATCAGCCTCTTTGATTATAATGTCAGGGTTGTTTCTGAGGCTTTGGATGGCATTGCGTTCTGCACGTCCTTACGCAAAAGGATAAATGGACACAAATCAGATATAAGGAATGGCAATATACAAAAGCCTGTAGGAGAACACTTCAACCTCCCTGGACACACAATTGCAGACCTAAAGGTAGCCATCCTGCAGCAAAAAAACTTCAGGACCAGACTCCAAAGAGAAACTGTAGAGCTTCAGTTCATTTGCAAATTTGACACCATCAGCTCAGGACTAAACAAAAACTATGAATGGCTAGCCAACTACAAAAGCAGTTTCTCCTCCCTTGGTGTTCACACCTCAACTGCTAGAAGAGGGCCTCACCCTCCCTGATTAAGCTTACCTCGTTATTTCTAGCCTGAATCTTCCCTGCACATTTATATTTATATCTGCCTCTGGACATTTCCACTGCTTGCATCCAAAGAAGTGGGTATTCACCCACGAAAGCTTATGCTTCAATACCTCTGTTAGTCTATAAGGTGCCACAGCCCCTATGTCGCTTCTATATTAAAGGTTGTGAAATTCTTTGACATCTACTTATGAAAATTGCTATATACAAAATAAGCATTATTTTAGTCTTCTCTGGCCTATCTGAGAACCTTTAGAGGACACTGAGCTGGTATATATTCCCTAAAGAAAATTTCTGGTGGCTGAGCTACTGAACTGGATTATGGCTTGCCTGAGACCCATGAAAAAAAGAGAGGCTGACAGCTTGTTTAGGACTGTTTTTTCTTGAGTTCTTTATTTTTGCTTCCTCAGAATCCTGGAAGGGGTAAACTGCAGAGATACTCAGCCACAGAACGGAGTACCTGTCCTTTTGCCAGTGATGCTACCTGCCCCAACCTAGAGTATGAGAGTCTTAGGTAGTACATGACCCCGGCACACTCATGGGGGTACGGAAGAGGGATTAGGCCCTTGACTGTGCTGTAAGAAAGAGGAAGGCCTCTTGTGAAGAGGGCCCAAGGAGATAATGAAGTTGGTCAGCAAAACTTTTGGGTTCAACGTCAGGAAAATCTTCCCAATAGGGAGATTATCTATTAGACCGCAAACAGTCTCCCGAAGGAAAATGGCGAAAATCCCATCACTTGACATTTCTAAATGAGAAAGAACAAAGCACTAGTAAATATACATTAGGACGCAGTCCTTTTCTGGACTCCGGCATGTTGTTTATCCCTAAGGTCTAAGTCTGGCATCATTGACATCCGGTGGGGTGATTTCTGTGATTGGAAAGTTAAAATCCCTAATGGCAACCTGTTTCGGAAGGATAGAGTGGGTCAAAGAGGGATGTGGCTGGGCGGGGGGAGGAGGGGAGAGGCTCTGCATTAAGGACACCATTACCTGTTTGAAAGTTATTGATCATTTAGAAGCCTAGGATCTCGAATACACGTGGATCAGTGTTCTAACTAGCAAAGTTCAGGACAGGTACTAACAGAGGGTCTGTTAGAGATCACCCAGTCAACCAGTGAACAGGATGAGTTACTCCTTAAGCACCTGTATGTAATGTAATGTATATATATATATAAGGGCACTTCAGTTTGGGAGAGATATGTTAGAGGTCTCATGCAGCCGGTAGTAAAATGTCATTAGAGTTTCTAAAAATTATAAATGGTAATTTTCTAACACAGAGCGTATTACAGACAACATGAGGTAACTCTACTTTGGACCTCCTTATGATGGATAAGATGAACTAATCACTGGACTAGAAGTTGGTATTTGCATAGGGGCCAATGATCATGACCTGATTACATTCAGTACAGGCAAACATAAAACAATCCCAATCAGTAATAAATATGTATATACATGATGCTTCCAAAGAGCTAGTTTCCCTAAGCTGAAGAAATTTATGAGTGAAATTGGGAGAAAGAATTTAGATGGAGAAATGTGAATGAAAAGTGGAGTTCTTTAAGAAGAGTTTCTTAAATGCTCAAAAGGCCATTATTCCACAGTCAAGAAGACAACTTTAGCTAAAATCCCATCATCATTCAGTGATGAAGGGAAGACAACACTTCGAAATAAAAGGCAATATATAACAAATGGACAAAGGGGAAATATATAGTGAACTATATACATTAGAAGCTATGAAGTGCAGAAAATTGATAAGGGAAGGTAAAGGCATCAGGCAAAACTCCATGACTGGCAGGGTTAAGAACAATAAATAGGAGTTTTTAAAGTATATTAGGAACAGAAGAAATCTGAGTAATGGTATAGGCCCATTACTAAATGGAGATGGTGAAATTGCTACCAATGATGCAGGACAAAGTGGGAGTGTTCAATAAATATTTCTGTTCTGTATTTGGAAAGAAGCAGAATGATGTACTCATGTCATATGAGGATGATGGAAAACTTTCCAGTCCATTAACAACCGAGGAGGATGAACCCAAGAGTCCTGAAAGAGTTGGCTGAGGAGATGTGTAGCTCACTGGTGTTAATTTTGAATAAATCATTTCATTTCAGAGAAATTCCATCAGACTGGTTTTAAAAAGGATGACAACAAATTGGACAGGGTTACAGAAAAGCCCCACAAAACTGATTCAAGGGCTGGAGAAAACATTTTACAGTGAGAGATTTATAGAGCTCAATCTACTCAGATTATCAAAGAAAATTGAGAGGTGATTTGATTAGAGTTTACAAGTACCTTTGTGGGGTGAGGGGGTGAAATACTGAATACAAAAGGACTCTTTAGCCTAATGGGAAGAAAAGATAACAAGAACCATGGTTGGTAGCTGAAGCCAGACAAATCCAAATTAGAAATTAGGCACAATTTTTTAACATTAAGAGTGACTAACCACTGGAATAAACTCCCAAGGGAAGATTCGCCATCTCTGATGTCATCAAATCAAGACTGGATGCTTTTCTGGAAGATACCTGTTATTCAAACGCAAGCTACTGGGCTCCATACAGGGGTACTTGAGTGAAATTTAATTGTCAGCGATAAACAGGAGATCAGACTAGATGATCCCCCTATGAGAGTCATCTTATATTTAATTCTTTCAAGTGGGATTTCTATTTCAACAGGTTCCACTTAACTGAGACAAAGGATTTCAAGTGTAAGACAACAAAATGGTAATTTATTTAAGAACAGCCACTTCTTAAGGGTTGGAGTTAATATAACCTTAGTTATACAGTCTCTCTCCTTATTCCAAACACAAAGTACCCGGACCAACTTCCTTTCCCTTTGCGGTAGAGAAGGGAGAAAGTAGAACACTTCTTACTCTGAAAAGTTAGCATCCCACTGCTGTTTGTATTAAGCTGTTCCACTTGGGTCCGAGTCTTTAACAGCCACGAGTCCTTACTATCCAGTGACTCTTTGATGGCCAATATGAAAGGAGTTGGTGAAACTCTCCAGCTGGTTTCTAATAGACAGGTGCCATCATCAAATCAAAACACTACCAAAAATCACCAGCCTGTTTCCAAACCCACTGAATAGACTTTACATTCATTATAGGTGAAGGTGTCCTTATTTTCCTTAATCTACCATCATCCTGGAGAGGACCGTTAGATCAGTTACAGTGAAGGAATGTGAAGTATACTGACCAGGATTGGCTCTTACTATACAGCATATTGGCAGAACGGCTGAGTGCCTGGGGTAGAAGACAATTGAGTGCGTTTGGCTAGGAAGGATAGATATTTTGCATTTCGAGGGAAGCAACAACAACAAAAATGCCGATTCTTCTTGTTTCATTAAAAGAGCTAAAACAAACAAAGAAAAACCTTCTGCAATATAAATCCTGTCTGAAGAGAATGACAGGGAATGGTGGATTCCATTCATTTGCTTCCAGATGTATTAAAGTTACTTGCCTTCATTGCATACCTGATATAATATTAAAAAAAACCCCACGAACTTGCTTTGATATCGGAATCCCATTTTAAGATACTCTGTTCTGCTGAAGATTTGATCCGAGCACACTGCAAGCTTATGGAAGTAATGTGATATATCGTGAGGTGCTTATTGTAATGCAACGTGACACTGTGATATACAGGAAAGCAAATGATTTTATTTCCCTCTGATTGGAGGATGTCCATTTTCCCTTTTGCAATGTGATCTACATTTATTGTGATGGACGGAAGTGGAGATAGCAACAAAACATTCGCCTTGTTCGCTAACTAGAGGAAAATACAATTGAGTATATAGCCAGGGAGTTTTTCTCCTAAAAAAAATTCTAAGGGTTAAAATTAATGATTGACTTTAATAGTCCTTAAAGCTGGGATGGTGTACAGCTCTGGTAACAGAACCATGTTGGATGTTTGGTTTTGGTTCTTTTCCAAAGCTTACCAGGCTTGTCATCTCCATGTCTCCCATTCATAGAATATCAGGGTTGGAAAGGACCTTAGGAGATCATCTAGTCTAACCCCCTCTGCTCAAAGCAGGACCAACCCCCAATTTTTGCTCCAGATCCCTAAATGGCCCCCTTAAGGATTGAACTCACAACCCTGGGTTTAGCAGGCCAGTGCTCAAACCACTGAGCTATTCCTCCCCGACATATTCCAGTCTAACCAGATCAGTAGTGACAAAAAGATCATGACTCTGCCAATTGTCCAGTGGTGTGAATGAAACAAGTTGATGGATGCCCATGTAGATCTCAGGGTCAGGCACCCACAGCACATAAACCTCCCCAGCCACTGGAATTGGCAACATTCTGTAATGCTTCAAATGACTGACAGAGGCTGAAATATCTTCTCTCCTTTTGCAACAACACCCACATCCCTGAGAAGTACTAGGCACAGGAGACTCACGCAAGCACATTCCAGAAGGCTGGTACCAGAACATCCCCATACCAAGTATGCTGCAAACACACTCCCCAAAGATAACAGGAACAAGTTGACCTCTCTTAAAGATAAGGTCAGGATGACAGGGTGATGAATAGAGATGTTTTGATCAAACAAACATGTATAAGTTAAATGGTGATAACTAACCATGTCAGAGGGGCAATACGTAACTTGTTCGTATCCATGTATAAAGAGTAGTCTCAGAGGGGTATTATATTGGCATATTTATACCTGCCTCTGGATATTTCCACTGCATGCATCTGACGAAGTGGTTATTCACCCATGAAAGCTTATGCTCCAATACCTCTGTAAGTCTATAAGGTGCCACAGGACTCTTTGTCACTTCTTTCAGAGGGGTAAGGTGACCAGATAGCAAGTGTGAAAAATTGGGACAAGAGGTGAGGAGTAACAGGTGCCTATATAAGACAAAGCCCCGAATATTTGGACTGTCCCTATACAATCAGGAATCCGGTCACCCTACAGAGGGGGTGTCTTTGCGGGAATGCAAAGTCCTGCCATTCACTGAGTTGGTCCATTGTCACAGGCATACATGTGTTAGTGTACCTGTAACCGTTGGGCTGGGGCATTAGCACCATACTTCGTCGATGATGAACCTAGCTGGGTGCCTTCACTACAGACCAAGTCTTGTGGTCTTATTGGGCAGTTCAATAGACGTCTCCTGTGTCGGTTATCTGCGCAGAGCTGAGACAGCACACAGCAAGAACACACACACAGACAACAACTAGCTGCAAGAGGGTCCCTCTTGCTCAAGGTTGCTACACATTGGTGGGGAATGGGGTGGGGTGGGGCGGGATTGAGACGATGGACACTGCCAGACCCACTGCCTCAGTGGTTTGAGCATTGGCCTGCTAAACCCAGGGTTGTGAGTTCAATCCTTGAGGGAGCCATTTAGGGATCTAGGGCAAAAATCTATCAGGGGACAGTACTTGGTCCTGCTAGTAAAGGCAGGGGACTGGACTCGATGACCTTTCAAGGTCATTCCTGTTCTAGGAGATTGGCATATCTCCATTTATTTATTTGTATAGCTAAATAAGGGTCTTCAATCTCAAGGGCGACCAATCACCTGGCATGTTTTAACACTTAAATATTGTTAAATTACCTTTGTCTACTTGTGCCAAACCACCAATAAAGAGACAGAGTCCCAGAATGAAGACATGCGCCCAGTAAACAACCGAACATCATGAATGTATTACTGTAAGAGGGTAAAGAGGCACTCCCCTTCTGCTGCTCTGGTACAAACTGTATCCCTCTCTCCCTGAGAGAGGAAACACAATTCTACTTTCTCTCAGAGTTTCTTCCGGAGAAGGGTTGTTTCTGTCTGGGAGAAGCCACGCCCGTTTCGGGGGTGGTCTGTGAATATGTCACATACACACATATCTAGCCAACAGAGAATATATATTATGATGACATAAGTATAAATATTTTCAAAACCAATATGTGACAATCTGAACCCAATCAAAAGTTACACAGTGGCAAATTAAAAATGAAAATATTTTTTTTCTTAATGGAAAATTTTCAAAAAAAACAAAGCACCAAAAATATTTTGATAAACTTTATCACTTGCACGAACAGTTTTGTCAGTTTTTTTAAAAAACCCTATGTTTGGTGCTTTAATTTTGGTGAAAATTTTCCATTTAAAAATATTTTTTATTTTCAGTTTGCCACTATGTTCGTGTTGTCCTGACTCTTTGATTGGGCGTGTGCACACATACATACATGATACGCTCTCTCAAGCTATGTCACATGCTTTTTTTTTTTTTTTTTGGTGTGGTTTGAAAACTTTTTGGTTTTAGAATCCATGAAAAAATTCACAAAATACCAAATAGTCCCCAAACTTCAGAATGGACACATTTTTTATATTTTCAACATTGTCATGAAAAAAAGGAAACTGTTTGACCAGCTCTAGTGGAAAACATTGACCTCTAGTGGATGGAACTAGAGTTGCTCAACTCTGTCTCATAGGCTATATACTGCTAAAAGCTAACGAGCAATCCCATTCAGCTGAAGCACCTTTATTTTTTGTAGAGCAGGAAGATCTGAGTTCTACTACCACTGCCCTGATGCAGTTCTACACCAACAATTACGGATTTGTTATGCCAGTTATAAAAGTGAAAAAATTCACCTGGGAAACACAGCACAGGGAAGCTATGTAGGGCACCATCCTCTTAAAAGTGAACTTTATTATGTCCAATGAATGAAATACTGAACAGCAGGCATATTATTTTTAAAGGGGATATAAAACAATAGTGCAGCACTACCTGATTATATTACAGTATCTATCTTCTCATGTATCAGCAAAAAGTAGCACTGAAGTATACCTAATTATCATATTTACAGTGGTACAGGTAGTAAAACAGTTATGTTTTGCATTGCTCAGGATGTTCAGGGTTGAAATAGATAAACTATGTGGGAGATTAGTAATAGGTAATTATTCTCTACTTACATATTCAGCTCCATATTTCTAAATTAAGGTAAGTGGGAAAAGCTTATAAAATATTCACGGCTCTTTTATCTTCCCCCCTCCCTCTTATTAGAAACTGTGCATGAATTTGCATAGAATAAACTGAGCTCATAAATCAAAGCAGAAACTGCAAGAACACTCTTTGTAAGTTATAATTTAAGGTTAACTATAGCACATTTTGCTTACTGTATTATTAATGACTTGAGTTCACTCATGACAAGATTACATATTAAAAAATGTTGGTAGACAAAACTCCAGTTCATAATCAATTTGCTTCCCACCCTTACCAAGACCTCTTCTTGTGGCAGGTCTGCTGAGGAGAATGGCAGGAGACTGTCTTGGCAAGGAATGTGCTACCAGCACCCTGCTGTGTTATATAGCTCTGGAGTACAGCTGTGTGAAATGAAACAGCCCTGTACAATCTTCTGTACAGGCTTGAAAACTGGCTGTTCTATTCTGTGGCCCCATAAAGACAGCATTGCCCCAGGATTTTGTTCCTACCTTGGCCTGCTGTGTGATCTTCAGTAAGGCACTGTGCTTCACTTTCCCCACCGTGAAAAGTGATTAGAGATGGTGGAAAATTTTCCACTGAAATGTTTTTTCAATGGTAAATATGACAATTTACTGCCATTATTCACCTGTCCATTGGGAAAATCAAAATGAAACATTTAGATTTGAGTTGGGTTGATTCAAAGTGAAATATTGTCATACGAATGTGATAACTTTTGCTTCAGGTCAGTTTGACACTGATCATTATCAGACTGATCTTCCATGGTGCCTTGTGGAGATGTGTTTCCAGTGCCTCACGTCTGTATTCTCTTCTGTGGGCCACAATCCTCGCTGGATTATATCTTCCATGATGTACCATGCTATCCGCTCTGGCTGAACTGCATCATGGGAGTCACATAATGGCCATTCTTGGTGAGAGATGTAGTCTAGCTAAGGAGCTGGAAATTCTGAGTTTCGATTATCTCTAATAAAAATACTTATTTCCTTTGTTGAGAGCTTTGAGACCTATGGATGAGAGGAGCTATGTAAGAACTAGGTATTATTATTTTGTTCAGGTTCTTATATCTGGATAGTGTTGTTAAAATAGCTTGGAGCACAGGGAACATTGCTTTCCCCCACTATCCCACTGCTTCCATTCTCCCTAAACAGTACTCCACACTCCCGAGGAAGTCTCAGGCCAATTTCTGTAACTATCTAAGGTCTTGCCTATACTTGGAGTGATTCAGAAAAAGCTATTCCTGAATCATGCCATGTGTGGACACATATTCTGGAATAAGAATGCCTTGTTCCTGTTAAGCTTAACCACTTTCAAAGTCATGTCACCTCTTAATTATCTTCTCTAATGAGGAAGGGTCCAATTTTTCACTTTTCAGGAAATGTTACTGAAATCAGACCTGTCTCATGGAACTTTCCATTTTGATGAGTGAGCCATTTTTCACTGAGGAAAAAAAAATTGAATGAAAACTTTCGCCCTGCTCTAGTAAGGGGTGCAGAATCAGGGGTCCATGAAACAAACTAGCAAACAAGATCCACTGTGGATTTGCTCTTTGAGGAAGTTGCATAGAATCATCTAGATCAGTGGTTCTCAACTGTGGTCCACCGCTGGGCCGGTTTGTTTATGTGCCGCGTCTGCAGGTTCGACCGGTTGCAGCTTCCACTAGCCACAGTTCACCACTCCAGGCCAATGGGGGCTGAGGGATGCAGCGGACAGCACATCCCTCAGCCTGCACCATGTCCCGCAGCCCACATTGGCCTGGAGCGGCGAACCGAAGCCAGTGGGAGCCACGACCGGCCGAACCTGCGGACGCAGCAGGTCAACAAACCGGCCCGGCACGCCAGGGGCTTTCCCTGAAGATGTGGTGGACCACAGTTGAGATCTACTGATCTAGTGGCTCAATCCCATATTTTTTGTGCATCAAAACTTTGACTGGAGTGCACAAAATGTGCAACGTTTAGGTCTAATGTTGTTGAAGTAAAAAGAGTTTTAAATCTTAGCATGTCGTCTAGTTTTCGGTCTTTATTTCAACTGTTTAACACATGAACCAGTATTCTTTACTCATACTAGTAGCCCTTAGTCACATGAGCATTCCTGTTGACTTTAAATGGCACTGTTAAATTGAGATCAAGGCTGTTTAGATAAAGCTTGCATGGAACAACCCCCTTCTTTGTGTTGGTGTCAAGTTCACCTGCTCTTACCTCCTTGTGTCTTTTGGGGGAGGAATAAGTTCCAGATCTGAAATGAAGTAAAAAATGTATTAATGTATCAAGTCCAGTGGTTTCCCTGGCTCCTTCCACTAGGTTACCACTGAGTGACAGCTTCAGCCCGTTAGTGATTGGCAGCTTTTTCCTATGACAAACATAGATTTAGATTTGACATCTTGCCAGTGTTATCTGAGCTTCCCAAAGATAACAGAATCCAGCCTCTGATTCAGCATGCTGCAGTTCTATGTATATTGCTGTAGCCACAATGCTGTATGCTGTGGCCACAATAACGCTGAGGCTGTTCTATGTTGTACCAAGGGCACAGCCAATCTTGGGATTGGAGAGGAGGAAACATGGCTTTGACCTCTATACCCCTTTTCCCCATGCCCAGCCATTCTGAGCAAACCTCAGCCACAGCTGGGGATCGAGCTCCTAAATTGCATTTGTAATGTTTGTTAAGGGCACCTAGAGCTAGGGTGACCAGATAGCAAGTGTGAAAAACTGGGTGGGGGGTAATAGGTGCCTATATAAGAGAGAGCCCCAAATATCGGGACTGTCCCTATGAAATTGGGACATCGGGTCACTCTACCTAGAGCACAAAAGAGATCCCCTGTTATTTTGCTTTTTAAATAGTACAAATGAAAATACAGCAATCCATATAGAGCTGGAAACTGAAGGCCTGATTCTCAGCTGCTTTGCATGTTGTGTGGTCAGTCACATCTGTGCAAAGTGGCCGTAGTGCAATGCCAAGTCAGGTGCAAATGGTGACAGAAGGTGCAAAGAAGTGGAATCAGGTGTAGCATCTGGGAGTGCTGTGTCCCAATCCCATGGTGTAACCATCAGACCATATTTCTCAGTAGCTCATCATGCATTTTCTCTTAGGCCCTGGAAACTCTCATTGAAGGTGATGGGAGGGTCAGGTGCTCAGCACCTTTCAGGATTTGTTCTTAGAGCGTTTAGTAAAGTAATAACAGATAATATGGGACCCAAGCATGCAAAATGCTTAGCACCTGTTAGGAGGTGCTAAGTACCATCTGTTCTGATTGTTACCAAAGGGATTTGTGGTCACCCAATACCTTGCTGGATCAATTCCATGGGTCCAGAGAGGGTAGAAGAAGGTCCTCAGATTATTACACTGGTTTCTAGAGACTGAGGAGTGAATGAACACTAGGCTTCTTTTTATGGAAGGAAACTGATACTGCTTGAAGTCTTGGATGAAGTAGAAGACAGTGAACGTCTCTCTCTCTCTCTCTCTCTGTCAATCTCTTTTTCTCCCTGAGACATAGCTGCTCCGGGAAAAGGAAGATTGCATTTTGTTGACTTCATTGTTTATAAGAAGCTGTCGGGATTAATCAGTGGTTAAGGCCAGCAGAATGAAAACGGTTTGCACTTTCCATTTTAAATGTGAGAGAAGCAAATAATCTATGCAGTGGCTCCCCTCACAAGCATTCCTTTTGTTGCAATGCCTTCTGGCTCCAGGACCAGGAGAGCATGTGACACCCAGGTGCTTCATTGACAGTAACTCCAGCAACACAACTGTCTGTCTCTCAAAGCCAGGGCCGGTGGGAAACTCACATTCTAGGCCTGCAAAAAAGATCACACAAAATCATGTGGCTTGAAAAACTAATGGTGGAAAATTGAAAGTTTTAATTTCAATGAAAAATATCTGAACAAAAATGTTTTTGTTACCCATTCGTTTTGAACTGCCATTTTCATTTTACGTTGTTTTTCTAAAAGCAAAATGCAACTAATGTGAACAGTGTCTTTTTTTTTCAAATTGGTTTTGTCAAAATATTGAAAACATAGTTCTAATAGCTTTTTTGTGAAACATTTTGTGGTTTTGATGGGAAAAATCCAGTAAAAAAAAATTGGCTGGATGTACTCAAAACCTAGATTTCTTGCTGCTGGCTTGCAGGTCACAAGGTAGAAAGTGGATTTCTGATGTGGTTGTCTCAAATGACCAACTCTGTCTTACAAAATAAATAAATAAATAAATAAACAAACAACCTAAGATTGCAAATTTAGGAAACAGTTCATTTAAACTGATGTGGCATGCATCTTCTGTAACTGCCAGTAGAGTAAAATCTGCACAGCTGAATTAGATCTTCATGACATTGAGAAGAATGAATTTCACAGAGCATTCTTCTCTTCACCTTTTCCAGTTTTTTATTATTAGAGCTAATTGAAAATCAGAATCCTTGGAATGAATGACTTTACTGGGTGGGGGGCGCCTTACAATTAAAGGTGTTTGTTGGAATGTAGTTGATGCAGAAATCAATGGATTATTGAAAGTTAGACATCAACCGGGACTCAAGGGGGGATACTTTGAAGAACTAGATTGTATAGTGTGGCTTAGATTGTATGTATGTCAACCTAAAAAGAAAGCAGGAGAATCAAAAAGGAAAACTGGTTCTTGCAAACTAACTTGAAACAGCATGCAGGAAATGAATAAGGGTTTCTCAGGTAGTAATTATAATAATTAATAAGAAAAAAAAAGCTGTGCATAAGGATTCCAAGGGCTAAAATGAAACAAACTGATCTCACTAAAACAGAAAAAAGCTTTTCAGTTTTCCAGAGGCATAAAGGAATCAAACAAAGGCATTCCTGGGAGGAAAATGAGACAGCCAAGTAACTGGTACAAATAAATGCCAGCCAGTCAACCCCTCTCCATAAACCCAAGGGGGGAATTGCTAACACAGGGAAGAAGGATTAGCAATGCCTTCCAGGGCTTTTATGAAGCCTTCTATTGATCACAAACCTTTGTTGTCTAGGAAAATGGTAAAAGAATATCTAGATAAATTGGAATTGACAAAGCTGGGCAACTCAGACAGGAAAATCTCTTGAGTCTCCTGTAACCACAGAAGAGATATTGAAACTGATACAATCAATGCTGGCCAGGAAAGCTCTGGGGGAAGATGACTTTACTCATCAAGATTCTATAGTTGGTCCCATGTGATTGGTGTCAGTTTGTTTTGGAGGATGCGCTCAGTGAGGCATTTGCTGTAGATGGTCTATCCCTTCCATATTTGATGCTGTTCTTTCATTGTTTCAAAGGGAAGGAATGTAATCATTATGCAAAGTTACATTATTACAGAGTTCTTTTTTTGCCCTGAGCTATCCAAAAGCACTTGGCAAGCTATAGGTTGTATCCCATCTTGTATTGTGCAGATGTAGAACAGGGTACAGAAGGCATGGAAAGCTCCTCTATGGCTCCTGCAGAGACATTGGACAGGATGGCCACTTGGTGCTTGCAAATGCTCGATGCTTGAAAAGTCCAGATGCCCTTAGAAGCAGCTGTTAAGAAGGGAAACAAGTCTCACACATTGAAGGTCAGCACTTTATTAGACACTTGGTCTTGGTGACATAATGAGTCTATGCCTACATTGAGCGGAGGACCTTCTGCTCTAGAAATCTAAGCTAATGCTGAATATCCAGTAGCTGTGATAGTATTAATATTCCTATTCCCTATGGGTTACAGTCCCTAGGGGGCAATATGGTCACTTGCCGTTGAGCACGTCTCCATTTCAATAAAAGGAAGATATGGAGGGGTACTTCTGACGAGAGTAGGGCAGAGAGGAGCCGTGGAGTGGGACAGAGAATGCTGAATGCACAGAAACTCAGGATACGAGGGTGAGGATGAGCAAACTCTATTTCCTCCTAGCCTAAAGATTTTCTACTTCTCCCATAAACTTCTCTCCTGTCTGAACAGTGGTTCTAAGCAGCCACAAGTAACATTACAGAGAGAGTAGCAACCTGAATGGAACTTGGAGGGAGGAGCACAGGTTTCATGAAGGAAATATTTGGAGGATACAGCAGGAAGTCAGTCTTTGTGCACATGGCTAGAATGCTAGCTGCAGTTGCATCTCTGTAAATAGTCTGCTCATGTCCTTCAGTAAGTGGTACATAGAACAGACATGAAAGGAGCACTCCACTGGGCAAACCATGTGGTTTGCTGTTCCCCTAGATGTCACACTGGCTAGATGTCACACTGAGCTTTCTGCACCTGCTACTGGCTTTGAGCTAATGAATGGGCATGTTCCTTTTAGCACAAGCAATATAACCTCATGCCCTTAGATCCACAGATCTCAGGTTCCATTTGATTACAGTAATATTTACTATATGTGCACAAATTCACCAAGTAGGATGACTCTCAGTACCACAATGATACTGTGGGGATACAAATAGGATTGTGGCTTGTAGGGCAGGCAACCTCAAATTTAAGAAATGGCCCATGTTATCAACCTTTGGGAACCTCTGGTCCATCTGAAATGGTTTGGTGTTCACAGTCCAATCCCTATTGTCTGGGCATCAATATAATAAAAAATTACAATTGCAACTGGCCCCTTTGCAGGCAATCACAACAGACAGAATCCATGGGCTGTTTGGACAGAGTTACCCGCCCTCCTCCAGAAGAATCTTCCTTCAGACAGGATTTTTGCTATGTAATATTGGGCTATCACTTTCCCTTCCATTCTGTAGATCAATGTCCCATGACACCTTTTGTCAGCTCTAATTCCATTATAAATTAAAGAAGGGAAGGGAGGATCCCCAAATTGTTCATGTAATTTCTGTGGCCTGAGGTCTAAGAGAGTAGGGAGCTCACTATTGAAATCGGTTGGTGAACAGGGAGAAGGGCAGCCCAGAGCTGATTAAGAACTCCAGATGGACAGAAGCTCGAGAGAGAAGGAACTCTCTTTTGCCACCTATTGGTGAGCAATGGAAATGACTGAATGTGCCAGGCCTCATTTGCATTTCAGGTATGTGACAGTTTGGGGAATTCTGGTCAAGATGCAGTTAAGTTTTCCATTTGGGAGTCAAGAAATACTGTTTTCTCTGTTAGGAAACAGGAGGACAAAAGAACTACACCAAATTTTCCTGGGATGAAGGTCACCCTGACCAAACCCTCAATCTTTCATCACTCGGTTCTGGAGCTGCCAACATGGTGGAAAAAGTGAGAGTAGGAGCAGAAGAAAGAGCTTGGGCTCCTGTCTTCTTATAGTAGCACATCCTAGGTAGCAAAGACTTGCTCGTGATGCCTTATACCAGTGATTCCTCTGTAAGCAGCGGCACCAGGCTAGCTTTGTGACCCAAAGTGAGGCTGAAGCAGCTTTTGCTGACATTACAGAGGACAGCAGCATAGCTGAAGAACTCTGGCGAGGGCCCCTCTATGCAGCAATCCATAAAGCTGAAATCACTACAGCTGGGATATATGCTAAAGCCCCCAGTGCAGACTAGGCTGACTTCCCTTAGGGAGTGGAAGGAAACCTGCCTGAACTCTGGACTCTACTAACTCAGGACAAAAAGCAGTGGGTAGGGATGCAGCAGAGCAGGAGGATAAGGGAAGTGGCTACTGCAGGAGCACATCACCTTACCGAATTCCCACTCTGCAAGTACTGTATAGGTCTGTGTGTAAGACTATTGCCAAGAGTCCTACATTATATACAGTTATTGGTGATTTATTATTTCTGGACTTCCCTCCCCCCCATAACATTTCCTTTGTTTCGTACATGGGCTCAGGTGCAGATACTCAGAGGCAAAAGCCAGTGTTATTTCTTGCATTTTCAGAAGGAACCTCGATATATTTGATCCTGCACAGTTCTGAGTCCTGATCCAGCAATCTGATCTGCATCCGCACAAAAATTCGAATGCAGGCTCAGGGCTCTGGACTTGCATTATTCCAGCAAAACATCCAGATCTTCATATATCTTTATCCAAGGAGTATAAAATTATAGCTTTCTTGAAAGAACTGCAATGCCTGGAATGGACCCCAGAGAATAAAACCCTGTTGTATCAAATGATACAGACTCAGCAAGGTCCATAATATTTAAGGTTTTACATATTTAATTTCCTGGCAAACCTCTGCACACCACACTGCAGTGATTTAAGCACTTGTTTGCCTTATCCGGGGCCATTTGCCTACTCTGCTTTTAGCACCAATGATGATATACTAAAACCCTTTGTTAGTGGGGGTACAAAATAAGAACTTATCTCCTTATAGCAGCAGTTTTGCTATGTATGTGTCAGCACCACAGTACACAAGGACTGGTGTGTCTTTGCTGATTTAAATTCTCCTGAATACAAGCCTTCCAGAGCTGTAAATAGAGAAAGGTTAAGGCCAGATCTTCTAGCGCAGATGAAGTTGCTTCATCGTTTATTATTGTTCGGGTACAATCAAATTATTGATGTTCTCAGCATCGCAGGGGCTACTGTGCTGTGCAAGCCACACAAGTGAGTTAGTGAGAGACAAGGAGAAGAAAAAATAATAAGGTAGTGATGAAAAGGACTCTTAACACTTGCATGCAAAATCAAATAGGAATTAAATCCCAGAATGGTGCTGCAGGACTACTATATTTATTTCATTTTTTTTCCTTCATGCCTGATTTGAAAAATCCTTTGCATGGGGAGTTAAAAAAAATAAAGTTAAACATCCTCAGGAATGCTATGATGTCAAAGTGCAGCTTTTTCCCTTAAGCGTATAAAATATTAAGAAGGCTCAGCAAAAGCCAATAGGGAAGCTGCTTAGATAAGGAGATGAAAAATTAATTTTAATGCATGGAGGACTAAGTAATTCACTTATTTCACAACCTCAATCAATTTTAATATTTTAGTATTTAATGTGAAAGTAGCGTGTCTCCAATAATATTTTAAAAGTTGCTCATATCTCTTTTTACTAATGTACTAAGTTGTTCTCTCTCTCTGTCTGTCTCCTTTTCTCTCTCTCTCCCCACCTTCTCTCTGCTAATTAAGCATTATGGGGAAATTTATGGATTCTTCCTATTTTCTGATTCCTTGGTATTCCCTCTCCACCCCTCACACGTTTGAATCTAAGAGGCTTTCTAAATAAGGGCGGGATTCAAATCTTTGGAAACGCACATGTAAATGGAGAAGAACTTCACAGATGTTGATGGAATAACTCCCAATGTACACGTATGCAATGGAGATCAGAATCTGACCCTTGGAGATGGGAAGAAGAAGTAGCTTTGAAACCAATTTACAAACAACATATTCTCTGCTTATTTCCAGGGGGATACCTAAAGGTCAGAGAATCTTTCTTTATTTCTTCTATTGGGTGCCTGGGAAAAATATACTTATTTTAGCCATTAGGTGCTCAGCTATCAATGTAAGAGGTTAAGCTGTCTGCCTTGCACCTCCATTTAGGCATTTATCTACAAAATCATGAACCTGACTCATTTTATAACCATGCCAATGACTAGTGAGCCATTTCCGCTGCATTTTCCCCCATAATTTGATTTGAAAGCAGCTGAGGTTTAAGTCGATCAGGTGAGAACTGTCAAACTTGGGTATCTCACCGGCAAAGCAATGCCCTCCCTATTTATAACTCATCTTTCAGCCAGAATTGTGCAATATACGACCAGGACATGCCACATATCTGAGTGTTTAGAAAATTGGCCCCCTGTTTTCTATGGAGAAGTACACACACTTTATTGTGCATGCCTGCCTCTTCATTATATCCCATACCCCATCTTATTGGGTATTGATTTCCTAATTATCATAGCAGCATAGCAGTCAAAGAGAGAAAAGATTGATTAAGTCCCTTCTGTAATGTTTTGGCACAGTGTACTTTTTTTCCCTCCTTGTGTGAGTTTATTCCATACACAATGACTCTGCAATTAAGAATGATTTTCAGTCAGAGACATTTAGAAAGGGTTCAGATTTCTCTGGTAATATGTACAACTTCTTTAAAAAGAACAGCTACGTGACTGACAGAGCATTTCCCGAAGGTCAACCTCCTCCACATGCAGGTGACTAGAACAAGCCAGACCATCAGCAATTGTGCCGTCTGGTGGCTCTTAGTAACATTACACCCTCTAGTACAGCGTCGTTTCTCTCCGCTACACACCCACACACACACAGAGCAGGAATGTTCCCTACAGTATATTTACCGGTGTTTTGTAAGAGCCAGTTGCCAAAGCAGTGGGGCTCCTAAGTCCTTATTTAGATGCCTAAGGGTGGAATTTTCAAATGTGCCAAAGTAACGTGGAAGGACAAGGTGACACTGTCTCACTTAGGAGGCTCAGTCCCATTGAGTTTTGGCCCAGTGTATTGGAGTGGAACTCAGGCAATGTGGGTTTTATTCCCAGCTCCACTTGGGACCAGCAAAATAGGACTCCTACAGTCTCTTTGGGATTCCTCTATTACCCCGAGTTCCAACATGGTCCTGAGCTCTTTCTTGATAGCCCCCCTGAATTTGCTGGGGGTTAGTCAGAGCCCTATCCCTGTTACTTTACTGGGTTCCTCATTAATGTGATGTTGGGCCATGCATGTCTTCCCAGGGTGAGCTGAAAATACCTTTGGAAAAGCAGCCACCATTTGGAGTGCCTGGTCTGCTTCTGGCTTAGGTTCGTTCTGATGGTTGCTGAGCTTTCTTTTGGGGTCTCAGTTCTGGTTACTCAGGATTTGGCATGATGAAGAGATTCCCCATGGCTTTCCAGGACTTCAGCAAATTTACACGGTAATGGTTGTCTGATTAAATAGTTCAGGTTGCCTACCTTTTTTACCATAAGATCCATGCCCTCAGCCGTTAACTACGATTCCAAGGTTGGAAGAAGTAGTAGAACTCTGTCACGCAGCTGAAGATATGCATTCTTGCCCTTTTATTATAATGTCATCTTTATTGTTGCTGTGCTTCTTTGAGATTTTCTCTAGCATATGCCTTGATAGCCTCCAGTCTCTCACATAACTTTAAAACATATTGTAGCATGTTTTCACCTCTTCGTGCCTGGCTTTCCCATGTTTCCCACACGAGGTCTCATATGCCTCTTGGCTGTCACCTGTATAGCAGTTTGAATGGTGAAAATCCTGTTGAAGCTTGCAGTACTTTCTTGATAGCAAAGAGCAGGGCTGTTAGTAATTGGTCCCAATGTTGAGGGTCCTGGGTAATGAGTTTTTTAAGCATCCTCTTAAGCGTCTCATTGAATCTTTCCACTAGGCTATTAGTCTACAGATGGTATATGAAGGTATGTAATGTTTTGACTTTCAATTGCTCCCCGACCTCTCTCATCAGTCAGGATGTGAAATTTGTTCCCTGGTTTGTCAGGATCAGTGTGGGAATCCCTACCTGCACAAAGACCTTCAGCAGCTCATTAACAATCGTCTTGACACTCACTGATTGGCATGGTATTGCTTCCAGGCATTGGGTGGCATAATCCATGATAACAAGTACATGCTGGTGTTCCTTTTTTAGGAGAGCTATAAGGTCAGTTCCTATGTGTTCAAAGGTGGTCTTCCTGAAGGGAAGGGGTACTAGAAAAGACTGTGGAACTCCCTTAGGGGCCACTAATTGGCATTTGGAGCATGATACACAGAAATTCTCAACATTTTAAAGACTCCTGGCCAAAAGTATTGGGCCAGGATCCTAGACTGTCTCTTCTCCTTCCCAAGCTGTCCTGCATATGGGGTTGTACATGCTAGATGTAGGAGCTTGCAACAATATACCCAGGATACTAATAGTTGTGTCCATATCATCTGCATCTGCTTTTCTTGTTCTTCATAATGTAACAAGTCCAAAACAGGAGTACTGCTATGCCCACAGAGGATCCACCTCTTGTTGTCTATCATTGCTATTTGTTGGAAGGCCCAGCCCAAAGCTTCGGGTTTTTTGTTTTTTATTTTCAACATGGCAATCTCAGAAGCCTGTGAGATTCTCCGAGTCCAGCTGCAGAAGGGGCATCTTTGTTTGGGCCTGTGGAAGGCCCTTCTCTGGCATCTTCTGCATTACCTGTATTGACCATGGACTCTGTAATCTCCATTATGCCTATGGAGGGAGTCACCTCTCTCACCATCCACCTTTCTCTCCTGGACTTTTTCCTTGTAGGTCAGGCGATAAATAGGTTGGAGGTCCTTAAAAGGGAACAGAATCCCTCACATTTCTTCTGGAATGTATTTCTCAGGCTCCTACACTAAGGGCAGCTTCTGGAAGAGTTGAGGGAAATGTCTCCAGTCTTGTCCTAATATCATTTGGTAGAGGCGATTTGGAGATATGCATACTTTCATCCAGTCTTGTTTCCCAACAGCAGTCAATTTTATAGTCGTGCTGGATTACCGCAAAATATCTCCATGGATGCATTTAATAGAGATTTCCCCTTTCATAAGCTTCCTTGCCTTTCCCACTATCCACTCCCAGAAAAATGTCTGGTCTCACCCCAAGTCTATGAGGTCCTCATCTTTTGACCATTCACCTCTACTGGAATTATGCGCTCCCCCTGGCCTTTTTTCAAGCCCTTTTCTCTCTTGTCCAGAACTGCCCAAGATGTCACTCATGTGGGGCCTGTGGAGTAAGAGGCTATCAAGTCTTTCCTTTGTCTTCTAGTGGCTGGATCAGCTTATTTCCAAGCTTCGCTGGGTCCTTGTTCCTGTGTAGGTGTGAGGCGAGGGGCTGGTGGGGCACATAAAGTCCTAGGCCTGCTGTCTCAGGGAAATCTTGCTCATGGACCCTAAGAGAGTTGCTTGTCATCTATCCTGCCTGCCGACCATTCAGCTGCCTGCGTTCTCTTAGGGTTTGCCCAATATGGACCACCACCACCCTTGGATATTTTGGATATTTACCACCCATTTCCTTCGCCAGTGTATACTGAGTAGTTATTTTTGCAGCAGAGGTCCATGGATGTCTTGAGAGGCCTCCATGAGGCAGGTGGCATCAGGTGGAGTTACCAGTCGGTGTCTGCAAACTCAGTCCCGGCCTGAGGATGGAAGAACCTGCACGAACTTCTCCATAACTGCGTTCTGCTATCTGGAATTCCAAATGAAACTCTGGCTTTAATCAACACCAGCAAAAGTCCATAAACCTTTTGGCAATCGCCCAAGGGTGTTCTTTGGGGGGCGGTGGCGGGGGGGGGGGGAAGGGGAGCTCTTGTGATGAAAGAACTGATGGTAAATGTCTTCATCCTGGTCTAGCTGGTCCAATATGACTGCCTTTACTTGTTCATAGTCCTGGGCCACTGTATCGCCACGTCCCTGGTATGCTGCCTGGGCTTCCTCAATGAGGAGTGGAGAAAGCCGGATTGCCCACTGGAGTGGGAGCAGGGGTGGAAGTAAGGTGGTAAAAAGTAAAAAGTAGCCGCCAGTATCGACCCGTACTGCTGACTTTAGGGTGCAAAAGGGGCAGCGATGACCATGACAGCTCTTTAATGTCACTGTCCCTTCCCCACCCCGGCAGCTGACGGGGCGGGGGGAAAAAGAAGAGGCTGCCCCGGGGCCGCGATTTAAAAGGGCCCCGGGCTCCAGCCGCTGCTGCTGCTACCACGGCAGCGGCGGCCAGATCCCCGGGCCCTTTAAATTGCCGCTGGAGCCCCAGGTGGCACGGGCCAGGCAGCGCAGATGGGGTGGCTAGGGGATGCTGACCCCAGACCCGCCCCTTCCTCCCGAGGCTCCGCCCTTTCTGGTGGGGCCAGTGCTGGCCCCGTGCCAGTAAGAGTTCCATTTTACGTTCACCCCTGGGTGGGAGCCATTGAGAGGCCATGTCCACTCTTTCACAAGTTACCAAGAATGACTCTGGGTCATCATCTCTTACTGCCCATTGGGGCAGGAACCTGAGGAGTAGCAACCGGTACCAGCTCTGCCATCCATTGGAATAACTATTGCTGGTGTGATGCCATCGACTTGAACAGTTGTTGCTATCTCCTGCTGTTGTGCTTGCGAGCCAGCCAGCTATTGTAGGTGCTGATTCACCTCCCTTTTCTTCAGGGACATTAAAAGTCAACCCCACTTCTGGTACCACACTGTCCGCTGCTCTTGGTGTAGCCACTCTAGGGGTCCCAGCTTTCTCCTAACTGGTCTCTTTTAATTCACCTACAATTAGACCATTCCATAAACTCTCAACCTAAATTGAGTCGATCTCTAGGGCTTCTGCCTTCTTTTGTCTCCTGGTCAGTTTCTTAGAGGCAGCCTGGCATAGGACTGTTGCCTCTCTGAAATTCCAGGGATTTCTGCCTCCCATTCCCTTTCTATTCCCCTTCCTTTATAGCTGGGTTTTCATTATTGGTCAGAGTGGTGGGTGAATACTCTCCATGAATGGCACTTCTGGCAGAGAAGACACGTCTCTCCCTTCTGTCTATGCTCAGTACAGGGTCTGTAAACCCCATTACAGCCTCATTGACTTCAGTGGGATTTAAGCATGTGGTTAAAATTAAACACATCCTGAAAATCTTTGCTGAGTCATTCTAGACCTGTGCATGTGCTTAAATACTGTTGCCCGTTTTGCCCGAAGTGGCTAGTGAAATTTCAGAGCCCTGGGCATGTTTCAGTTGGAAGTAGAAATTGATGAAGTCTGGTATTTTCTTTGGTGCAGTTTTGTTTATTGACAAGGAATATACAAAGTCCTCTGTCTCTGAATGTAGAAGGGACCCAGAACAAAAGAAATAAGCAATTTCTTAGCTTACAGCCCAATCTCTTTCGTTAACAGACCCAAAACATCTCTCGCTAGTTTTATCCAGGATCAGACTGTGCTCGTAGGAGAACAACATAATGCACACCAGAGAACATAATCCCAACTATACATACAAAATGATGGGATCTAAAATAGCTATTACCACTCAAGAAAGAGGTCTTGGAGTCATTGTGGATAGTTTTCTGAAAACATCCACTCAATGAACAGTAGCAATCAAAAAAGCTCACAGTGTTAGGGCCCATTAGGAAAGGGACAGGAAATAAAACAGAATATATCATAATGTCACTGTGTAACTCCATGGTTTGTCCACACCTTGAATACTGTGTGTTCATAGGCTACTCATAGACTTTTTTTTTCTCCTTTCCTTCTCTCTTTGTTCTTGTCTGTGTCCTCAGTTACTGTGACCTTCTCTACACTAGAACTTACTTCAGTATACCTTATGTCTCTCAGGGGTGTTAATAATCCACACCCCATACTGATGTAAGTTATAGTGACCTAAGAGCCGGTGTAGACAGCGCTAGTAGACAGCACTGTGTCAGCAGGAGAGCTTCTCCTTCTGACATAACAACCGCCTCTCATGGGAGATGGCGTAATTAAGCCAACAGGACAGCTCTCTCTCATTGGCTTACAGTGTCTTCACCAGAAGTGCTACAGCTTGCATGTTCTCTCACACACGTCTAACCCAAATAATACTCAGCCCAAAAGCTCTTGAGTGGGTTCACACACACCTTTTGTCTGGGGTGGAGCTCATGTTTACAGGCGTGTTATTTGAAGGGTGAGGTCACACTTGCCAATTTCAGAGGGGGAGGGGGTTAACCAAACCCATAACCAGCTCATAACAATGCTTTGTTTAAGTGGGGCCTAAATCAGTAAAATAATAAAAAAGTGATAAATTTGTTTTCTCAGTAGCCTTCGTAGCAGATATCTTGCATATAAACTATTGTAACTAATAAAAAAATGTTGTCCAATCATAACTCACAACACATATTAAATTATTGAAGAATACTAGCTGGAATATATAATCATGAGAATATGAATGCTAGAAGTGTTATGACAGCCGTTTTGAAAAGCTCTTTTTCTATTTGTGCAATGAATTAAAACAATTAGTATTTATATTACAACAGTGCCTAGATGACCCATTGTGCTAGACACTCTACAAATACATATTAAATTACAGTCCCTTCCAGAAACAGCTTACAATCTAAAAAGACAATGGAGGGAAGGGAAACACAGGCATGGAAAGGGGAATTAATTTCCCCAAGGTTGCATAGCAGGTCAGCGGTAGATGCAAGAATAAAATCTACATCTCTGACTCTCCTGCCATGGCCCTGTCTTTAAGACCACACTGTCTCTAATATTTGTGCACAATCTGTGACAAGAAACAAGGTTCAAAACACATAGGGTGAACTCCTGGCTTCATTGAATCCAATTGCAAAACTTCCTTTGACTTCAACGAGGTCAGGAATTGACTCTTCAGCACAGCTGGTCAAAAATTTTCCAATGGAAAGTTCTGATGGGAAAAGAAAAAAATGCCAATTCATTGAAATCTCAACATTTGGCGCAAATGTGTTGATTTTGACAAAAATTTGTTTTGAAGAGAAAATTGAAACCAAGCATCTTAGTAAGTTTCAAGTGAAACATTTAGATGATTTTGTTTCAAAATAACGTTTTGTTTTACAATTTATTTTATATTATAAATTCTTCGTCTTTAGTATGGCTTGGGTAGGTAGTAATGACTACACATTTATATCTAGATTTACTAGCCAGCACATTGCCTCCACAGCGAGCTGGTGAATGTCCTTCAGGCCCCCAGCGAATGAAAGAAGGGGACACTGAGATATGATGTGCTCCATCGTTTGTGCCTGGTGACCACAGCTGCCTACAGGTGTTTGCCTCATTTTCTCTTTAATGAGGGTTTGTCCACTTCTCCCATGAGATGTCCTGATGCGATTCAATCTGCACCATTCTTTCCAACATAAATCAAAACCCGGTGGTTCCTCAGCAGGGTCAACAATGAGCTGTTTATTTTGAGCTGTCAAAATGCTCCATATGGCTCATATTATAAATTGTTATGTTATGTGTTATAATTTAAAACAAAAAAATAAAAAACCCTGGAATTTCCCATGAAACAGCTCGTCCAGCTTTTCACAGATTCCAAGGCCAGAAGGAACCATGGTGATCCTCTAGGCTGACCTCTTGTAGAACACAGGCCATAGAACTTCCCCAAAAGAAGTCCTAGAGCATATCCCGCCTAGCTGTACCCTACAGGTCTAATAAGCTTCTCGGCATTATTTTGGGGCAGCACTGTCAAGTCGTAGATTTACAGATCATCAAGATAGAGGGACCACTCCCATCATCCAATCTGATCTCTTATCTCACAGAGGACACAGGTCTTCCAGGAATTAATTCCTCTTTGAACTTGAAAGTCGTATTGCTTCATTGCTTGAGGCAATTATTGTAGTAAGCCATGGGGACTTTTTTTATAGGGTACAGGTGCAGGTTCTTACAATATCCTGTCTACATTTCTCTCTTTCTGTCTCCCAGGTACTTTGTTACTGCAGTGGCAGTTTGCAAAACTACTCAAAAATTAACTAATGTTTCACTCTGTACTAATCTAAACACACCACTTGTGAGAATTGACGGGACTTGACCATGGGTTTTTTGGGGGTTGGAGGAAGGGAGTACTTCCATGCCACCAGCAGGCAGGGTTGGCAGTGCTCTGGTCAATGCACCATACATCCTGGGAAACCAGTCACTGCAGGAAGTGCCACCCACGGTAGAGATGATAAGCAGATCCTCCTGTGACCTCTGATTGTCTCAGACCTACTACTGAAACTGGAAAAGAATACTAGGAAGTTGTCTGTGCAACAAGGCTGATCCCTGACCTGCTGTTAAAAGAGATCCTACCTTGTTCCTGCCTCCTCACCCAGACCTCCACGTCCTGGTTATTGACTCTGGCTCGACCTTTGACTACAGTCCCTGGCTCTTGACCCTGGCTACTGACTCTGGCTTGACCCCTTAGACCTGATTGCCAATGGTTCTAACCACTGCACATGACTGCCCAAGCCCTGGTTCCTGACACCAGTGGAGATCAGCTCCCTTTTCCTTACAATTTCATTTAGAAAGGAAAAAAATAAAGTTTTCTATTGCAAATTTTCTTCACCAGCCTCCCTTATTTTCACATACCCTGTTTCCCCAATTGATACGAAATGAACCTGGCCCCAATTACTCAAGTCTTTAGACCACCAAAGGGCACTGTTTTTAGTTTAACTGTTATAGTTTTCAGGATGTTCTACAGTCCAAAAGGAAGGCATATTTATTTATTCCATTATTTATTTATTGTGTATAATGGGGCTGGAGAGGGTCAGAACATTCAATTACAGTGGAAAGCCTCTATAGACAGGGCATCATTATCAGAATTTTTACTGCAATACAACTGTCAGTCCTCTAAGTGTAATTTCCTCCTTCTGATGCATGCTGAGAATGCTTAGATTGGGGAGGTTTAAAAAAACACACATTTCTTTTATCATATATCGAAGGGAAGGAATTGAAGTGGGCAACATGTAACACCCAGCTGGAGGATAAAGGGCAGGTTTTCAACACAGTGATGCACAGAAAAAATAATCTCCCATTACTGTAAAGGAACCGTTTAGTTAAATTTGCCACTCAATAGTTAAGCGAGCACAATGTATAGCTTGATCTTGAAAAGTATATCTCAACTAAGGACGTTAAAATCTGCATGAGTGATAGAAACAGTGTGTCTGAAAAAGCTGCAGTTGGTAGAGCAATGGCCATCAACCAGCATAAGTCATCAAGCAGGTGTTAGCGGCTAGAGAAATGGATGCAATGGCCAATGAGAACAGGAGGTCAAAGTTCCAAATGAGTCTCTGGTCTTAGGCCATTTTCTAAAATTAAGTCAACTCCCTGCTCTAATCCAGGTCAACAGCAGCTGAAAGTTGGTGACTAATTGAGGGGGGTCTCTGTGGAGAATGTTGATAGGTCTGAGCCCGGCTCCTGGTCACAGCAACATAAAACCCACCATGTACTCTGCTGAAGGGATTCAGTATGAAAACACAGGCCTCAGCCAGCTAGATTCCCTTTGCCTAGGGAGAACGTTATGGGTAAATTTTCAAAAGAGCCCAGCTGTCATGTTCTCAGCCGCAGATTCTGGGTTCTGAACTCCTTTGAAAATCTGGCCCTTAGTAACTTGTGCACAGAAAAGATAACTGAGCATCAAAACATCACCGAGGACATTCCACGGCTCAGGGTTTCTAAACCCAGACCCACAGCCTTGGATTCCGAGATCAGCCTTCTTCTAAGCAGTCCCTAACCAACTGTGTCTGGTGCAGCTACCTCTAGAGTCCCTATCTGAAACAAGGCCAATATTTTGTTGGGAGGAGGTTAGAAAATGATGTAAGAGAAAGAAAGCATAGGGATTCCGCTTCCATACACACGCAAATGAACAAAAAAAGTTAATTTACCCCTCAAAAAAAAGGAGGAAGAATTTTCCTCTACTAATGATATTCAATTGTTCTAAAGAAGGAGAAAAAAATGGTATGAAGTATAATGAGATGCCAAATACAAAAAACCCATGCTGCTCATTTCTAAGCCCTTCTGTTCCTTGAAGTGAAAACTCATTTTAAGAAGATTATGCTGTATATATTAGAAGATGGTCTGATATTCTGCATTCATACTCCACTGGGGCTTCGGCAGTTAAAAAAAGAGAAAACAACCAAGCCAAACAACATTTGTTCCTATTCACCTGTTACACTAATAGGAAGCATAGCTTTGTATTCCTTCATTTAGACTTGGGGAAAAAAATCTGGGGGATTCATCAGTTGTGCAAAGGTCTCAGACTGTAACGCAGATGAGCAAGAAGGATGCAGAAAGGGAATAAGGTAGGCTTTGAATGAATCCCAATTTCAACATGCACTGCAATGTTATCCTGGTTTTAGGTAACAGAAATGCTGTCGAAAACGGCTCCCATTGCAAGCGAAGGGACTCCGATTCCAGTAATGTAGTAGAGGGTAAACCGGGTTTACCCACTTCTCATTTGGGAAATATAGAGTTTAGTTTAGGTTATCTTACCCACTTCTTCATCCGATTCCTCACAAAATAACCCTGCAGCTGTAACAGGCAACAAAGACTTACATTTGCTAGGAAGAGTGCTACTGCAGGAGAGGAAGGGAACACCTCCTCACAGAACACAAATAGTTGTGTATGAGTTCTTTAATGATTCTGTAATGAACAAACCTGATTCCATGTATATCTGCAGAGGGAGAATTCAGGTTTATGTGAGAATCTGAAGTGATAATAATCGAATTCTCTGTCTTTGTTGTGCATTAACATTTATTTTTATTTTATTTTATTTGCTGTGGGAATTGCCTTTAACTACTGTTTGGTTTTATATTTTTAAAAGGTTTGACACATAGAGATGTGTACGAAAAGCACGTCAACTTGCAACATGATAACCGGATAGGACTGTGATGCATCAGTTGAGATTACCAGTTTAAGTTCTTCTCTGTTGTTTTGTATGCCATGGTCCACTTCTCCGCTTTAGACTCATCTCTTTTTTGCACAGTCATTGCTCTGAACTCCTGTTATTAACAGTCATTTCAAGTAGAACGCTGTCATTTCCTTTTTGTTTTATTTTATTTTGCATTTGGACAGTAGTTTCATTGAAAAGTAAGTTATGCACTGGTTTCCAGGAAGAACTACAGGCTGATCCTGACTCGTTAAATTCAATGGGAGTTTTGCAACTTCCATAAATGGGGGGAGTATCAGTGTTTCAGAAGACTAAATCTATCAAACCCAGCAGCTAATTTCTGAGTTGTAATTGAACAAAACCAAATAAGACTTTTGCTATGTTACAGAAGAACATAACAATGGCCCTATTGGGTCAGACCAAGGGTCCATCTAGCCCAGCATCCTGTCTTCTGACAGTGGCCAGTGCCAGGTGCCCCAGAGGGAATGAACAGAACAGGGAATCATCAAGTGATCCATCCCCTGTCGCTCATCCCCAGCTTCTGGCAAACAGAGGCTACATTTTCACGCCCCCTATAAGTCAGAAATGACCTGGTCCATTTAGTTTAGGTTTTCCAGCAAAAATAAATAAATAAACCCACAAAATTAAACTACAAAATGTAGTGGGGTTTTGGGTCAAAGCTTTTCAAAATGTTTTCCTTTATTAAAAAAACATGTTGATTTTTTTTTTAAAATCGTCGGCTATATAATTGGTTGAAAAAACAGGAACATTTCACAGAGAAGTCATAATTTCACCCATTTTTTTCAAATTTCAAAGTTATAATAACATTTCAAAATCTAAACAATTAGGATCAATTCTACCCATAAACATGATGCGTAAGCATGGTCAAAGCAAATCCGAAAGCACCCAAGCTACTCCTGAAACTTCACTTCTAGCAAAAATCAAAATTCAAAGTGAACCTTTTTATTATTTTTTGTAAATTCTGATTTTTTGGGGTAAAATTTGCTTGTTTCTGTTGTGATATATCTATTATAACACTTAGCTGGCCCCTATTATTGTAGTATCCGAGCACCTTACATGTTTCTCCTCACAAATGTAGGGAAGTGCTAAGAATTGCTATGTCACAGGGAGACTAAAAAACGTGCACAAGTTCACACAGGAAGTCAGCAGTGGAGCTAGATCTGAGTGCAAGTATTCCAGGTAGAGGTGGTTAATAAACTCTTGACAAAAATCATTTGCATCAAAACATACCATTTTGTGAAAACAAAATATTGTATGGAAATATATCAATTTTGAATAAAATAGTTCTTAGGCCCAGAATGCTATTTCTGGTCAAAGAGCATGTGTGCGCAGAATAAGCAGAAGCTTCATGTTTAGGATACTTATCTGTAGTATGGAAGAGCCAGGTACAAGTCCCCACTTGTTTGATTCAAATCAGAGCGTTGAACTTGATTCTTTCACACTCAGAGAAGTGTGCTAATCCCTATAAGACCAGCCTGTCTCTTTCTGGCCCAGTTGCTGAACTACTAAATGTGCTGTGTAACCTATCAGTTAAATCAGCTTCTGTACCAGATGACTGGAGTATAACTAAGGCGACACCAATCTTTTTTAAAAAGGGCCCCACAGCAATTCTGGTAATTATAGGCCAGTAAACCTCAACTCAGTACCAGGTAAATTGGCTGTAACTATAGCAAAGAACAGAATTATCAGAAAAATAGATTAATTTAATTTATTAGGAAAGAGTCAACATGGCTTTTGTAATGGGAAACCATGCCTTAGAATTCTTTGAGAGGGTCAACAAACATGTGGACTAGGGTGATCCAGTGGATGGTGTACTTGGACTTTTAAAAAGTGTTTGATAAGGTCCCCACCTAAGGTTCTTCAGTAAAATAAGCAGTGATGGGATGAGAGGGAAGGTCCTCTCATGGATCAGTAACTGTTTAAAAAAAAGGAAACAAAGGGCAGGAATAAATGGTCAGTTTTTAGAATATAGAGGGGTAAATAGTGGGGTCCCCCAGGGATCTGTCTTGGACCAGTGCTATTCAACATATTAATAAATAATCTGGAAAATGGGGTAAACAGGTGGCAAAATGTGCAGATGATACAAAATTACTCAATGTAGTTAAGTCCAATGCAGACTGTGAAGAGTTACAAAGGGACCTCACAAAACTGAGTGACTGGGCAACACAATGGCAGATGAAATTCAATGTTGACAAATGCAAAATAATGCACACTGGAAAGCATAATCCCAACTATATGTAAAAATGATGGGATCTAAATTAGCTGTTGCCATTCAAAAAAGAGATCTTGGAGTCATTGTGGATAGTTCTCTGAAAACATCCTCTCAATGAGCAGCAGCAGTGAAAAAAGCGAACAATGTTAGGACCCATTAGGACAGGGACAGGTAATAATACAGAATATATCGTAATGTTACTATATAAATCCATGGTTCAGCCACACCTTGAATACTGTGTGTAGTTCTGGTTGCCCCATCTCAATAAAGATATACTCGAATTGAAAAAAGGTTCATAGAAGGACAACAAAAATGATTACGTGTAGGGAACACCTTCCATATGACTAAATGAAAAAGATTGGGATTTTTCAACTCGGAAAAGAGACAACTAAGCGGGTATATGATACAGATCGATAAAATCATGAGTGGTGTGAAGAAAGCGAATAAGGAAGTGTTATGTATTCTTTCACATAACACAAGTACGAGGGGTCACCCAATGAAATCATAGAATCATAGAATCTCAGGGTTGGAAGGGACCTCAGGAGGTCATCTAGTCCAACCCCCTGCTCAAAGCAGGACCAACCCCAACTAGATCATCCCAGCCAGGGCTTTGTCAAGCCTGACCTTAAAAACCTCTAAGGAAGGAGATTCCACCACCTCCCTAGGTAACCCATTCCAGTGCTTCACCACCCTACTAGTGAAAAAGTTTTTCCTAATATCCAACCTAAACCTCCCCCTCTGCAACTTGAGACCATTACTTCTTGTTCTGTCATCTTCTACCACTGAGAACAGTCTAGATCCATCCTCTTTGGAACCCCCTTTCAGGTAGTTGAAAGCAGCTATCAAATCCTCCCTCACTCTTCTCTTCTGCAGGCTACACAATCCCAGTTCCCTCAGCCTCTCCTCATAAGTCATGTGCTCCAGCCCCCTAATCATTTTTGTTGCCCTCCGTTGGACTCTTTCCAATTTATCCACATCCTTCTTGTAGTGTGGGGCCCAAAACTGGACACAGTACTCCAAATGAGGCCTCACCAGTGCCGAATAGAGGGGAATAATCACGTCCCTCGATCTGCTTGAAATGCCCCTACTTATACAGCCCAAAATGCCGTTAGCCTTCTTGGCAACAAGGGCACACTGTTGACTCATATTCAGCTTTTCGTCCACCGTAACCCCTAGGTCCTTTTCTGCAGAACTGCTGCCCAGCCATTCGGTCCCTAGTCTGTAGCAGTGCATGGGATTCTTCCGTCCTAAGTGCAGGACTCTGCACTTGTCCTTGTTGAACCTCATCAGATTTCTTTTGGCCCAATCCTCTAATTTGTCTAGGTCCCTCTGTATCCTATCCCTACCCTCCAGTGTATCAACCACTCCTCCCAATTTAGTGTCATCTGCAAACTTGCTAAGGGTGCAGTCCACACCATCCTCCAGATCGTTGATGAAGATATTGAACAAAACCGGCCCCAGCACCGACCCTTGGGGCACTCCACTTGATACCGGCTGCCAACTAGACATGGAGCCATTGATCACTACCCGTTGAGCACGACCATCCAGCCAGTTTTCTATCCACCTTACCGTCCATTCATCCAGCCCATACTTCTTTAACTTGCTGGCAAGAACACTGTGGGAGACTGTATCAAAAGCTTTGCTAAAGTCAAGAAATAGCACATCCACTGCTTTCCCCTCATCCACAGAGCCAGTTATCTCATCATAGAAGGCAATTAGGTTAGTCAGGCATGACTTGCCCTTGGTGAATCCATGCTGACTGTTCCTGATCACTTTCCCCTCCTTTAAGTGGTTCAGAATTGATTCCTTGAGGACCTGTTCCATGATTTTTCCAGGGACTGAGGTGAGACTGACTGGCCTGTAGTTCCCCGGATCTTCCTTCTTCCCTTTTTTAAAGATGGGTACATTAGCTTTTTTCCTGTCATCCGGGACCTCCCCCGATTGCCATGATTTGTCAAAGATAATGGCCAATGGCTCTGCAATCACATCGGCCAACTCCTTTAGCACCCTCGCATGCAGTGCATCCGGCCCCATGGACTTGTGTTCGTCCAGCTTTTCTAAATAGTCCCGAACTACTTCTTTCTCCACAGAGGGCTGGTCACCTCCTCCCCATACCGTGCTGCGGAGTGCAGCCGCCTGGGAGCTGACCTTGTCTGTGAAGACAGAGGCAAAAAAAGCATTGAGTACACTAGCTTTCTCCACATCCTCTGTCACTAGGTTCCCTCCCTCATTCAGCAAGGGGCCCACACTTTCCTTGACTTTCTTCTTGTTGCTCACATACCTGAAGAAACCCTTCTTGTTACTCCTAATATCTCCGGCTAGCTGTAACTCCAAGTGCGATTTGGCCTTCCTAATTTCACTCCTGCATGCCTGAACAATATTTTTATACTCCTCCCTGGTCATTTGTCCAATCTTCCACTTCTTGTAAGCTGCTTTTTTGTGTTTAAGACGAGCAAGGATTTCACTGTTAAGCCAAGCTGGTCGCCTGCCATATTTACTTTTCTTTCTACACATCGGGATGGTTTGTTCCTGCAACCTCAATAAGGATTCTTTAAAATACAGCCAGCTTTCCTCGACTCCTTTCCCTGTCATGTTATTCTCCCAGGGGACCTTGCCCTTCAGTTCCCTGAGGGAGTCAAAGTCTGCTTTTCTGAAGTCCAGGCTCTGTATTCTACTGCTCTCCTTTCTTCCTTGTGTCAGGATCCTGAACTCGACCATCTCATGGTCACTGCCTCCCAGGTTCCCATCCACTATTGCTTCCTCTACTATTTCCTCCCTATTTGTGAGCAGCAGGTCAAGAAGAGCTTTTCCCCTAGTTGGTTCCTCCAGCACTTGCACCAGGAAATTGTCCCCTACACTTTCCAAAAACTTCCTGGATTGTCTGTGGACTGCTGTATTGCTCTCCCAGCAGATGTCGGGGTGATTAAAGTCACCCATGAGAACCAGGGCCTGTGATCTAGTAACTTCTGTTAGTTGCTGGAAGAAAGCCTTGTCCACCTCATCCCCCTGGTCTGGTGGTCTGTAGCAGACTCCCACCACAACATTACCCTTGTTGCTCACACTTCTAAATTTAATCCAGAGACTCTCAGGTTTTTCTGCAGTTTCATACTGGAGCTCTGAGCAGTCATACTGCTCTCTTACATACAACGCAACTCCCCCACCTTTTCTGCCCTGCCTATCCTTCCTGAACAGTTTATATCCATCCATGACAGTACTCCAATCATGTGAGTTATCCCACCAAGTCTGTTATTCCAATTACATTATAATTCCTTGACTGTGCCAGGACTTCCAGTTCTCCCTGCTTGTTCCCCAGGCTTCTTGCATTTGTGTATAGGCATTTAAGATAATTCACCGATCGTCCTGCTGTCCCAGTATGGGGCAGGAGCCTCCCCTCTTGCACTCACCTACTTGTGTTTCCTCCCGGTATCCCACTTCCCCACTTACCTGGGGGCTTTGGTCTCCTTCCCCCGGTGAACCTAGTTTAAAGCCCTCCTCACTAGGTTAGCCAGCCTGCTTCCAAAGATGCTCTTCCCTCTCTTCGTCAGGTGGAGCCCATCTCTGCCTAGCACTCCTTCTTCTTGGAACACCATCCCATGGTCAGAGAATCCAAACCCTTCTCTTCGACACCATCTGCGTAGCCATTCGTTGACTTCCACGATTCGACGGTCTCTAGCCCGGCCTTTTCCTGCCACAGGGAGAATGGACGAGAACACCACTTGCACCTCAAACTCCTTTATCCTTCTTCCCAGAGCCACGTAGTCTGCAGTAATACGCTCAAGGTCATTCTTGGCAGTATCATTGGTGCCCACGTGGAGAAGCAGGAAGGGGTAGCGATCTGAGGGCTTGATGAGTCTCGGCAGTCTCTCCGTCACATCATGAATCCTAGCCCCTGGCAAGCAGCACACCTCTCGGTTTTCCCGGTCAGGGCGGCAGATAGATGACTCAGTCCCCCTGAGGAGAGAGTCCCCGACCACCACCACCCTCCTCCTCCTCTTGGGAGTGGTGGTCGTGGAACCCCCATCCCTAGGACTGTGCATCTCATGCCTTCCAGTCAGTGGAGTCTCCTTCTGCTCTGTTCCCTCAGATGTATCATTCATTCCACTCTCTGCACTAGTACCTGTGGAGAGAACATGAAAACGGTTGCTCATCTGAATATGCGTTTCTGGTACATGGACTTGTCTCGTACTCTTTCCTCTTCTGGAGGTCACATGCCGCCAATTATCCTCACTGGCCTTCTGTCCCCGCTGCGTAGCCTGCTCTGAATCCTCAGAACACTGTGCCCACTGAAGCCTATCCTGACGTCTATCCAGGAACTCCTCATTTTCTTTTGTGGAACGCAGGGTTGATACTCGTTTCTCCAGACCTTGAATCTTCTCCTCCAATATGGAGATCAGCTTGCACTTTGTACAGACAAAGTCGCTTCTATCCTGTGGAAGAAAGACAAACATGGCACATCCTGTGCAGGTCACCACAGCGGATCGCTCAGCATCCATAGTCCCTTCCTTCGAAGAGTTTCCTCACTTGTGGCAGAAGCTACTCAGGGAAACCTGCAAGGGGGATGCCGCAGTAGGCTCTCTCCAGGCGAACTCCCAGGCTAACTCCACCTGTTTGCTTCTCTGCTATTCGCTGCTCAGCTGGTTCGCAGCTGACTGACTGTCTTTTTAGAAGAGCCTGGAACAAAGCACTCCCAAATCACCCTATTCAAACAGGAAATCAAACAATCAAGCACACGGTCAAACTGTCCCCACAACAGATACTCACTCCCCCGTCTGCAGCCCCCTGGTTGCTCTGCCTCTGCCTTTAGTTTGGGTTAAAGGAGTTAGGAATGGCAAGGATAGCTTGCCCCCTTCGCACTCCCCTTCCAAACTCCCTCTCAAACTCCCCTGTTTGCAGCCCCTGGTCGCTTGCTCACTGCTTTATAAAGCCCTGGACTCCCTGATTAGCCCCGCCCCCTGATTAAGGCTTCTAGGTTTCAAGCCTGGTGTAGAAGCTCAGCTTCCAACTGCCAGCCACAGCACACGGTCCTTCACACAAACAAACAAATGATCACACAGCAAGTACCCCCAAACACACACTACAGACAGCCACTTACCCCAAGGGTCCTGTATTTGCTCCTGCTTTACCTGGAGCAATTCCTCTCAAACTCCCCTGTTTGCAGCCCCTGGTCGCAAAGCTCCCTGGTCACTTGCTCACTGCTTTATAAAGCCCTGGACTCCCTGATTAGCCCCGCCCCCTGAATAGGTAATAGGTTTAAATCAAACAAAAAGAAGTACTTTGTCACACAACACATTGTCAACCTGTGGAACTCATTACCACGGGCTGTTGTGAAGGTCAAATCTAGAATGAAAAATTCTTTCAAAAAGGGTTAGTTACATTCATGGAGGATAAGCCCATCACTGGCTATTAGCTGAGATGGTCAAGGATGCAGACACATACTTTGGGTGTCCCTAGCCTCTGGCTGCCTGAAGCTGGGAGTGGACGATGGGATGGATCACTTGATTGTTGCTTGCTCTGTTCATTCCCTCTGAAGTATCTGGCAGTGGCCATTGTCAAAAGACAGGATACTGGGCTAGACCCAGTAAGGCCATTCTTACGTTCAATTAATATTTAATTATTTACACAATGTGGAACAGCTCTCATTGGAGATTGTGACTCTATAAACCAGTGATTAAGGCAGTCACCTGGGAATCACAGAAGACAGGGCCTTGAACCTGGATACCCAGCATCTCACCTGCGTGCGCTAATCACCAGGCAACTCTAGGATGAGTGTGTCGTGTTCCTGAAAACTTTTACAAGGTCTTGGTTTTATTCTGACGTGGTCAAAAAACATTTGTTTGTTTTTTTCACAAAATGGATCCTGCATCCTCCTACGGCTTAATGAAGCAGGCATGCTCTCTTGGCCCACTGGGGCGTTCTAAAAGGTATTCTGTCATTATAGGCACAAATGGGTGACATCCTGACCCCACTGAAGTCAATATGAGCTTTTCCATTGACTTTAATGAGGCCTGGGTTTCACCCAGTGTTTCTCACCGCTCACACTGGTGCAGTGCAGCTGTGATAGGGTGACCAGACAGCAAATGTGAAAAATTGGGACAGGGGGTGGGGGGTAATAGGAGCCTATATAAGAAAAAGACCCAAAAATCAGGACTGTCCCTATAAAATCGGGACATCTGGTCACCCTAGCTCTGCAGTACTGCAATGCAAGCCTCTGCCTTCAGCCACATGGCCAGAGAAGACACAAAATGAACTATGTGTTTAGACCTGAGGTACCTGACCAGAGGGACATGAAAAAATACTCCCAGAGACAGCAGTCTGGCCGACAGACCATCCATCTTGGGTTTTCTGCATTCCTAAAGTTCAATAGGATTCATCATTACAGCATGCTGACACATAGACAAAACCAGAGAGAGGACTACAGAGCTGAAATCCAAAGGGAATCACAAACAAATGGCATTTCAGGTTTTGCAGTGCATGCATTTAGTAACAGTTTGCAGAGTATGCGTAACCCTAAGAAGGGATGTGGAAAGAAGGATCTGACGTGGGGCAGAGAGTTCAACAAGATGTGTAAAATAACAGGAAGAATTCAGCAGCTGAAGGGGTTTGGGTGCCTAACTCCCATTGAAATCAATTGGATCTGCACCTGAGTTGCTCTGGATGAAGCAGAATTAGAGACCATTCTTCAGATCAGAAGGACAATGCCAAGGAATGTGAGAAAATGGAGCCTGGGAAGCTAGTGTCCAGATTCATGATTATTTATTAGTGTTTATTTACTGAGCATCATTAGCTTGTTTGGTGATAGATAAATATAGGGGAAGCCATGGCTCCTGTCCTGAGTTTCTATCCATCTAAATAATCGGGTGTCTTTCTGTGTACCACATGATAATAAATAAATAAATAAATAAATAATGATTAATAACCACTCTACATCTTCGAAGTACTGTACCGAAATGAATGAATGAATGAATCATCCACCATGCAACTACACATCCAAACACCACCATGGGAACAGCAGCTGGGTATCATTCTCCCTATTTTACAGATGGAAAAACTGATGCACAGAAGGGTGAAGCTGTAACAAGAACCAGCCATATTGACCATCAGCAGGGATTGAACTAAAGCCTCTATGTGTATGTGTACACTGCATCTGGCTCTGTGAGACCCAGGCATGTGGATCTGGTGCTTTCAAGGCCATGCTTGAGCATCTGCATTGCATTGTAAACCTGGGTTTACAATTGCTGGACATGGGTCTCACAGCCATGCTAATGCATCCAAACTGCACTGTGCAGACCTTCTGACTTGGGTCAGCGACTTGAGCTGCATCCACACAGCAAAATGACAGGGCTTGACCTGAGACACAGTGGGGCTCGGGCTCTGATCCACACCTCTACCATGGTCCTGGGACCCGCATCCTGAGTGATTGCTGACCCAAAGCAGAATGATCCGTGTGTGGAGTCAGAGACCAGGCTTAGTGTGCAGTGTAGACATAACCCTATATGATTAGCCCTGTTACTAGCTGCAGCTGTAACAGTCTCATTTATATTTCTAAGTCAGCTACAGAGGGGACACTGAACAGCAGCTTGCAGAGTGAGTAGTTCAAGGTCACCTAATGAGCCAGTAGCAGAGCTGGAATTAGAGCTCAGAAGTTCCATAATTGCTGCCCCTTAACCAGTGTTTTTCCATCTCGGTACTTGGTTCCTCAAAGCTGCTCAAAAAGTGACATCTCCTGTTGGTCACATCCCAGGCTGTGACTCCTTACATTTTCCAGAGCCTTTAGTTTTTGGGTCTTTGTTGACTGGGTTTGTTCTTTGACCATTATTTCATTTGCAAAAGACGTCTCAACTGGAGGGAGTAGCAACTACACATCCAGGAGGACAGAACCCTGGGAAGATCAGAGCAGTGAGAAGTTCCGGCAACAATGAACTGTTCAGTACTGCTGCCTGTGAAGCTCTACCCCCAGGGAGTGGGATATACAACAGAGATACAAAACGAGCAGGGAGCTATAAAGAAACTATTCCATCCTTCTCAATAGAGAGGGTGTTGTGACGGGTTCCCCCCGCCCCCTCGGATGGCTGCCTGACCCGCCAATCTGGGCTCCCTCTCACACTGTGCTGCTGTGACAAGTTGCTACGCTCTTGTCCGCTGTAATCCCCAGGTCCTTTTCTGCAGAACTGCTGCTTAGCCAGTCGGTCCCCAGTGGTGCATGGGATTCTTCCATCCTAAGTGCAGGACTCTGCACTTGTCCTTGTTGAACCTCATCAGATTGTTTTTGGCCCAATCCTCCAATTTGTCTAGGTCACTCTGGACGCTATCCCTACCCTTCAGCATATCTACCTCTCCCCCCAGCTGTATCAAAAGCTTTGCTAAAGTCAAGATATATCACATCCCTCGCTTTCCCCATATTCACAAAGCCAGTTATCTCATCACAGAAGGCAATCTGGTTGGTCAGGCATGACTTGCCCTTGGTGAATCCATGTTGACTGTTCCTGATCACCTTCCTCTCTTCCAAGTGCTTCAAACTGAATTCCTTGAAGACCTGCTCCATGATTTTGCCGGGGACTGAAGTGAGGCTGACCGGTCTGTAGTTCCCTGGGTTCTCTTTTTCCCCTTTTTAAAATATGGGCATTATATTTGCCTTTTTCCATGCCTTTTTCCACATACCTTGCCAAACTTCATAACTCCACATTCGATGATAGCACATACAATCCAACAGGATATTACTGTCTAGCAGATCAAGACTTTTAGAATGAAACCTCACAAAGCCATACTTTGCACAAAACATATCCTAATTACCTGACAGTGGTGAATATTGGGGTGCCAGGGTGTCACAGATGTATTTGCATCTCATCATCTTAATGTTACTTCCTCCATGTAACCGAGTATTCTAATTGCTGCAAGGAGATGTGAAAGGGGAGCTGGTTCATCCTACATTCAGCATCTTGAGAAGTAAAGTGGTTTGACTGCTCCTCTCTTACACCATAATTCCCATCCTAGACAGTTGGAGCTTTTATATGGGCTGGTGGGATGAATTTTGATGACATCTTCATAAAGAGATTCTGGACATTCTGCAGGCATCTTCCTGGTCCAGTGTATCAAGCTTTAGGAGCCAGGATTCCTGAGTTATGTTACTAGCTTTGCTATTGAGCTGTAGCAAGTCTCTTTCCTCACCCACACTGTGTCTGTCTGGTCTATTTAGATTGTGAGCTCTTTGTGGCTGGGCCTGCGTCTTACTTTGCACAGTGCATGGCATGATGATACCTGGGGCACGGTGGTGACCTCTTGGGGTTACTGTAAGACAAATACTAGATAATAAGCCAAGTAAGAAGATGTGAGATTCTTAATTATGAGTCAGACCAGGTGACATCTCTCAGCTATGAAATATGATTGATTTAATTTTTCCTGGCATGGCTTCTGTCATGTGTTTACCGCTGCTATCCATGCGTTGTAAATATTTATTAGTGTATTTATATTTTATGATTTTACAGGACAGTAAAAGCAAATAACAGAACAAACTTATAGGCAGTTACTTTGGTATTTAATGGAAATAATAATCTGTGAGTGTCTTCTTTGCTTTGTGGGAGCACTGAAACAGAGTGCCACCTCAACACCAGTTAAAGCACTGGAAACTGGTCAATTATTCAGCTCTTGTTCTGGGTGGTAGGAGCAGAACATTTAATACCGGCTTAATTTTGCATCTTTGCAACATAATGGTGGCAGCAAAATCTCTTGTCAGCTGCTCAAGTTATCAATCTGTCTCCCCACCAGTGAGCTGAATCTTTCATTGCTACAGTGAACAGATCAGTTAGCCATTGTGATCTAACATTGGATAATGCTGTTAACTCCTTTCCTCTAGATCCAGTAAACATGTTCTATGAAAAAAAAAATCCCAACATTTTTCATTTTCCAATTGTTTTGCAAAAAAAAAAAAAAAGGTTGGTTTTATTTGTTTTTGCGGGGAAAAAAAGCAAAAAACAACACCAGTTTTGTTTTAATCTTCTTTCTCCTTTTTCAAGTGACACAATGGAAAAAAGCAGGGAAGGGGGAGAAAGGAAGAAAAGAATCCTAGAAACTGAAACATTTTCATTTGTTCTGGTTTTGCTCTTTTAAAAATTGAAAATCAGAACTTTTGAGACCATCAAAACTCTGCAAATTTCCTTTTTTGAAGAAAAAAAAAAGTTGAACTTAAAAAAAAAAAAGTAAATGGAAATTTTTGGCCAGTTCTTTCAGTGACGTCTGGGATGATTTAGTTAGGGGATTAGTCCTGCTTTGAGCAGGGGGTTGGACTAGATGACCTCCTGAGGTCCCTTCCAACCCTGATATTCTATGATTCTATGAAGTAGGGCCCCCGATTATTCTATGTCAGCTTCTTTGTGCCATTGCAGTACTATAAACAGGCCTTCAGCTGGTGACTCAAGCGATGGAGGAATTCCTTAGTGTAGGGGGATTGCCTAGGTGGCCTAAAGGTGGCTGAAGTAACCACTCCATATAATATAAGGGGCGTGGCCACAGAACCTCTGCACTCCGGCTTTTCTCAACTGTCAGAACAACCCTATGAAGCCATGGGATTATTTTACTTCCTGAGCAGCACGAAGATGGTGAAAAGCCAAATTTCAGCATCTTCTCCTCCCCATTTGATAAGGAAAATCTTTGTAGTTTATCCCAATCCCTGGGGCTTTCATGTCCTCCCTGGAGTAAATGATTTTACCATATCTCTTCATCAGCACAGCATGATTGTTTAAATGTTATTTTAGCTGCATGTTAAAGTTACATCATCACATGGATATTTTTGAAGTGCTAAATAGGTGGGGGGTGGGGGAATAGTCCACTTTTTGCTTTTAGCAGGCTGGAAATCAGCTTTCATTCTGATGGCTGCTTAACAGGATTTGATTTTTTTTTTAAAGTAAACTAATTACAACGGAAATGCAGCTCTGCAAAACTTTTAAGAAAAAAAACACACACATTATTTTGTTTTTGGGTTCAGTTAATGTGCATTCATTTATCATCTTTATAAGATATGTACAGAGCATTGATGAATAATCCCTGGCTTCCAATCAGGAAATGTAAATTATCCTCTTTTTTTAAAAAAAATGAATAATGAATACTAGTAAATTTGAAGCTAAAATAAAGTGCCAGAAATCTGGCAGGTTGCAGTGGGATGTGAGGAATGTAATATGGTGTGGTATCAAGAATCTAAAAGGAGAAATAAATCCACTGGACTGCTTCAATCACATTCCCTTATTAGCCTATATCAAGTGGAAGTTCGGCATCTTGCAATGTGAAACTGAATGGGAGGATCTGCTAACTGGTAGATATAGTAAATTGAGCCCAAGTTCAAATTTATTTGGACACTCAGAGCCTACTACTTCTATCTGGGATAAACCAAGGGGTAATCCAGTAAAGCTACTCCAATGTGAAAGTACTGTTAGAGGTGAATCTGGCATGATGGGAACTGTATTGCATGCCCAACTATTGCAGGCACACACAGGGAATTTCATGGGCAAAACCCTGGGTGTGTTAGAGGGTTAGAGGGTAATCCCTCTTGGGGAGGAAAACAAGTTTCAATTACATGGAAACTCATTTGTGCTTTGTAGCCCATATTATCTGTCAAACACTACACTTTGAGGGGTTTGTGAAGTCTCAAACTGTAGACACATCACCCATCCCTGCTCTAGATTATACAATTACAGAACTGGATTCTGATCTCACTTGCATGGGTCTAAATGAAGAGTTTTGCCACAGGAACTGGATCATAAGCTCTTTGGGGAAGACAGTGTGTCTTATGTGTTTATAGAGCCCATTACACACCCCTGTGGTGTATCTCTACTTCACATGGGTGAACAAAGGGTTACCAGGAGTCTGAAAGCTAAAGTAGCTCAATTTGCTGTACCTGAAGGATGTCAGGCTGGATTTGTTATTAGACCTAGGTCCAGGAGAGGGACCCAGGACCAAGCCTTCAAGGAGAGATGAGGTAGGGAGCACCGACTCTCTTTGGGAAGGCTGACTGAAGAAGGTCCCAGGGATGGAATTGATCTGGAAAGGGGGCATGGTACAGAGGTGCAGCCCAGCAGAGAAAGGAGCTGGGAAGACCTAGGGAGAAGCCAGAGCCCTGGGTACCAGAAAAGAGGTTGTGCTACCCACAGGCTAAGGAGAAGCAGCACAAGGGGTTTAGCGGCAGGAAGCAGCCCACAGAATCAGCAGCACATCCGAAGTTGCAGGCCAGCTGCTTCATACAGGATCCCTGTGCTGGAACATAGAGCAGAGGATGGGCCTGGATTCCCCCACCAGCCCTGAAGAAAGGGCATACAAGGATGGTCCCAGGGTGGGGATGAAGACGGACCCTCAAGGGCAGGCTGAGGAATAGCCCAAGAGGGGGCAGGAGGACCATTTCGTCGGGATATCTTTCGACATGTAGTTGTACTTTTGTCACCCTGGACGGGGAGAGACTTTAAAGTGATCTGACTGGAGGGATGAGTCACAGGAAGAGGCAGACCTCCATGGGACCCAGAGCAACCATCAGCAGGGGGCACTAGATGAGGAAAGAGCTGCTATGCCATTCTCAGCCACAAGGGTAGGGAGCCCAATCTGCACAGGCCTCTGGACATCAGTCATACTATGAATACCCGTGTAAGTGAGAGGGGAGTGAGGCTCATCTTGCAAGGTGGCTGTTAATCAGCTGATTTACAGTTCAAGCTGCAATTTCATTTTCCTGTAGAGTGAAGGGCATCAGACATTTCACCGGCTCTTGGAAGATCAACATCCAAACTTATCCAAGGGGCTGAAAAATCAGGCCTAGAAAACTCACCTGTTCAGCCCTTTCACTTCAGTCAAGGCAGAAAATGTATTTGATTTAGTGGGACTTGGCTTCTCGGCGCTGTACCTTTAAATGGGCAAAATTCCCCCATACTTTCCTGTGCATGGCAGCTGCCATTTTGTTTTCAGATGCACTCTCCTTCTCCTGCAGAGAAGTCATGCACAAACTCAGCTGTGCTTCCCCCTATAGAGACCTTGCTGTTGCTGTTATTTCTTTAGGGGAAGAGGGTAGTTCTCTTAATATATAGGTATTAAGGCCAGAAGGGACCATTCTGACCATCTAGTCTCACCTCCCTCATAACACAAACCACAGAATCTCATCCAGTAATTCCTGCAGTAAGTTTGATAAGCAGTGTAGCCAACTATCGCAATCTTTTAAAGCCAATCTCATAATATTTTTGAGGCCTGTCTCATGGTTTTTAGCGCTTGGGTTAAAGAGTTCATTCTATCTGAGCTTTGTGTGTGAGTTAATACATAACTTGCAAGAAGAACCACCTTTCTTGTTGTCCCTTGTAATCATATATGCAGTGTTGCCAACCGCAAATGTTCAAAAATCAAGAGAGTCAGGGCCTAAAAACCATGAGACTGGTGTAAGAACAATAACTTTGGGCTTCTTTTTGTTTAAATTCTGAATTTTGTAGACTTTTACTTTATGCTTGGTTCATGTTTTCAGGCTTTTCTCCAGAATCAGGACATCATAACTCGAGTTACATGACTGTAGGAGATAGGGCTTAAAGTAAATCACCAAATTATCAAAGAGGTTATTGAAAGGTTCCTTTATAGAAAACCCGTTTCTCAGTGAATGAAATTTTTGATAACAGTTTTGAGAATGGATTTGATTAAAAATGTGACGAACAAGAGAGGAAAAAAAGGGTTTATTTGGAGGGGGAAGTGTTTTCGTATACAAAAAAACTTTTCAGCTGAAAAATGTTGACCAGCTTTGCTATTGACCTCGACGACCTATACGCTCTTCACGGTCATTCATTTAGAGGGGTATTCATGATGAGGAAGAAGATTATGATGATCCATAAAAATAAACTCAGGCAGTAGCAACAGCAACAGAGTTAGACAGATTGCAAATAATGCCAGTTTGAATCTCAAACTATCCTGCAAAAATCTGCCACCATTTTTAATGGGCATAGAGAGTACAAACAGTTTTATGCTTGTGGATTAAGAGAACTAGGGAGGCATTTTATTGTATTCATGTATATAGGGTGAGATTTGAAGAAGTTAGGTGCTCAAATTCCATTGGATTTCAATATGATTAGGAAACCTAACTTCCTTAGGTTCCGTTAAAAAACTAAACCCTAACTACCAAATTGTGCTCATAAATCAGATAGTTAGACAAGCAAGTGGTTTTTAGAGATTCCAGGACCAGAAGGAACCATTGTGATCATCTAATCTGTATAATACAGGTCATAGAACTTCCCCAAAATAATTCCTAGAGCAGATCTTTTAAAAAAAAATCCATACTTGATTTAAAAATTGTCAGAAATTCCCACAGCCCTTGGTATATTGTTCTAACGGTTAATTACTCTCACCATTAAAAATATGCACCTTATTTCCAGTCTGAATTTGTCTATCTTAAACTTCCAGCCATTGGATCATGTTATACCTTTCCCTGTTATCTTGAAGAGCCCATTATTAAATATTTGTTCCCCATGTAGGTATGTATAGACTGTAATCAAGTCACCCCTTAACCTTTTCTTTGTTAAGATAAATAGACTAAAGGAGATCAATCACTATAAGGAATGTTTTCTAATCCTTTAATCATTCTTGTGGCTCTTCTCTGAAATTTATCAGCATCCTTCTTGAATTGTGGGCACCGGAACTGGATAAAGCATTCCATTAGTGGTCGCACCAGTGCCAAATATAGAGGTAAAATAACCTCTCTACTGCTACTCGAGATTCCTCAATTTATGCAGCAGAGGATTACATTAACTCTTTTGACCATACCGTCACACTGGGAACTCATGTTCAGCTGAATACCCATGCCGATCCAAACATCTTTTTCAGAATCACTGCTTCCAGGAAGGAGCTGCCTCCCTCCCCCTACTCATCCTTTAAGTATGGCTTACATTCTTTGTTCCTAGATCTGTCCATTTACAGTTAGCCATATTAAAACACAAATTGTTGGCTTGCGCTCAGTTGATCAAGTGATCCAAACCTGTGCTCTTCATGATTTACCACTCCCCCAATTTAGCGCCACCTGCAAACTTTGTCCAAGGTGTTTTTTGGTTTGTTTGTTTGTTTTCTTCCAGGTCATTGATAAATAGTGTAGGACCATGAATAAATCCTGCAGGGCCTGGCTGGAAACACACAGTCGATGACTATTCCCCATGTACAGTTACATTTTGAGACCTGTCAGTTGCTGGTTTTTAATGCATTTATTATGTTAATTTTATATCGTGTTGTAAAATAGCATCTTAACAATGTGTTGGGTCTGCAAAAAGATGATTCTGACAGCTTAGTGCATGCAGTCAGGTCTTCCCCCGTGCCTGATCCTAGTGGCTATAACAGCCTACTACTTTCTTACTAATGAGATCTTCTTTAGCTCCTTTGGTGAGTGACTATGTTTTCAGTGTTGAAGGGCTTGGGTTCAATCCTAGCTTATGACCATGGCCCAGAGCCACAAAGTTATGTAAGTGCCTAATTCCATTTAAATCAGTGAAATTGTGTCTGGACAATAAAATATACTTTAATTTCTAAGACAAAGATTTTTGGGGAAAAAGCTAGTCTTTATTTTTTTAAGCTATGCTATGCCATATTTGACTGTATCTCAATAAAACACTCCTGTCCCTGCCTCTGTCTGTCCACCTAGACAGCTAATGGAAACCAATGGAAGTTAGGGGCCTAAATACCTTTGAAGATGGGTGAGTATTCACCCACACTTTGCTACACAGCTGCAAATTCAGAGGCTGAGTTGAGTTCCATCAGAAATGTTTGTCCAAAGAACACTAATATGAACCATCAGTGATGTTAATGATATATTTCATGCACTGTTAACTTCAAGGATTAGCTTTCCTCTTTCTCTTAGACACTGGATCAAAATTATGCTGAATCTCATACTGGTCATTTAAATATTCTGTTTTGTTGCTGCTACCACTTTATTTCTCCTCACCTTCCGTGGTGGAACTCACTGTCATGCACCACCACCAAGAGACTTCAGTGCCTGGATGGACAGATCTCTCGATGGACAGAGGCAGGGATGTGAGTGTTTTATTAGGACACAGCAAAATATGATGTGGTATAGTTTAAAAAATAAAGATCAGGTGGGGTTTTTTTGTCATTGTTTAAGAAACCAAAGTGTATTTTCCTGTCCAGACAGAATTTAATTTTCATTGCCCGGCGTACAGCTCATTGGTTAGCAGATGCTAGGCAGAGAATCTAGCTGGTCAGCTAATAGCCTCCCTACTGATTAAATTAACTAATAGTCCAAGTAATAACCAAGGGTCACGATAGCCTCTTTTAATAGTCATTATGAACTCAGCTGATCATTCTCCTGCCTCTGTTTTGGGGGAAATGCTTCCTCACCTCCCTCTGTGATTTAACATGAGAATAAGAACAGCAAACTCTGACACTGGGCCGGAGAGCTGGCTGTCACAGCAGGTTTCCAGTCGTGCACTTCCTGTCCTAAACTCTTATACAGTGCTGCTGCTGTTTGACCTAACAATGAAGACAATGGCCCTGGTGTCAATGTTAATTAAAATGGTAGCTGAGGTGCTTATGGCCCAAAAGTGAAGGTAGAGATTCCTAGTCTGTAAAGTGATTTGAGAGACTACAAGATGAAAGGTGCCAGGTAAGCACTTAAGCTGACTGTACGCCACTCTATTTTTTAATTGTTATGATTATTAGAGTAACATCCACAGACCATGATTAAGTTCAGGTCCCTGTTGTGCCAGATTTTGCACAAACGCACTGTAAAAGCGCTTACAAGCTAAGTATGCAACCCAGAAAAAGGATGGTAGGAAATAAGCATGATTAGCCCTATTTTAGGGGTGGGGACTAAGGAAAAGAGGTGATGGCCCAACATCACCAAGAGAAGTCTATGGCAGAACTAGGCATTGAATCCATATCTCCTCAGTCTCAGACCAGTGGCTTAACTGAAAGACCATCCTTCATCTCAATAATGTTGTACAAATCATTCCTTTGGACTATAAGTCTTCTGGACAGAGAGAGATCTTTTGGCACAGTTCACCTGAGGTGAAAATCACCTCTGTGCAGAGGACCAGAACTAGCATTGTGCACTACTTTAGCCTGTTTTGGTACATTAGCCTTCCTGTAGCTGTCTGCAGAGGGGTGAATTTCACCCCAATTACACAGCTCCATGTACACGGACAGTGCTATAAATTAAATAACACACATGGACTTGGGTAGCTGTGTTTAGATTTTGGTAAAATCTCAGTTACTGTGATTTGATTTTGCAAGGGCAAAATGAAACCCTTCCCCGGTCTATAGGAATATGGACTATTTTGCACTCTGCACATTTCCTCAGCTGCCTTGTAAGAGACTCAAGCTAAAATAATAATCTTCTTTCCTCCCTGCCTCTTTAATTCATGCCTGGATTCAAGGATTGTGAGGTGAATAAAATAAAGGAGATGCCAAACCCAGGCTCAACATTACAAATATACATAAGAGAAAAGCAGCCATTAAGCCAGCATTGACAAGATTCATGAATGAGAGAATCATAGAATCATAGAAGATTAGGGTTGGCGGAGACCTCTCATCTAGTCCAACCCCCTGTTCAAAGCAGGACCAACACCAGCTAAATCATCCCAGCTAAGGCTTTGTCAAGACGGGCCTTAAAAACCTCTAAGGATGGAGATTCCACCACCTCCCTAGGTAACCCATTCCAGTGCTTCACCACTCTCCTAGTGAAATAGTGTTTCCTAATACCCAACCTAGACCTCCCCCACTGCAACTTGAGACCATTGCTTCTTGTTCTGCATTCAGAAAACAAAAGCGAGCATGCAGAGCGGGAGGGATAGCTCAGTGGTTTGAGCATTGGCCTGCTAAATCCAGGGTTGTGAGTTCAATTCTTGAGGGGGGCATTTGGGGATCTGGGGCAAAAATCTGTCAGGGGATAGTACTTGGTCCTGCTAGTGAAGACAGAGGACTGGACTCGATGACCTTTCAAGGTCATTCCAGTTCTAGGAGATTGGCATATCTCCATTTAAAAAAAAAAATTGTGTGGCGATCCCGAGACTGCAATAAAATAATGCTGTAGGGAGGGACTGTGATATAGTAGCAGAGCTTTGCAGAAGCTCAAACTTTGGGAATAGCAAAGAAAGGGGGATGTAGGTCAGGACAGAGTGACTTGCATAGATATATTTGTCTTGGGGCCCACTACTGGACCAGCAGGGAGTGTTGTACCGTATGTTTCAAGCTGCGTAGGTCTTGTCAGTGATTTCACCCCCTCACATTCATGGCAGTGAAATTCACACTGTGCATATTTTAAACAAGGAACAGTTTTGTGTGAATAAAGGACAGAAAAGTCAGACCGGTGTGTGGGTGGGGGCATGTGGGCATGTGCCTGTGTGAGTGAGAAAGCCCTTTCACCAGGGCCGGCTCCAGCTTTTCGGCCGCCCCAAGCTAAATAAATAAATAAATAAAAATGGCCACCGCCGAACTGCCGAAGCAAAAAAAAAAAAAATGGCCGCCGCTGAACTGCTGAACAAAAAAAAATGGTTACCGCCGAACTGCCGAACAAAGAAAAAATGGCCACCGCCGAACCGCCGAAACAAGAAAAAAAAATAAAAATTGTTCTATTGTGTACAGTGGGAGTGCTCACAAAGTAAGAAACTATTCAGCCTGAGCAGAGGCCTGGGTGGGATTGGATTCTAGCCCACAGAGACGGCTGTGTTTGAGAGGGGCGGTTTTATGCTGCAGTGGTTCGGGTACTAGCAGGAGACTTGACAGACCCAGGTTCGATTGTCTGATCTTTCACAAACTCTCTGTGAGACTTTGGGCACGTCACTTAGGATGACATTTTCAAAAGCATCTAAGTCCCATTTTCAAAAAGGGAGCCTAGGCCAGATTTTTAAAGCGTTGATATTTAGGCATTGCTCTGCTTACGTAACAAAGCTTTAGTCTGACATGCAAAAGTAACACACATTTAGACCCAGATCCAGTGCTTAATTTGTAATGAAAAACGTGCTGGGGCTCAAATATTTTTTTTTACATTCATAAGTGATGCAGCAAACCAAGATGTGCCAGGGCTGTGAACTGCCAAGCCTAGAAGTGCCAGGCTAAGCCCTGGTACAAATAAAACACTGCCCAGGTCTTCAAAGGCATTTAGGCATCTAACTCCCATTGGTTTCAAAGGCCTCCAAAAATCTTTGAGGATCTGGACCTGAGGAGCCTATGTCTTATTGAAAGTCAATGGGATTTAGGCACTGAAGTCGCAATCGCTTGTTCAAAATGAGACTTAGGCTCCGAAGTTGTGTAGGGACTTATGAAAATTGTACCTTTTGGCTTTTTGTGCCTCACTTCCCCCCTCTGCAATATGGGGAGAATAGCTCTGCTCTGACTCTGAGGCATGTTGTGAGGCTACATACATTAAAGATTGTGAGGTACATAGACTACGCTAATGGGGCCCATATACGTGCCTTCGACAGAGAGCCCCATTTTATTTAAAGACTCCCTCCAAACTTTCTGCTTCAGAATGTCCGGTTCCCACTTTAGAGAAGGACATTATGCTAATGTTCCTTTCCAAATGTTTCTCTTTCTAGGCAGCTGTTTTTCCCTTTTTAGTCTTGCTCTTTTTTACCTCCCTTCTCTTGGCCAATCACATTAATGTGTGTTTGTCAATACTGAATTTCATTTGCTGTGTAGCAGCTCAGAGACCCAACAAATCTTGTTGAATTTTCCTCGCCTCTTAAGTCTGAGTTCTCACTTCTCCTCAGTTTTGTGTTGTCAGCAAAACTTAACGCATTTACAATCGGTCTCTTGATCTAGGGCAATTACAGAAAGAAGCAATAGCAGGTTCAGGAGGCTTAACAAGAGAAGGATGTTGTACAATCATTCTGGTCTCCAAGCCAGTGTTTGTATCAGGGTTGTCAAATTGGTTCAAATTAAATTGACATGATGATAGAGTAGGCATCAGAAAGTTATTATAAATCTGTGAGACTTTCTTGGCTTCCATGCCTTGGAAGGAGGTAGAAGAGGCTAGTGTGCATGCAGGAAGGCAGCAAAAGAAGCAGAGAAGGAAGGGGAAAAAATGAGCCCTTTAAAACCACGAGGCTACATCAGGATATTGGCACAATAATTGATGGGGACAGGTACAATTTAAAACACAGAAAATGTCAACATTATTATTTATACGCTTATGCAGTAGCTTTCACAAAGGACCCAAAGTGTCCGACAACAAGAAGGTAAGCAGCAAAGGGAACATCTCTGTACCGGCCATACAATTATGCAGAAGCCAGCTATTCTCATACTGCAGCTCAGTCATAAAGGGCATGCTGTATCAGCAGTTTCGGCGTGAGACGCCTAAGAGGAAGAATGATCCAGGGGATGGGCCACTAGTCCAGGGCTTTGAAGACTGGAGTTCAGGTCTCTACTGTGCTGTGGACTTCCTGTACGATCTTGGTCAAGTCTCTTAGAGTGGGATTGTTCAAAAGCAACAGGGTGCCTGACTCCCAAAATTAGTTGGCACCACTACTAGGCTCTCTGCACCTCTGTTCCCTATCTGTAAAATGGGGATAACAGCACTTCCTTGCCTCACAGGGGTACTGTGAGGGTAAATACCTTAAAGGTTGTGAGGTGCTCCAATACTACAGTGGTGGGAGCCAGATAAGTACCACAGATAGATAGATTTGGCCTGTGTTGGCATTATGATAATATGACAGGAGAAAGTCAGTGCTGTGGGCCTGATGTATTCCTACAGGGGACAGAAGGGCATTTCTTCTTCTGGAGGTCCCCAGGGGTTGATTAACAGTGTTTACTCTCCCTTCTCTTGCTCCCGTCAGCTTTAATTGTTTGTCCCTTCTCCAGGGATGTGTGGAAGCAGTGCTTTCCCCTCAATGCCTCGGCTTTCCACAGTTGTTGCAACATTGGCTATTCTCAGGCTCTGCCAGAGGAGCAGGGTTTGTGACTGTCGTTTGCCAGTGCAAATGCCACTTGGAAGGACTTTCATCACCCTTAGGTTATCTGGGGAGAAGATGGAATATTCCAGGATTGAACTGGTGGTAAGGTGTGTGTGTGTGTGTGTGTAGGATTCACTGTTCAACTGCTGGAAACATATTTTTCACATTGGGATCAGACCAAAATTAAAACAACAAACAAAAAAATCTCTCCACATAGAGCCTTATTCTCCACTGCTTCATCCCAGGCTTAGACTGGTGTTAGGTCCATTAGCAGAAATCACAGTAATACCTAGCTCAGGATCAAGTATGTTATTTGGCTTTTGGGGATGCGATGAGGCTGGCCTGTGCCCTTGATTTCTGAGCTCTGGCATCATCATAAATCTGGGAAGAAATTATATAGCCACGAACAAATGCTTCATCTTGATAAAACAAGATTTATCTTGTTAAAAATAAAGTTGTGGCCTCTTGGCCTGTATACACTTCTGGCGACTGTCCTAAATGGGTCCCACCATTTGCAGTATGTTGTTGTATGAGGTGTCCCTTGACTTGATTTGGTTAAAAGATGATATTTGATGAAGGAGCTGAAGGAGAAATGGGCTGTGTGTCATAAAAGCTGAGGAAGGATATTAGAGATCCAGGGGCTCATGAGAGCTTAATGATGGGCTTCTTTTCCATCTCTGTCTCTCCCCTTTTGAAACAAAATGAACGGTCTGTCTCCAAAGTGACATTTTGATATAGTTATTACAGTAGATTAAGATTCCAAGCATTCAACATGCATTTTTGAGATGTCTAGTGAGGTCATTGAATTCAATTCCCCATGTGTACCACAGCAAATTGGTTATTTTAATACCCATCTTTAACATGTGTTTTCCTCCAGTGTTGACTCCTCCATCCTGTTGACCCTACATTGTGCTTACTGCTCTGTCACTCAAGAAAGAGTGGATGGGATTCATGTCAAAATTCTACCCCTTAATCGGCTACGGAAAGAGGAAAAAGACATACACTCTGAACTCATCACCTCTGCAACATTCCTAACCTTGGCCAGCCAAGAAAGTAAAGAGCATGACTTGAAACCAGATCTCAACACTGTTCTTTCGCCAACCCTGCTTGTGAACTGCGGGACAGAGAACTGATACTTCATCTGTATGCAGCTCTTGTGGGAATTCATGTCTAATTAGAGTTACAAAATATTCACAATAAAACCGCATTCGGAGTAGAATTCATCTTGCTTCTTGTTTTTGTTAGAAACTGAAAACCCAGCCTGAATTCATGAAAAGATTTAGCAAATTTCCCAAAGTTTTTGAATAGAGAAGAATTATATTAAAAATCCGTGCAACTCATGGGCTTACTTGGATTCATTATGTGGCTTTGAATGAGTTTTGCTTTCCCTTTTGGGGTCCATATGAACAATAAACTCAACAAATATTTGGGTTTCCAACTCCACACAATCCAAAACCAAAGAAAACACTTGCACAACTCCCCCCTCCCCCTGTTCATATCTCAACACTTAAACAGCTCGAAGATTTTGGCCAAATGGAGAGAGTAAACCAGAGAGATTAAGGGGGCTAGAGGGACTGACTCAGAAGAAAAGATTCAAAGAGTTAATTGGTCCTGCTTTGAGCAGGAGGTTGGACTAGATGACCTCCTGATGTCCCTGCCAACCCTAATATTCTATGATTATATGATTCTATGTAACTAGGCCAAGCAATAACCAAAGGAGGAACATATTGTACAAATATCCAAATGTTGCGATTGATCTTTCCAGGGCAGTGGGAAGCAAACGTATCATTTCTTAGACACTTAAAATGGACTAGGTAAAGCAATGGGAAATCTACTGGAGGAACAATCCTGTACTGTCAGATATAACTGGTGGAAGGGATAGCTCAGTGGTTTGAGCATTGGTCTACTAAACCCAGGGTGGTGAGTTTAATCCTTGAGGGGGCCATTTAGGGATCTGGGGCAAAAATTGGGGATTGATCCTGGTTTGAGCAGGGGGTTGGACTAGATGACCCCCTTAAGGTCCTTTCCAACTCTGAGATTCTATGATGGTAGAGATAACCTAATGGGCCTTTCTCATTTCTGATTTCTATGATCCTAAACTGTCCTAGGATTCTGTGTAGCTTTGCAGTATATCTTTAAGAAGGCCCAATAAAAGTGGAGGAGCATGAGGAGTGCATTTTTTTTCAACTCTATTAGCAGACGGGCTCTCCTGGTCATTTAATTGGGAATGAAATAAAAGGATGGATTCAGGTGCTGGCCTTCTTGGCACATCCAGAATCTCTGCATTGTCCATTGCTGTCTGTCCCCCACATTCTCTGCAAATTAAATCCACCACAACATTTATCCAAAGTGCTATAGAGTAACTTTTTCTTTCTTTGCCTCCTCCCCCACCATGTTTCTCTACCTCTATCCACCCTTGTGAGATGCCTTTTCCTTTTCAGTCCTCCTTTTCTGCCTGAATGCTTCTATCAGATAGTACAATTTCTTTTCTTGAACCAACTTCTGCTAGTGAGAGAGACAAGCTTTTGAGATTACACTGAGCTTTCTTCAGCTCTCTGTGCAGCTCAAAAGCTTGTCTTTCACCAACAGAAACTGGTCCAATAAAATATATTACCTCACCCACCTTGTCTCTCTGATCTCCTGGGACCAACATGGCTGCACCTACACTGCATACTATAGCTTCTGTCATCTGAGATATTAAATTACCCCAGGAACTATCAAAGGGAAGTAAGATACCAGAGCACTTAAGCAAAAATGATTCCTCCAAGCCAGACTGATATGGGGTGTATGTGTGTGTGTGTGTGGTACTGGGTGGAGTGGGATCAGTGGGTGGGGGCAGTGGGTGGAGGAGGAAGACTGAAGAGGAGAAGTGAGACTGCATTGGTAATTTTAAATTACAACCCCACAAATGCACACCAGGAAGGGAACAGAATTTTAAATAGGCTGGTAGATAACATCAGCTCATTAGCAGTTCTATTACAGCTTACACTGATTTGCTTTCTCTCATAGCACCAAAAAAAAAAAAAGTGGCGTGAATGTGTGTGTACAGGAGAAAATAAATTAGACAAACAGAACCCAAGTTGTTTTAGGACAGTCTGAAAATTTTCAGTGCAACCTTAAACATAGTGAGTGAAATTCTTTTAAATTTGATCTTCCTAAATGTTGAGTTTAACCCTACCTTTAACACTTCCTGGGTGAAATCCTGGTCCCATTAAAGTGAATGGCAAAACGCCCGTTGATTTCAAGGGTCAGGATTTTACTCCATGTTCCAAAAACAGTGGTCCATATCAAGAACAATTCCAAAGATCTGAAGCCTCCTGCTTTACTTATAAGCCTGATCCAAAGCCATTGAAGTCAACGGGGAGTCTTTAATGGTCTTTGGATCAAGCCCTTAGCTGATGGAAGCTGAGGAAGGGAAAGAGAATTTAGGATCCTATGCATTTCTTTTTAAAATTTGTAAGAAGTCTTGATGCTCTTGTAAGAAGCCTTGTGATGAAACAGCAGAAAAACCTAGGGTGAGAGAGATTAGAGGTCTTATATTAGAAGAGTGGAAATCTCTTCCTACTTCAGAACTTGAAATATCCATGTCTGCGAACAGATGCTACTGTCAAAGGTTTGATAACTTTGTTTCCATTAGGAGACTACTAAGGTCTTTTTGCCTTTGTCTCCTCGATAAAGGGTCAATATATATGAGCTTAATAAAATGAAGGCTGAATGACAGCTGCATCCAATATTAAAGCAAGATCATTTGGAGAGAAGGAGAGTATTGTGGACAGCATGAATGTGAATATCAACACATTGACTGGATTTGATAGGACACTGAAAAGAAGATGCAATGAGGTTTCAAAGATAGTACCAAATTCAAATAAAAAAAAACACACAAAAGGACATAAAACTGGTATGTTGCATTCTAGGGCACTTTATGGAGATGTTTATTTACTTGGGCCTTGAAACACATCATTTTTAGGGACTTCTTTAAACTTTATATTTCACAAAGCTGGCCAGCTGTGCAAAGTCTGATTACGCTGACAGAGCATGCATGACTGCACTAAACAGTAACAAATGTGACATGGCACGGACATTACCAGAGCTTGCTTTTTGTTTAGCAATTCAAGCTATATGTTGGTTTCTGTGTATTGTGTGTCTAAAGGCTTGACACTGTTACTAAAGGTTGTACTTACTCACCTGCATAAAGGGCTTTCAGACCTACTAAGCATTGGTATTATCATAAGCATGACTGGGCCAGATTTAGAGTGACCGTATGTCCCAATTTTATAGGGACAGTCCCAATATTTGGGCCTTTTTTTTATAGGGACAGTCCCAATATGTGGGCCTATTACTCCCCACCCCCATCCCGATTTTTCACACTTGCTATCTGGTCACCCTAGCCAGATTCTCTCCTGCAGCTGAGCTCTGTGGGGCAGAAGAGGGCCTAGGAGATGGTATCAGGAAGATGGCTAGGTTCCTGGATCTTGAGCTTTGATCTGAGGTCATTGTTAGACCAGTGGAGGGGCATCTCTAATATATGCCAGTGACATAGGGTCTACAGTGAACCAAGACAGTGGAGGACAGAGGTATTGGAGCTCAGCTACACCACATCCCCTCAGTTCCCAACAGTGTAAATGTGGAGTAGCTCCCTACTCTGGATTTACACTCCTGCGCCAGATACTCTCCCCTGGGTATTTCAGAAGGAAGAACATAAATACATGCGTTGAGATTTGGCCAGGCCACCAGAGTTTTATACCTCATCCAAAAAAATGGTATTATAGCTGATTTTTCTGCCTGCACCAGATTCTTCCTCCATGCATGCAGCCTGAATGCAGGCTGGCATGGACCAAAGACATAAAAGAGCCCGAGTAAATAACAAACAACCTTTAAATGTATTTACAGAGTAAAAATGTCTTTATCCCATCTTAGCCAAGGCACTCAGGAGACCACAAGAGTTTGTATTTACTGCACACCTACTTGACAGAAGCTAATCCATATGCCATGCAGTCACAGGCTGATCCATACCAGAATGAACATGCCTGCGAGAGACGAGATGGTGTAGGAAAAACTACTCCAGTGGTAGCTTCCTTTGAATTTTTGAAGAGGAGGCTCCTCCCCAGGGCACTCAGTGGAGTAGTATACAATAACTGGGCATGATATACATTAAAATTCAATCATAGGAGTTCTGGTTCTAATCTGCTATTTTAACTTCTATTAATTGTGCAGCATTATAAGGGAAAATCTTCTGTAGGATTTACTTTACGATTTGCTTTACAAATGTAGTCACATTGCATTAAATTGGCCCACATTATTATGTCCCATATTCCTAGCTCCTGCTTCCATACAAGACCTTGAAAAACACTCTGTCATCATTTCCCTCAATAAACATGGCACATGATGCTTTCCTTCTAAAGCTGCTTTAAAAGCAAATTCATGGTTGTCCCATGCTCCACACTCCCTAGAACAAGAGCCAGATCCTTAACCGGTATAAACTCGAGAAGCATAACTGAGTCCAATGGAGCTTCACCAATGTACACCAGTACAGGATCTGACCCTACCAGTTCTGAGAGCATCAGAGAGGATAATTGCACATCAGGGTGTGACGTTATTGGCATAAGCTGGGACCACATAGATCATTGTTGCATCCAAGGTCCTGTAGTGGCACCAAAACTTGTATAAAGGGGGTCAAACTTTGCCATTACTGTATGTAATTGATTCCATTTAACCAATTCTAGCTCTCATCTATATCTTTTTCCTTTTATGAATAAACCTTTAGATTTTAGATTCTAAAGGATTGGCAACAGTGTGATTTGTGGGTAAGATCTGATTTATATGTTGACCTGGGTCTGGGGCTTGGTGCTTTGGGATTGAGAGAACCTTTTTTCTTTTACTGGGGTATTGGTTTTCATAACCATTTGTCCCCATAACGAGTGGCACTGGTAGTGATACTGGGAAACTGGAGTGTCTAAGGGAATTGCTTGTGTGACTTGTGGTTAGCCAGTGGGGTAAAACCAAAGTCTTCTCTGTTTGGCTGGTTTGGTCTGCCTTAGAGGTGGAAAAAACCCAGCCTTGGGCTGTAACTGCCATGCTTTAAGCAAATTGTCCTGAATTGGCACTCTCAGTTGGGTCCCACCAGAACCAGCATCGTTACCCAGGGTGTATCAGTTTACCCTCACAGGTTGATATTAGATATTCAATGGCAATATGCACAAATTTAAAAAAAAAGTAAAAGAACTAAGAAAGCGCCACTGTGGCTTAACAACCATGTAAAAGAAGCAGTGAAAGATAAAAAGGCATCTTTTAAAAAGTGGAAGTCAAATCCTAGTGAGGTAACTAGAGAGGAGCATAAACACTGCCAAATTAAGTGTAAAAATGTAATAAGAAAAGCCAAAATGGAGTTTGAAGAACAGCTAGCAAAAAACTCAAAAGCTAATAAAACATTTTTTAAATACGTCAGAAGCAGGAAGCCTGCTAAACAACCAGTGGGGCCCTGGATGATAGAGATACAAAAGGGGCACTTAAAGATGATAAAGTCATTGCGGAGAAACTAAACGAATTCTTTGCTTCGGTCTTCACGGCTGAGGATGTTAGGGAGATTCCCCAACCTGAGCTGTCTTTTGTAGATGACAAATCTGAGGAATTGTCACAGACTGAAGTGTCACTAGAGGAGGTTTTGGAACTAATTGATAAACTTAACTGTAACAAGTCACCGGGACCAGATGGCATTCACCCAAGAGTTCTGAAAGAACTCAAATGTCAAATTGCCGAACTATAAACTAGGGTTTGTATCCTGTCCTTTAAATCGGCTTCAGTACCCAATGACTGGAGGAACGCTAATGTAACACCAATATTTAAAAAGGGCTATAGAGGTGATCCTGACAATTACAGACTGGTAAGTCTAACATCCGTACCGGGCAAATTAGTTGAAATAATAGTAAAGAATAAAATTGTCAGGCACATAGAAGAACAGAAATTGTTGGGCAAAAGTCAACATGGTTTCTGTAAAGGGAAATCATGCCTTACTAATCTATTGGAGTTCTTTGAAGGGGTCAACAAACATGTGGACAAGGGGGATCCAGTAGACATAGTGTACTTAGATTTCCAGAAAGCCTTTGACAAAGTCCCTCACCAAAGGCTCTTGCGTAAATTAAGTTGTCATGGGATAAGATGGAAGATCCTTTCATGGATTGAGAACTGGTTAAAAAACAGGGAACAAAGGGTAGGAATAAATGGTAAATTTTCACAATGGAGAGGGGTAACTGGTGGTGTTCCCCAAGGGTCAGTCCTGGGACCAATCCTATTCAACTTATTCATAAACGATTTGGAAGAAGGGATAAACAGTGAGGTGGCAAAGTTTGCAGATGATACTAAGCTGCTCAAGATAGTTAAGACCAAAGCAGACTGTGAAGAACTACAAAAAGATCTCACAAAACTAAATGATTGGGCAACAAAATGGCAAATTAAATTTAATGTGGATAAATGTAAAGTAATGCACATTGGAAAAATAACCCCAACTACACATACAATATGATGGGGGCTAATATAGCTACAACTAATCAGGAAAAAGATCTTGGAGTCATCGTGGATAGTTCTCTGAAGACGTCCATGCAGTGTGCAGTGGCAGTTAAAAAAGCAAAGAAGATGTTAGGAATCATTAAAAAAGGGATAGAGAATATGATGGAGAATATCTTATTGCCCTTATAAAAATCCATGGTGCGCCCACATCTTGAATACTGCGCACAAATGTGGTCTCCTCATCTCAAAAAGGATATACTGGCATTAGAAAAGGTTCAAAGAAGGGCAACTAAAATGATTAGGGGCCTGGAACGGGTCCCATATGAGGAGAGATTAAAGAGGCTAGGACTTTTTAGCTTGCAAAAAGAGGAGACTAAGGGGGGATATGATAGAGGTATATAAAATTATGAGTGGTGTGGAGGAAGTGAATAAGGAAAAGTTATTTACTTGTTCTCATAATAAAAGAACTAGGGGCCACCCAATGAAATCAGTAGGCAGTAGGTTTAAAACAAATAAAAGGAAGTTCTTCTTCACACAGTGCACAGTCAACCTATGGAACTCCTTGCCTGAGGAGGCTGTGAAGGCTAGGACTATAACAGGGTTTAAACGAGAACTGGATAAATTCATGGAGATGAAGTCCATTAATGGCTATTAACCAGGATGGATAAGGAATGGTGTCCTTAGCCTCTGTTTGTCAGAGGGGGGTGATGGATGGCAAGAGACAGATCACTTGATCATTATCTGTTAGGTCCACTCACTCTGGGGCACCTGGCATTGGCCACTGTCGGTGGACAGGATACTGGGCTCGATGGACCTTTGGTCTGACCCAGTACGGCCTTTCTTATGTTCTTATGCCTCACCAATCTATTAGAATTATTTTGGGGTGTCAACAGGCATGTGGACAAGGGTGATCCAGAGGAAATAGTGTACTTGGACTTTCAGAAAGTCTTTGATAAGGTCCTCACCAAAGGCTTTTAAGCAAAGTAAGCAGTCATGGGATAAAAGGGAAGGGCCTCTCATGGAGGTTAAAAGGCAGGAACCAAAGGGTAGGAATAAATGATCAATTTTCACAGTGGAGAGAGGCAAATGGTGGGGTTCCTCACAATCTGTACTTGGACCAGTGCTGTTCAGCAGGTTCATAAATGATCTGGGAAAAGTGCTAAACAGAGAGGTGGCAAAATGTGCAGACAATACAAAATTACTCAAACTAGTTAAATCCAAAGCTGACTGCAAAGAGTTACAAAGGAATCTCACAAAACTGGGTGAGTGAGCAACAAAATGGCAGAAGAAATTACTAGGTTAATGAGGGAGCTGCACTGGTGGTGATTCTCTTGGCTGAAACGTAATGCAGCTACCTCTGCAATAATGGATCAGATTCTCAATTGGTATAAACTGGTGTAGCTCCATTAAAATCAGTGCTTGACTTGAATGGAGCTATATTGATTTACCCCAGTGGCTTTTTTTACTTTCTTTGGCCTGCTTCTTCTCTCACTTACGCTGGTGTAAATCAAGTGTGACTCAGCTCAGGTCGGTGAAGTTATGCTAGTGGAAACCAGGGTAAGTGAGAGGTGAAGCAGGCCCAAAGCACTTGACCAAGGACAGCAATCGTCACTGTCCCTATGTTACAGATGAGAAACTGAGGCACAGCAAAGTCAAGTAACTTCCTGAAAGTCAGACGCCAATCTAGTGATACAGCCAGGAATACAGCCACCACATCAGATGCCTTATCCACTGGTCAGTGCTGCCCCCCATACAGAGCCCTGGCGGATACAAATTTATACTCACGGATGCGGATATCCTCGGATATAAATCGGTATCCGCAGAACCACAGGGCTCTCCCGGGAACCGCAGCGGTGAAAGGAGCAGAACGTGGAGATGCCTCTCCCAAGACCCAGCACCCCGAGCCAGGAGCTCCTCTGGCCCTGCTACACCGCCCCCAGCCCTGCCCTTGTCCCTTCCACACAGCTGTCTGAGTCTCCGGTCTGGGGGCGTGCGCACTGCTTGAACAGAAGAGCACGACCAGGGACAGATGCCGGTGAGCCTGGTGCCCGCCCCAGCGGGTGGGGCAGGGGCCAGTACAGCCGCACTGGAGGAGCTGACAGTATGGGGCGCTGGCTCCTGGGAGCGGTGGCCCCACTCTCTGCTCCTTTCACCACTGCGGTTCCCAGGAGAGCCCTGCGGTTTCGCGGATACCAATTTATATCTACTGTGATGGGGCAAGGACAGAGGGCTACAGGAAAGTGGTGAGGAACCAGTATGTTAGCCCCAGGCTAAACAAATCCCTTATACCTTGTTAACCAAATGGGAATTGCTCCAGGTTAATCAAGACACCTGGGGCCAATTAAGAACTTTCCAGAAGGCAGGGAGGTTGATTGAGACACCTGCAGCCAATCAGAGGCTGGCTGAAACTAGTTAAAAGCCTCCCAGTGAGTCAGTGAGGGGCGCATGTCAGGAGCTGTGGAAGGAGGTTGCGTGCAAGGAGCTGGGAGCAAGAGGCACTAGGAGCTGAGAGTGAGAGGGTGTACTGCTGGAAGATCCTGTGGTGAGGATAAAGAAGGTGTTGGGAGGAGTCCATGGGGAAGTAGCCCAGGGAGTTGTAGCTGTCGTGCAGTTGTTCCGGGAGGCACTCTAAACAGCTGCAGTCCACAGGGCCCTGGGCTGGAACCCGGAGTAGAGGGCGGGCCCGGGTTCCCCCCAAAACTCCCAACTCCTGATCAGACACAGGAGGAGTTAACCCGGACTGTGGGTTCTACCAGAGGGGAAGATCTCTGAAGCAAGCAAAAATCCGCCAATAAGCGCAGGACCCACCAAGATAGAGGAGGAACTTTGTCACACTATGGATATCCACATCCGCGGGTATAAATTTGTATCTGCATAGGGATCTACCCACATGTCCTAGCGGATTCATGGGGACGAGGGGGCTTTGCCTGCCACACCTCCTGGTTTCTTTTGATTTTTTCTTTCTTTCAGGAACGGCATTATATGTTGCTCTTTCCATTGGCTTTGGGAAACATGCATCAGTTTTAATAGTGCTTACATGTTTAACAGCCAATGTAAACTTTGCCTTCACATTGATTATATGCACTTTGGCCAATTTTCTTTCAGTAAGGCTTTTATGGCAGGAATAACATGTGCTATCATTTTTCTCATTGCAATGTAGTTACATCCTGTAGGGCTTTTGTAGTACATGTGCACATCACAACACATTTGGCCTCCTTGACAATAATATATTTTGGGTTGGAAGAAAAATGAACCATTGCATGACTCATTTTAATTTTGTACACTGGGCTTATTTCACCCTTTGTAAACTTTATATAGCCAAGCCCAGAATTACATGTAAAATGCCAACTTGATATATTTTTTCCTACCATTTACAGTAATTTGAGTTCTGAGTGCATCCAGAATTTATTGGCTGGAGGCAACTAGTCTGTTGTCAAGTATAATGGGTCCCTGAGTTGATCCAGACCCTAGAATTTGTTTATTTGGGAATTTTCCTTTTCAGAATGAGAGAAACCAGGAGCTCTGCTTTTGTATTTGGCTTGATTGCAAGTTTTAATCCTGTTTCTCTTGGAAAGGTGTATGTGTCAGAAATCCAATCATCAGCGTGGTAATCAAAAGAGAGATTCAAGGACTAAATATGCATGCATAGCAAACTACCTTCTTATTCTCCAGAATTGGGGGCAGATTTCCAGCCAACGTACATCAGCATAGCTCCATAAACCTCAATCCAGGATCTCATCCTTGTTTTCTACTTTTGAGACTGAGGTTGTTTGGTTGGACAGTGTAGAAGGAAGCTTCTGCTCTCCCTGGACTAGACTCAAAGTCTATGAATCCTACCTTACAGAAGGACTAAATCCATTTGAATAAACAACTTTTATCAGTATAGTGGCACTAAGAGGAAGTCTTCTCAATGTCGCGATGAAATATTGAAATTATTGTCTGTTGGGACAAGTAGCCTGGGTGACTAGGGGGGTATTTTGTCTCCTTATGTGTACATCTTTCTCAGGGATTTCAAATGTATGCTCATGGAACAGATCCAGATCTCAAGCCCACAGAACATAGACTGAGTGTGTGGAATGTCATATCGATTTTTAAAAGTAAATTTCTAGACTTCGTGGCTGGCAAGATAACCTTTCATATGTGAACGAAGTGTAGCCGATGCTTTGTTGCCTGCCTGAGTCTGCAAAGAGCCTGAAACAACGCCACAGAGGGGAGAACTTCCCTGTTTCTATTACTCTGATTAGAATGTCAGATCTTTGACACCCTGGCATCCCAATATTCACCACTGTCAAGTAATTAGGATATGTTTTGTACAAAGTATATTTTGTGAGGTATCGTTCTAAAAGACTTAATCTGCTAGACAGTAATATCTTGTTGGACTGTATGTGCTATTGTCATATGTGAAGTTTGGCTAGGTATATGTTAGTGAAACATGTTGTGAAGTTGAAAACACCCACAAGCAGCCTTTCAAGTACAACAGTAAAAAGGCCAAACAATGTTAATGGCTTAGTGAGGAAATGCACACAAGGACAAGGATTAACCCAAGAACGGTGTACAATAGAAACCTCTCACAGATAGCACTACACAGTGGGGACTGTTTGACCCAGGTCAGAGCAAAAGAGCTTTCCAGCAAGTGGGAAGAAGATATAACAGGGAGACAACGGGGGCGGGATAACTCAGTGGTTTGAGCATTAGCCTGCTAAACACAGGGTTGTGAGTTCAATACTTGAAGGGGCCATTTAGGGATCTGGGACAAAAATTGGGGATTGTTTCTGCTTTGAGCAGGGGGTTGGACTAGATGACCTCCTAAGGTCCCTTCCAAACCTCATATTCTATGATGGGACCTCACTCTCCCTACAACAGAACACCTGAGGGGCAAGGACTGAACTGTGGGAAGTGATGGTCCCAGGCTAGAGGGATTTTTAGCCTGTGTATGAAAACCTGGGAAAGTCAGGCAACTTGTGCCTTAAGAATCTGCCAGTTCTTTATTACTCAGTGTGAGAATTTGTTACTTTATATCCTACCTATCTAGTGTGTTAAGCTCAGTTTGTGGTTTTGTTTATTCACTCAGGCAATCTGCTTTGATCTGTTTGCTATCACTTATAATCACTTAAAATCTATCTTCTGTGGTAAATAAACTTGTTTTTGTTTTGTCTAAAAACAGTTCATGGAAATTATAACTCGGGGGAGAAAGCTGTGTGTATATCACTCCACATTGAGGGAGGGGAGAATTTTATGAACTCACGCTGTACAGTTCTCTGTGCAGCACAAAACAGTATACTTTTGGGTTTACCCTCCAGAGGGGAGTGGACCCTTGAGTACTGGGCAGTTCCTTAGCTGAGCCTTCCCATGCAGAGCTGATCTCAGGATCTATGTTTCTAGCTGCAGCTGGGTGTGTTCCTACATGTATGTGTGCTGGTAAATTACAGTCTGAAGGCTGAGGGAGGGTTTGGCTTGCAATATAGTGTGAAGAGAGCCCAGGCCGGTGGGTCAGACAGGCTCAGTGGTACCACAGTTCCAAGTGGAACCCCGGTGGACAAGGTCCACTGATGAGAATTCAGTGTCCACGCTGACTATTTCATTGCTGATCATTTCAGATGGTGGAGTGGGGAAAGGAGGTGGGAGTGAAGCTCAGTGGGACTGGGAATGGAGAATTACTATAAGTAAAGAGATATAGAGAAAAACAAAAGAGATGCACAAAGACAGGAGAGGGGGGTGAGAAACAGAGGGCAGGAACAGTTGTGGGTGACAAGGGGAGCATGTTTCTCAATGAGTGACAGAGGACATTGAACTATAGTGTAGAATAATTGTGCCTGTAACACTTTCTAAACATTCAGCATCACTACATCCTTATATAAAGGTTATGTTCTCCATTTGATCTCTGTGTGAACCTCCCACTGACATCAGTGAGCGATACAATGCACTGCATTGTGGGGAGTATATAGACCTGAATCTATACCTGGGCCCACGGATCATAATTGAACATTGAATTCAGCCCTCTTCTCCGTAGGATTTTGATACTCCTGCTGTAGATAAACATGCAGGCACCATTTAGTTAATATTTTAAAAATAGAGTCGGTTCATCGTGAGCCAGATGTTTTGATGAACAGCACTGAGGTTCAAGTGAGTAGACCTAGTCATGATAGTTTGTGGTAGTGAGTAGACCTGGGACAATCAAAGAATATGATGGTAGACTCAAGTTATAATCAACACAAGAAGTTTGACTCTATCCTTCACAATCTAGCTGGGACTGGGCCCATTGGATAGTGAAGGAAAAATTAAATGAAAAGTCACCAAAGTAAAAAGCAGTGTCTTATGGACAAGGATTTATAGAATACCCTGGTGCCTGGACCATGGCTGATTCTAATCTGTATAAAGCAGGGGTGGGGGGTGGGAAGACACCACCAATCAACAGTTCAGCAATTTGCCTGATAATAGAAAATTAAAGAAGTGGAGAGACAAGTAACAGCCTGAAAAATTCATACAGATTTGGATCTGATGTATAATTAGCCACAATAATTAAACCAAACCAAACCAAACCACAACAGAAAAGGTCCAAAATTAATGGCATCAATTTAGAGAACAAAATCACCGCTGAAATACACTGCAAAAAGGCAGAGTTTATAAAAAGACTTAGATAATGGGGAAAAGTCATTTAAAAAGCCAGCAAAGAACTCATAATCCGAACAGTAAAAAGTTTTGCTCTGATTAGACAAGCATCTGTGACTTTGCTGTCAGTGCAGGTTGTAATGCGATAATGAAATGAAATTGATGTGCAATATGCTTGCACAGTACAAAAAACGCCACACAAATATATACATGAAGGATGGGCCTGAACCACATTCAAGAGGTAACTGTCAGGGAAATCCTTATCCACATCCCAACTTGGTGCCTTGGGCCCATCGCTTGTCTTCATGGGACATTACTGTGTAGCAAGTCAGGGTGTGAATCTACCGTGCACCAGCTTGCTCCATAGTAAAGTCCCATATGGTCACTATTAGAGCATACTGATTTCCTGGAGTGCACTTTGGCTATGGTAAGAATCCAAAGCATGCTCCAGGACTCTTTGAGCATTCTAGAGTCACAACCTGGCTTGCCGCATAGCAACATTTCAGGTAGACAAGCCCTAATAGGCAAAGTACTTTGCACATCCCGGGCCGGATTTTCAGAGATATTGCTCCCCAGAAGTCGTCAATGGGAGTTGTGGTTGCTCAACACCTCTGAAAATCGGGCCAGGGTAGCGTAGAACAATTGCACCTGTAACACGTTATATACATTCGGCCTCACTATGCCCTTGTGAGAGAGCCAGTCAGAGAAAAGCAAGCGACTTTCCCAAAGCCACACAGGGAATCTGCGGCTGAACCAGGAAGGGAAGCAACATTTCTGAACTGCCAGTCCTTTGAGCTAATGGCTACGCAACATGTCTGTTCTATTCTGTGTGGTTTTATGTTTTTCTTTCTTGTTTAGGGCTAGATTGTACTCTTGTCTTACTTGGCCATAGAGGAGTAAGAGCCAGTGAGGCACAGATCCTCAAAAGTATGTATGTGCCTAACTCCCATAGGAATCAACATGCGTTAAGTGCCTCAGTACTTTTGAGGATTGGGGCCTAAGCATACCCCATCCATTTTCTGCTCAGTTGAGTAAAACCTACCCAGAGCTTGGGACAGAGTACAGTTCCTGATCTCCAGATACTTCCCTCAGTGAACAGGGGTGACAGCACAGAGGGCAGAGGAATGGGTGGATCCTTCACTCTGCTCCCACCACTGTGAAGCCCAGCCAAGAAAAAGTGGGGTCGGGAATAATCAGCACCCTTCAGCAATTTCCATCCCTTCAGTAATTTACTTTCCCAAGGAGCAAGGGAGAACAAGAGAAGAAACTGTGCCCTTCTGACTGTATGTTGCCCTTTATTGAGCAAGTGATCCTGTTCTCTGCCTGTGGCACAGAATAGTTTAGTCTCCTGAGGACTGTAATGCTTAAGTTTAAGTTTAATTCTAGCTTAATTCTAGCTGTTGGGCTTGCTGTTGTGTTTAGTGGCCTGTGAGATACAGGCAGTCAGACTAGATCAGGGGTTCTCAAACTGGGGGTTGGGACCCCTCAGTGGGTCATGAGGCTACTATAAGGGGGGGGTCACGAGCTGCTGAAGGGGGCTGCGGGAAGCGGCGTGGGCTGAGGGATGTGCTGTCCGCCACTTCCCGCAGCCCCCATTGGCCTGGAGCGGCGAACCACAGCCAGTGGGAGCTGCGACCGGCCGAACCTGCAGACGCGGCAGGTAAACAAATCAGCCCGGAATGCCAGGGGCTTTCCCTGAACAAGCAGTGGACCACAGTTGAGAACCACAGATCTAGCCCAAAGCAGACTGTACAGCTACAAGCAACATTACCCAGATTCAGCTGCATGTCCCAAAGCAAAGTAAAAACTGACTTCACCTCTTGAAAAGCATTCCCTCCAGATGCTCTTATTTGTACATTCTTGTTATTAAGAAACAGTGAATCATCTTTTTTATTCCTAGACAAAAGACAAATAGCACAGACGATAAATGAGTAGAAGTCAGAACATTAACCTACTGTCCGTTACAGATAATAACACTCTCTGTGTAGCATGGCAGCCAGCTATTTGGGCAGCATATAAGGGTGTTTTTATTAAAGACATAAAGACCAATTTAAAAAAAAGCAACAACAATTAAATAACCACATATTAGGAAGGAAATAGCTGAAAGGGAAAAGAGGAGGCTTGAAACCAAAAGACAGATGAGGCCAAGAAAACATCAACAATATATGCTGGATGAAATCTATCCTCACTCATTAGTAATGCAGTTAAAGTCAGAGCTCTGTAGGAATGGAGTAGGTTGTGTATTGTTTGAGTAGTATTGCCTAGAGGCATTAATACTGTGTAATCCACTGGTCAGTGTAGGTTATGCATTCCTTTCTGTGTCCAAACCAAAGAGGATCTGAGATTGCAACAGCCCCAGTTCCACTAGAGGGGCCAGAATGCCACACGGAATAGGAATAACTTAAAGTAGAAATAGACTTAAGGCATTTAAGGGTTCTGAGGGAGTATGTGTAGGTCACCCAACTTGGAGCTATCAGCAGAGTTTGAACCTGGGACTTCTCACACTAAAATCATGATCCTCTTTTTGGGGGGGGTTAAAAGAGTAGGTCATACAGCTGGTTCTCATTAACCCTTTATTTGGATCAGCCACTAGAGGGAGACAAAGACTCTCAAGCCTGGTTATATAGGCTCACTCTTGAATCTTGCTGGTGCCCACCTCCAACATCATTGATCCCTTGAACTGCCTATGGAGCTTGGCACTAGTCATTCAAGCCAGGTGCTCAGATACCATGGCGATGTGCATAGCAGAAGGGCCTGAACTCCCAATTAAGTCAACAGGCGTCTTTCCTAAATGCCTAGATGAAAGCTGATTGACAAAAATGAAAACAAAGCCGTAGGCAACATGAAAGTTTTAAAAGCAGCCAATTGGTTGTCATTTTTTTCCCCAAAATTTTCTGCAGATTTTTTTTTTACCAATTCATATTTTTATTTTCAATAAAACATTTTTAAATGCTAAAAAAATTAAACTGAGCATTTTATATTCTGTAAAAACTAATAATTCTAACATGACTGCAGTGACCAATCAAAATTTAAAACAGAAAAAAATACCCAAACCAAACAAAAAAACCTTCAAAAATGACAGATGAAAACTAAAAAAATCAACTACATTGTATTGTCAACATTTCCATAGATAAACATGAGGGTGGTGGGTGGGGAATGGTTTCACTGACTTTTGCTTAGTTTAGAAAAATGCTTTTGTTCCTTTTTTTAATTATAAAGATGTTGACCAGATCTAGCTTTTTAATTAAAATAACTGAGATGATATAAACTATGATTAGATACAGCATCTATCTAGTGGTTTAGGTACTACTTTAACTGCTCCTTTAGAAAATCCTAATAGCAAGCTAGAGAGGTTTGTAACAAATCATTACATGTTCCCTGAAAGGAACCCATAAGTTAAAATCATGACAGATTCCCTGCTGGAACCTTCATTCTCCCATATTTCCTTTCTTTGTTTAGTCATCTTTTACTCTTCGGGTGACATTCTTGCCCCATTGAAGCCAATGAGAGAATTCCTATTGACTTCAGCGGGGCCAGGATTTCACAATTTAAGTCTAACTAAGAGACTATACATGGCTGGGGGGAAATAATGAGGGGGGGATTAAAACCACTTTAAAATAATTCTCTATCTACAGTATCTATCTATCTATCCATCTATCTACAGTATGTAACCATCTATCTATATATCTGTCATTGAGGAATAAATGAAAAGATATGAAAGAACATAGCCCATCAACACTGAAAGTGCTGTCAGTAATGATTGATCAAAACTAGATTTCCCACTTACACTATTAGGCAGTTGACTTGAGTGAGAGCTATTTTCCTTCCAAAAACATCAACAAAAGAATCCAAATGCTGTCAGAGGTATGAATCCAGCCTTTAGCCTTGAGAGATGCATTTTCCTACCTTTACTCAGAGAGCACTGATTTCTCATTGAGGATGATATTTAAATTGGAAAAGGATGAAAATTTTCTGTTGTTGCAGGCCAACTCTCTCTTAAACTGACCATTTTGCTCCAGATGCCTAATCTTTGGAGGTGATATTTACTGCAGTTGGGTGAATAGCAGATGTTTTGGTACAGTGGCAATTTCAAAAAGGTGGAAAAATGATTTCATGTCAGACAGAAAATTAAAATGTTTGAAATGTTTGGAAAACCTAAACATTCAACACAACATTTGAAGTGAAATTAAATTATTTGCTTTGATTTCAACCATTTACAATGATTGAATTTTTAAATAATTGATTTTAAAAAAATAAAATTAAAGGAAATTTGGGAACAAAAGTCATATCTGACCAAAAAGCCAAAATGTTTCTCTCTGAAAATGTCAAAAGAAAACATTTTGACATTCTCAGAATTTTTTGTGTTTTTGTTTTTTTCTAAACAAACAATTTGGTGAAACTGACATGCATTAAGTGTCACCAAATCTGCAATCCCCCCACACCCTGAAAAAAATAACTAGGCTGAAAATTTTCACCCAGCTACAGTACTTATCATCTCTCACATGATATTCATGCTGAAGTTGTGTAGTTGCTATTTGTAAGCACTTTAAGAAAGGTATCCATATCATGAGATCTTCTGTTGTTGATAATCAGCATAGGTCCATCTATTTCAATTGAACTGTGCTCACTGTCACCAGAGAAGGGCCTGGTATCATATCTTTTCTCTGTCTGCAAAGTGCTGTAGAATATTATGGCATGATATAGTGAATAGAAAGAGGCATTGCGATTCCTTTCTTTACTATCAGAAAAACTCTTCCAATATATTTCCCTAATGTGATGAGGTGTGTACCCACACAGGCCCTGAATGGGATCCTGTGGACCTGAGATGCCAACTATCTGATTATGAAGCCCAGCTGGGCAGGAGTAGGCTGATTATAATAAAGAGAAGAAGGCAGAATGGGGATGCAGAGAGGAAGTCTGCAGTCACTCTCTCTGAGAACAGCGGGGGAGGTGATCTGGAAATCAGGGCGGGAAATAAGCCCCCAAAGAAGGGTTAACCCAGAGAAGTTGTGGAGAAGAAAGCCTGAGCAGGAAGGAGCCCCAGGAAACAGCAGCAAGGGGTGGGACTGTGCAAACCTTCGCTGCCTGTTATAGGTTCCCTGGGCTGGAACCCAATCTAGAGGGCTGGTTCCCCTCCCAGTCATTGGAAAAGTGGCATGAGCCCAGAGTCAGGGGCATGAGACCTGACGCAAAGTCTTGGAATTATTTGTTGGGCTTTTGTTTGTTGAATTTTGTTACCCTGAAGGGGGCAGGTGTTAATACTGTAGCCTGGCTGGAGGATTGAGAAACAGAAGAGAGACCACCAAGCCACTCATTGTCAGTGTATACAGACCCCTCCCAAACACTGATGAATTAAGCCCCCTAGTGGAAAAAAGCAAGCCACAGAGAGGTAAAGTGACTCGCCCAAGGTCACGTGAGGAGTATGTGGCAGAGCGTGGTAGTGAGGCCCCCTCCCTGGAGTCCTCCTTCAGTGCCTTTTCCACAGCAGCTCCCTCCGTATGGGCAGGTTGGAGCCCCGTTCTAACATCCTCCTCACGAAAACCAAGGCCAAACTTTGAATAGGCATGGAGAACGGTCTACCCTCTTACCCCTGGGGAAGCTTTGAGGTTCATTACCAGGAGGGAATCCACGGTGAGCTGCTGGGGCTACACCACCACAGCAAAGGAGTAATGGTCAGTAGGGGGCACGAGATGAAAGAAAGCTGGTGGGCCAGACCTGGCCACGAGGAGGCGCTCCTGCCCTGAGTGAACCCCGTTGCGCTTAATAATGGTTTTTTATCTTAGTAGGGTTTATTTTCTATTAAAAATATCATTTAATTCTTTAGTAAATTTGATCACTGATCAAAGATGTCATATTGGTTGCCCTGTGGCCTGAAGTCCTTTCGTTAATCAACACATCCAGGTGCCACAAAGACTCCGCATTGTTTTTGCTGATACAGACTAACCCGGCTACCCCTCTGAAACTTGTCATCTTGTGGCTTCGGCACTGGACTGCAACTTGGGCGTTCTGGGGTTAATTCCTCACCCTCCCACAGAGTGATCTTGGGAAATTCTCTTAAATTGCCTGTGCCTCAGTTCCCCACCTATAAAATGGGAATAGCAAGACTTGTCTTCTCCTGCCAATGGTCTGTTTGGATTTGCAAACCTCTTTGAATCAGAGAGGGTCTTGTGTTATGTATCTATACAGCACCTAGAACGGAGTTTTGGCTTCTGGGTGCTACTGTGATATAGTAATTCCTAGACAAAAAATAAGTTAAAATGAAGTTGACTGAAACTACATACCACTAATTTAGAGTGGAAAACACTGCATTGTAATTATGCTCAAAACATGCATTATAAACCCAAGGAATTCAGATTTAAGGCTAACCTAAGAAGGAATCCAAACATGTGAAGATAAGAAAATGCAAAGTCAAGGCACACAAACACCCTTAACTCTGCCCTGCAATGACACCACACAACTACAATTAATGCATATCAGCGTGTGTGGTCCCAGGTTAGATGAAACAGGGGGTTGGACTAGATGACCTCCTGAGGTCCCTTCCAACCCTGAGATTCTATGATTCTATGATTCTATGAAACTGTTTTGAAAACCTGTTTTTGTATGTGTCTTGAAAATGCAGTTTCAAAGTCCTTTCAAATCCCACCTAAAATTTGACATCTTCCAAGAACTAAGGCACAGACCCTTAGCTGGTATAAATTGTTATAGCCCCATTGATGGTTTACACCACTGAGGATCCACCCCCCAGCATATATACGCCCTCTTACGATTTTCTCAGTGCTGCCTGTCTGATCTGTGTGTCTTTTTCACACTGTATGACCTTTGAGGAGGGACTCTCTCTATTTCTGTGTTTTATGCTATGCTGGGCCTATCATCAGTTCTAAACAAAGAATAGGGCGCTCCCTCATCAGTTGTAAATTGGTGTAGCTGTGATTTCTGCCAGAGGAGGATCTGGCCCAATAAGTATAAAGCTTCATTTTCAGACTGTTCTTCAGCTGGCCATCATTTTTGCTGTACAGTTTTGTACCTCCAAACAATGGCATTTGCATCTTCATGTCCGAAATGAATAGGGAGTACTAACGCTAGACGTCTAGGGTGGGATTTTCAAGTGCCCGTGCTTGTCTAACTCTGCTTTCATTGAAGTCAATGGCAAAGCTCCGATTGACATCTATGGTACAGGATCGGGCTCCTAACTATGCTGCTAATTTTGGGAACTGCAATTCATTTTGGGTGCAGAAGTGTAGGCAGAACTGTACAGAGAATCTACAAAAGTCAAGGCAGGATTGTACTAACTACTATAGGGGGAAAAAAAAGAAAAAAAAAATCACACGCACACACACACACAAATACACAAGGAATCCACAACTGTTCTCAGTAGAATAAAAGCTTTTCAGTTCTCCATTAAGTAAAACAGGCAGTGCTGGAATTCATTCTATGTTTTTTTTTCTCTTTTCCCTAGCCAAGTGATAACACTTCTGTTATACTTACTAGGGAATTTGTAAGGAGGTTTCGATCAATACAATCAATATCCATAAGTAAAATTTACTTTGGCCATATATTTGAGTTTGAATTCATATAGCATAATCTATTTATTTTTACGCAGATGCACAAAAGACATCAAACATAGAGGAAACCTGCCAACTCGCTTGTTTGCAATGCTCACTGTAAATAAAATAAAATAAATAGACGTATCAAATGGCTAGCAAAAGCCTATCAAGCCATTTTCCATTTCTTTCTCTTCCAGGGCTCAGACACCGGCACTACTTACTGATGGCCAAAAAAATCTAAAAAGTTTCCCTATAAACAGAAGTTTCAATTTCTACTACCTGCTTGAGTTCATTGATTAAGCTGTTTTAGAAGATAATAACAATAAATAAATAATGATACCAATAATAATAAACATAAGTAGCAAATATCACTTGCCCTATGGCAGTTTTCAACCTGTGGTCTGTGGACCCCTGGGGATCTGCAGATTATGTCTAAGATTTCCAAAGGGGTCTGCACCTGCATTCGAAATTTTGTAGAGGTCCGCATATGAAAAAAAAAAAAGGTTGAAAATCACTGTTCTAAAGTATTCTAGTGCCTCACTCTTCATAAGTCATGCAAGAAGAACTATGCAAGCGGTCTTGTTCACTCCTCAATGGTCTCGTTCGCTCGTGGGGGAGGGATAGCTCAGTGGTTTGAGCATTGGCCTGCTAAACCCAGGGTTGTGAGTTCAATCGTTGAGGGGGCCATTTAGGGGTCTGGGGCAAAAATTGGGGATTGGTCCTGCTTTGAGCAGGGGGTTGGACTAGATGACCTCCTAAGGTCCCTTCCAATTCTGATGATCTATGATTTGCCTATGGGTTCTCAGAACACGTCTATGCTACATTTATGAGGAAGCGTCCCAGTCCAGGACCACAGATTTGTACCAGTGAGGATCACACTAGCTCTATAAAATAGCTGTGTAGACAGTTGTGACATCAGCTGGAGCTCTGGCTTTCAAGCTCCCCTCCCCGGGCTTCATAGCCTGAGCTGCAGCCCAGCCACAATGTCTACACAGCTATTTTCTGAGCACTACTACGAGGCCCTCTAACACAAGTCTGCGGACTCTGGGCTGGGAGGTTCATTCCCAGATGCAGGGTAGACAGGCCCTAAGGGCCGCAAGCTGGGATGAGGGTCTCGTTGTGCTTGATGCTGTACAGACACATAGTTAGAAATTTTCCCCGCCCTGAAGACCCTAAAACCGAACATCCCGATTTTGGCATATATGTAAATATAAATATTATGAGTAGTTCAGTTGAATTCATTAGGACTACTCACAGGGATATATACCTCAGCTGGTATATATTGCCATAGCTCCATTGAAGTCAGAGCTATGAAAACGTACACCTATAGGGGATCTACCCCACAAAGCATAATGTTTAGAACGACCCTAAGTCGTTGCAGGATCAGTACCTAAGCAAACAAGACATACAAAGGAAGTAGTACAAAGTTGGGTGGTGTCATTGTAGGGCAGAGTTAAGGTTGTTTGGATTCTTTAACTCTGCATTTTCATACCTTCACATGTTTGAATTCATTCTCAGGTTAGCCTTAAATCTGAATGTCTTGGTTTTATAATAGATGTTTGAGGATAACTACAATGCAATGTTTTCCACTCAAAACAAAAGAAGAGTGTCAAGGAAGAGAGTCAAGCTGGTTTCAAATTTTTCAATAAAATGTTTTTGTTGGAAAATGCTGATTCCTCTAAATTGCAAATTTACATTGGAAAGGGTCAGTTTTGATTAAACCGATTTCTCATTTTTTAAAAAAAGTTTTCATTGTTGAAACATATTGTTTCCACATTGTCAAAAAGAAAAAAATAATTTCTTCCAGTTTCAAATGGCTTTTTGTTTTGAAATTTAAACTAATTATAATAAAAAGTCTCAAAAATGATCAAAAAATGAAACATTCCAATTAACCCACTTCTTTTTTTGATTCATGAAAATTTGAGATTTCAAATGTTTTGTCTGAATTTGGGATGGAAAAAAATGTCAATCTTAAAAAATGTTCATTTGATAAGAGACCATTTCCTGCTCAGCTCTAGAACTGGGGCATAGAGAGAGACCAGGTTACTTGTCCAAAGTCAGCCAGGAAATGCAAAAGCCGTGGGTTCATCCATTACATGTTATTACTTGCGAATTCTGTGAAAGAATGAAGCACCAGACAGACAAAGACAAGTGATGATTCTTATTTGGAACAGGTATGTGCTTGTGTTTGTGTTTCTATAATTTTATTAGGCAGCTTAATTAATAAACTTAAGTACATAGTAAAATCTGAGACTTCTGTTTTCTACAAACTTTGTTTCTTATTATAATTGATTATAGAATCATAGCATTACAGTACTGGAAGAGACCTCAAGAGGTCTTTTGTCCAGTCCCCTGCACTCGTGGCAGGAGTAAGTATTAGGTTAGACAGACACCTGTCAGGGATGGTCTAGATCAGCGGTGTCCAATAGAAATTTGTTGCTAGCCACACTGCTAGCCACACTTGTGTTTTTGAATTTTTCTTATTAGCCACATTATAAAAAATCCACATGCATTAGCCACAATTCAATAGCCTATTAGCCACATGTGGCTAGTGGTGAACGTATTGGACACCACTGGTCTAGATAATACTTAGTCCTGCCTTTAGTGCAGGGAACTGGACTAGATGACCTCTAGAGGTTCCTTCCAGTTCTATGATTCTATGATTATCTAGACCATCCCTGACAGGTGTTTGTCTACCCTGCTCTTAAAAATCTCCAAAGATGGAGATTCCACAACCTCCCTGAGCAATTTATTCCAGTGCTTAACCACCCTGGCAATTAGGAAGTTTTTCCTAATGTCCAATCTCAATACCTCCTTTGCTGCAATTTAAGCCTATGTTTCTTGTCCTACCCTCAGAGGGTAAGGAGAACATTTTTTCTCTCTCCTCCTTGTAACAGCCTTTTATGTACTTGAAAACTGCTATGTCCCCTCTTAGGTGGTGCACAAGGAGTTCCAAGCATAAAGGGACTCATGGAAGATGGTGCAAATGTGAGAGTGGGAGGATATTCAGGAAACGTATGGAGATTCTCCTTTATCCCAAGTGGCAGGGTCCTATACTTTTCAACAAATTTAAGATATATTTTATCCATTGCTGCCGCTGTGAAATTCCGAATGGGCATGGAGTACTGCACCGTGATATTCACAAAGTCCTGAGTGGCTAATTATTTGTTACATAGTGGTCCCTTTAGTGCTTATGGGATGGTGGGGCTTGCTCTCCTTCCCCTCACCTCAGAGCTGAGGTGCGTTAGCTTCCTTTCCATCACCATGGCCAATCTCAGAATGTTGCCAGATGATCTTACTGCTGCCTGCCCTCTGAGCCTGGGCCCCACACATGAACCAAACGCCGGAGTAGATCCTCAGCTGGTGTACATCTGTGTAGCACCATTAACATCATTGGCGCGCTGTCAATTTACATCAACTGGAGATCTGGGCCATTAAGCCTCTGACTAGTGATGGAGCCCAAAGAAGTCCCCTTATTTTTCAAGATTAAAAGTCACTCTACCTATCTATTTTAGTAGTCTTCTCTCAAGTATTCTAATTAAAGTGGCTATTTCATCAGGAAAGCTCTTAACAGCTCGCAGAGATGGGAATTTGCCTTTGTCCTAGCATCTCATCAGAGCAGCTCCTGGTATGCCCTCTACCAATGTCTTCAAAGGAAATGGCCCCACTTTATTTCATCAGAGACATTTGTTCTTCTTTTTGGAGATCTCTTAATTACCCACTTGCACACGGCGAGGTGAGGAAAGATACTGTGGACCCAGAGTACGGACTTTTTTAACTTTTGTTCTTTAGCTACCTTCACCTTTTCAACAAATTAGCTCTTTAGGATTTAACCTTCGTCTCTAATCCATCTGAGGCATCGTCTCATAACTCACTCCTGAAGGAACATTAGTGCATGAGCGTTTTCTCCCAGGGCTACGCCATCCTTCTGTTTTAAATCAAAAAATGCTTTTGCAAATTAGCAAAATGAGCCTGGCATTAAGCCTCTTCAAAAATCCTTCAGCATGCCCTCAGGATTTTTGCTCTGCCTGCTCTGCAACTTCGGGGTACAATGGAAAGAGCAGAATTGAGGGGCAGGTGACACACAAGTCCCAGCCCCTTGGCACAAAATAAGGGTAGTTTGCATAATCATTATTGCATAACTCATCAATTTGACCCTCTAATAAGGGAAGCTGGATACGTGAGAGAATAGTGCACATGGACCATTTCACCTCCAGCTTGTCAGTCTGAATATAGTTCAGGTCAGCAATTGAGATCTGCTCCAAAGCATGACAATGGGAGTCTTTCCATTGACTTCGGGGGCGGAGGGGTGGATCAGGCCCTATTTGATTGAAAGTTGTCATTATCTGAGAGCTGTTAGCAGCCCATGTGGATTGAGTGTATTTACAGGCGATGGTAAGCCCACATTTATTTGGGCATAAGCTTTCATGGGCTAGAACCCACTTCATCAGATGCGTGGAGTGGAAAATACAGTAGACAGGTATAAATACACAGCATATGAAAAGGTGGGAGTTGCCTTACCAAGTGGGGGGTCAGGGCTAACGAGCCAATTCAACCAAGGCGGAAGTGGGCTTCTCGGCGCTAAGATTAAGTGTAATACCTCTCTACTGTCTTTTCCAGTCCATGCTGATGAAGTGGGCTTCAGCCCACGAAAGCTTAGGCCCAAATGTGTTAGTGTGTAAGGTGCCACAAGGACTCCTCGTTGTTTAAGCCACAAGACAATCCTTCCTCTGCACAATATGCTAATGGAAAAAGGGCTAAAGAATTTGACAGCCAAGATATTTATAAGGCCCAGCCTAAACAATTCCGGCCTGTGTAACTCTGAATATGCATTTAATCATTCCGTGCCTTAGTTTACCCATCTGCAAACTAGGAGCAGGCCAAATCTTGTAGGCCCAGATCCTCAAAGATATGTAGGCGCCTATCTCCTGTTGTTTCACCAGGTAGGAACCTAGATTCCTTTGTGGATCTGGACATAGTCCTTTTACAGACAAAACTGCCATTGGAGTCAGTGGGTGTTTTGCCTATGTGAAGATTGCTTATAGCCTCTATTACAACTCAGCGATTTGGAGGGCAAATGTTCTACATGTGCTGTTTGACCTCCACAGTTGAGGATTTAAAACTTTAATTATAGGAACTACAAGATGAGAACAGATTTTGAGTTAGTGACTTTTTCTGAATAGATATGCAGACTCCAGGGGGAATAGCGATTTGCAGGCTCATTGAGAGAGAAAAAGGATGTCCTTTCTTTCTATCCTAGGTGTGCAGCAAAGGGGGCTGGATGTTGTTCCACAAGAATAAATTACTTCTTCGTCCAGGCAAGAATCTGTATGAGAATACTTGAGAACTGAAAATTTACCACCAAGAAAAAAAAACAGAGGGGACACTTGATTCCTTGAGGCTAGATCCTGAAAAAGCTTCCCTGCAAAGAGCTCTCCCTGGATTCTCTTGCAGCTGAGTATGCAGAAGGCTAGTAGGATAAAGCCATTAGATTGTATGCTTCATGACAGCAGGGACTATTACTCCTCTGTGTTCTGGACAGAGCTGACACTGGATAAATTACATTAGTACTAGTGCTCATAGCTGATCTCCAGAGTGATCTAGCTCCCATTGAAACCCATGGCCAAATTCCTGCTGACCTCATTGACTGCAAAATAGGGGAGTTAGGCTTAATTAGTTATGTTCCTTCCGAAAGTGCTTTGAGATCCTCAGATGTAACATGCTACATAAGATTATAATATTACTATCCTTAATGGGATGTAATAAGGTACACCACAATTAATGCATAGAAAAGAGCCATTCACCCACCCAAGATGACGATGGTTGCAATTTAGCTAGTTTGTATTCTTTTCATAGGCTTTTCTGGATTATTGGCCACTGATCACCCACTCTGCCCCAATAGAGTATGAGAACTTAGATCTAAGCATACACAGAAAGCTAAGGGTCCTGGCCGAATAATTATTAGCAATTACACTTTGCTCTTCTATGTTGTCGTCCATGTGCAGATCTCAGTGGGTCTCGTAAGTAGTCATTTGGCTTACAACACCCTGGCAGAGTAGTTCAATATAACCAGCCCCATTTTATAGATGGAGAAATCTGTGGCAGAAGGATATTAAGTGAGTTGCCCAAAGTTACACCAGGTCTGGAGCAGAGCCAGGAATTCAACCAAAGCCCCCAACTTGTATATTATCTGGAGCATTTAATTCACCCCATCTGGTGCATTCACGTGTACTTTGCACATTTTCATTTTTAGGGGAGGGCAGGTGTCATTTGTGAGGCCATGTTGTCATAGCCTGAACATTCCAGCAAACAGAACTTCTCCAGAGAAACATCCATGTCATACGCCTAAAAAAGGGTCAAAGCAAAATTCTGGTTACATGTCACCATAATGTTAGCACTGAAGTTTTTTCCTCACTCTTTGCCAAGCTCTGATTATGTGAGTCCTCTAAATCAGCATCAAGCTCCTCCCATCAACAGTCCTGGGCTCAGCCTACTCGACTTAAGTTGCCTTCTGGTGAGGGTGACAGATGGCCTTTTAACCCCTTTTCCATCCTCAGGAGACAGCTAGCTTTTGGGAGTGGGGGGTATGGGGTGGGCTGTCTGTTGATAGATCTGATCATTTACATAGTCCTAAATAGGGCAGGTAAAATAAGAAATATCTACCACCATCATCACCATCACTAGAACTCAATAGTGTTCAAATCAGGGCCTGATTTATATAGACACATCTACAATTACATGAGAGAGGACAGAAATATTTTGATATGACTTAAATCCTTGTGCTTCAGGGTTTAAGATTAACCTCCTAGTAAAGGTTAGTAGGAAATTTATCTTAAGGGCAGGTTATTCCACAATTGCCCACTTCCCATAAAGCATCTGATAGCAGCCACTCTCAGGGACAGGATGCTGTACTAGGTGGACCGTGGGTCTCATCTGGTGTGGCATTTTCTCTGTCCTGGTGAGATTTCCAACAAAATGGTTCAAACTCAGGAGCTTTGGATATGGATAAGAACCCAGACTTTTGGATGCTTATCTGAAATGAAATGCCAGACTTATTGGGATTCATCCATTGTTACAGATTAAATAACTCATGTATAGTATTTGGGTCTGTCCACTGTAACAATGAAACGTTCTTACCTTTTGCGCTTTTAAAACATCACCTCCAGTAAATGGGACTGATTCTCCTCTCCCACCAGATTAATACTGGTGTAACCTGACTGACTTCACTGGATTTACACCAGCATGGCTGAGAAGAGAATCCGACCCGTTATCTTCATGCTGAAAGCAAAAGTGAAAATAATTTGATTTGTTGTTTGGATTTGTAGCAGGAAAGGTGTCACTCACTTAAGTTAATTAGTTTTACAGACAAATTGGGCCATTTCCTGCTGCCACTGCAATCAGAGAGTTTTCTGTAATATTTTTCTTTCCTAGAGGAGTAAGCCAGTTCTTGCTTTTTCCTTACAAGGGGCTCACTCCTGCAAACCCTTACTCAGAAGGTGCTAGATTATGGCTGGGTCTAATATGGCCACACAGGGGCTAAGGCCTTTTCACTCCTGTATGTGACTGCCTTGCATCTATCTGGATCACAGCTCCTGAACAGGAGGTAGGCAGGTGTGTCTGATATGCTCCCCATGATCAAGTACGGGGAGGAGTCAGCGGGGAAAAAGCTCAATAGCTCCAGCCCCATTGCATGCCTTGTAAGGGACTGTAGCACATCAGTATCGCCAACTCTTGCAAGTGTATCTCTATGCTAGCAATTTTGGGGAGTTGACTTATTACCTGTCTCATGAATACACGATGAAAGGTGCCAGCTCACGAATTTCCCTTTATTCAGAATGCCCCCTGTCTCTTATTGTCCTACTGTCAATGAGGTTGAAGGGACCAAGATGGCTGCCTTTTCCCTACAGTCTATCTGCATGTGGACATGAGGTTGTCCTTAATAAAGTTGGCTGCCACTTGTTTTCAATGAGACTGAAGTCATCTCCACAGGCAAAAATGTCTTCCACGTTATGGTTCAGCGGGTTGGGGACTATGAGGAGCAACAAGGACACTGTGAAAGGCAGATGCAGGGGGAGCAGGAGGAAGATTTAGGGGTTGAAAGGGAATGGGGTGCAGGGGTTGTGGGGGGCAGAGGACAATGATGGGGTGAGTGATGGCAGTTCCCCCAGCCTGGAGGTAATGGTGGGTAAGGGTAGTCCTCTCTAAACAGCCAAGGGAAGGCAGCATTGCCACCTCTCTCAAACTGATCGCAAGTCACGGGATTTTGGCGCCTGTAGGTTGAGCTGTGGTGATGACAGGAGACGCTCCTCCGGTCCCGTGATTTTCAGGGCTGGGCATGAGGGCAGAGATCTCTACGAGAGGTTTAGAACTGAGGGCCAGCAACTCGCCCTGACAATGGATGTCTGGCCTTAGAGCAGAGAAAGAGTCCTGGGGCTGCAGGAGCCAGGGGAGTGGAGAGGTGAGGAAATGGTGCTACTGGAACCTAGGCAGACGAGAAGCCCTGGAGCAGTAGGTTGGGGAAGTGGTGCTGCTGCGTCCCAGGAAGAGAAGTCCAGGGACAGTGGGAGGCAGAAAATGTCCTTGCTGGGTAAAGATGGCAGTCCCCCTATATCAGGGGTGGGGAAGGGTAAGTGAAGTTTCCATCTGAGCACATGCATTTTTGTGTGCATTAAAGCTTGACTTTTCCACCTGAAACGATCACACACGTGCACAGAGGAATAGAGGGGCGCGCGCTAAAAAGTCAGCAGACAAACTAAAGAATGTGACTTGATTTAAAAATAAAACAAAAAAACTTCCTGATTTTGGGAGCCGGTCTCATGATTTTTGGGCATCTGACTCGTGACTTTTGATCTCTTGAGGTTGGCAGTCCTGTATAATACTCCATCCCAGGGCAAGAAAAGAGCACTAGAGGATTTGGGACTCAAAGGAGTAGTTCTGAAATACAAAGCACCCTGGTTCTACGCCTGGATTGGTGTAATTACACATGATCCCAGGCTCAGGCTGTGTCAAGAGGCCCAATCTAGCCAGAGGAGTCCTTACTCATGCACGTATCTCATTGGAATGAATGGGACTTCTCACATGAGTAAAGTTTAGCAGGTTCAGGCCTAAGATTAGTATTGAATCATAGCAGTTCCAGAAGTGTAGCTTTAACAAGGCCGATTTTAGATGAAGGCACATTTTTCAGTGCTCATAACAGCAGCAAGATTCTTATTATACAATATTTTAAAGCAATAATTTCTGCAGGCTTAACCTCATGGATTTCCTAATACAATAAAATTAAATTTAAAAAACCCTGAATGCAGCAGATATAACCCCTTCATGTGCAATTAGCAAATTTTAAATAGAAACTTTAATATTAACATTATTCTTTATGCCTCATTGAGTGGAATATTATTTAAATTGATATGACATAAGAGGATATAAATAATTCTTAAGTGTAGATCTAAACTAGAATTTCATCCCATATTGAAATGGCTAAACATTATAAATTCCCTATTTCCCAATGTATCATTCATTACAAGGCTGATGACATTTTTTTTTCCCCAAAGAGATTAAATTAGCATTAGAGTGCTGATAAACATTATAAATAAATACAAAATTGCAATTTTGAAAATCCAGTGTAACAGAAAATAAATGATTCTGTGCTCTACTAGATTCCATCTTCTGTCAGCAGATAAAGTGTCACAAGCAGAAGTATATGGACTCTGTGTAAGTAATCCTCCACACGTTCTATAGCAATCTAACATGAAATATATTAAAACCCGGGAGTGTAATTTCACTACCTACAATTCTATCTTTCAAAGGAAAATTGAAAAAAATAGTTGAGTGATCAACACGATACAATTAACTACTCAAAAGGAGCTAGAAGGCTTCCAATAGTCGCATGTGAAAGTTTAGATCAGGTAGCTCATTAGTTCAGGTAAGGGGTGTGTGTGTGTGTGTGTGTGTGTGTGTGTGTGTGTGTGTGTGTGTGTGTGTGTGTGTGTGTCCGTCCGTCCGTCCAAGGGCCTGACCAAGCTCCAATCTAAGTAGTTACATTTGACCTACCCACATTCCCATCGCACTCTCAATGCTATTCTCCTTCTCTGTAGGTACCTCATCACTGTAATATCTGATTATTCTTCCTATTTCTACACAGCAATACTTAGAGTCTCCAGGTCCCATTGTGCTAAGTGCTGTATAAACATACTGCAGATACAATGTTCCACCACAGGTTTTTCTTTTTCTGTGCTAGAGGGGATACATAATATTTATACAAGGTATTAGGATCTTTTGAGGTGAAAAGTTCTTTGTGGATCAAATCCAGCAGTCCTTTGGCAAAAGTCCCGTTGGCTAAGGTGTGAAGGATTTGGTCCTATAAATGTAAGATTTTATGGTGATATAATGATGATAATTTGCTGTTAAGTAGATGGCAACCTTGTGGCAATGGGAAAGAATCCCAGAAGGCCATTTTCTTCTAACACTAAACAAGGAACTTGGTTAGAATAAGGAAAAGAGTATCATCCCCTAAAGCCTCTTTCTCTGCCTCGCTGTACAGCAGTGGTTCTCAACCTGATGGCCGCATGCAGCCCAATCAGCACACAGCTGCTGTCCATGTAGGTAGTATATATATGGTGTGGATGCAGCCCACATAACACAGAGTTTTGCATAACCACAGCTGTAGGAGCTTCTGTCTCCTACTCCAGTCCCCTCTCCCTTCTGTGCTTCCTGCCACAGATTCAAAGAAACAGTGCACACATTCTGTCAGAAGCCAAAGAAGAATAATTAGCCCAAGGGACAGTTCAGGTTCACCTGATAGCTACAGACACAAAATATTCAGAGGGTGAGTGTCCTCAATTATATGTAAACTAGGGTGACCAGACAGCACATGTGAAAAATCAGGATGGGGGTAGGGAGTAATAGGAGCCTATATAAGAAAAAGACCCCAAAATCAGGACTATCCCTATAAAATCAGGACATCTGGTCACCCTAATATAAACACAACTGCCACTGACTTTGGTTGTGTTCACGTGCATGCGTCCAATGTTTGAATGTGGCCCATCAAATTTTAAAATGAGTCTATCATGTCCTAGTCTTCCATTCTGTATTATTTTTAGCGGCAAAGGTACACTTCAAATTGAAACCTCTCAACACCTTTGATAAGCTGAACACAGAACCTGATATGGGAAGCAGAGAGATATAAAATGTTCCCAATGGATCATGAATCTTTCCTGGTATTGAATGGCATGCTGCATAGCTCCTTATATCATAGAATCATAGAAGATGAGGGCTGGAAGAGACCTCAGGAGGTCATCTAGTCCAACCCCCTGCTCAAAGCAGGACCATCCCCAACTAAATCATCCCAGTCAAGGCTTTGTCAAGCCGAGCCTTAATAACCTCTAAGGATAGAGATTCCACCACTCAGACTCATAGACTTTAAGATCAGAAGGGACCATTATGATCATCTAGTCTGACCTCCTGCACAATGCATGACACAAAATCTCACCCACCCACTCCTGCAATAAACCCCTAACCTATGCCTGAGCTATTGAAGTCTTCAAATCATGATTTAAAGACTTCAAGGTTCAGAGAATCCTCCAGCAAGTGAACTGTGCCATATGCTGCAGAGGAAGGCAACCCAGGTAACCCATTCCAGTGCTTCACCACCCTTCTAGTGAAATATTTTCCCTAATATCGAACCTAGACCTCCCCTACTGCAACTTGAGACCATTGTCCCTTGTTCTGTCATCTGCCACCACTGAGAACAGCCAAGCTCCATCCTCTTTGGAACCCCCCCTCAAGTAGTTGAAGGCTGCTATCAAATCCCCCCCTCACTCTTCTCTTCTGCAGACTAAATAAGCCCAGTTCCCTCAACCTCTCCTCATAAGTCATGTGCCCCAGCCCCCTCACCATTTTTGTTGCCCTCCACTGGACTCTCTCCAATTTGTCCACATCCTTTCTGTAGTGGGAGGCCCAAAACTGGATGCAGTACTCCAGGTGTGGCCTCACCAGTGCCAAATAGAGGGGAATAATCACTCCCCTCGATCTGCTGGCAATGCTCTTATTAATGCAGGGAAAATTGCTACCTGAGCCGTGAGTCAATCAACTCCACATCCTGAAGCATAAGATCTGATTAACCATAGCATGCATAAGTACAAAGGGTGCTCGGAAAATTATCCATCCTTTTTTTAAAATGCAGCTTAAGGGCCAGAGTTTTAGTCCAAGTCTTTCATTTTTGTGGGACCAGCTGGGTACTCAGGTTTCTGAGTGATATCTGTGCCCACTACTGTTTGAAGGCATAAAACTACACCCACAATTAATTAAGCCTCCATAGAGCTTAATCCAAAGCATCCCATCAGGGCCGGCTCTAGGCAGCAGCAAACCAAGCACGTGCTTGGGGCGGCTCATTTTTAGGGGCGGCATTCCGGCCATCCTTTTTTTTTTTTTTTTTTGGCTTGGGGCGGCAAAAGCCTAGAGCCGGCCCTGGCAGCAGCAGCACGTCGTGCGCGGGGGGGCACCCTGGGGCCACTGCAGTTTGCACCGCTTGCCGCGGGCCAAGTGGTCGGGGAGCAGCGCCTGCACCTTGTGTCCTGGCTGGGCAGGCTCCGAGCGCGGTACACTCAAGCTGGGGGCCACCCCGCAGGGCGCACGGAGCTGCCTGCAGGGGCCCAAGCCACCCAGGGGCTGCGGCAGGGCACCCAGGAGCAGCAGCAGCAGCAGCAGCGGGGCCATAGAGGGGACCGGTGCCTGGGGTGCTGCCGTGCGGGGCCCGCATCCCGCTCTCCGGGGTTTCGCTCCCTCTGGGGCTGCCCTTCCCCGGCTCCTCAGCTCCCTGCAGGGGCGGTCCCCCCAGCTCTGCCCTCCCGGGTCCCGGCCAGTCCTGGAGGCGGGAGCCCTGGCTGGAGGGACCCTGGGCTGAGGCATGGCCTGGGAGTCCTGCTGCTTACCCGACCCTGCCAGTGCCGGACCGGCTGGAGGCGAGGGGGGGAGCGGGCGGAGTCAGCACTGGTGGAGGGGGAGTCCAGGGCTGGGGCGGCAGGGGGTGCGGGTGTGGGAGGGGAGAGAGCCCAGGGCTGGGGTGGCAAGGAGTGCAGGTGGGGGAGGGCGCTGGTGGTGGTGGGGGGTGAGAGCCCAGGGCTGGGGCGGCAGAGGGGTGCGGGGGGGGGGGGGGGCGCCCAGAGCTGGGGGCAGCCAAAAATATTTTTGCTTGGGGCGGCAAAAAACCTAGCGCCGGCCCTGCCTCCCATTGATTTGAATGGGCACTGGATCGGGCCCTTATAACTGGCCCCCACATTAAGGACTCAGTTAGGATCAGGTCCCTGTTGTGCTAAGCTCTGTACACATGTCTAGGAAGAGGTAGTCTCTGCCGTGAAGTGTTTACAGTCTCAAAACAGACAATCGAAGCATTATTGCCCTCATTTGACAGACCGGGAACGGAGACACAGAGATCCCACAGGCTGCTTGTAGCACGTTTAAAAATTGAACCCAGATCGCTTGTGCGCTGTTCTAACGCGGTCACTATGAGGCTAAGAGAGACACAGACACAAGCAATCACACTCACTCACTCGCACACTACTCCTGCTACCTGTTGGCATTGCTCTCTCTTTCATGTGTACTTTAGATACTCCAGTGACGGACAGACTAGAAATACATAAAGAGTAGAATGTAAGTTGCTGAGGGTAGAGAAGAACCTCTCATATATTTGAGAAGCACCAGGCATTGCTCATGTTAGATCCTGAGCTGTGCTGGAATGTTATTCAGTGAAGATGATGGGTGAGGAAGAAAGATGGATTTACATTAGCCGGATGAAAAAAAGAAAGAAAGAAAGATGGCTCTTTTACAGGAAAATGTCATCAACACGGAAACATTTTGCAGAAATCTATTGTTTTTGACAAAGATTTCCTCAGGTCCAGGATAGAATTTCTGGCGAGATGAAAAGGCAGCAGCATAACCAATAACCTGGCAGTTAGGACACTGGTCTGGGATATGAGACACTTGCTTTCAAGTCACTATTTTGAATCAGGGAGACCAGGGATTTAAGCCTGGCTCTCCCACACCCCAGCACCCTGACCTCCAGTCTCTTGGCTGCTCTGGGGTCTCTTTCTCATTCAAAAGCTCCCATTTTTGTTCTGCACTAAAAGCCAACCAAGGTTCAAAACCTCAAAACGCTTCATGAAATATATTTTGTTTCCTGGCCTGCCCTAATTTGCATCACTGTGTCATTATCCTGGGGTCAGCAAACAGCATAGCAACCTCAGCGCTGCTGTCGATTGTGCATGGCAACAACAGACTACAGGGAATGGTCTGGCAGTTTGGGACCAACCATTCTCCCTTTCATCTTCCTCCATCCCCTTATGCTGGGATAGTAAGGTTGGCATACGGCCAGCTATGCAGGTTCAATACCATCCAGGGATTCCCCTTAAGCAAGAGAAAACTCAAGAGGTTGCTTAACATACAGCTGATTTTCATAGTCTTAAGGGGGGGAGCTAATATCTACCCTATAATGCTGTATTAATAATAGTAAATGATAATTTAATTAAAATATTGATATTTGAATACTTACTCCCATTTTTCTTTAGATCTACTTGACACTTGTCCTTATTATGCAACAAACACAGCTGTGTACTCAAGGCACTAGAAAGAAAACTCATAAGACAACGTTTCTCTTTTCACCATGAACATAAATTAATGTCTTGGCTCTGTCAGGAGAAGGTGGGTTCTGCTCTCCTGCAAGATGGTAAGACTAATGCTCTGAAATCCTTGAGAACCTGTCCCTCTGGGGTGGGCCACGTTGGAAGAACCTGCTCACTGTCTGCTAAAATGTGAATGTTACAGCACTACTATGAATAAATGGATTGATCCACTGTTTAAAGAGGTGGGTAAGGAGAAGGTCAGTTGGATCCTCTCCGGATAGGAAGGACCTGTGATATTTGCTGTCAGCACTCTGGGAGTGTGCATGCTTTGCTATGAAAATTAGCACACTGAATTAAGGCCACCTGAATTTACCCCTCAAAATGGTCTCGCTTGGTTGTCATGTGATTTTAACAAACACTTACTTTTGGAATATAGAACTTTGAAATATGTTTCCCAGGATTGTTATGGAATAAGTATCTGTTTTACTCTGTTGTTATTATTTCTATCGGAGTGTTGCACAATTTGTTGCTTCTGTAGGCTGAGCATATTGCACACAAGGGGGGCTCCTTGCATCCCTCCATTCCCCCCCACAAGCTCTCTGTGTGCCATCCTCCCACCCCCCATCTATTTCAGGGGCTCACTGCATCCCACCGCCCTGCTCTCCCATGCCAGGACTTGTGTGATCCTCCATTCTTCCACTTCCCTACCATAACAGGGGCTCCCTGTCCCCCACATCCCCTCCCCACCATAACATTTTCTCCCATTCTCCCCTCCTGTGACAGGGGCTTTGGTTTCCACTCATTCCTTCCATCCCCTGATTTCCCTATACTCCCTTTTCTTTCTTTCTTTCTTTTGAAATTAAAGCAAAGGCCTTCTCTTCACTATGGTGCTAAATTGGCACTGCTGCTATTAATGCAGCATCGTCGTCGTTTGAGAACATCTGATGAAGACATGCCATATTGATTAGAGCACGAAGGTGGAAGGTAAATCAGCGGGAGAGTGTCTCCCGCTAACATAGTGCAAGTGTAGACACTGTTAAGTCGATGTAAGTTACGTCGCTCGGGAGGGGAGTGTTGTATTTTTCACACCCCTGATTGATGTAATTTACATCGACTTAAGTGGTAGTGTAGGCAAGCCCAAAGAAACAAAAAAACAGCACGTTTATTTTAAATATCCCTCACGCTTCCCCCAAAAAAGTGTTGTTGTTTTTTTACCAGCCTCACTCAGACATCAATTGTCTTTAAAAAGTTTTATTCAACCAATTTGTGTGTGGGTGAGAGTATTTGTGTGTGTAAATCGGGGTTTATTTTTCACGGATTCCAAGGCTACAAGGGGCCATTGTGATGATCTATTTGGACCTCCCCCGCATAACACACCCCATAAAATTTCCCCCAAATAAATTCTAAAGCAGATCTTTTAGAAGAAAAACAACTACCATCCAATTTTAATTTAAGAAAAAAATGTCCATGATGGAGAATCCACCATAACCCTTGGTAAATTGTTCAAATGGTTATTTACCTTCAGTGTCAAAAATTAATGCCTTGTTTCCAGTCTGAAGCTGTCTCGCTTTAACTCCCAACTATTTGATTGTGTTATACCTGTTAGGTTGAAGAGCTCATCATTAGATATTTGTTCCCCATGCAGATACTGATAGACTGTAATCAAGACACCCCTTAACCTTCTCTTTGTTAAACTATAGATTGAGCCTATCAGGCATGTTTTCTAATCCTTTAGCATTTATGTGACTCTTCTCTTAACCCTCTCCAATTTATCAACCTCCTTCTTGAATTGTGAGCACCAGAACTGGACACAATGTTCCAGCAGCGGTTGCACCGGTGCCAAATACAAAGGTAAAATAACTTCTTTATTCCTACTTGAGAGTCCCCTGACAAATCAATCCTGATGGAGTATCTCCTAGACATATTCCCAAACTCTCCCCATCATTTTAAAATTCTGCAAAGCCTGAGAAAAAAAATCAGAGAAAAAAAATCAGAGGCATTTTCCATCACCCAGATAACGTTAATCAGCCTCGGTGTAGAATATTTTATATAATTAATCTGCAGTATTATTATTATTATTATTATTTATCGATTGTTTTATTTGTAGCATGGTTGTGCCTAGCATAGCCAACTTCCGTCGGCTCCGCTGGGTGCGTCGGGGGCGGGGCCCCGCAACATCGGCCGACGTCGGGTGCGGAGCCCCGCAACGTCGGCCGGGGCAAAGGTAAGTGCTCCAGTAACGGGCGCGGGGCTGGTGAGGAGCTGCCGGTGGGTGCTGAGCACCCACAAATTTTTCCCCGTGGGTGCTCCAGCCCCGGAGCACCCACGGAGTCGGCGCCTATGGACTGCCTAGGACTCTGAGCCCCAGCCATGAACCAGGATCCCGCTGCACTAGGCACTCCGCAAATAGAGAGAGAAAAGAGGGTCTCTATCTCAAGGAGCTTACAATCAAAGTAAGACTGAGCTTCTCAAAGCTGCCAGGAGGATATGGACATGCGGTTCTCATTCATTCTAATGGCATCCGGGTGTCAAATCTATTATTCACTTTAAATATCTGAATCTACACTGGTAAAGAAAGAAGAGAGAGGAATCATCCTTGTTCATCGCAAGGAGCTGGAAAGCAGACTAGCATTGCTATTTTCCTGGCAATGAGGCTGGAAAATAGCCAACAGATGCGGTAGAAAGCCCCTCATTTGGGATATTTACAACAGGGATGGAGAAAGCACCAAAGAATATTCTATGGGAGGAATCCTGCCCTGGCCAGGGGGAGGAACTAGACAGTCTTGAAGGTACTTTCTCTCTCTGATTACCCACTCCCCCGGTGGGCACAGGGGATGCCTCTCTGGATGAAGTGATTCTGGTGGCATGTTTTACTATGCTGAGTTAAAAAGAGAAGTAGATACGTTCCTGGAGGATCGGTCCATCAATATTAGCCAAGATGGTCAGGGATGCAACCCCCATGCCTAGGGCAACCCTAAACCTCTGACTGCCAGAAGCTGGGAGTGAAAGGCATTGGTGGATCGCTCCAGAATTTCCATAATCTGTATACTCTCCATGAAGCTCTGGTACTGGCCAATGTTAGACGGCCAGGGATGGGCGGGATGGACTATGGTGTGACCCAGTATGGCAGTTCTTATGTTCAAGCTATGAATAGAAAGCCTTTCAACAGAGGTTTCACTTCTCAAATTTGCTTTTCATTCCTATGCACTTAGAACAATAATCTCTCTTAAACTGTACTCCCTTTATAAAACTCCAGCTAAGCTTTCTGCCATAGCTTATCTAATGCCTTTTCTGTTTAATTGTTTGGTAACCTGTGCCTTCCCTTGAAAGCTTCTTCAGTGGAATTGTTACTGTTTGCAAGGCTGTTCAGGCCTTCCTGCACTTGGGAATTTTCCTGACAACTGAAGGCTCTAAAGCCATCTACAGCATCACAATACTATTGATGGGTTCCTAAATCATAGGCACCTTGGAAAATTCCACTGTTAGCTCTTATATTTCTACTGCATTTTCCAGGCTGCAAGCAAAATGAGAAAGAGAGAGAGAGAGCATAATGATAATTATTATTAATAATAATAATAACAACAACAAGTGGAATTTTCAAAAGCTTAGCAATTTATGTGCCCAACTCCCATGGGCTGGTATTTTCAAAAGAGACTATATGTGTATTTGTAGAGCTGATATAGATGTATGAAATATCCATTTCAGATTGTGCTTTTGATTGCAACATTTGCAATTTGTGTTGTGTTGCATAGATGCTGTCATCACGTGGTATTGTTTCTGATCCTTGATTGGATGGCTTATGCAATGTTGCCAAATCTCGCGGTTTTATTATGAGTCTTGCAGTAACTCATTTTATTTAAAGCTGCAGCCCCTGGAGATAGTTAATAATTAGTAATAATAATATAATACCTCACTTTTATATAACACTTTTCATCAGTAGATCTTAAAGCACTTTACAAATGAGTTCAGTACCATTATCCCCATTTCACAGATGGGGAAACTGAGGCACAGAGCAGTTAAATGATTTGCACAAGGTCACCCAGTAGGCCAGTTGTAGAGTGGTAGACATAACATAGAGCTCCTGAAACCCAGTCAAGTGCTCTATCCACTATGTAACATTGCCTTGCTAATTCTTTAGAATTGTAGCTTTCCTTTTAAAAAAATTGAAAGTTTCTAGCCTTCATGGTTATGGAGAGAATCTTGAAAATGTGACCCAAGTGTTCAAAAACACCTCAAATTAATTTTTAAATGCTTAGGATTCGAGGGAGTGGAGAGGGACTGACTCATGGTGTTTGAATGTCCAGTGTTGGCCACACTTTATATATAACTCACCAACAGCACAAATGATGAATTTTACACATTGAACATACAGATCAAATTTCCCTTTCAGTCAACGTAGGTGGTAAAAGTTAATGTTTGGTGAGTGCTTGCTCTGGTAAGTCTCAAGTGCTTGAAGTGTTAATGGAAAGCAAAATCGAAAGGGCTGTAAAGAAGGTTAGCTGAAAATTTGCTTTCTAATTCAAATAAATACTCAGGGACATTTTCTCCTCAACTCAAACAACTCTCTTTGCGAGGCATGTTGTTGTCACTGAAAGGCACAATATAAAGGGGGGGGAAGGGATAGCTCAGTGGTTTGAGCATTGGCCTGCTAAACCCAGGGTTGTGAGTTCAATCCTTGAGGGGGCCATTTAGGGATCTGGGGCAAAAATTGGGGATTGGTCCTGCTTTGAGCAGGGGGTTGGACTAGATGACCTTCTAAGGTCCCTTCCAACCCTGATGTTATTAAACAAAAAAAAAACCAGCACATTTCCCTGATGCTTTTTCTCTTCAGACTTTCGCACAATAAACCGAAAAAAAAAGCCCAAATACATAATAAATAAAACTGATTTATTTATCATCAGAAATGTTAGGATACCAGATGGCATAGAGTAGATCTTCATATAATAGAATCTTGAGTACAGTCCCAACTCCTCAGGAACAAACAGTGGAATCCTATTAAAATGTCAATTAGCTTAATTTAGGCTCAAATTTCCAAAGAAATGTATATATATATTGGCACCCGTATGATTTTACGTTTATTTTGGGATTCTAAATGCTAATAAATGCACAACTTTTAAACTAATAAGTAAGAAAAATGCAAACAGAAAAGAGAAATAAATATGCCAAAGGAAGAAAAAAATATTTTGTAACTGAACCTGATAAAGTCCTGTATATTTACATTTTTGAGAGAGAGGAAGAGCCCATTTTTTTTTACACCTGCCTTTTTGATGTCCTTATTTGTTTGGATTGTTTTACTTTGACTGGAAAGTATGGCACTGCGTCTGGACAGCATTCAGCACCCTTTCAGACTTAAAAACTTGCTTAAGTGCTCCCCTGAATTGGGAACTATATAGATTATATACCATCAAAAAGTAGGATTTGCCACAGTGGATTAGACCATTGGCTCATCTAGTCCAGGATCCTCTTGTATTCTGTGGCAAATACCAGGATTGCATCTCTGCTCCGCTGTCTTGATGCCACATAAAAGGGCCAGAGAGATGTGAAGAGGCCCTAATAGTTCACTATCCAGTCAGGGGAGGATTCCCATGGCTCAGACACTGTGGACATAGCAGTAAGGGTGCCTTCTCAAGACCGCCTGCCAAGCCCAACCATACAGAGCGTATGCCAGGGTGTGGCCACAGCATAGAGCTGCAGAGATTTCAGGCAGCCGGCGGATGCTGCTGTAACTGAGGCTACGCCTACACTTGGAGCGATGGGTGTGATTCCCAGCTCCCGCAGACACACTCCTGCTAGCTCTCACTAAGCTAGTGTATTAAAAATAGCAGCAAAGCTTCGGTAGCATGGGCAGAGGCAGGCCAGGCTAGCCGCTCTGAGTACCAACCCGCCTGAACCCTGTGGGAACTTACTCAGAGGAGACTTACACAGAGCCTGTGTTACCATGGCTGCGCGGATACTTTTAACATTCTAGCTCCTCCAGGGCTGTCTAAGTTAGCATGCTAGCTCTCCATCCTCTGCCTCAGCCCTGGAGCGGGAGGATGCAATCCTAGCTTAAAGCCACTTTAGTTTTACTTCTCCCTGGGCTTTAAGTTCTGTGCTACACTGTGATGCCTTCAGGTCAGGTGGCAGCTCATGCCCAGGCCCCTACGCCTCACTCAGCACTAACAAATCCATAGCTGGACACGAGTCTGACACACGTGTGTGTTAGCATTGTTAAAGTAGATGTTACATTTATAAGAATGTGTTTAGACTTTATGAAATGCTTGTGAGTTGGGTGCATTAATCTCACTGATGAGATCTGTATCCTGTGTTATAAGGTAGTGTTTAAGTGTTTGCTCTGTAACTATAAAAGCGTCTGCTATGAAAGTGGAAACCCCCAATGTCAAGAGAACAGTATTACCAAGTGTGATATACTAGTTCACCACAAGCTGTGTCATCTCCTGCCCAACAAAAGGCCTGCAGACATCAGACAAGTCATTGCAGAAAATCAGTGGGCAAAATACTTTGTTGATTGTTTTCTATGCACCCATGAAGAGGAAATTGGCACAAATGTTCGTCCCATCACAGATTGAACTCTGAATGAGGGGAATAAAAATCCCCATCAAGGAGGAATTATTATCCATGCGCTGCTTGACCTCTGAGGGGCAAAGATATCTAAGCATAAGCAAGGGATCCCTAGCTGTTTAACTTAGGTTAACCCTACAGGACATATAGAGCTTACATATTACAGCAGCGTATATTACCTTTTTGAAATCTAAGACTTGTAATTCATTTGTGTGTGTATATTTACCTGCTTTAACCTTGTAAATAACTCACTGATTTCCTTTGCCTAATTCAGGGATCAGCAACCTTTGGCACGCAGCCCGTCAGGGAAATCCACTGGCGGGCCAGGACAAGTTTGTTTACTTGCAGCATCCGCAGATTTGGCCGATCGCGGCTCCCACTGGCCGTGGTTCATCATTCCAGGGCAAGGGGGGCTGCGGGAAGCGGCGCGGGCCGAGGGATGTGCTGGCTGCTGCTTCCTACTGCCCCCATTGGCCTGGAACAGCGAACCATGGCCAGTGAGAGCTGAGATTGGCCGAACCTGCAGATGCTGCAGGTAAACAAACCATCCCAGCCTGCCAGCAGATTTCCCTGACGGGCTGCGTGCCAAAGGTTGCCGATCCCTGGCCTAGTTAATAAATCTGTACTTTATTTTTTATAGGATTGGCTACAAAATTGTCTTTGGTTTGAGATTTGAGGTGTAATTGAGCAAGGTAAGTGACTGGTCCTTTGGGACTGGGGGTAACCTAAATATTGTGCTTTTTGGTGGAAGGAACCATCTTTCACAAAGGCAGGCTTGCCTGTGTGGCAAGATAGACCAGAGTGCCCAAGGAGACTGCCTGGGACTCCATGTTAAGGCTGTTATAGTGCTTTAGGCATTCTCACTTGTGAATGGGTTAGTGACATCTAATTATAGAATGTACAGCCAGTTTGGGGCTTGTGCCCTGTTCCTTGACAGTCTGCCCTGAGGTTGGCACGCACACTGGTGAGCTGCTCTGGGCAGCCTGACGTACACCTCTAAGGGTAATGCCTACACCGGAGAAGCGGTTGTAATTTCCAGCACCAGTAGACACATCCGCACTAGGTCTGATCGAGTTAGAGCACTACAAAAAGAACCGTCGCTGCAGCTATGCAAGCAGGTAGCAGCTCAAATGTCTGCCCAGGGTCTCAGAGGGGGTTGTACTCAGTCAGCTAGCCCTGCACTCCACTGTCGTTACACTTCTAGTTTTAGAACACTAGCTCGGTCACCACTAGCGTGAGCAGGTCTCCTCGAGATGGAAATTCCACCTCCACCAGAGATGTACCCATAGAGGCACAACACATAATGTCCACCATGTATTTCACACAAAGGTGGAAGAAGTTCTGCAATCAGAGCCTAAGCCCGGATACATGAAGGTTTATTGCCCTTCCAAATCTGTTTTTTTTTGTTTTGTTTATTATCCCTTGCCACTGTAACCCTGGATGTTCCCGTTCTGCCTATAATTGTCCAGTCCTCTTCTGAAGTCCAACTCCTCCTTTTCATGGAGAAGTTTACTCCTGTGTGTACCAGGACAACTGTTCTGAGGGAACTAGGGAATTGGAGCTAGAGCTCCTCCTAGCCATCATCTCCGTCTGTCCCCCCGTCCTAACCCACTTACTCACAAGTGGAGTGTTGGGTTTGCAGCTCCTTGCTTCGCCCCAGAATGAATGGCAATCAGAACAGAGCTGGCCAAGGAAGGGCTGTGGCAATCTAGACGTCTGTGAAGACTGTACTTGCTGCTAAATGCACATTGTGTAGCATCCCAGAACTGCCCATCAGGACAATCCAATGGTGCTTCAGACTTAGGAGAGAAGAATTTCACTTAATACCCACAATTCACACTGCGGCATCATCCAGAAGGATTACCAATCATTCCACCTTCCCAGCAAGGTGAAATAATACAACTGTTTAATACTAGAGCAGCCAATTTGTTGATGAACAATTTGTTGATGAAATTGCTTTTTCGTTGGGAAATGCAGATTCGTCAAAACCAACACTTTTTGGAGGTCTAGGATGGAATTTTTGGTCAAAATGAGAGAGAGAGGCTCCCCAGAAGAGCCAAGAGTCTAGTGGTTAGAGCACGCACCTGTGATGTGGGAGAGCCACCTTCAGTTCCTGAGTCAGAGTAGAGCCTCAAATCTGAGTTTTCCATGGCCCAGGTGAGAACCCTACCGACAGGGATACTGGCTATTCTGGGGTGGTGTGCTTGCTAACTGTTTTTTTTTTAAAAATGAATAATGTTGAAAGATCTCGGTTTCATCCCAAAGCAGAACAGGAAAAATATTTCAAATCTCAAACATGTTCGAGGGATGGGGAAAATGTTTCCAACACACCTTCATCTAATAGTGTGCAACAGCGCTCCACTGTGGCATAGGACAAGAAATGTTACGTGCATTTGAATCTCCAGGGGGAATGTTTGAGGTAGACAGAATGTATTCAACCACATTGGAAGTGGGGCAGTTCTGTGGGCTACTTTAAACTTTCCCTACTCAACCCTACCCTTTGAAATGGGCCATTGGGTCCTTGAAGACCACAAACAATGATCTGGACCTTGGTTTTACAACGTACCCAAATGACCTTGTACATCCTAGCCAAATCACACCCTGCATTTTCCTCCCATTATACAGGTTGAATTCCCCTCCCTCCTTCCCCCCACCCCAGTATAAAGGGTCAGCACAAGTCCTTTGTGACTCTTCAGCCCCATTTTGAGAATGCTGGTGGTACATAAGTGGTATGCAGGACCTATGAGACTGACTAGGCCTGAGGCTGCTTAGCTGCTGAGGTGCCTAGCTGACAGGGTGATACCTGAGGTGGAATGGCTGCCCTGACTGTGTCCATGCTCTAGAAACTGGAAGTGTCTTAGTTACGACACAAAACTTTCCGCTGTTTGGATAAACATCCTGTTTACAGACACTGGTTGTGCAAATCTGGACTAACACAAAGAGACTGGGTCTCTGCAGTTCCTTACCTTTGTTACATGCAGGGCCGGCGCGTGCACTAGGCAACCCTAGGCTGTCGCCTAGGGCGCCAGGATTTGGGGGGCAGCGTGCGGCTGCCTCCTGCCTGAGCGTGGAGCCGGGAGGCAAGGGGTGGCTCGCCACAGCTGCCTCCTGCCTCCCGGCTTTGTGCTCGGCTCAGTGGCTGAGCGTTGAGGCAGGGGGCTGCTCGCCACGGGCGGGGGTCGGGGGGAGGCTGCTGCGGCCTGCGGGCAGAGGGCTAGCTGCCGCGGGGAGGTGGAGAGCCGGCTGCTGCGGCCGGCGGGTGGCTGAACTGCCGCGGCTCGTGGGTGGGGGTTGGGGGAGCCGCCGTGGGGGGGGGGCGCCTGCCGCGGGCAGGGGCGGCGTTAGCTGGCTGCGGGTGTGGGGGGGCGCAGGGCTGGTGTAGGGAAGTTTCGCTTAGGGTGCAAAACGTCCTTGCACCGGCCCTGGTTACATGCAGGAGGTTCCTTTTCAGTACAGAGGCCCATTTGGTCCTTGGCCTGAAGAACTTGACACATCGACAAAGAGTGGGAGAGAAAACCAGCACAGAGATTCACCTGAGGTCACAGCAGGGAAGAGAAACTTAATTCCCACGTCCACTCCCTTATCCAGTAGGCCATGCTGCTTTCCTAACTTGAATGTACATATCCCTTTATGTGTATCATTTACAAACTCATCAACTCAGGTAAGCTCAGGTGCAGAAGGAGAGCCACTGAACAAAGAATCCTGTAGCATAATGTCTGAAAGAGAGGCACCACATTATAAATGTTCACTGCAAGCTCTCTGAAGAGTGTAGCAAATACATTCAGCTCCTTGCCTATGGGCGTTTGTTTAGGGAACAGGAATGCTTTTTTATTTATAGGCTTTGAGTGAGCAGCATGCTTAAGAAGGTGTGCCTGTTGACATGTGTTTTGTGTGTACCAGCTGCGTGTGATCTTTGGGGTAAAGGAAGAGCGTGGAACTGGAATGGAAGCAGGAGAAAAAGCGCTGTCTCAGAATAGTTCTCTATTTCTTTTCAATGCATTGCGTGCCCAACTTCAATTCAAACAATTTCCCTTAAGTTCATAGCTAACTGGCATGGAATCCCCAGATATCTTCTGGTATTGCTCTTATGTGCTGCTAGCAACCTTTGTTTGAAACACAAGATGAAGACTCAAATGCCCTACAGCTGAATTGCTGGGTCACATGATACAAGCATGACCGCTGGGCATTCCTCATTATAGCTTGGGTGCCTTCCATGCTGATTCAGTCACATACATAAGTGTTAATAGAAATCAAAATAATGAATGGGTTTCTTTTGTCAGAGGGGAGTATTGTCTAGGGGTTAAAGCAAGGGACTGCAACTCAGGACTCCCAAGTTCTTCTCCTGACACTGGAACTGGGTCTTGTGACCTTGGGATAGGCATGCAGGGCAAGATTTTCAAACACGCACAGCAGCAGCAGCAGCTCCCATTGTGACTTTCTTGTTGAGCTTTTTTGAAAATCCCTCCATTTATTCGGGAATGTAAGTGGGATTAAAGCTCCTTTGAAAATCTGGCTCCAAGAAGGCTCTCTCCTACGAGGCGCTGAGCATACTTACAAGGTGCTAAGGACCCTCAACTCTGCTTAAAGTCATTCATACTTTAAGGCACTGCCAGCAAAGTTTTCCATCCTGTGCAGGACTGAGTCTTTACGCTATTCTTCATCTTACCTGTCTCTAAAATGGGTATAAGAGGCAGCTACCTCACAGGGGATGCTATAATAGATAGCAAAAATAGTCAATGTTTCTAAAGACCTCAGGGGTCCTTATATGAGAAGTGCTGTGTGCCACGATCTCTGTTAAGAATGATTGTGTTATGGTTAATTCAGTGGAGAGCTGGTTTCAATTTTTGGCTCTGCCACAGACTTCCTGTAAGACTCTAGGCAAGTCACTTAGGCTCAGATCCTCACAGGTATTTAGGCTTCTAAGTTTCACTGAAGTCCATGACTAAATACCTTTGAGGATGTGGGCTGTAATCTCTGTGCCTCAGTTATCAATGTACAAAATGGGGATAACAATACTCCCTTTGTCTTATCTATTTAGCTTGTAAGGTCTTCAGGGCAGAGCATGTCTGTTGCTATATGTGTGTACAGCACCGGGCACAATAGAGCCCTGGTCTCAGTTTAGGACTCTACGCTACTCTAAATACTACTATTACTAATAAAAATAATTGCCAACCGTTACTGCACAGAGCAATCTGAGGTGCTGCTGTATTTCCCTATGCTTACTACAGGAAATTAATGTGTCCTCTTAAGTACTGCTAGGCCAAATTCAGCTCTTAGTTACACTGGTCTAAACCCAGAGTAACTTCTCAGAAGTTAGTGGTATTTATCTGGATTTACGCCAGTAAAATGAGATTGGGGCAGTCAGTATTGACTGTGTAATGGCAACCCCTGTAAGGGTAAAGCAATAGTGGTAAATATGCACTTTTGACTGTGGAATGCAACAATAACAGACCCTTGCTGTGTGTATTTTCCTCCCCTTCATCTTCCCTAATTCAGATTAAGTATGCCTTTAATGAAATGAAATCATTATTTTTTTTCCTTGCAGTGCTTTCTCCCCATGAGATAAGCCATAAGATTTGTGCATGTTTTGTCAACTGATATTAAGTGGGACTGGCTTAGTTTTGTATCTTTACTGACAAATCTATGTTAATAACAACATCAATACTATATTAAACTTGAAGTATGGGAATAATATGTAATAACAGTGAAATTAATAACAGCGTGTATCACATGGAGAGCCATACAGTATGGAAAGTAGAGTGACTATTAGCTTGGGTTATTATTACCTTATTATGGCCATTTAAATAGACTGTAATTCTGGGAATTTAAAGGTCAGTTTGATTTATTCAGCTTAGTTTGTCATATGTTTAGAAAACTAATTAAAGAGAAAACAATGTGGCTATATCATTTTTAACAGCAAGTATGTGCAAGGGGCCAACTGATTCTGAAACCCAGCTGAATAATGAACATTGTTGTAATTTTCAGGATTTACATTCCTTACTCTCAAAAGTGATCATTTCCCCTCCAACATTAAATCATCTTCATACACTTTTGCCATTAATATTTTGAGGGGGATGTTTTGGAATATGTCCCCCCTGAGCTAGAAGGCTGAATGATCTCCAGTTAGCTTGAGCATTCAGAAAATTACAAAAATAAAGAACTAGGAGGAAACAAATCTTGGAAATAGTCTTTAATCCCCATGGCTGACCTACAATTGTTCTGAAAATAGTAACTATTCTCATTAAAAGTTTCCAGAGAGCTTTACATTCTGGTCCCATTTCAGCAGTTCTTCTCTATTCAGCAAAACACTTAAGCACATGCTTAACTTAAGTGAGTACGTGAGTCCTCCTGACTTCAAAGGGATTCGAGCATTTGCTTAAAGGTAAGCACGAACTTAAGTGCTTTGCTAAATAGGAATGGATGTAGGCACCAGCTTAAATGCTTTGCTGAATTGGGACCCTAGCAAGTATCATTTTGTCCAGGACTGAAATGCATCCTGTTCTAGGGTGAAGCGTGGCAAATATTTATCCACCAAGCACACAACAATGTTAGCCCACATGTTTTGGTGCAAAGAGTAAAGAAGGCTATAGTTAACAGAAACCTCAGTGGAAATTCGATCAAAATCTGGTAACTATGCAGTTCTCTAAAATTGTAATGATTCATGCCATGACAAGAAAATGAACATCCTTCTTCTTCAAAAGGGTAATGGTATCTCTAATGATTTTAGGTAGCCAAAGACTTTGGCTGTGTAGTCTGATGTGAAAAACAGCTCCTCCAGCACTACAGATCTTCCTTAGCACCTCCCCACTCTTGATTCAGAGAGTATAGAGCCATTTATTAAATCACAGACACCACTTCTTGTAGCACAGCACCATTTACTTGTAGGCCTCCCATAACAGCATTGAGCAGATCTGGTTGGAAAAAGGTGGCTGTCTTGAGATTTTTTTCCCATTGAGAATTTCAGCTTTTCAGAAAAATATCAACCCCCGAAAACTTTTGGTTTAAAACTGAAAATTTCTATTTAGAAATGCTGCCATGGTGCCTCATGGGAATTATAGCTCTTGTGTCTCGTGCTCTCTGTGCTTCCTGGCTGGACAACATCTCCCATGATGCACTATGGTCTTCCCTCTTTTTGAGCCTCTGCATGCATCATGGGAGTCCCTGACCATGATGCAACATTGGAGATGTAGTCTGATGGGGAAACTTGGTTCATAGAGGAGAATAGAGGCATCGGGCAATTGAACTACAGCTCCCATGAAGCACTGCAGCGGCATGTCAGAATAGAAATGTGTCATTTTTTTTAACCAGAAAACCAAAAGCTTTTTAGTTTTCTTTGAGAAAAAGTTAAAATTTCCATGAAAAAAGTGACCAGAAATTTCAATTGTGTAGAAACTCCAGTTTTCCATAAAAAATAATACGATTTCACAAGAAAATCCCAACTACCCCTAGAGCTAAGTGAATCTGGCCTGTACTTTAGCATGAGAGATCTCTTAGAATTAGAGACATTAAAGCTGTAAATGATCAGTCAAATCAGCCAGTCATCTTCCTACCAATGTAGGATCATTAACTAAGGCAGGGCCCATTATCCAGGGCCCCATTCGAAGCCCAATGAAGTCAAATAGACTATCGTTGACATCAGCTGGATCAAGCTCCTAATGCAATCATGTGGTTGTGTAAATTTCCATATAACCTGCGCTGTCTCGGGGTATCGATTCTTTGCTGCCATTTGTATATGGGAAAATGGGGACATCTCTGGGGAGGAGCCATAGAAGGGGGCACCATGTTGTGTTGTGCTTAGGATCCTAGATTGTCCTAATTTAGTCTTGCATCCAACTGAAACTTCAGGAGGTTGGTCAGGAGACTAGGGCTAACCCATTTTACTCTTGCAACAAGGATCATAGAATCTTTTGAGACCATGTCTGCTTTACCGCTCACCTGGAAGATGGCATTTCCTGGTGACCCAGTATTCAGGCATTTGTTCTGGACCAGTTCAGCACAGGGAACGCCACTTATGAATCAACAACACTATTTCCGACAGCACCCTGGGTTGTCCTTGGAGATCTCCCATTCAAGTACTGCTCAGTCCTGCTTTCCCTGTGAGATCCGACAGGGTCACCACCTGAGGTGACTTGCTACTGGCCCCATCTGCCAGCTGCAGCAATGGCATGGAGAAACTAATCTGAGAGGAGACAGCTAGCTCCTAGACTCTTATACCTGAAAGAGGCATTGAAGCCTGAGTGGGGCGGGAATCAGTATAAATATAACCCTCTCCTTGTCTGAATCCATAAAGCGTAAGGCCAACTCAAAGGTGCAGAATCTGGGAACTAAAAGGAAGAAACAGGGTTGTCCCTTTGTTATTTGCTTCTAAATAAATGCTCCAAGAGGAAACTTGTTAACCCTGGCTGCTGCTTCCATGTCTACTTATATGCAAGACCTCCTGCAGCAAATCAATCCTTGCATTGTAATGGCATTCGCTTGACAAGATATGTTTGGCTTAGCGCACTGCTGCTATTAGTTCTTGAGATCTCGTATGGACGGCATGGCACACTAGGAAAACAGAATGGAGACGCTCGTTGATATGCACAAAGGACAAACAAAGAGGGACTTCACAGCAGGATGATAAAATGGGGAAGAATTCAATTGCCCTTAATGCACTGCAGTGAACTAAATCTACCAAATACCTCTTTAATAGTCGGTCAAAGTAAATGTAGATGGACAGTGCTGAGGGATCTTTTCATCATTTATAAATAACCTGTTTATTTCATTACTTCCTGGTGTGCTTTGCTCCTGATTCCACCCCTTTTTGGGTGTGTTACTACCTCACTGCTCACAAGGACACCTAGATTACAACTCAGGGAGTAAGGGACTACTGTGTGGGGAAAAAATGGATTAGGAGTATGGAACGGCTTCTGTATGAGGAGAGATTAGTAAAACTGGGACTTTTCAGCTTGCAAAAGAGACAGCTAAGGGGAGAAATGATTGAGGTGTAGAAAATCATGACTGATGTATAGAAAGTAGATAAGGAAGTGTTGTTTACTACTTCTCATAACACAAGAACTCGGGGGTCACCAAATGAAATTAATAGGCAGCAGGTTTAAAACAAATATAAGGAAGTATTTCTTCACACAGCGCACAGTCAACCTGTGGAACTCCTCTCCAGAAGATGTTGTGAAGGCCAAGACCATAACAGGGTTAAAAAAAGAACTAGATACATTCATGGAGGATAGGTCCATCAATGGCTATTAGCCAGGATGGGCGGGGATGGTGTCCCTAGCCTCTGTTTGCCAGAAGCTGGGAATGAATGACAGGGGATGGATCACTTGATGATTACCTGTTCTGTTCATTCCCTCTGGGGCACCTGCAGCCTTTGAAAGGACATAGCTTAATTTCCTCCTCACACCTAGCCAGCTGCTTTGTCCTGGGATTGGCAGGGCAGAGTCAAGGCTCCACCCATTCCCTGCCCTCTTTGCCCAGTTGCTGCCTGTTTTTCTCTCAGTGGGGAACCATGGGGGTTCTGCATCAGCTCCGGACCTCACATCTGGATAGGCTGAGAGACGGGGTGGAAGGAGGGGATCCTTGCTCAGAAGAACAGAGGAGTAAGTGGAAACAAGACGAGGGTATAATAGAGGGCTGGATTGTGGAGGCTTTACTGACACGATTAATCCCACTGGTTTCAGTGGGATTTCTCCCATGGGTAAGTGCTCACCAGGTGTGAACAAGGATTCCATAACCAGTGTGGTAGAGAAATATTAATGCTGCTGGGTAAACTGAGGCTCAGAGGAATGATGGGGTCGGTGTGTGAAAATAATATCCATCAAATGCACTGGGAGTGCCCAATCTGCCTTTTTTTTTAAGCGCCCAGATTGTGCAATCAGATTATTAGAGGTGCTGTCCCCACCTCTGCTGAGAGGGAGCAGATTTTCAGCACCTTGCTGGTCACTTTCTTGTTCAGAGCAGAAATCAGTGACAGAAAGTCAGGATATTTTCTTGGTGCCATTTGTTTATTTAGAAGTGTAGAGAAGTCCCGTGTTCTGGAGCCGGGGTGGTAACAAACATCACTACTGGCAACCCCCTTTGGCTGAAACCTTGAGCCTGGCACCTTTGCCTTGTCCCACAACACTCTGGATGGCTCCCTGTTGTCATCCACCCTCCCTATAGAGAGTTATTCCTACCTCACTCAGCCATCCATTAAGGAGAATCATTACAGTACTGTCACTCCGATTTCCACCCATGGTTCAACTGCACGTACAACGTATGGACCATGCACAAATTACAGCCAGGAGAAAGAAACGACTCCTCTGAATATGTATCCCTGTACTTGCCTGAGGTCACAAAACAAATCAGAAGGAAAGCCAAGAACAGAGGGTAAGTTTACAGTGCATTCCGAGGTGGGATCGCAGCTCAGGTAGGCATAGCCACACTTGCTTTGCCTACGCGATCCTGGTTTAAAATAGCAGAATAGATGCTTCGGTCCAGGCATCAGCAATGCAAGTAGGTACTTTGAGTTCTGGGTGGTCTTGTACAGCCTACAGTGCTGCATTTTAACCAGGCTTGTGTGGGTATGTCTACATAAACTGGAACCACTGCGTGCGTCCCCAGAATCAATGGAACAAATTCACTTCTAGGTAACAAAATGTAAGTTTGAACTGAAGAGATGCGCCTGCATAGGCCAGTGGTCAATTTGACTGCACAAATGCTGTCTCTAGCCCTTTATTCTGATCAAGAAGTCCCGCTTTCCCTCCATAAGACTTTGGTACACTGGGATTTCTGTATCCTAGGAGTGATGCCATTTTTGCCATCTGAAGGTATTATCTGTTTGCACACTGACTCTGTTTTTCTGATGGAATAAACCGATTGCTGCATTTGTTCTGAAACCAGCAAACCTGATTAATTCTAAGGACTTTGCCAATGCATGTAAAGAAAAAGAAATACATTTTCCATTACTTGGTCTTATATTAGACCTTACCTATTTCTTATTTGCAGGGTATGAAACCTGACAGTGGGAGGAGAAATGTTTCCTCCTCTTTTTGATTTTTTGGCTGCGGTATGAAGTCACTTTCTATCATGTTTTACATGCGGGCACGCACCTAGAAACATGGATAGGACAAGGATCACATTGCAAGTCCGAGTTCATGAACTCTGTGAACACCTGGATCTCTCTGGCTGAACAGCATCCTAGAGTCAAGTAGAATGAAAACAGCCAGAATAATGCACTCAGGTTAAAGGGAAGGGAGATTGTGAAGCAGAGACCAATCCCACGGAAAATATGTTTGGCATGAATCTGAAACCTTGACAGAAGGAAGCTGCCAAGGTTACTCATGGACTCGGCCATGCTCCCATTTCATTTTTTTTAATATTATTTTATTTAAGGAAACGGGGTGTTTAATTATCAGTTCTCAAACAAATGGTGATTCGGCAAAATGTCAGGATTCCCGCTGAGATGACACTTGTTTGTGTTTGGGATTGTGTGCCGGGCGGCTGTGTGGACAGGCGAGGACCTCCGACTGTTCACTGAATGAATTTCCACTCGTGCCTCTCGACATTGATTGAAAGCGAAGGCTGCCGTTGGAGCCCTCGGGCTGTCTTAAGAAATCCATCCCTCCCCTTGCTAGATCCCTGATGAGTATGAGTATAACTCCAGCTTCAGGAGAGATCAGGGTGAAGTGGCGGGAATTTAACCTTTCTGGTGCCAGGAAGCAAATAGCTAGCATCAATGCTGGCCTAATATAGAAAGAAAGAAAGAAAGAAAGAAAGAAAGAAAGAAAGAAAGAAACTGAATGTAATGAAATAAGAAAGGAGAAGGACCAAAAAGCATCACTTCTTTTTGTCAGTATGTGATACATCAATGCAGAATCAATTATTAAATGTTCCTTTGTTTTTTTATTTTTGATATTGCTTTACCCTTGCTTTTGTGGTTTATAGTATTATCAGAATACTATGAATCACACACACATATACACACAAACTCACAGTCACACAACTGTGGTGCAAACAGCTGAGTTATATTTACAGCACAGATATACCAGAGGAAAACAAGTTGGTCCAGATCCTCTCCTGGTGTAAATCGACATAAATCTAGTAACCTCTAGCTATACCTATTTGCAGCAACTGTGAATCCAGGTTATTATTTTCTACTGGTGATTTCACTGGCAGGGCATCTCTGAGTGCTGAATATTGACTTTAGATTAAATACATGTGTAATACAGTTAATTTCAATGTTAATTAAAACACATGGGGGCCATATCCTCAGCTGGTGTAAACTGACATAGTCCCACTGAAGTCAATCGAGACACAACAGTTAACACTAGCTTGGTACCTGGCCCATGGGGTGAACCAAACAGTTTGTTTATTAAGGGCAAGATTTTTATTTGGTTTTATGGTGCAGTGCAGGGTATGGCTTTGTTCTTGGAGTTAAGGCTTTGCACAACCTTTTGAACATGAGGAAATCATCACTCTGACAATAAAAATGGTTACTGGAAACATAAACCAAGACTAGGAACTACTTCACCAGCCACACACAGACTCATAGACTTTAAGTTCTTTATAGCACCACTGCCTGAGCTATCTGTTGATCATCATAATCTTGTCACACCTTTGTTGCCCTTCTCTAGGAACAGGCAGAATCCCACTGAGCCTCCATTGCCATAATCATCGTCCCCAGCCTGGGATAGTCTCCCTTGATACGTTCCAGCGAGAATCTAGCCATATCATTCGTTTCTACGTGAAGGACAATCAGTGGATTCTTTCCCGCTCCCATTAGGGTCCTCTTCAGCCTCAGGTTCATATCCCGTATCTTAGCACCCGGCAGACAGCACACCCTTCTGTTCTCTGGATCAGCTCTGATTACAGGCCTCTCTGTTCTTCTCAGTAAGGAGTCCCCAATCACTTAGACCTGCCTTTTCCTGGAGATGGTGTGATTCTCCAGTCTATCTCCTGTTCCGTCTGGCTGCAAGTCCTCTCGATTCCTATTCTCCCTTGCAATCCTCTGCAACCACAGGGGCCGACTTCCTGTGACGCCCATGGGTGCCGTCACCCGGCGTCGGGGGCGGGCCCCTGCCCAACGCCGGGCCCCGCCCCCGACGCCGGTGACGTTGCGGGTCCCCGCCCCTGATGCCGGGTGACGTAGCAGGGCCCCGCTCCCGAGTGACGTTGCAGTGCCCCGCCCCCCGACGCCGGGTGTTGTTGCGGGGCCCCGCCCCCGATGCCGGGTGTTGTTGCGGGGCCCCGCCCCCGACGCGACGTTGCCCAGCGTCTGGGGCGGGGCCCCGCAACATCTCCCGGTGCGCCGGTAAGTTTGCCGTGGGTCCGGGGCGGGCGGGGAGTTGCCGGTGGGTGCAGAGCACCCACCAATTTTTCTCCGTGGGTGCTCCAGCACCGGAGCACCCACGGAGTCGGCGCCTATGTCTGCAACCCATCCTGAATCCTCCTGGGGCTCATATTTGGTGTTATCTCCATAGACTCTTCCCCTTTTCCTGTAGGACTAGCTGCTCTTCTCTTCTTCCTTGCCGTCCCACCTTCAGTGACCACCTGCTGTACCCCTTCTTCATTTTCCAACTCCACAAACCTGTTCCTGAGCTCTATTTCTCCTTCACTAACCCATCTTTTCCTCTTCCTGGTTCTCTTAGTCACATGCTTCCACTGTCCATTTTCGTCACCCAGCAGTCTCCCCTCAGAGTTCTTTGGTTCTGCCTCCATCTGCAAGTCTGAGTTTTTCCCTTCAGCCTCCTCATGTCTTTGCTCCATCATCTGCTCGAACCCCCTTCTAAGCTCAACCAGAGTTTCCACTGGCATCTCCAATCCTCAGATCTTTTCTTCCATCAGCTCTATCAGGTGGCACTTCATGCAGATGAAACTCTTTTCAGGTACCCCCTACAGGATCATGTACATACCACAGCTTCCACATCCAGTCATCCTCATTGTGTCCTCCACTGCTTGGGTCACTACCACTGTTGCCTCTGTATCTGTCAATGCCTTCCCACCTAAGTCCTATTAGTCTGGGAGGCACAAACCAAACCAAACCACCGTCACCGACAGCAAAACAAACTCCCAACGAGCACCACACAGTCCCTTCACTAGCCTGTCTGTTCCTCCGCCTGTTTCTCCTAGTCTTCCCCCACAAACTCCCACTCAAACTCCCTTGTTTACAGCTCTGTTTGCTGGCTCCTGTGCCGCTGCAACTGTCTATGATGACAATATTAAGCAAGCTAAACCCCTGAAATCTAGTAGCAGCAGAGAGCACTTTCTACTAACATGCCCGCTACCAAAAAAAGATATGAGAATCTAGATTTCTGTTAATTTTCTACAGCCCTGCCATTTATTTTTCATGGGACATTTAATTTCTTTCTTTCTTTAATTTTCCAGGAAAATATGATTATTTTAAAAATGAAAACATGTTTTAATTATATGTTTTTTAAAAATTGTTAAAAAATTTGGATTTTGGTATAAAATGTATGGGTTCTGAAAATAAACAAAAAAACAGGAAGTGTAATTGTCCTTTTTAAGTCTCCCAGAAAACAAATGTCATTTTTCAAACTGCATTTTCAGAAAATACTTTTGTGATGAAAAAAATGGAACATTTTAGACCAAAAGGAAAAAGTTGATCTAAAGGACAGATTTTGTCAATAAAAAAAAATGACAAAAAATTGACCACCTCTTATCACTGTATTTATCACCTAGATACTGTGATGTTAAATGTTCTGCAATTATGTACCCATTGAAATCAATGAAAGCCCTGCTGTTGAGTTCAGTGCACACTGGACCGGTCCCCAAAACAGGCGGATGAGTGGGGGATGGAAGCTACATCAGGTTTCTGTTCCTGCTCCTATTAAAATCATTGAGAGTTTTGATATTGACTTTAATAGATACATTCAGTCTCTGATCCTCCTTATAAAACTAGCCCAATTAACATCACAAAGCTGGAGCTACATACACAACTGGGATGTCAATAGACAACCAGCTGAGTTGTGTGAAAATGATGCTTTGTTGTCTTAGCTTCAAGAATATTGCTCTAGTGGAGAATTACCATTCACAGAATGGTAGAATGGTTCCATGCATTTTGTTTTCTAAATAAGTTTCATTCATTTCAGGCTCACTTCACCTCAGTGTGATGAGGAACCCACTCTCTAGTGTCACCAGTTTAAAGTTTTACAATTATTAATACACAATTCCTCTGAACTTACTTAAAAAATCATAGGCAACATCATGATTCACACATTCTGCTGTTTTCGTTTCCATAAATAAGCCTGCTCCGCAAATGTGTATGGCATTTCCCCACATAAACCACACCAGATTTTCTGTTTCAAAGGGGCTCTTGAGTGTAATTTTTTTCCTTTGATGAATAAGAGCCTTCACCGTCAAAAAAAGAAAAAGAAAAAGACATGAATCTCCCTTTATCTACAGCTGTATCCTATAATAAACATGAAGGGCCAAATCCTCTATTAGCTTAAAACTATTTGAGACAATAGAGTTACACCAGCAGATAATTTGACCCAGTTATTGTAATGTTCTCTATTAAAAGTATTAAAACAACTAAACAAACAACCCATTAGGTATTACCTTTTATAAACAGATCCTCAGCTGGTGTAAACAAAGCCACGTCAATTTACACCAGTGTAGGATCTGGCTCTACATTTGCAGTTAGGAAGAGTCAGTCTGTGTCAAAAACCAATCAACCATGGTCATGTGTTTGGTGTATTGTGGACTGTGTTGGATTTACAAGCTATCACTTTAAGAGTGCATGGGTTGGACGGGGGAGGAAGGGTTCCTGGTCCTGCTTGCAGGCTTGGGGGCTTGGTAGGGAAGTGTGAGATCAAAGCCAGTGTAAAAAGAACCAGCTTAGAACAAGTTGGGGTGAGTTGTGCCTCTCTGCCTCCGGGAGCAGCCTGTTTTGTCTCTCGCTGCCTTTGGTTACTGTGTGTTATCATTCTGGATTCTACTAATATACATAGTGTTACATTGCAACCTCCCAGTAAGAGTACTTGATGTTTTTATCTAACTTCTCTATGTATATGCTATGAATCTAACAATACAGTCTGGAAGAAATTGCTTCCTCTGGCTAACCAATAATATCCTATTAGGTATCGATCTGAAACCATAAGGAAACCAGGTTAATTGTATACCCAAACATGCCATTTTTTCCTTTACTGACAGTGCCATTGAGGGTAATCTTGCTTATCAGAAGCATCACACAATACAGAACTCTTAAAAGATGTAACCACACAGCCATAGCGCCCGATTCAACAATTGACTTTCATTGGCGTGTTGGGATGTTAGTGAGTTCAGTCCCGTAGGGACAAGTTAGGGGCCTAGCCCACATCTCTTACTTGAGATACCGAGCATTATTATTGGGGTGGAGAGAATATTGCACAATTGCCCACTGCAAGGTTTCTTGCACCTTCCTCTGAAGTGTCTGGTTCTGGTCACTGTTGCAGACTGGCTATTGGACTAGATGGACTGGCCATATCATGGATGGTAGTTCTTATGTTCCCTTTGTCACACATTTTACAGCTCAGTTTCTTCTCAAAAAAGGACATGGTGAAAATTTAGAAAGGAATCCTAGCACGTCGGGCACCAGAGCGATGCTTAGACTGATGGGTTCCATTCCTAGTTTTCCACCACTGACCTGCTGCGTGATCTTGGGCACATCCCTTCTTCTCTCTGTTTCCCCTCTCAAACTTTGTGTGGTTTGTCTATTTAAAATGGAAGCTCTTCAGAGCAGGGACTGATCAGGAAACAGAAAGGGAAGATGATGCAGTAATGGAGGACTGGGGACACCTGAGTTCATCTCCTTTCTCTGCCACAGGCTTCCTGTGTGCACTTGGGCTTGTTACTTACTCTCTCTGGACCTCAGTTCCATCTGCAAAATGGGACTAATGGCCCTGCCCTATCTCACAAGGGTATTGTGAGTATAAATACATTACAAACCCGTGATGCACTCAGATACTAAAGTGGTGGGGACCATGTAACTAAGGAAGATAGGAGCTGTTTCTTACCATGAGTGTGTGTATGTACAATGCTGGGTAGAATGGGGCCTTGATCTCAATTGGAGCCTTCAGTGCTACTCTAATACAAATACACAATAGTAGCAAGGAAGCATGAGGGACAGTGATGAGCACCTCGCTTGCTTCAACATTTCCTCGGCCAGCCCACGACCCCGTGGGACTGTCAGTTGAATGTGCCTGGCTTTTGTTTTGCTGTGGACGGCGAAAGAGTCAAAAATGGCCAGCGCTGCTGAGGAGAGCGGGCATGGCTGACATCCATGTTTGTTTTTCGAAGGGGGATGGGAGTGTTTGCTGATCTACTGTGTCTGTGTTTAAACTGACGTTGGGACTCTAATTGCCTGGCTGGTTTCTGGAGTGTGTTTGCTTGCTGTCTTGATGGGGTTTGGACAGGAGTGTGTTTGTTCTGAGTGATTTTGGAGTTTGTTTGCGGTAAGTGAAAGTGGGGATTTGCCATGACTGAAACTTGCAATGTGCTTCTGCCCACTAGGGCTCACAGGGAGTTTTCTCCCCTTCACCAATCTGTCAGGGGACAGTACTTGGTCCTGCTAGTGAAGGCAGGGGACTGGACTCGATGACCTTTCAAGGGCCTTCCAGTTCTAGGAGACAGGCATATATTTAGCTTTAACTATAGCTTCTGCTTTATGTCTCCTTTTGCTCTCGATACAGCCTGGGCTTCTGTGATGTACACATCCATGACGTTTCCACCTGCCAATGTGCTTCACCTGCAGTGCAAAGGATGAACCCTAAGTGCGAGAGGAACTTCACTCTCCAGATCCACTCATTTTGTAGCCTCTCTGCTGAGACTGACCACCAGGGGACAAACCACAGCAGTCTTTTTTTTTTTTTTTTTAAAGTAATTTGAGCACTCAGATCCTCAAGGTATTTCGGTGTTAATCCCATGGAAATTAGTGGGAGTTAGGTCTCTAAGTACACCTTTGAGGATCTGAGCCTTTTCTGTTAAGAATTGGACCGAGAGCCCAAAACTCATTTCTTGGGAGGACCCAGGGCAATTAATAACAGATGCAGTGATGGAGTGACAGAGTTAATTATAAATACCCTATGAATTTAAACAAATCACTAGCCTATTGAGCGTAGGTCAGACCATACCTTTAAACATGCAATTTTTTTTTAACTGAGTAAGTGAGCCAGACAGTTTTCAGGGGGGAAAAATCACTGGTTTTATTTGCTCTTTTTATTAGTGATAAAATGCCAGGGAAGTTTCAAAGTAATAGCGCCAGAGTAAAAGAGACTAAGAAATAAAAGAAGGTTTTACTGCATCAGAAATTGCCTTATACTTGTTACTTTTTCACAACAGTATGGAGCTGGCACTTCCTATTTGCTGTAGATCCAGAGAACTTAAGCAACTTTTGCTTTGTTTGTTTTATCCTTTTTCTTTTAATTGTCTTTCTGCTAATACACGCTGCATGTACATCTGCAGGAGCATGCAATACTCAGCATTCATAGACCAGAGAGCTAGAAAACAGGAGTCCCACAAAGGGAGCTAACAGAGGGAAGTTCTGGAAGGTCAGATTTAATCAACAGCATGAATTTCAACTAGGAGGAACTGTTTGTGTGTGGCAAGAAGTGATTGCTAACAAGGGGTCTTTCACAATTTAAGATGGCTGAAGATATTGTTATAGGCCATGTGTACACTACCGAGCCTATGCTGGCAGAGCTCCTGAGTGTAAATGCAGCATATACCAACAGAGGGAGTAGTTCTGCTGGTGTAGCTACACCACCTCCCCAAGCGACATTAGTGATGCCCATAAAAACACTCTTCTGTCAGCAGAGTTGCATCATTTTGGTGGTATAGCTATGTCGGCAGGGATGTGTGTGGGTTTTTTTTTTCCCCCCACACTCCTAGCCAACATAGCTATGTCAGCAAAATTTTGTAGTATAAACCATGCCTTATAAATGGACTTGTTCCATAATGGTAGTAGAAGCGACAAAGGGTCCGGTGGCACTTTATAGACTAACAGAGGTATTGGAGCATAAGCTTTCGTGGGTGAATATCCACTTCTTCGGATGCAAGCAGTGGAAATGTCCAGGGGCAGATATAAGTGTGTAGGGAAAACTTAGACTAGAGAGAACGAGGTTAGCTGAGTCAGGGAGGGTGAGGCCCTCTTCTAGCAGCTGAGGTGTGAATACCAAGAGAGGAGAAACTGCTTTTGTAGTTGGCTAGTGTCACGGACTCACATGTCATGCCCTCTTTTGGCCCTGTGCGGTCCGTGGGGGGGTGCCCCTTTCAGTGCGACAGCCCTTCTCGGGGGTCCACTCTCTCTCGGGGTCCAGCCCCTCCACCTCCTGCAGCCACACCTCTCTGAGCCTTAGCACACCTGCCTCTGCTGTGGGCCCTTTCAGGGAGTCCACGCACTCTGGACCCCCAGGCCTCTGCCCCCCGAAGGGGATGGTGCAACTCTGTTCTCCAGACCAGAGTGACTCTCAACCAGCGTAAAACAGGAGGGATGATTGAGCGTTGAACACAGCACAGGAACTCTGAGGGCCTCAGGCCTGGCCTCCTCCCAGCCCAGCACATCCAGCTCTCTCCTCTATCCCGGTGGGCCCTACCTGCTTCCTCTCTCCAGCCCAGAGCCCCCCTACTTCCCAGCCAGGCTGTGGATATCACTGGCTCCAAGCCCCACCTCTGTCCATTGTCTTCTCTCCAGGTAAACAGCCCTGCAAACAGGGTCGTCTGGGCCTCTTCTCTGTCTCTGGCCCCCTGTGGCTGGAACTGGTTGGTTAGGCCCCCGGGGCTCCTCTCTTCGCAGCCTATTGTTCTCCCACTGGCCAGAACCAGGTCTCCAGTTCCCTTGCCAGTCCCTGTAACAACAAACTCCCTCTCCCATCACCTTGTTAAACCCATAACACCTAGGGAAACTGAGTCCCACTCCCTTTGAATGTAACCCTAGGAAACCAAGAAAACCCCCATAGGCAACGAGTTAAACAGGAAACTCCCCCATGCCGTCACAGCTAGCCATTCATAATCTTTGTTTAAACCTGAGTTGATGGTGTCAAATTTGCAAATGAACTGAAGCTCTATTGTTTCTCTTTGGAGTCTGGTCCTGAAGTTTTTTTGCTGCAGGATGGCTACCTGTAAATCTGCTATTGTGTGGCCAGGCAGATTGAAGTGTTCTCCTACAGGCTTTTGTATATTGCCATTCCTTATATCTGATTTGTGTCCATTTATCCTTTTACGTAAGGACTGTCCAGTTTGGCCGATGTACATAGCAGAGGGGCATCGCTGACACATTATGGCATATATTACATTGGTGGATGTGCAGGTGAATGAACTGGTGATGGTGTGGCTGATCTGGTTAGGTCCTGTGATGGTGTCCCTGGTGTAGATATGTGGGCAAAGTTGGCATCGAGGTTTGTTGCATGGCTTGGTTCCTGAGTTAGAGTTATTATGGTGCGGTGTGTAGTTGCTGGTGAGAATATGCTTCAGGTTGGCGGGCTGTCTGTGAGCGAGGACTGGCCTGCCTCCCAAGGCCTGTGAAAGAGGAAATAAGGAAACAGATCAACAGGGCCAGACGTGTACCCAGAAGCCTTTTGCTGTAAGACAAGCCGAAGAAAGAAACCAACAGAACTCCACTGGCCATCACTTACAGTCCTCAGCTAAAACCTCTCCAGCGGATCATCGGTGATCTACAACCCATCCTGGACAATGACCCCTCACTTTCACAGGCCTTGGGAGGCAGGCCAGTCCTCGCTCACAGACAGCCCCCCAACCTGACCAGGCTCACAGGACCTAACCAGATCAGCTACACCATCACCGGTTCATTCACCTGCACATCCACCAATGTAATATACGCCATAATGTGTCAGCGATGCCCCTCTGCTATGTACATCGGCCAAAGTGGACAGTCCTTACATAAAAGGATAAATGGACACAAATCAGATATAAGGAATGGCACCCTCTGGCAAAATGTTGCCCCGTTCATCTTAAAAATACACCAAAACCATGTTGCAGCCCCAGGTAATGAAAAAAATAAAATCATCCTAAAGAGATCGCTACAACAACCCACTGAGCAAAGCAATTGTGTTGGGCTTGGGAGGTTGGACACCAATGGGCAATGTGACAACAGAACCTACTTTAACAGACAAGTTGCTGAAGTAAACTTTCACGGGTGAGGCGGTGGGGAGAGGGAGATATTCAATTTTATCGCATTAGAATCGATTTAAAGATTGTTTGGAAGCTACTTTCATTTTCATTTTAATATTATTAGGCTATGCAGCATGTAACAGACTTTGACACCAAATGCTACGCTTTGCATCGGTTGCAGAACCTGCTTGGGGAACCCAATTGATCAGGTAATTTTTTGAGAGAGAGGTGGGGAAAAAGAAAGTTGTGTGACATTTACAAAGTCATCCGTCACCTGAACAGTGGGCTGCAAAATCTGCAAGACGGATTTCTAAATTCAGAACTTTTCCATGCTGAATTTTCAAACCCCCAAGCCCTCACTTTTTAGGCCTGAAATTGTTTTTGCATTTTGTTTTTTGTTTCTTTTTTTTTTTAAATGCTGCAGAACTGGTTTGGTTTTCAGTATATCATTCGGTCTATCCCTCCTCCCATTCACCTTATGGTTTTGGACCACAGAATCATCGAAATGTAGGACTGGAAGAGACCTCGAGAGGTCATCTAGTCCAGTTCCCGGCACTGAGTCAGGCCAAGTATAATCTAGATGAAGGGTTCTCAACCTCTTTCTGAGGCTCCCTTCGACATGCTATAAAAACTCCAGGGCCTGGCAGGGATGGGGGAGGGGACTCAGGGCTCTAGGATGGGGACCCTTGCGCATAGGCATAGTTTGAATTCTATTTTGGGAGGCAAGGGCTGGCAGGGTAAGGGCCAGCTACACACAGTGGGGTCCATGGAGGGCTGCTCCCAAATTCAGACCAGGGGGGCACCAGGGTTCCTATTGCTCCCAGCTTCAGATCAGAGGGGCACCATGGCTTTAGCCCTGCACCACTCCTGGCTTCAAACCAGGGGGCACCAGGGCTCGGGGCACTGGGTTTCAGCTGCGGGACCCTGCAGCCCCCCCGAAAGGGCTCATGGATGCCCAGCAGACTGCGGACCCATGGTTGAGAACCGCTGTGCTGATCTAGACCATCCCTGACAGGTGTTTATCTATAATCTTTTCTTAAAAATCTCCAATGACAGGGATTCCACAACTCCTCAGGTAATTTATTCTAGTGCATAACTACCCTTAGAGTTAGGAAGTCATTTCTAATGTCTACCCTAAAATGTCCCTTGCTACATTTAAGCCAATTACTTCTTGTCCTGTCCTCGGTGGATAAGGAAAATAATTTTTCACCTCCTCTTTATAACAGTTTTTTATGTGCTTGAAGACTGTTATGTCCCCCCTCCTCAATCTTCTCTTCTCCAGACTAAACAAACCCCATTTTTTTTTCAGTCTAGGTCATGTTTCCTAGAGCTTTAATCATTTCTTGTAGCTCTCCCCTGGACTTTGTCCAGGTGATCTACATCTTTCCCAGAGTGTGATGCCCAGAAATGAACACTGTACTCCTGCTGGGGCCTCATCAGTGCTGAGTAGAGAGCCATCCTAGGGTGTCTACATTGCATTGAAAAACCCATGGTGCCATGCCTCAGAGCTCAATTGACTTAGGCTCCCAGGGCTCAGTCTGCAGGGCTAACAATAGATGCTGCCACTTGGGATTGGAGCCCAGGTTCAGAAACCCAGTGAGGGGGAAAGGCCTTGGAGCTCAGGTTCCAACCCAAATGGCAATATCTATATGGCTCTTTTTAGCCCCACAAGCCTGAGTCAATTGATCTGGGCTCTGAGACTCAGTGCTGCGGGTTTCTTCTTCTTTTCTTCTTCTTTTGATGGTGCAGACATCCCCATAATGGTATTTCACATTAACAATACTACATTGTCTTTTCCTAACACTTTCCACCCATCTTCCCACTCACAGCAGTGCCAGCACACCCACTCCGCAGTTCCCGAAAGCAACTCTGCTCCATCCTCCAGCAGATTGTTTACTCCTGTTGCTCCAGGAGCAATGTTTTCCCATCTCCAGCACATTATGGGCTTTGGCCCTCACTGCGTTGTCCCTCACTTTCTTATTTCATTGTTTATACATGTGCAAAGTGGTTCTAACGTGCTGCAGTTCTGATCTGCAAATGAGCACCCACTTTGCATGGGTGTAATTGACTAGGTGCAAGGATGTAGAAATCAGTCCCTAAATCGGCTTAATTCTCATTTACTGTAAGGCTACTTTACCCCATGCTGCCCTATACTATACCACCATGCATTAAAAATACGTCTACTTTAAAGCCCCATTGCCCACCACCACGGGTTTTTGGAAAATACGTTTTGCCAAACTAGTTTGATATCCCTTTTTGATGAGATAATAAGTTTGGTTGATACAAAGGATAGTTTTGTTGTAATATACAGGGACTTTTTAAAGCCATTTGACTTGGTACTGCAAGATATTTAGATTAAGAATCTAGAAAGATACAGCACGGCGCACATTGAATGGATTGTAAACAGGAAATCATCATTGCGGAACTGTGTTTCTAGTGCATGTCCTGTGGCTGTCGGTTCTTGGCCCGCCACTATTTCACATTGTTATCAATTACCTAGAAGAAAACATACAATCATTAATGATAAAGTTTGCAGATGACACAAAGATAGGGGGCGGAGTAAATAATGAAGAGGACATGTCACTGGTAAACATCGATCTGGATCCCCCAGTGAACTGGGCACAAGTAAGGAATGAGTTTCAATATGACCAAATGTAAGATCATATATCTAAGAACAGAGAACGTGGGCCATAGTTACAGGATGGGGTACCCTATCGTAGGAAGCAGTGACTCTCAACAAGATTTGGGCATTATCACAGTCCTGGATGAGCTCACATTGTCGATGCTCACTGGACAGCTGTGTTTGGACCCACATGCTGGTTCTGAGGGCATTTAAGCTCCCCTATAAATGCAAGGCTCTAACCACTGTCTCCGGCCTCTTGGCTAGTTTAACCCTTTGGGAACATGTGACACTTGAAGCAAGTAAGACACAGACTTTGCAAAGGAACTTCCTTGGACGGATAGACAGGGGAATACTGAAGTATTTGGGAGGTTATATTACCTCTGTATTTGGCACTGGTGACACCACTACCGGAATACTGTGTCTCGTTCAGGTATCCACACTTCAAAAAGGGAACTATTTACCAAGGGTTGTGGTGGGTTCTCCATCACTGGACATTTTAAAATCAAGATTGGAGGGTTTTTTAGTCTCTAAAAGATCCACTCTTGTTTAAACACCGCTATTGATTTCAAGCCAGAATTAATTCAGGCAAGTCCTATGGCCTGCGTTATGCAGGAGGTCAGACTAGATGTTCTAGCCTCAAGATCTATGAATCTGAGCCCTGGGCTACACTGGGGGGGGGGTCGATCTACGATACGCAACTTCAGCTACGTGAATAGTGTAGCTGAAGTCGGCATATCGTAGATCGACTTACCTGGCTGTGAGGACGGCGGCGAGTCAATCGCTGCCGCTCCCCCGTCGACTCCGCTTCTGCCTTTCACCGAGGTGAATTTCCGGAGTCGACGGGGAGCGTGTTCGGGGATCGATTAATCGTTTCTAAATAAGACGCGATAAATCGATCCCCGATAGATCGATTGCTACCCGCCGATCCGGTGGGTAGTGAAGACAAGCCCTAAGAAATTGCCCTGGAGGCTGCACTGCTCCCTGGTTGACCCCAGGCTGGATCAGCAGAAAAGTGTCTTAGAGCTACTCATCCACATGCATCCTGCACTAAACACAAATCAGCTGCTTCTGGGGATCCGGCCCCAAAACTCAAGTGCGTACTATTAATTGTCCACCATCACTGAAGGCAGCACCTATTCTTTTCACTGTTGTATTCAGTCAGTTCAACCCAGTACTGAACCTCGCATTGCTGCAGGCTATTTCTGGTGGCATAGGAATAAATCCATGAGTTTCATAATGTTGCCATTTAAGTCACAATTTACCTGCATGTGATACTTTCCTGTTGCAAGCCTTGATACACTAACATTTGTAATGCACATTGGATGCATGTTGCTATATATTGGTGCAAATCATTATTCAGTATTATTACTGTTATTTAAAAATGGTGATGCACCGTGACGTCCTGTTAAACTAGCTGAGAGCCCTTGGAAAATATCCATTAATATTATTGATGTATACATCATAGTCTCCTTAGCTCTCCAATATTCTATATTATAAGAGCAAAGCATTCATTTTGTCCCCTGAATCATTAGGGCTGGGAAAGGAATTCTAGCAGGTGGTATAACCTGCTTTGTGGCAGGACTGAATTCATTTTCCTTAAGCCATTACTGTTAGACTCATGATGAGTCTGCCCTTGAAAGTCTCTGAGTGAAAGTGGTTCTATGACCTCCCTTGGCAGCTTGTTCCATGGCTCTAATGGTCCTAATAGTTATAAAGTTTGTCTTAATCATTAACTTAAATTTCCCCTTTGTTGCAGCTTTGTCCCATTATTTCTTGTTCTGACCTTGGTGACTAATTAGAATAATTGGCCCTTGCCCTCCTTCTATTATGGTTTATGTACTTGGAGCAAAGATGGGCATAGGCCACAACTTATGTACCCATATCCTGATCCCCTGGAAGCTTGGGGGCCAAATTCACCCTTGGGGTTCTGGTTTAGTCTATTATTAAAATAGCAGCCAAGCATGGAGTTCAGATCTAGGTTCAGATTTTAAGCAACCCCCAAGGATGGCTGTTGGGATTTAGGGCTCAGCAACACTTGCATAGCTTGTCAGGCTAACCAAGGCTCATTGAGGCATGTCAAACTGGACAGTGGTTAGGGCCTTCTCTTGAGAAGGGAGCTGTTCACATCCCTTCTCTCCCTTGTAAGGGACTTGAACTGGGTGACACCCTAATAATTTAGAGAGACAAGGTGGGTGAGGTGAATACACGGTGGAACAGATTGTTTAGCATAAGTAGTTAACACATATTTCAAGGGACCATTGGAGGTGAAATGGACCCTTAATATCTTTTCTCGCACAGGGGAGAAAGAAAGGGGGGGAATAAAAGCAGCTGAGGGGGGCAGAGGAGGATGTTTATAGTTGGTTATAGATTGTTGTAATAAACCATAAATCCAGTGTCTCTATTCAGGCCATGATTTTTAGTGTCTAGCAGAGTTATGAATTTAAGCTCCCGGGTGTGTCTTTTGAAGGTGTGGAGATTTCCTTCGAGGATGAGGACTGAGAGGTCAGATATAGACTGATAGTTTTGTGAAAAGTGTTCACCCACAGGTGATAGGGTGGTTTTTTGGCTTTTATCATTTTCCTTTCTGATTTGTTGTTCCCCACCCCCCTTTTCCCCCCCGTCCCTTCCTTTCCCTCTATGAGTGTTAAGAGGCCACCTCACCTTGAATAGTCGCTTGAAATGTATGCTAACTACTTATGCTGTTCCATCATGTATTTAGCTGTGACACTCTGAGTATGCTTCCCACAGCTGAAGAAGAGGTTTGTGTAAGTACAATAGCCTGTCTCTCTCACCAACAGAAGTTGGTCCAATAAGAGATATTACTTCACCCACCTTGTCTCTTTAATATCCTGGGGCCAACACCAACCCGGCTACAACATCACTACATATCATAATAACTCACCATATATCTTGAAGTAACTCAGTAGTCAGTGTTGGTCTCATTCGATGATCTCAGCTCTCACCAGATGTGAAAATAATTCTGCATTTCATGTCAGCAAAGAACCTACAGTGTATTAGGATATCCACTGGGAAGTAATGCTAGTAACAATTATCATGACATGGAATTATTTAGGCCAATCAAATGGAAGAATGCTGTGTGTATCCATCCACTTAATTCTCATTTATTCAATGCCCTGCATTCTGACTGGATGAGTATGCTCTGGTTTGCATAATGGTCATGTAGTTCTTTTACTGACATCTGCACAATATGCAAATCCCTATACTCTTATTGGCTGATGGTCATTCTTTAATCATAGCACAAAAGTTTGCATAACCTACCAGTGATTGTGCACATCTTTTTATTTTGATTTACCACTTCACTCAGAACTCACTATCCATCAGCCCACAGTACACATAGTGTGCTAGCTTATTTCACTTGCATTGTCTACAAAAATATTATGCTAGGTTATTTAAATGTTTTCTTAGCGAAAAATGGCTTTTTGTGGGGGAAAAAGTCTGTTTTCAATTAAAAAATATTCAGGTTTTCATCAGCAAATTAAAACCTAAAGTGATTTTTTGTCAGTTTTGAGTGACTGGAAACCATTTTAAAAAAAGTTTTAAGCAAAAACATTGATTTTTGCTTGCCAAAAAATCCAAAATATTCCAATTTTTGGCTGAGGACATCAGGTGTAAGGGGTTTAATTTTTTCCATGAAAATGCAAACAATAATGAAGAAAAGTTTTGATGAAAACAACAAAATGTTTTTTCATCAGAACTTAGTAATAAAAATCTCTCCCCAAATTATATATATCTAATTTCCCAGCCAGCTCTCCTCTCTACCCATCTTAGACCTTCAAACAGAGGGATAAACCATTCTTAAAGGTTCATTTTGATCAATTTCATTAGTTATTTTGTGATTTCACATTTCATTGCTCTAGGAAGCTTGTATCAGGTGACCTGAGAATCTCTCTCTTTGTTTTATAGAGTGCTATGATCACAGCTCATCCAAAGTAGAGAACCGCTTAACTTTGCTTCACAGCACCGCAGCTGTGATCCAGAGCTTCTCAGGATATGTGCTACACTGCTCCTGGGAGGAAATCAAACACATGTATAGCCATCAGTGTTTTCTGATACCAGGGGAGGCAGTTTGGTACAGTGGAGAGAGTGTGCAGAATGAGGATTCACCTGTGTCCTGTACCAGGCTTTGCCCTGGATCAGCTGGGTGATTTCATCTCTCTGTACCTCTATCAGGCAGGTGGGCTCATCAGCTTGGGCAGATGGTCCACTTAGGAGAAGGAAAACTAGGATTTCAGACCAAGAATGTCAGACCTGGCCAGTTGCTCTGTGAAAGTTGTGTCAATAACACATGGGCTGTGTCTGCACTGCCCATCCAGCTAATGGGACAGGGCAAAACAAAGTGCTTTCTGATGCCACAGAGATCATAATATAACATTCTTCAGTTTGGGAATAAAACAGCAAATAAAAACAAACACCCCTAGCTTTGCTAACGGTCACCTCATAATTATTCTGAAAGGTTATGAAGATGGGATGATGAAATGTGCTTCTGGAGTCACTATGCTACTGTGTCTATTAATTTCTGAGCATGCCCAGGTATTCTTCAGCATAGTCATTTAGGTATAAAAAAAACTGTAGCACACCAGGGTCTTCTCACCTGGCAAACCTGTGTTCTGAGTTTTTAAATATTGTGTTCTCTGTTCAACAGAGCTTATTAATACTTCCCATCTATGTTGAGCTCTAGACTGTGGATGTTGAATGGAGCTAGTCAAAAAATACACACTCATCCAGAAAAAAATTCCCCAAGCAAAGCTTCTGAAAATTGGAGAACCAGATTTCATGTTCGATCCTGTGTGACTTCACTATTGCCAGTCTAACCCAGAAGGCACTCAGATACTACAATGATGGGTAGCAGCATAAAATCTTCAGATTGAGAGGTAGATAGAAAATTTTATTACAACAGTTTCCTGGTTTTCATTGAAATTTCCAAAAATGTTCCAATATTTTTTGGTAAGGAACTTTCTTTCCATTGTTTATTGAAAATTTGAAAAAACAAAACAAAACAACAACCCACTGAACATCTTCCAATCGGCTCCGCTTCTTGGTTTTCAAACCAGAGACTCTCCGATGCTCAAGTATTATTCGTGCTGAAGCAAGACGTTAGCCACAGATTGCCTTACACCACTACAGAACAGAAGAGATGGCACATATAAGTCTGAGCTATGCCCACCATACCACTGTTTAAAAAGTATAATCAGCATGGTTGAGTCAGCAAAGTAGTTACTGTACCTCACTAAAATGTATCTGTGGAACCCATTGCCTTAGGCCATGTTGACACTATAAACTTATGTTAACCTCATTTACGTCAGCATGCAGCTGCCACAGCTATGAAATCGCTTGTGCATGTGCACACTTGGCTCCTTGTGTCAGCAGTGAGCATCCTCACCAGGCGCGCTTTTATTGTATTGTCAGTGTGGGTTGGCTCCTGAAAGCCAGTAACAGTCGACGTAAGCAACACAGTGGCAACCTAATAACATTGACCATGACTCTGCCACACGGGGAGGTGGTGTCACTTCATAGACATATAGGGGCATTTATGTTGGCGGGAGTCAAATTTAAGTGAAGACACTTCCACAGCTAAGTTGGTGCAAGGCAGCTTTCTTTGATCTAACCCTATAGTGTAGATCAGGCCTTAGTAACTGTATACCTCAAAGCTCCCCTGTGTGGTATGGAACTGCTATTATCCCCATTTTACAGATGGGAAATTGAGGCAGAGAGAGACTAAAGGTCTTGCTGAAAGTTACACAGAAAGCCTGAGGAAGAGCCAGGACTTGAACACAGGCCTTTCAGGAACTAAGGTAGAGCTTTTACCACAGGACCAGCCTTCCTTTCTAGACCTACATTAAGGAATCAGATAAGTAAATTATAGATCTTAATATATTTAAAGACATCCACATGGGTTCAAGCTGAGGAAATTGATTACTTAAAATGTTGAAGGCAGACTGATAAATATAGGTAAAATCTCTCCATGAATTATTAACAGGTTTGGGCTTTCAGTTTTTCACTCAGGGAATAGGGTGGTTATGTCTTATTAGGAATGATCAAAAAGCAGCTTTTTTAGTAGAGTTGCAACAAGGCTTCATCAATTATAAAACCAAGAAAGACACAGGCAGGAAGGAAACTTGGCAGGTTTTTCTTTTTTCCTTTGACTTTCTTTGCTCTTGTGCTTGTTCCTCAACTAAGAAAAGTTCTGCCACAGAGAATGCACACCTGATGTACAGACTTGGCTCATGGTTAGAGAATTTTGACAGCTACTGTCTGCACATTTGCGGGGAGTGGGTGGGGGGGTCTAGCCTTCATATTGGTGTCGGACATTCAGCTTCTGTGACATTTTGACCCTGGGACATGATCCCCCGTTCAACCTGGAACCATCAAAATTGCATGTACAAAGAAATGGTGGGATGCTAATGCCAGGTATTAATATTATTTCACTTTTTAGCTATATCAAAGTGGGTGGGAGGGATTCCCGTTAAGATCTGACAAACAGGAGTTCTTTCCTTCTTGCACAGTGGCCACTTCCAATTCTGTTGAGGATCTAGCCCATTCTTATCCAGTCCTATCCACTCTGTCTTTTTCTTTCTTTTCCATTTTGGGTCTCAATTTCCCTTTTTAATTCTCCACCTTTTTGTTCGCCTCCTCTGCGGACCCCTCTGCCACGATCAGATTTCTTTTGGCTTCGCCCGTTTCATTCTCCCTTTCTAAAACTCATTATTTCTTTTGATGACCAGCATTCATCGGTTTCATAATTCAGATATAAAGAAAGACAGCATATAAAGAGAATAGCTAATAACATCACTCTTAATGTTTCAGTCTGCAATCAGAGCAGACGTCCTCAGAAGGACGTGGTAGCAATTTTTGGAGGAACTGGTGAGGAAACTGCCATAGAAATAAACAGGAGAGAATCTCCTCACATAGAAAGAAAAGCAAATTCCGCCCTGTGCTCTAACAGCCCATTAACTCATTTGTCTCTTCTTCTCAGAGGCGCAATGGGGGTGGGAAGTGCCTACGGTTGTGAAAATGGGATGCAAGGACCGATGTTCAAATAGCATGAAAAAGAACCGGATCCTCATCTGGCATAAATCAACATAACACCATTGGAATCAGTTCAGCTAAGTCAGTAAACACCAGATGGGGAGGTGGCCCAATAGGTTTATCATCCTCCGGATAAAAGGGGGAAAGATACCATTAATGAGGTCCAGGAAAATCAGAAGCAGTGCTATAGAAATGTAGCTGATGCTTGTTGCAATGGTCCCGCTGTGGGGAATGCCTGTGAGAGGATGTATCCCTGTAGGAACCAGCATGTACCCTGTATAATTCACTCCTCCAAGCCTGGGGGGGGGGGGGGGGGAAGGAAGGTGCTGCTTTTCAGTTGGTGTTTCTACAAAGGACTGGAAGGATTCCGAGCCTCCTGTTCCATGTTACAGAGGGCCCCCATTCAGAAATCTCTGTTTAAGTGTAAAATAGCTGTTGCTCATCTGTGGGAGACCCCCAGCCTTTGATCAGGTTTCCATTATGCGTGAATGTGCTCAGCTGCCTCTGAGTTCTAGCTGAACTGTTTGGGTTTCTTTCCCCTTCTCCTGTGTAATGATAAGAAACAAACTTTTGTTTTGGTCACAATTATTCCTTTGGCTTTTTTTCAGGTTGAGTTGAAAAGCTGAATACACAAAAATCCCCTGACTTTTCAGCAGCTCAACCCCCTGTAGCAAGGTTTCTATTTGATGTGCTCCCCTTTGTGGCCAAATGTCACTCCAAAGCACCCTGCCTCAGTGTCCCCTCTTGGGCTCTTCCACTAAAACTTCACCCAGACTTTTTCTTGGTCATCAATACCCCTCCTTCGGGGCTGGGTTTATTAATATATAAAACACAAAAGACAACGCAAAATCCCAGCCCAAAGTCTTTCCAAAAGTCCACCAAAATAAAGTTCTCCTCCCAGACCTTCCTTTCTAGAACCTTTCCTGCTTTGGCAGGCCACTCACACCTGATCTGGCTGAAGTCTCAGTCCTAACTCCCAGGACTCTTGGTGAGAGCTTGCTCACTCCTGAACATTCACCCTCTTTGCAGGCCCAGTAGGTGCTGTGATTCTCTGCTAAGTGTCCCCCTTTTGAGTCCTAATTTTCAACCTATGACTAACACTTCTTTCCTGGTTTTTTTTTCCATTTGTTGCCCCCCCGATTTAGCTGATCCCCTTGCTTGCTTGTTTGTTTGTGTTTTTCTGGTCCTTTCCCTCTGCAGTAGAGATGGTCCTTCGGGGATCCAGCCAGAACATGGGGCCCAAATAAGCCTAAACATTCCCCTTCCTCCCACCCTTCTGCTGGCCTTTATAGAGAAATCACCTGATCTCTTCCAGATGTGGCTCCTTAGTCATCATGGCTGGCCTGCCCCAGCCCTTAGGCAGAAGCCACCCTCTTATACCCCCAAAATCTCACCTTTTGCTTTTCCATGGAACCCCCACCCAAAGTTTTGGACAAAACCCAGATATTTTTCATTACAATGTCTAATTTGTCAAAACCAGTTTTTGTCAAAAATAGTTTTCACAGAAAAAAAAGTTTCAATTCTACTATCTAGCTAGCTATCTAAACACACCCATTATTATGGGATTTGAGTATTTTAGAAGTATTAAGTAAAATAATAGATCAGTTCCTCCTCAGCAGTAAGTATGTTTCATGGTTTGTCTTTTTAAAATGTTGTGAAAAGTGTTGAGTTTTTGATGGGTAAACATCATTTTTGATTTTTTGACTTTTTGGTTTTCCTCCAGTTTCTCTCCCTTTCCTTTTTTCTCCCCCACTTTTTCAGTGACACAATGAAAAGGAGATCATATGCCCAAACCTGAAAACTGAAATATGTTTTTGGTTTTCAGATTGGAAATTAATTTGGTTAAAAGTCAGAAAAAGAAAAAAGGGAAAAAAGAAACATTTTATTTAAAAACCAGTTTGGTTGGGAAAAAAAAGAAAAATGTCAACCAGCTCAAGGCAGCATATTGTAGAATGAAACCCTTAGTCTTTGATCTGGCACTAAGCTCCTAACGACTATATATCTGCACTCATCTAGAGCACCGATGAAGTGAGTTTTCGCACAGGTCCATCTGCTGCATGGATGTGACAGAGTGCTATCACAGCAGCAGCTGTACCAGCATGCTGATCACTGGATCACCAATTAAATCACCCTGAGTAAACCTGAGGGCCAAAGCTGTGCTTAACTGATAGATTGGGATGGCCTGAGAAGAGCCCAAAAGGCTAATTAGCCCAGAAAGTAGAAAAGGCACAGGAAGGACATGTTTAGTAGAAAGAATCAGAGGGGTGGCTGTGTTAGTCTGGATCTGTTGCTTGCTCCTGGACATTTCCACTGTATGCATCTGAAGAAGTGGGTATTCACCCATGAAAGCTTATGCTCCAATAAGTCTGTTAGTTTATAAGGTGCCATAGAACTCTTTGTTGCTTCAGTAGAAAGAGAAATTAGTGGGTTTCTGAGAGTTAGACACAAGTGATTTCTCCTGGGGGATGATACCTTCTGTCTTTCTCCTTTGTGGCTGAACCAGCTAAGGACTGCACGCTTGTAAATACAGAGCTGCATAAGTTTTTGTAAAGGGGGTGGGGAGAATACTGTCAATAGATTGCACAAGGAGGTTGGCCGGATGAAGGTCTCTGAGCTGTTTTTGCCTAGAGAAGAGACAAGAGCAGGACAATTGCCAGTCACAGTGGAATGGAGTGCAATAGAAGAGCTTGGTGTAGTGTTCTTGTCCACTTGTAACACAGCAGAGTCCTGCTCAGTGTGAGGCATGCTTCTAGATCTCAACAAATTCAATTATTGTTATTACTCCTTCAGGTGATTTCCCCCTGAAATGGCATCTCTCACCTCAGTTCTTGTCATCTTATAAACATATTAAATAAATACTATATTAGGAGGATCTCAGCCTTGATACAAGATCAATACAACACATTCCAGTGATGCAGAAACACCAGCTAGCTAGCATATGCCAACTGGACCAAAGGAATGGTAGAAAGGCAAACTCAGTAGTCCTCCAACAAACAAGCACACCAAAACAAAAGGGAAAAATTCCCAATTGACATACAAGGAAAGGGTTGGAGGAGAAGAAATTAACAGATTCCTGAAAGGAAACTTACCTCCACAAAATCAGTTTAGGGTAGGTTGCCAAAATCAGTGGGTCTTATGTCCTACCCTGAAGTCACCCAACAGGGGGACTCTTCCAAGATGGAAATCTACAAACAAGTGCCCTAGACTGAGAAATCTATAACCTGGGTGTAGTCCAGATTGTCTCTCAGTCCGTAGGATCAATCCAACACTGCTGACTGTTTCTGGACCTGACTAGATAATTGAGCTATGCTAGAGGCATACATTCACCCTGTGCAAACACATAAGCATATGTTTTGTTACCCCTTTTTAACATGACTGGTTAGCCAATTGTGAGTTGCTTCTGGTAGGAGGCGAAATTGGTGATGGAGTCATGTATTTCTTCAGTGCAGTCCTGTTTATCTACAAAGAATGTTTGAAGTCCTGTTTCTGTGAACACAATAGGAATCAAGCAACAGGAGACAATTTCTTTGTTCATTGTTCTGAGCCTCTTTCAGACAGGACTCCACCAAAAAAGTTCTCTAGGCTTTTTCTCAGGGCCACACTACTGGGGAAGAGAAGCGCTGTTTCTGGGGCTTCTTTGCTCCTCCTCCTCTGCTTCTGTGGTGCTTTCTTCCCCTTCTTTCACACACAAAAGACAGCTGCCATCTAATCAATCTGCCGCCCTTGTGTTTTCATTCAACCTATTGTGAAATCCTGCCTCCCACATAATTCAGATTCCTGAGCAGCTTTACAGTTGGCATATGTTTTGGGTGGTGGCTTCTCTTGCTTCAGCTCTCTCTCAACAAAGGGGCATTTAATTGCTCCCTTATTTAGCCTAATAGGAAGGTTACTGTCACTGCTGTCAGCTTCAAGGAGATTTCTCCCAGCCTCCAACCTAACAATATAATTTATTACTTGAATTTCAAATGCAAGTGAGGCATGGATTAAAACAAACCATTTGGGCAGCTGAAACTCCACGGAGAGGACTGAATACTTCCCTTAAAGAAACCCACTTGAAATTCCTATAACAAAAAAGAGAGGGAGCAGGAGAATGACTAGTGAATAGAAACAAAGGTGTAAAGATAAATGCAGATTTAAGTTATAACAATGCTCTAAAAGGTCCCTTAGGAAAGATGCAGCCTTTATTCCGAACCAGGAAATCTTATCAAGGGTTCCCATGTATAAATATTGAAAAGCTTCCTTAAAGGTTAGCCCCACTGCTAGATGTCAGCATGTTCTTTTCAAGATCCAACTTGTAGTAAATTGACTGACTGTGAAAGGGAAGGGGGAAAAAAATAAGAAAGGAGAACTCCTTGACAGAAGCACTTCAACCCTTTTTTAAAAATTATTTTTTTCCCTGTTCAGTTCGACAGCATATAAATGCAGGTAAATATCTCCATGAGGCTGTGCGTGTACAAGCCGCTACTTCTATCTTGGGCTGGGTTTTTCTTAGAATCCTGCATCTCTCACTTACCAAAAAAGAAAATGCTGTCCCTGCCAATAACACCTCTGTGAAATCTCCTTTAAGTAAAGCGCTCCTTGCACCTAGGCTGTGGATCTGAAAGCTGCCATCTGGTGTAATGCGGCTCTATTTTAAGCTTTGGAATCACATGACTTAACTCCACATAAGTGTTGATTGTACATGATTGCCTTTATTGATTCCTCCTTGGACTCAACATGCCTGCATCAAACTTTAGATACAGTTTTACCTTAGACTTTCTTTCATTCTTTCTCTATCTCACTCCCCTCTTGCCCCTCCAGCTTTCTTGATATTCTTTGTATTGTGGCAGTGCCTAGAGACCTCCGTCCCAGACTGGGGATCCCAGGAACTGTACAAACGCTTATCAAAAAGATGGTCCTTGTCCCAGAAATCATCTTAAACTCTAATCTCATCAGAAATATTTTTTTCTAAGTAAAATTGTCATGGGAATTTAGTACTTGTGTGGGATGGAAGAAGCAGTGCTGGCGATTAAAGGGGCGTTTTTAAAAAAGCAGTTAGGTCCCTAAGTTCCAGCGGGAGGTGGGAGAAGATTTTCAAAGCACAAATGGGAGTTAGGCAATCCATTGCCACTGACTTCCAACGGGAATTGGATGCCTAACTGGCCTTTGTGCCTTTAAAAAGCCCCCCTTCAGTATTTAGCACTGCTTCTTCCGAGTCGGTAATGAACCAGTGCTCCAAAACGGCACCAGGGGGGCAGTGTGCTGTTTGAAGTGCTGTCCTTCAGATTAAATGTGTTATAAACAGTGTCTCCTGACCACATGTGATCATTAACATTCCCACTGCACATTTCGCAAGAGGAGGGGTTGTCAGTTAATCCCAAAGCCCTTGCTGAAATCATAGTTAATTACATTCTGACTGTAGAAATTCCTCTGCAGTTTCAAGTTGACAAAAGTTCTGTTTAGTTCTTCTCCTGAATTGCTGTGTGGTACTATAGAAGCGACAAAGGGTCCTGTGGCACCTTATAGACTAACAGAGGTATTGAAGCATAAGCTTTCGTGGGTGAATACCCACTTCTTCGGATGCAAGCAGTGGAAATGTTTTCCACTGCTTGCATCCGAAGAAGTGGGTATTCACCCACGAAAGCTTATGCTTCAATACCTCTGTTAGTCTATAAGGTGCCACAGGACCCTTTGTCGCTTCTACAGATCCAGACTAACACGGCTACCCCTCTGATACTTGTGTGGTACTATGTGCTCTTAAATGTTTACCACATTCCACCCCAGAGGTAGCTGAATTTCTGTGGTGAACAGGGATTCTTAATAGTTTATAATTTCCAAATAATGATTTAATTTGTATAAGATCTTGCATAAATGCAATATCATTATTTTCTTTCTTTCTTTTGTAGAGATGATCAAATATCAAATTACTCACTAGAAATACTTTTTTTCTGATAAAACATCTTTTGTGTTTCTGAATAATCTGCTAACTGGTTTTGCTTTTTGTCCATTTGTTTATCATGGTTATTTGCTTTTGCTCATCATTATTTGCGCCAAATTGTTGGATACCTAGTGATTGTCATTTGAGAATATTTATTGTTTGCTTTGTAGTAGTGTCCAGAGGCCCTGGTGTGAAGTGCTGTACCACACATACGATGAAAAGATGGCTGCTGATGTAAAATTCTTGCTGTCTAAGTATAAGACAAGTGGCAATGGGTGGACACAACAATCAAATGGGGGTGGAGAGCACTGTTCCCTTTAAGCTGTGTGTGTGTGTGCGCGCACACAGATCCTAAACCCCGCGCATGCGGCAAAACACCATGCGCACAAAAATTTGCACAGAAGCACAATAATTCGCACAGAAGATTTTTTTTGCGCACACGGCCTGTCAAAAATTAGAGGGAACATTGGTGGAGAACACAAGACCACAATGAGAGGTTTAGGAGTGGTGTGGCAACCAGCAATCACAGCTCATTAAAAACCTGATGCAAAGTCCAGTGAAGTTAATGGAAAACTCTGGTTGACTTCAGCGGTCTTTAAATCAGGCACTAGCTTGCTAGCCATAGTTGTCACATTCTGGGGGGCAATCCAGACCAATGAGACCTCCTCCAGAACCCTGGGTACCTTACAATGCTTTGTTGTTGTAGCTCCCTCCCTGGGACACTCACAAACACCCTATCAGCATTCAGGTCATACCCTGAGCTGAGTGACTGATAGCCATAGCCCTGATCCATCAGCTCTCACCCCAGCAGCCTGCCAGCAACACACTAGTCACACTCTGTCTTCCACCAGCCTCGATTACCACTTGTAGGGTGACCCCAACACACTCCCAGTCCCGAGTTTTCCTAAAAATGTGTGTTCTGCACTGTCCAGTCCTCTCCTGGACAATTCCACTATTAAAGGTCCATTGCCCCTGTGAAGGGTTAATATTTAACAGTTTGCCACTTATACTGAAATGTTTTGTAACACCAGTTAAAACATTGCACTGGATTCGTTTAGATTTAAAAAATAAAACTATTTTTTTAACAAAAGATAAGATTTTAAGTGAAATCAGGTGTAAGGCATTAAAGTCAGAACTGGTTACAAGAGAAATAAAGATAAAAAACTTTCTAGTAACTAAGACTTAACACTCTAGACTTGGTTCAAGGTAAAATCCTTACAACATGGTCCCAGAGACAGGGCTGACCAAAGTCTCAGGTCAGGATCTCCCCTGAAAGCCAAATGGCTGATTCCTTTGTCTTTGTAGGTGAAAGAGAGAGAGAGTGGGGATTTCTGCCCCTTTCTTTTATAGTCTGTTTACCTTTGAAGTGGATTCTTCTGAGAATTACTTCTCAAAGCAAAGTTTATTCAAAGTGTAAAGAAGGTGACATGGAGTCTGATGGTGAAGAAGGCTCCATGTTCTTTTTTCTCACCCTTGTTTCCTGAAATACAAATGTCCTTAGTCTCCTGCCATCTCCTCTCCCTGCTGGGTCAAGGACCCTGTGTACTAATTATATGTAAACTGAGGTAAACACACATTTCTTCATTCAGGACACTTCTGCCTGTGCAAGGCCAGGTGGTGTTGAGCATGTGCTATGAATATCATAAGAACATATTAACGGCCATACTGGGTCAGACCAAATGTCCATCTAGCCCAGTATCCTGTCTTCCGACAGTGGCCAATGCCTGGTTCCCCAAAGGGAATGAACAGAACAGGGAATCATCAAGTGATCCATCCCCTGTCGCCCATTCCCAGCTTCTGGCAAACAGAGGCTAGGGACACCATCTCCGCCCATCCTGGCTAATAGCTATTGATGGACCTATCCTCCATGAATGTATCTAGTTCTTTTTTGAACCCTCTTATAGTCTTGGCCTTCGCATCATTCTCTGGCAAGGAGTTATACTGGGGGATTTCATAACTTTATATATAATGTTGCTCCCTACACTTCACCATTCTATTATCAAGAAGCAAGTTACTAGTTTTCAAATGATACCTCACAACGCTTGTTTTGTACAAAGATTATTACAACAGTGTGTGAATAAAGGGGTACTTTTGGTCACAATAGTTGAATGTACTGATAAGTCAAATGTGGGGGTGTGTGTTCCTTAATTGGATAAACAAAGCTTTTTCAAGAGGAGTCCCTTTTCTGTTTGCAAACTGGCCATGGCAATTTCTGAATGTCTAATGACACCATCATGGTGTGTGGAAGAAGTACTTCAAAATGGCCATCGTCCATTTCTGAGGCAAGTTCTCTAACTGGTAATTCACCTCTGTTCAAGCCCCAGAAGAACACACTACTTAAGTCTCACTTAAATTAGTGTAAGGACTTCATATTGGCTCTCTGCGCAGAAATTAAATTCACCTTGAGTGAATAGCTGTTTGCACTAGTCTTCTCCTGCCACTTTGGTGTCCTGAGAACATTCTTGTAAATAAAAGCTGGTTAATGCATCCTCCAATGTTTGTAGGTTATGACCTCTGCTCAGCACAGGACTTAAGTGAGTGTTTGACTTTAAGCATAAGGGCAGTCCAACTGAAGTCAATGGGGCAGCTCATGTACTTAGAGTTAAAGTCTCTGCCAAACTGGGGCCTAAAGGAATAGAATGGGTTGTAATCATCAGTGGAACAAATCACTCGATTTAGTCACAATTATTCACCATTATTTTTAAAATGAATTTCCCCAGCTTTGCTCAAAAAATGAGACTAAGGTTGAAAACTACAGGTCTAGTTCTGGTCCTACAAAAAAAAATATAGCAATCATGAGAGGAAGGAACCAGAGTTTTTGTTGCTTTTATTTTTTATCTCCCCCCCCCCCCCCCCGTCGCTGCCGCCTCCCCTCATTTTTTAAGGTATGGACTTAAGCTCAGATCAGTTACAAGACTTTTGGATACAGATCAGCAGCTATGCACAGAGAGTATGAATCTTGAATCTTCCATTTCACACTCTCCCTGAACAGGGTAATAGCTTGAGGTACTGTCAGGACCTTCATCTGCAAGAAATGATGAGAGTAGCAAAGTTTCTGTGATTACACAGCTGGGAACAGGCCACAGGATTGCTGGATGGCTGTAAGCTGTAAAGAAAGAGAAGCAGAAAGACCTTTGATTGTCTATTGGTGCTTACATGTGCGCAAACTAGTGTGGGGAAATTAAATGGATGAAGGCTGTAAGGTTCTTTCCCTGGACAGGAGGGAGATGTGTGTCTAAAGCCCAGGCCTGGACTTTAGGATACCTGTGTTATACTCCTGTGTCTGGCACAGATTACACTAGTGATCTTGAGCAAATCCCTTAATCTCTCAGTGCCCCCTGATGCAAACATCTAACAGCATACATTTATAGTAATTTGTTTCTGGTAGAGAACATGTAACACCTGTGCAATTTTTTTTTAAATGAAGTTGTGCATATCTGCTATTCTTTGATTCAAACTCCAGCTAGTGTTGGCAACCTACCTATGGAATGAGTAGCGCATAAATTGTATAATTTAACTTGATTGTTAGTGATAGGGAAACCTCATACAGTTTAGAAATTCACTCGGTTCGAGTAATCAGCCGCTGGTCACCAGGGCCGGCGCGCCCACTAGACGACCCTAAGAAGTCACCTAGGGTGCCAGCATTTGGGGGGCGGAGACTCCCAGCAACGATTCAAAACGCTGCCGAGAACACAGCTTCTCCTGAGCTGCTGCCCCTGCCCCCGGCTGAGGGGAGCTGCCGCGGGCGGGGGGCTGGCCATTGCGGGGGGCGCTGGTGGGGGGTTGCGGGCAGGTGCGGGGAGCCGAGCTCAGCACCCCCACCGTGGGGGGGGGGGCGGGGAGCCCATCCGAGCCCGCTGCGGGATGGCGGGGAGCCTAGCCCAGCGCCCCTGCCGCGGGCCATGAGCACAGCCCAGCGCCCCTGCCACGGGCCGCGAGCCCAGCCCAGCCCGCCGTGGGTGGGTGGGTGGGTGGGGAGGCTGCTGCGGGTGGGGGGTGGTTTGCCACTGGGGGGGGCAGTGTTAGCTTGGCGGGGGGCGCAGGGCTGGTGCAAGGAAGTTTCGCCTAGGACGCGAAACTTCCTTGCACCGGCCCTGCTGGTCACAAGCAAAATCTGCTCCAGGCTTGTAGTGACCAAAATCTTAATTATAACAAGAATTTGATATCTAGCTTAAAATGAACTAAGTGAGCTTATTGCAGCCCCTATGGACAGGTGACCACATTAAAAAAACAACAACAGCAACTACCAAGGCAGTTACAACAAATTGGTGTCTTTATAGATAGTCGAAGTTGGACCCATGGAAAGAATAAGTCATGGAAATCAAGCTATCCTCTAGTACCTAAGTTTAAGCACATGAGTCGTCCCAAAGAAGGTACACATGTGCTTTATGTTAGGCTTGTGCTTAACTACCATGCTGAATCGGTGCCTAAATCAAGTATAATCTATAACTGTCCATGCTGTAGCTAGGACTCCAGTCTCCAGGACTGTCTGTCCATACCTTTAAAAACAGCAGTAAATTCACCTACAAAGTCACAGAGGAAAGAATATAGTAAGCCATTATCAACAAATTTTTGCTCACATTTCCTTGTTTTTCAACTAGCATTTCTGCAAAATAGGAACACCAGATCTTAAGTTTGGTGTAAATAGGTGCAACTCAACTGAAGTCAATGGATCTGCGCTCATCTTCTCCCCAGCCAAGGATCTAACCTGTATTTTCTTTGGTTAGCAGAGCCAAAGCAGGTCATGTGGGGATTGGTCCTGCTTTGAGCAGGGGGTTGGACTAGATGACCTCCTGAGGTCCCTTCCAACCCTGATATTCTATGATTCTATGTGCCTCCAACATTTTAGTTCAGAGTCAATGGGCTAAGGTGAGACATTAATGATTCATTTGGCTTTTGCTGGGTCTCTGCATAGGGGTGAATTTCACCCAAATTCCTTGGTCAATACTAAAAATCTATTGAAAGTGACTGACAAAATCAGAGAAAACTAAAGGGGAAAAAAAGCACACTAACTAAAAATTACCAAGACCAATCAGAAAATCCGTTTTTTTTTCATAATTTCTAAAGATAAGTAATAACTATTTTTAAAAAAGGAAAAGCTTTCACCTTCTCATATGTTGGATGAGAAGTATTAAAGAGCGGTGTTTTTTGGAACACATGTCTTCGGTTCATTATTAAATGCTAAGAATGAGAGTTGAACTCTCCTGGACTCACCAGGCCCGGCAGGGTACTTGTGAACTAATTCATGATGTGGTGAGTTTTTTCTTTTTTCTTTTTCTTTTTTTTTTAATTTAGAAGAATGCAATTAAAACGGAACTTGATAATTAATTCTGTACCGGTGAGAACCAGTTCCAGAGATTATGACTATAATGCTATGTAGCCATTGATATAAATATTCATGAGGTTTCATTGTTTTATGGTTTTTCTCAAGAACAGAGCTTATCTGAAGAAGTAAAATTAAAGCACCATTATTTAACATTTCAGTGAAAATAAGAATCAATGGAAAAAGAATAGTTTGTGATATATATATTTTCTGTAAATGTGTGTCATGCATTACACATTTATCTGTGTATTGTGTGTGTGTGTTGTATGTATTTGATACATGCTCTGTCTCACACATGCACTCACATATGAGCCTTGTACACACACATGTGTATATACACACCTGCACAAGTAACTATGAAAGAGACAGAGCTGGAGAGATGGATAAACAATTTTGCATCTTAATCTGGTCAACACTGAAATTCATTGAAATTGACTTGACCTACCACCAAAAATAAATTAAAATATAAAACCAATCATGTGTGGTTGAAGACAGAGTGAGCAAATGGGCTTTCTTCTTCTAGTTCCATCTGATACTGGTTCATAGCATCATCATAAGTGCCCTTATTACAGACTCCTACATAAACAAGACATCTTCAAGCACACTGGAGTAATAAAGACAGACTCTAGGGAGATAGTGACTGAAGAGAAACAGGCATCTGGACAGCTAGTTAGCCAGCTAGACTGAAAAAGACAAAGTTAAACAAAACAAAACTGAGTAATTTTAAACCTTCAGCGTGTTATATGATTTATTTTGATTTAATTTCATTTCATTTTTTAGAGAAACTGAGAATGTGTTTTACATAATTGCTCTTTGTTTCCTTTCAGGGTCCTGGCACAGTTGGCCTCACCACAGGCCCTACGGTTAAGTACTATATAGAAATCTGAGCAAGATTTAAGCCTACTACACCGGCATACTCAGTTCATTTATTGTGAGGCGCTGAAAAGTCAAATTCAGTATTATGTGATTAAGCTACATCTGTCTCAGCGCATGCAGTAACCATATTTCTGTGAGTTCAGCAGGTGTTTTGCAAAGAATCTAAAGGATTTTGCACAAAATTAGTGCCTATAATAAAGCCCCAGTGATGAAGAGACAGCTCTTTATATCACTGATATATTATAGTTTCGTTCTAATAAATGTCATTGCCAGATATTTCAAAACCTAAAAGAGGTTTGCTGACTGAACTGTTTTGCAAGCATATTTGTGATGCCTTATTGCAAAGATGTTCTTTTATAGACATACAGTTTAGAAATTTTATTTGACACTGCTGACTACTAAATTAGCAGCTTTTCAACTTTGCGAGACTTATGCAACACAAGTGAGATAAAAAGGTAGAATGCATAACTTTTGCATTAATTCTTGTTGGCACTGTCATAAGAATCTTCAAGATGTGTTAATTGAGCTGAAAATATGTGAAACAAATTAAAACAGGGGTGTTTTTTTCTCTCTCTCCTATTCTATATAGATTCCCACACAGAGCCCATCACCTTCGTATCAGAATGCCCACTGAGAATGCATTAAGCAAGGTTAACAGCATCAGTTGTGTGGCTGTCCTTGAGGGGAAATTTGTGTGTGTGATGTGCTTTTGTGAGGGAATGTGAGATCGAAGAATTGCACTTTGCACTTGGAAAGGATGGCAGTGAGGTATGAAGTAGGTCTAGTCCTGCAGGAATGAGTTCCAGAGTCTTGGACCAGCTCCTGAGAATTCTCTGTTTTTTGCTTCAAAACCACTTCACACTTGTGGTAGATAATTCTGTTGCACAAGTAGAGTGAGGTTGACTAGAGCTGCTTTGAAATCTTTCCACAAAACTTTTTTTTTTTTTTTTTTGGTCAGAAAACGGTGAGTTGTCAAAACAGAAACTTTACTGGAACAGGTTGTTTTTGGCAACATTCCTGTTTTAGATTTTTCTTTTTCTATTTTAAGTTGTGAAATTGTCAAAATGTACCATTCTTACACCTTTGAAAAGAAAAAGTTTATTTTTTTCAGGTCAAAATGACATTTCATTTAGAAATTTAAATTAAGTTTCCATTGCCGATTCCATAGGATGGCCCAAAAGATTAATAGAAAATGTAACATTTTCTGCAAAAAGCTTTTCCATAAGTGGTGGGAGGTGCAAAAAACTGCACGGTAGTGGCTGGGGAAATAGAAATAGAGACCATCTTTTGAAAAGTTGTCCCTTGAGTCTCAGTGAAACACCTTGATGAAGATGATTATTCTTTTTTCTTTGCAGCAGGACTGTGACCCTATTATGCTTCATGATATAAAAGTATAAAAGAAGAAAAATTGCAATCTAAGAATATGATCCTACAAGATGACCTCGTAGCAGAGACCCCAGTAACATCATGGAGTGCATTGAAGTCAGGAGGTTAATATTAAGAAGTATCAGAGGGGTAGCCGTGTTAGTCTGGATCTGTAGAAGTGACAGAGTCCTGTGGCACCTTATAGACTGTCTGTACGTCTTAGTCTATAAGGTGCCACGGGACTCTTTGTCAATATTAAGAAGGACACATTGCTCATCAGGATCTCCAGTGGGTCTTCTAAGAAGTGCTGGAGCTGGTTATACAAACCAGGAACATGACCAAAGTGTTCAAGGTGATGCAGGCATACTTCATGTTAGTTCTAGATCTTTATATTGATGTATTTGCCAATTGAAATTAACTGAATGGTCTGATTTTTTTATATGTGTAGAAACAGTAAAATTAAGTACTGCTGAGTGACAAATATGTCCTGAAGACTTGCAGGCATAAATAAAATAACTGATAACTGAGAAGTATTGAACTCAAATGCAAAATAAAATAAAATAAAAAGTGCCTCAAGTTAAAACTATCCAGCTATCTGTTTTAGGGTTTCATATGGATACTGCTGCACATCACGACAGTATCTGAGAGCCTTCTATGTAAAATCAATAGTAATAGCAAAATTCTGAGTGCGCTTCGTGGAATCTCTGAAACACCTCCCTATTTATGGTCAAAACTCTGGTTAGAGTAGGTGGTTTCCCCCCCGCCCCCAAAAGGAGGTTGGGAATAGATTGAACATCACTTATGGTGGGAAGGTTTACATAAAGAGGAATATAGTTTTGCTTATGAGTTTTCAGCCCCAGAAAGACTGGGATATTTGTTTGTTTGTTTTTTGTAGTGGTGGGGGGGGTGAATTACAAAAAAAAAAGGAAGAAAAAAACGATTTTTAAAAGATGCTATCAGGAAATCATCATAATTTAGGGACAGATTACAAACCCATTACTCACCCAGACAGTGCTAGGAAAGTAAAAGTTGACAACAGTTCACCCCTTTGAGTAAAGGGGGGTCAACATCTGTATCTAGGAAGCTATCTAGAAGTTACATATTCAGAGAACTGGATAAAGATTAATGAAGGGGGAGATTGTCAAAGGCACAAAGGGGGTTTAGGCGCTCAGTTCCATTGGGAATTGCACAGCTAACTACCGTTTATGCTTTGGAAAATCTCCTCCTCCATTATCTTCACAATAACCACCTCTTCCAGCCTCTTCCCTCATATGTAATAGTGTAAGTAAATATTATCATCCTGTCTTACAGATGGGGAGATACAGAGGCAAACTGAATTGCCCAAGGTTCACACAAAAGAAATAAATAACAACGAATAGAATTCTGAATACTAGTTCCTACAGAGAAGCTGTGTGGTTTAGGTGTCAAATCAGGGGTCTCAGGACCTGGAACCCATATTTTTACTCTTCCAGGGGCCTTGCCACATAACCTTGGGCAACTTGTTTAAACCACCTTACATCTCAGTCTCCTCACTGGGATAGTAATACTTGCCCATCTTTTCAAAGTGCTTTGAAAATCTGCAGACCAAAGATGTTGCCTGGGCCCAATCCAACTCCCACTGAAGTCAATGGAAAGACTCTTACTGACTCCACACCTGGAGTATTGTGTCCCTCCGCTACAGAAGGGATGTGGACAAATTGGAGAGAGTCCAGCAGAGGGCAACAAAAATGATTAGGGGGATGCGGCATATAATTTATGAGGAGATGCTGAGGGAACCGGGATTACTTAGTCTGCAGAAGAGAAGGGGGGCGGGAATTTGATAGCAGCCTTCAACTACCTGAAGGGGGGGTTCCAAAGAGGATGGAGCTCAGCTGTTCTCAATGGTGGCAGATGACAGAACAAGGAGAACCTCCCCCACTGCAATGGTCTCAAGTTGCAGTGGGGGAGGTCTAGGTTGGATATTAGGAAACACTATTTCACTAGGAGGGTGGTGAAGCACTGGAATGGGTTACCTAGGGAGGTGGTGGAATCTCCATTCTTAGAGGTTTTTTAGGCCGGCTTGACAAAACCTTGGCTGGGACGATTTAGTTGGGGATTCGTCCTGCTTTGAGCAGGGGCTGGACTAGATGATCTCCTGAGGTCTCTTCCAACCCTAATATTCTATGATTCTGTGATTCCAAGGAGAGATGGATCAGGCATTGTAAGTACAAATAGTTATTGTAGGAAGTTTATCTTTAACCTAGAATTGGAATCTAAAGGCCATGTAAACACTTTTTCCAATTACATTATTCACTCAGCTACAGTAGTCCCACTGATCACCTAGGATAATTTCCAGGATAATTCCCTTTAAAAAGCAGTTTTCCCATTGCTTAACGAAGAATAATTCCCAGAGCCAAACAAAGGAAATTCAGAGAAATGAGAACTACCAGTTTCCCATTGTGCCTGGATAAGGGCCCCATATTTTTTAATATACTGCAAAGAAAAAAAAATCTGTCTCTCTTCTATCAGCCCATCTCAAAACTGTGTAAACCTCTGTTAGGTCACCTCCGAACCTTCCTTCCATTTGCACTTTTTTTGGAAGTGCTCCAGCTGTTCTGTGCCTTGGGAATGAATAAAAGACGCCAACATCACGAGTGACATAAGAATTTGCAGAGGTTCAGAAGTAACTGCTGAGAAAACACTCTCAGACTGAAATCCCATTTGCCCAGAGCCTTTATAGATTGTGGTAGACTAACTCAGCAAGGAATGACAATTTCCTCTAAGTGTTAAGGGCACTTGACTAGCTTTTTGCAAGGCAAGTGCAGATGAGTGGATGGCATTTACTTTCATCTGTATCTTCCCACTGTAACCCCAAGCTAATGAATCCAGAGCTCCCAGAGTACCCACATGGCTGGCGTAAATACACAACCGTGAGTGCAATAAAACTCAAGAGAATTAATGCTGGGAACACAGATCTTTAAAAATGATAATCAATAAGCTTGGTGATGCAAAGTATCCAAAAACCTTACTCCTTGCTTCCATATTGCTGGGGCTTTGTTCACCAAAAATTAAAAAGGCTTTGGAGAAAAGGCTTTTGATTAGCTGAAGGGTATGCCTTTACTGTGAAGTGACATCCAGGTGTTGATCACCCAAGCTGAACACCTGGGTTAACGTAGCCTGGGTGTGAGCAAACACATTGCAAAGCCCTAACTGAGTTACTGTGTTCTCATTGGTGCTGCACTCTCCAGTGTCTCTTGCTAGGACTTATGGGGGTATATCCCATGGTTCTTTGTGCTGCTGTAAGATGAGGCACTATGGGATTCTTTCCCAGTGTCTTGTGGGAAAACTTGTCCGTCCTTCTGGGCACATTGGTGGGTACAGTCTAGGTTGGATATTAGGAAACACTATTTCCTAATAGCAGGGGGGAGGGATAGCTCAGTGGTTTGAGCATTGGCCTGCTAAACCCAGGGTTGTGAGTTCAGTCCTTGAGGGGGCCATTTAGGGATCTGGGGCAAAAATCTGTCAGGGGACAGTACTTGGTCCTCCTAGTGAAGGCAGGGGACTGGACTTGATGACCTTTCAGGTCATTCCAGTTCTAGGAGATTGACATATCTCCATTTTTTTAAATATTTTTTTATTTCACTAGGAGGGTGGTGAAGCACTGGAATGGGTTCCCTAGGGAGGTGGTGGAATCTCCATCTTTAGAGGTTTTTAAGTCCCAGCTTGACAAAGCCCTGGCTAGGATGATTTAGTTGGGGTTGGTCCTGCTTTGAGGAGGGAGTTGGACAAGATGACCTCATGAGGTCTCTTCCAACCCTAATCTTCTATAAATTGTAGCAGCACTCAAGTGGTTTAGCCTGTGTCTGCAGAGCAACGTGGGTGGCTTACTAGCCTGAGTGAAGATGCTACTTGGGCTCTAATCCTCTAACCCCAGCTAGCCTGGGTTGAAAGCACCTCAAAACTCAGGTGAGAGGGTTTTGTGTGTGCATGGTTGAGGGATTAGGGACAACACCTGGGTAAGAGCCCAGACTAACTCTCCAGTGCAAGCGTATTCCAAAAGGCTAAGACTCATCTTTTGAATCTGTTTGGGCCCAGATCCTCAGCAAAAATATATTAATGTAACTTCATTAGCTTCAATAGAGCTATACTGATGTAAACTAGCTGAGGAGCTGGCCCTAAATACCTAATATTTGTGGGATGGACGTAATCACAGGCCCTGGTTCTCATGGGTGACTTTAATCACCCCGACATCTGCTGGGAGAGCAATACAGCGGTCCACAGACAATCCAGGAAGTTTTTGGAAAGTGTAGGGGACAATTTCCTGGTGCAAGTGCTGGAGGAACCAACTAGGGGAAAAGCTCTTCTTGACCTGCTGCTCACAAATAGGGAGGAAATAGTAGAGGAAGCAATAGTGGATGGGAACCTGGGAGGCAGTGACCATGAGATGGTCGAGTTCAGGATCCTGACACAAGGAAGAAAGGAAAGCAGTAGAAGACAGAGCCTGGACTTCAGAAAAGCAGACTTTGACTCCCTCAGGGAACTGAAGGGCAAGGTCCCCTGGGAGAATAACATGACAGGGAAAGGAGTCGAGGAAAGCTGGCTGTATTTCAAAGAATCCTTATTGAGGTTGCAGGAACAAACCATCCCGATGTGTAGAAAGAAAAGTAAATATGGCAGGCGACCAGCTTGGCTTAACAGTGAAATCCTTGCTGGTCTTAAACACAAAAAAGCAGCTTACAAGAAGTGGAAGATTGGACAAATGACCAGGGAGGAGTATAAAAATATTGTTCAGGCATGCAGGAGTGAAATTAGGAAGGCCAAATCGCACTTGGAGTTACAGCTAGCCGGAGATATTAGGAGTAACAAGAAGGGTTTCTTCAGATATGTGAGCAACAAGAAGAAAGTCAAGGAAAGTGTGGGCCCCTTGCTGAATGAGGGAGGGAACCTAGTGACAGAGGATGTGGAGAAAGCTAGTGTACTCAATGCTTTTTTTGCCTCTGTCTTCACAGACAAGGTCAGCTCCCAGGCGGCTGCACTCCGCAGCACGGTATGGGGAGGAGGTGACCAGCCCTCTGTGGAGAAAGAAGTAGTTCGGGACTATTTAGAAAAGCTGGACGAACACAAGTCCATGGGGCCGGATGCACTGCATGCGAGGGTGCTAAAGGAGTTGGCCGATGTGATTGCAGAGCCATTAGCCATTATCTTTCACAAATCATGGCAATCGGGGGAGGTCCCGGATGACTGGGAAAAAGCTAATGTAGTGCCCATCTTTAAAAAAGGGAAGAAGGAAGATCCGGGGAACTACAGGCCAGTCAGTCTCACCTCAGTCCCTGGAAAAATCATGGAACAGGTCCTCAAGGAATCAATTCTGAACCACTTAAAGGAGGGGAAAGTGATCAGGAACAGTCAGCATGGATTCACCAAGGGCAAGTCATGCCTGACTAACCTAATTGCCTTCTATGATGAGATAACTGGCTCTGTGGATGAGGGGAAAGCAGTGGATGTGCTATTTCTTGACTTTAGCAAAGCTTTTGATACAGTCTCCCACAGTATTCTTGCCAGCAAGTTAAAGAAGTATGGGCTGGATGAATGGACGGTAAGGTGAATAGAAAACTGGCTGGATGGTCGTGCTCAACGGGTAGTGATCAATGGCTCCATGTCTAGTTGGCAGCCGGTATCAAGTGGAGTGCCCCAAGGGTCAGTGCTGGGGCCGGTTTTGTTCAATATCTTCATCAACGATCTGGAGGATGGTGTGGACTGCACCCTTAGCAAGTTTGCAGATGACACTAAACTGGGAGGAGTGGTTGATACGCTGGAGGGTAGGGACAGGATACAGAGGGACCTAGACAAATTAGAGGATTGGGCCAAAAGAAATCTGATGAGGTTCAACAAGGACAAGTGCAGAGTCCTGCACTTAGGACGGAAGAATCCCATGCACTGCTACAGACTAGGGACTGAATGGCTGGGCAGCAGTTCTGCAGAAAAGGACCTAGGGGTTACAGTGGATGAAAAGCTGAATATGAGTCAACAGTGTGCCCTTGTTGCCAAGAAGGCTAACGGCATTTTGGGCTGTATAAGTAGGGGCATTTCCAGCAGATCGAGGGACGTGATTATTCCCCTCTATTTGGCACTGGTGAGGCCTCATTTGGAGTACTGTGTCCAGTTTTGGGCCCCACACTACAAGAAGGATGTGGATAAATTGGAAAGAGTCCAACGGAGGGCAACAAAAATGATTAGGGGGCTGGAGCACATGACTTATGAGGAGAGGCTGAGGGAACTGGGATTGTTTAGCCTGCAGTAGAGAAGAGTGAGGGGGGATTTGATAGCTGTTTTCAACTACCTCAAAGGGGGTTCCAAAGAGGATGGATCTAGACTGTTCTCAGTGGTAGAAGATGACAGAACAAGGAGTAATGGTCTCAAGTTGTAGAGGGGGAGGTTTAGGTTGGATATTAGGAAAAACTTTTTCACTAGTAGGGTGGTGAAGCACTGGAATGGGTTACCTAGGGAGGTGGTGGAATCTGGTTCCTTAGAGGTTTTTAAGGTCAGGCTTGACAAAGCCCTGGCTGGGATGATCTAGTTGGGGTTGGTCCTGCTTTGAGCAGGGGGTTGGACTAGATGACCTCCTGAGGTCCCTTCCAACCCTGAGATTCTATGATTCTATGAATGGTAAATCAGATAAAATTTCTACCACCCCCAGGGCTTTGTCACAGCATTTGCCAACTATGGACTGTGGTGTTGGCGTTGCAACACCACAGGCAGGAAAGCACCCTCCACCTGAGGAATTACCCAGCCTTTGTAACCCATCAGAGCCTAATTCTAAACACTACAGCTGGTTTAAAATTTTTCAACATTTACAATGTCAAATGGTGATGGAAAGAAAAAGAGATATTTTTTAATTGAAACTTTTCACAAATATTTCATCACAGGGTGGATCACTTGACGATTACCTGTTCTGTTCATGCCCTCTGAAGCACCTGGCATCTCAGCGCTGCCACTCACCCATTGCAAAAAGCAAGTCTCTTCACCTCTTTGTGTCTCTCTTTCTCTACCCACCCTTTGCCTGTCTTTTCAAATTGAGATTGTATGGGTGATATTTTGAAATACACCTCAGTGATTTAATACTGTTAATTCCTGAAAATCTCCTAAACTCATAAGGGCAGGGACTGTCCCTCACTATGTGCATGTACAGTGCTTTGCACAGTGGGTTACTCAGTCTAAGCTAAGGCTTCTAGACATTATTGAAACACAAAGAATAATTTTAATAAAACTCCAGCTAATTTGCTAATCTGAGAGTTTGGAAAGGTGTTTTTATTCTTCTTTCTGTTCCTACCTTTAAAGATTTTGAAGATGCCAAGAAGAAAAGCAAAATAATAATAATAATAAGAAGAAGAAGAGCAAGAAGTCCTTGTTACTGTCTCATGGAAAGAACAATGATTTTCTCAATGTCCTCTCAAATCCATTCTTGATTTCATAATAAACTTTGTTTTGTCGGCACTGCTCCTTAGGAAGTGGGGCAAATGCATGTGAAGGATCAGGGAGGGAGAGATTTCTATGGGGGGGAAGAGAAGTTACAGCTTTGTAACTGAAAACAATGTCCTCAAATTCTTTTTGAAAAATATCACCCATGCTATGAAGCCCCCTTGTCGTGTCAGACACAAGCAGCCCCATGCATAGAACCAACTGTGCTATTTTGCCGCAAGTCGCTTTCTGAAGGCATCGGTGGTGTTATATGTTTCAGCATTATTCATGTTAAGAGGGAGAATTAAATTCCTCAGCTCCTGTTGGAGCAGGGAGGGGGGTGGAATTTACCTACTGTTGTTAAAGTGGAGGGCTGATTACAAGGCTGCAGCTGCTTGGCTCTGTCTTAAACAAGAAAACAAACCTCCTAACCAGCCACCATGGAGCACCTTTCACTCCGTTCCCATGGCAACACCTCTATCCTCTGGTGCCCATGGTGTCTCTAATGCTTTCCACTAGTTGTATTCCTTGGTACCTGCTTCCAGTGCCAGGTCTTGTCAAACCTTATTAGGCTGAGAATCCATTTCTACTGCACTAGTGGGAAAAGAAGGCAGACAAATTTAGTTCACCTGAGATCTCTTTCAAATCCCAGTAAAGTCAATTTCTCAAGTTTCCAGCTAAGAGCTGAACTTGCCTAGGGCAAATACACACACACACACACACACACACACACACACACACACACACACACACACACACACACACACACTTTCTGTCTCTCTCTCTCCATCTCTCACACACAATCTCACAAACTCATTCCCTCTCTTGCACACACATACACACTTAGTCTCTCACACAAAAATAACTTTATTTTACACACAAACACACACAAATTCTCTCTTACACACACAGTCTCTCACACAAAAATAACTTTATTTTACACACAAACACACACAAATTCTCTCTTACACACACAGTCTCACACACACGAAATAAGTCTTTCACACAATCTCAATCCCATAGGCAAAGTTGCTGTCTCTCTAAGACAACACACATTGTCTATATATGTGCTACACACACACCAACTTGCCCAGAACATGCTCATACCAACATACACAAATGCTCTTTCTCCCTCTTACTTACACACACACACACACACACACACACACACACACACACACACACACACTCCTTCTCTCTCATACTCATCCTTATGACATCTATAAAGTCATTATACTGGGTTGAAATCAAAATACAGCTTCACCTGGTTTAATGGAGAAATGTAAGGCTCCTAGCTTCCCTCTTCTTCCCTTCCTGTTTGCATCCGACGAAGTGGGTATTTACCCACGAAAGCTTATGCTCCAATACCTCTGTTAGTCTCTAAGGTGCCACAGGACCCTTTGTCACTTCTACAGATCCAGACTAACATGGCTACCCCTCTGATACTAGCTTCCCTCTGATACCCCTGTTCACAGGCTAGGAGGAAAGGGTGTTAAGAATACATATCTATATATCTTTTCATCCCATGCGCAACACTGTCATATCTGAGCCCCTTATGAATATATCAGACCAGGTTCATGGCATGACATGAGTATATTAAGAGGTGAGACTGGCTAACGTGCTGGCACATGCATCACAACCTTAATGTGTGTGTTTTGCGGGTTAGAGGGCTATGTCTGGTGTCTGCCTAGTTCCTCAAGCTGACTGGTGCATATCCAACAATCAGCAGCACGCACTAGTTGGGGCTGTACTTTGCTACTCTATGGAGGACCAGCAAAGGAGTGCGTTCCTCAGCTCTGTCCTAAAATATCCCCTTACGGCAGTCATGATTCCTGCAGCAGATGGCACCTGAGACAACTCGGTTGATGCCCTTCACTGTGCTGTCCAGGGAAGGATTTGACACGTTTTGTATACGTTAGGGTTCTCCTACGTATCATATCTTGGATGACACCCAAGAGAGTAAGACATAGCATTGGGTCTGTCAGAATAAATCTACTTTGCTCAACTGTTTCTCCCAAGCTCATATCAAAATCGACTGTGTTATATTATGGTCTGTTTATGTTGCATGATGCAGATCAGCTTAGTCTGAGGTTGTCTCCAGTTTCCAGGGAGAGATTGAAGCTAAATGGTGCTCAGAGCCACCAAAATGTCAGGATCCACCAGGCTACTTCTCCCAGCCTAGCCTTTTCCCCCTCAGAATGGCTAGTCCTTCCCAAATGATTGTTTCTCCGACTCCTGAGCTCAGCTTCTTCCCAAGCCAACTGCAATCTTCTAGCACCTGCTTCTCATCCTACCTCTCAATGCTACATCCAGGTCATCTCTGATCCAGGAGGCCCAGCTCCCACGTATCTGGTCTTGATTGATAGAATTTGCTATAGAAACCATTTCAATTTCCGGAAGAGCTCAGGGCCAGATTTTCTAAGTTGCTCAGCACCCAGCTGCTCTTGTTATGACAATTAGAGACTGATTTTCAGAATAGCTGTTTCCAATTTCTGTCTGAGCGCTTTAGAAAACCTGGCTACTTGAGATCAGTCAGGAAGGACTCCTTGGATTAGTGATGAACAAGCCAACAGAGCTCAAATTTGGATCAGCATCCGTAAATCTGGATGCCTTGTGAACTTATCCAAACTTCTTTGACCTATAAAACTGAGATGGAGATGTTGTGAGAACAAGATTTCCAGTCCCCATGCTGCACATTGGGCGAGGAGCAGCCCTGAAACAGACTCTGATGGTGATTTGACGCTTCCACTTACAATTCCTAGAAAGATATGTACAAAAATCTTAGCTTTCATTCAACCTAGTTTTTATTATATTTAGGTAGCATTTGAAGGTTTGAATGGTGAAAAGTTTATTTTTTTTCCATAGCCTCTTATGGATGTGAATCTAATGCTGCTGGCAGGAAAACTGAAGCCTTTGAAATGTGGTGCTAGCAAAGACTATTGCGTATCACCTAGACAGAAAAAAAAGAAGATGAACACTTCTGTTAGACATATTAATGGAGAGAAGTGGACTCTGTTCTTGGAAATCAACTATTGCAAACATTCGTACGTTAGCCACATCAGGAGCAGAGATGGAACTATCCCCGAGAAAGTGATCATGGAAGGAATGGTGGAGGTTCATTGTAGTAGGGGATGACCAGCAAGGAGATGGATAGATGGTGTGCAGCAGATCACTGGTTGGTCAGTGGCTGACTGTGTGAAGGTACTGATGGATTGAGAAGACTTCTGAAAATTCAGCTGTGAGGTCATGATTCAGACATGAATAAATGGACTTTACTACTACTATTCCTAAATAGCATTCCTAGCTACTTATATGGTCCCCATTACCATGGTATCTGACACCTCATAATATTTAATGTATTTATTCTCATCCCTCTGAGGTAGGGAAGTGCTATTTATCCCTTTTTACAGATAGGGAACTGAGCCACGAAGAAACGAAGTGACTTGGTTAAGGTCTCAAAGAGAGCCTGTGGCAAAAAGGGAGTCAAACCCAGATATCCACAGCCCTTCGATAGCTCCCTGGTGTGGCCTGCCTTTCACTACTCAGCTTGGGTTTAGTCCATTGGACACTATAACCAACAAAAGATGATAAAGAAATACTGAGCTGATGAACTGAATAGCAGAATGAATCCTAAATGACATTAGAAAGGAGGAAAGGGGGCACATTTCATTGTCATAGGAACACAAAGAGAGCTGCTTTGGCTTTTCCTCTCCTAGGCAAAGACTGCTCAAGGAACTACCCATGGGAGCATAACATGTGCTCCGATGACTTTGCTAGGTCCACAATTACTCCCCTCCTAATGCAGAGTCCAACAGCAGGGAGGAAGGAGGCATCTATTGAACAGGAGACTCCCTGTGGGGCAAAGAGACAAAACTCATAGATAAATTGGAAATGGACACAGGACCAATTTTCCCTATATGAGACTAGTTGGAGATACCATCAATTTTGCTGTGGTAGTGAGAGGGTCATACGGGATCATTTTGTACTGGAAGCGGGGAACAGAGAGTTTTTCTAGCGGTGGGGAGAGTCTGGGGATTGGAAGGTGAGGGAAACACAAGATCAGTTTTGTCGGGAAAGGAAAAAAATGGTTTTGCCCAGATGACAGAGGAGGGAACCAAGATATATTTTGTTGGGGATGGGTATTGAGATGGCACCTGAGACCACAGGCCCCTTGGTTCTATTGAAGGTCAGGACACAACTACAGCACCCCTATATCAAAGCCACCACAAACTCATGTTCCCCAAACTCCTTGGATAATCTGACCCTTGTGTTGATATAGATTCAGCAAGACACCAACCGCCAATCATCTCCCTTCTTATGGTTCCAGTCTGAGTTGAGCATAGGGGTGATTTGAAACCATGATGTTCCTGTGTGGCTGGGTTTAGAGTGCCCCTCCTGTCAGCAAGAGTTTGACTTTCTGATCTGAACTTTGGATGGGGGCTATGTGTCTCTGTCACATTCTGGGGTGCCAATCCAGACCAGTGTGGGGTTGTCACTGCCTGCCCTGTAACCCTGGGTGCGCCACAATGCTTTGCTGATGTAGCTCCTAATGGTCCCAACCTGGGATGCTCACAACCAGGCTACCAGCACGCAGGTCTCTCCCTGAGTATGTGTGTGCTAGACAGCCCTCATTCAGCAACTCAGATTCCAGCAGCTGGTTTCACACCTAGATTCAGTTCCAGAGTCTTCAAATCCCTCCCTTGGTTGAAGGCCCCATCTTTCTCAGCTTGCAGGAGCTCTGGCCTCTTATGTCTATGTAGTGATGGATGCCAAAGATAGCTTCTGTCCTTGTTTATATCTCCCAAAGTTCAATGACCTTCAAGAAGCAGGATGACTTCAGGCTGTTCTTCCCATCCCCTTGTATGCAAATAGGGTTTCCTTTGTTTCTGATTACACCAGGCTTAATTTACATAGGACAGCATTTCTCAAACTGGGGTCCCCAAGGTTACTCCAGGGGCTCTGCTGATCAACTCCTTGCCCTCCCTTCCTCCCTCAACTCTTCCCCTTCCCTCCCAGCACCTAGACACCATGCTCTATCACCCACAACTTGTTAGTGTGAGGTTTGTCTCCGCCCTTTGTTAGCTTGATTGGTTTGTTTACTACTAATATATACATTGAGGTGAACACAAAGTCCTTCATTTAGAATAGACCTGTTTGACAACTCCTCCTCACAGGCCTGGTTTAAACACACTTTAGTCATAATTCTGGCAGATCTTCATAACTCTTAATACTCATTGTGTACAAACATCACACAAGAATATTAATGATCAGTGAGTTATTAGTTTTCAAATGACACTTCACAAGGGATATTTTATACAATGATCATTACAATAGTGTGGAGGGTGTGAATACAGAGGTGCTTAGTGTCACAATCCCCATCACAAGCAGTCCAGGCAGAAAGATACCCTTGATAACTGAAAATTCAACCTTGCAAAAAATCGTCTGCTGAATAATAAGATGCAATTTGTACACGCACTTGTTAATTTTGTTCAGAGCTTTGGCAGTGATGTCTAGAAGGCCTCAATGCATTTAACTAGCCTAAATTGTACATTTCACATTCAAGACTTAACTGTTAAAATAGCATATGTAACTGAAATTTGAAACCAAAAATGGTAACTGGAAAAAAGTCTGCTTAATGGAATGCTTTCAAGTTCTGTTTTGTTTTTAAAATAGGTCTTAATTGTTGATTCCCTAGTGTTTCTAAAACCCTCTCAGGATGGCTGAAAACCAAATTGATTTCATTGCTTGTTTTGCTTTGTTTTTAACTTGTCAAATAATTATTCCTTTCCCTCTTCCCATTTTTCTGTTTGCAACAGAAGCCCTCTGTGTACTGAGGAAGAGTTGTAACTAAGGCAAAGGATAGGAACACAGGGGAACCAGTTTCAGTTTGTGGTTTTGCTTCCTGGGTGACTGGAAACAAATCACATGAGCCGTGATCCTTCAAATACTTATTTACCTGCTTAACTTTAAATGGGTGTGTAAAGTTAGGCAGGTATTTAAGCATTTGCACAGTCAGGGCCTTAATCTTTCCGTTCGTCAGCTGCAAATAATAATAGGTAAGTTGTTCTTTCCTTTGTCTGTCTCATCTATTTAGAGTGTAAGGTCTTCAGGGCAAAGACTGCACCCAGCACAGTGGGGCCTTTATAGGCGTTGGAACCTTAGGTGCCACTGGAATGCAAATAAATGGAAAAGTTCCTGTCATATTCATTTTCATGGGAAGAGAATGCATGCTTGTTAAACTGAAAACATACCTCTATGTCCTGTGGCCTATTACTTCTCTCCAGATAAGGGCTTGTCTTCACTACCCGCCGGATCGGCGGGTAGCAATCGATCTATCGGGGATCGATTTTTCGCATCTCGTTTAGACGCGATTAATCGATCCCTGAAAGCGCTCCCCGTCGGCTCTGGAAATCCACCTCATTGAAAGGCGGAAGTGGAGTCGATGTGGGAGCGGCAGCGATCGACTCACCACCGTTCTCACGGCCAGGTAAGTCGATTACAATACGCCGACTTCAGCTACGTTATTCACGTAGCTGAAGCTGCGTATCGTAGATCGACCTCCCCCCCTAGTGTAGCTCTGGGCTAAGTAGGTTTGGGCTGGGCCAGTATTTGAATGGAAAATTTCAAGGAACAGTTAAGTGACATTGGGTGGTGCATCAGATGACAATCTTCCCTTTGAGTCTGTAGTGTGAGGTGAGAAAGACTCCGGACTCCATGGACCCTGGAAGAGACCTCCTACCTAGAAGTCCCTCATTTATCAACTTCCTCCTACCACATATCATGGTCCTGTGATAAATGGAGAGGCAAGAACTCTAATGAGCTTACGTTTTCTCCACAGAGTCAGGTCATGTCTACATTAGGAGTGTTTAACAGATATAGGTATATGTGATAAATGAAGTGTGTGTGTGTGGGGGCTGGGGGAGCTCCCTTAGATGGACACCCAGCCAGCCAGTTAACTGTAAAATCCCTCTTGGTAGCTGTTCTCTGCTTGCTTTACCTGTAAAGGGTTAACAAGCCCACGGTAAAAGAAAAGGAGTGGGCACCTGATCAAAAGAGCCAATGGGAAGGCTAGAACTTTATAAAATTGGGAAAGAAACTTTCCCTTTGTCTGTTGTTCTCTAGGCTGCAGGGAGACGGAGCAGCAATGCTGTGTAAGGCTTGAACCAGGTATGAAAATTCATCAGATCATACCTAGAATTACTTATTTTAAACCACCCAAATATGTAAGTAAATTAAGAATGTTTAGCTAGACATGATCAGGTTTATTTTCTTTATTTTGGCTTGTGGATCTCCTCTTTGCTAACCCCAGATGCTTTTGTTTGCTTGTAACATTTAAGCTGAACCCCCAAGAAAGCTATTTTGGGTGCTTAATTTTTGTAATTGTTTCTTTTAAGATCTAGCAAAAAGCCTACATTCCAGATGCATTTTTTTCCCTTTTTGTTTTTAATAAAATTTACCTGAAAGTTTTGTGCTGTTCTGGAAATGGAAAAAATTACCTTTTTAAGAACAGGGTTGGATTTTTGGTGTCCTAAGGGGTTTGTGCTTGTTGTTTGATCAGCTGGTAGCCACAGCTAATGTCCTTTGTTTTCTTTCTCAGCTCTTCCCCAGAGGGGAGGTGAAAGGGCTTGAGGGCACCCCACAGGGAGGAATTCCCAAGTGCTCCTCCCTGAGTTCTAAGGTTGTTGTAAGCCTTTGGGATTAGGGTGAGAGTTGAATGTCTTTCTAAAAGAGATGCTCTACCTCTACTAGAAGTTTTGGGCTTTGCGAAGGAATTACTCAGTGCAATTCTCTGGCCTGTGTTATGGAGGTGAGACTAGAGTATCATAATGTCTTTTCTGGCCTTAAAATCAATGAATCTATGACTTTGCAAGCAAGAAATGTTATGGAGAAGTTTTGAGAGAGAAAATGCCCATATATTCATTGTGATGGAAGAACTCAGTTCAGACAAGCACCTAAAAGTTTAGCTGCTCGTCTGAAGTTTATCTGGACTCTGAATCTGTCACAAATGTGCTTCTCCCAGCTAGGCCAGCACGAACATAGCAACAGCTGCAGCTTTTCTCTAATGTCTGGTCCCAGTGAGATTCCGGAAGGACAGAGGGAAAAATGAAAACACGGGAAAAGTTAACAGAACACGTCTGGACAAATGAAAGGTTTGTGCTGTTCTGGAAATGGAAAATAGATGGTTGACCTCAAAAGTACCAATGTTTGTTGGCTGTTCACCCTTCTGGGGGTTTCTCATCAGAGGAGCCATCGAGGGATAGATCCCATTGCCTTGCTACTCAACATCTGTAAAAGGCCACTAGTGGAGACCTAGAGTATACACATGACAGACAGATGTGCACCCCCTTTTCAACCAACACACACAGTCTCTGTGTAATGTAGGTTCCAGGGGAAGAACACCTGGAAGTGCAAGCCAGAAACAGGTGATGTTGCTTGAACTCAAGAAACATAGATTGGAGGCACTGGTTGAAAAAGTGACTTCACCTCTCATTGGAGACATCTATCCTGGGTGGCTAGTGTTCTAGACTCTCCTTCTTAATTTCTCTGTTATAGACAGGCAACTACATCCATAAATGCCTTCTATCACCTTCAGCTAGCTGTCTGCATTCTTCTCAAGTGAGGACTTAGCACAACGACCCATGCAGCTAACCCCCCATTTATTCACACTACTTGGTGATCATGCTATGCAGCTGCAGCTGGTGTAGCTAGCAGGAGTCAATCTTCTAAACAGAGCAGTTCAATGTGGAAACACCATATTGATGCTCTGTACACTCTGTTGGTTGCCAGCTGAATTCTGGGTACAGATCAAGGTTGCTACCTTTAGAGAGGATAGGACTTCAGAAGCCTGACTGGGTTACTGAGCAGTTACCTAAGTAAATGTGTCTCTTTCCAATCCGATACCATACCAGTTAGACTAAAATGGGATCCTTCCCCTGATAGAGCCCCAGTTGCAACTTGGATCAGTTGGATGGTGGGACAAAAAGTGTTCTAGTGCATGGCCCACACTTCTGGAACTCACTTCTGTAGGACATCAGCCTGAGCTGAAATCTTATTGCCTTTAGAACACACTGCAAAGTGCACATATTAAAATTAGCTTTACCCAGGTTAGAAGACATCCAACAACGAAGGAATCAACTACCCAAAGCCAGTCCCAATTTGCAAGGAAAAGGGAGGAGATGAAAAATGTATCTGAAATCTTGGAGAGATCTCAGATATTAATGCTAGAGAAATGCCTATACCATAAAAAGGTCTTTCCCCAAACATACCCCCAATTATTTTATTATATATGAGTGCCACACACAAATGGATAGCAGGACAGGGTGGAGGAGTGAAATCTATGCCACACTGATGTGAAGTCAGTTCTTTATCATGAATAAAACAACACCCCTCGTGTTCTTTATCAGACCCCCCCACACCCTTGAAAATTATTCGGAGAAAGAGGGAAAATTCTCTTGAAAGGAAATGTCAGTTGTTCATTTGCTCTGTAAACAAACAGTATGCCCTGAAGGTACTGTTTGAGTATATAAAATATTAACATGTAGATACCTGATAGCGATGAAGAAGACATTTACATTTATATTCAGATGTTACCTGAAGGAATAGCAGGCCCATGTGGTCTGACGAGTCTTACATTAAAAAAAAAAAATAGGACAAGAAAAATTAGCCATGAAGACAATGTATAAGGCGTTGTATTGAGGGCTAATTTCATTATTTGTAGATGTTTCTTGCAGAATTTTATAAGAGATCTCATGCAAATTCTCCAATAATTGCCTCGTTTGCAGTCACACTCATGTACAGCAGCAGCCTCAGTTAAATTAAAGGCAATCTCAATAGTGCGCTGGTCCTATCTCATGCCACGAAAAGTTGTATGAAACAGTACATCTATTCGATCTTTTCTGGTGGGGTGTTTGATACTTTATAGCATATAGTACATGATGGGGTTGCCTCCAAGAGGAATATAATCAGTCCTTTGGGGATGTGGTCAAAATCTATCCTAAGAGGTTTTTTGGCGATATGCCACCGATTGAGTCATTTGCTCCTAGCACTCATTAATTCAAAAACAATCCAACCTTGAACACGGCCTCAGAACATCTCCACCATTCTGGGTCTCATCCCAGCATGTTCCTTTCTTATAGTAGTCTGGTCAAGGGTGGTGGGTTTTCTATCAAGATGCCAACATGTAGTTCATTTGCCTACTAGGTCTTTTAGCTGTTCTTCAGTCTCCTTTCCCGTAAGCAGTTCAGGTCTGTTGGTATCTGGTGCTTCACAGGAGTAAGTCAGTTGTGCTCGCCGCCGCACAGAGTTTGCAGTGTCATGTTAGATATATGACAAGTGAATGCAACAAGCAATAGGTAGGGGATGGGTTATAGACATATCATTATTGAGTTACTTGGGTTGGCCATGTGCAGATAGATAGATGAATGTTTTATTCACTTCTTGTGAGAATTGTGGAAGAAGTGAACTTCAGGGAGGGATCGGATGAGACAATCATAGTGGGGAAAGGTTTATGTTTCACTTTCAGGGGCATCAGTGATAGGAACTGCTGTACAAGAACAGGCCAAGGGTCCATTTAGGCCTGTATCCTGTTTCTGATAGGGGCCAATGCCAATGCTTCTGAGCATGGAATGAACCCACCCTGTTCTCCTTCCTAACCTACCACACATAATGCATTTACATGTGCAGCACTGCCCATCAGGGGAAACTTTTTTCCCTGACCCCCTCTTATGCTTTGCTGCTTGTTTGGCTGCAGTATAACTAATAACCCGGAATCCAACACAGCCCCTCTTCGATGTTTTTCAATGCCTGGGAGTATTGCAAGTGTCTGTTGTCTCATGTGAGGGGTCACTGCGAGTATTCTCACTCAATTTCAGCTCTTACCTGAGGCAGAAGAGAAAGAAATAAAGTTTTTATTTGCGGCAGCCTCCTGTTTGAGTGGCAATGCAGCCATCCGGAAACTTTCACTAAAGAGAAAAAGCTCTCGCTTCCTCCTAGCTGTGCAGACCTGCAGCAGTGTCTTGTCTGTTAGCTCTAGAGCCGTACGGATTGCAGGCAGCTCACATGCCTGCTGCAGGTGCCCACCTGTCTCCGGGCAACGTTCTATTCAGCTCTCTTACTCTAAGGTAGATAAGGGCTGGTCCCATGCTTGGAAGGGAAGCCTAGTACTGCAGGTAGTCTTGAACATTCAGCTGAGGCTGCTGTTGAGTCAGACAAGATTCCAGTGCCTGGATATCAGAAGGGAAGGAGCATGACGGCTACCAAAAAGGAAGTGTCTCTGACACATACAAACCCTTGGCAATTATTAGCAGCAACAGACAATATATGTGTCAAATGCGTAGGTGTTTAAGATGTGCCAAGGGGCTCTTGAAACTCGTGCAGAGATTTTTGGCGTGAAGGAAAATCCTTTTGACAAGGCGGCTGGGTGAGGAGCCCTGATGGGGAAGGAGAAGCCCTAGTGACTCCAGAGTGGCGTGAAGTCCCAGATGCCAGGCTGTACAGTGTCGCTGAAGCGTCTTTCATCTGTAAATGTCATCACTTGTTGTTCTGTAAATATCAGCCGATGTAACACCTGAAGACAGGCTTTAAGAGGAAGATGGGAGCCCTTTCTAGCACAGGGGGTTTACTGTCATCTAAAGGACAATGTCCCTTTCTTGTTTTAGAATATAGTATAAAGGAAATTGTAGATGGAAAGCAATAGCCTGCCAGCAGATTTCACACACCTCATGGGGTTTGATTACTAATAAAGTTTTGATTGGAAAATCAAACACATGAAATCCACACATAGGCCTACCCCATAAACCTCAGTCACCCTCCTACCCTCGGTCGCCTATACACATACAGATACAAAAACCAATATGTGCAGTCTCCCTCAGACCCTTATTCCCCCCCCCACACATATATACAACAGCTTCCACACCCACAGCAGCACCCACTTCATATAGGCACACTCTACACAAAAACAAACTGCACATGCAAACTGCATCGTCCCACACACAGAGGCCACTCAGAAATTCAATAGAGACACACAACAAAACAACCACAGAGACTGACACATGTGCACAGATTTAACACACACAGACAGAGTTCAGAGATACTCAGCACACATAGACTACGGCTATTTTAGAGTGAAAGTAGTTATAAGATTGCCCTCCTATTTGATTTTGAAAATATATGGGGCAGGGGACAGTAGAGAGAGAAAACAAACTCATTAAGATTAATTCTCTTTCCCTTACACCTGCTTTCCCCTGGGGTAACCCCACAAATTCTTCTGATTTACCCCAGTGTGAGAGCAGAACAAGGTCCATTATGTTTGAAAAAAAATGTGGCTAACATATTTTATGGTGTAATAATTGTGGGCCAGATTGTCAAGCAGTCTAAATTGGTGTAACGCCACTGAAATCAGTTTATACACCTGGAGGGACACAATTGCTTTTCACCAGCTACTATGGTGGTGTAAGTCGTAATGGACAAAGCACTGGAGTGGAACTCAGCAAGTCTGTTTTGACAGCATTGAAATGTCCCTTTATTTGCTTTTTCAGGTCAAAACATTTGATTTTTCATACTGAAAAAATTGGTTTATTTCAATATGTTTCCATTCTGAGCTCTGCCATTGCGGCTTGGCACTGCTGGGTGATTTAGGGCAAGTCACTTCTTCTCTCTCTCTCTCTCTCTCTCTCTGCTTCTCCATCTGTAAAATGGGGATAATGACACTCACTGGAGCGGAGGGGAGGAAGGAAATTCTATGTTGTGAAATATTTTGAAATTTGTCTTCGTTATGAATCAGAGCCAATAGCGAAACTCTCACAATTATCCATGAAGGAAAATTAAAACAAAAAACACCCACAAAACACCAACCATCATTTGGGGTCATTCTAAAGTTTCCTTTGGAAAAAAAAAGACATCAAATGTTGATTCTTTATATATATATATATATATATATATATATATATATATATAATTGTATGGAGGAGGATACAATTTTTTAAAAAGTTCAAAGCAAAAAATTCCAATTTTTTCAATATGAAAAATCAAAAGTTTTGGCCTGAAAAAGTAAATAAATGGACAATTCAATACTGTCAAAACATATGTTTTGGGTTTGTTTTTTTTCTAAATAAAATTACCTCAAAATTGGCTGGAGTTCATATAGCATTTTAATTTTGAGGGACCTGCATAGTCCGATGGAATAAGGTTCCACCTAAGTTTCTCTGACCGGCTCTAATACTGACTGTCCTTTGTAAAACTCATACCATAGAGAGATGAAGATGTGAGATCACATGAGAATGTGCTGGATGCTGAATAAAATGAGCATGTAACACGGTGAAAGTCCTTGGGCAATTCCCCATCTGTAAAATGTGGATGATACTTTTCTGCCTCGTGTGAGGATAAAATCCATTAATAACTGTGAGGGGCTCGGAGACAAGGGTGATTAGGGCACAAGGACTGTGCCCTACTGTGGTCCCCACTGGTGCTGTAGTCACTCGTGTGTTACTAGGACTTTTGGGGGCACATCCAGTGGTTCTTAGTGCTGCGGTTGGTTAAAATTTCCCGGTGAACTGTGGAGAGCTTGTCTGTCTTGGGCACATGGCGGGAATCGTTGAAGGTATCCACACTACAAAGTGGATGGGTTACCAGTTTGAGTGTAAGCAGCAGTGTATAGGCTTTTGCCTATAGCATCAGATGGGTCAGCTAGCCTGGACCAAAAGCACCAATTAAACTCAGGTGAGAGGTCTTCGTGGGTGAATAAGAGGGGGATAAGGGGTAACACCATAGGAATATCCTGGGTTGATTCTAGGTTAACTATGTACGTAGCTAGGTGACTCTGCAAGGATATGACATGAATTTCTAGGGCGTCTGTGAGTGTCACCTCAAAAGGGTGAAACATCATGACAAACTCAATAGCTATGCATGAGTGACACTAGCCAAGGATAAAATGACAAGGGACCTGAACCTTCATGTGTCCCACCCTGAGTCATTAACATTTGGTAACAAGAAGAAAGACATCCTCCTGCCCACTTCCCAGAGTAAAATATTGAACAATTAGGGGGACTGGCAGAATTTCTACCTTGCTTTGAAGCATCAAACACTGCCCCTTGCGGGGGAGGGGACACTGGCTGTGAAGGATCCTTGGGTGTTAACTCTGATGTTTCCACACAGGAGAAATGTGAGACAGACTGGCGGCTGCTTTGATGCTGCAGAGGGCAGAGTGGCATCTTTGGAGAGGTTGACTCCGTGGCTCACAGCTCGCTGTGCCTCGAGGTTAAATAAAGTTTTGTTGTCCTCAGCCTCTGAAGTGATTAAATTTGTCCCAGTATCATTACCAAATGGAATTAGCAGCAATTCATGGAGCCACAGTCGCCTGGGGGTGGTTTCAGCGGCTGCGGCGACACAGCTCTAATAACAAAGACTGAGAGTGACATGTCATTATTACTGTTGGTGCTGCTGTTGATTTACGTCAAGGCATCCGTTCCATGGTAGCCATAGCTCAGTTTTATGCTGATTCCCTGGTGTGTCTCTGGGCATGTAAATGTTACTGAGAATTTAGTAGCTGCCGCAGGGTCACGGAGAGAGGCCTACCATGCTCGTCCTCTCCAGTGAAGGAGGTTTAAAGATAGATTCCTCATTTCCATGCTGCTGGAGAAGGCCATAGACTCCTCCCCTCCCCCTCACAGTTCTCATCTCCTCTTGCTTTACTGAAGAGACAGGTCAAATATTGTCCTGATTCTTCAAATTATTGATTATTCTCAGGAATGGCCCAAACCGCAAATATGAGTCAGGTTTATCAAAAGCTTCAACTAATTTCCAAAATCTTTTGGCAATCCTCGGCAACATTTGGAGTAAATCTGGAGTGAGTCAAGGATAATCTCTGGGATTGGATGGAAGCTATACAGAACATGGTGGGTTTGCATTTCAGCGTACTTACTAACGTATCTTTGGAAAGTTTTGCAACCAGCTCTGGTATTTGTAGGTGGAATATTGCACGGCTGAGAGTGGGACCATTGGGTGAAAACTCTGTTTTCCCAGTGCTGAAACCACATCTTCTTCCCACTCTATGCACCCAACATGTGAGACTCAAAAACTACAAGTGCATGCTATTCCATACTTGTTGGTAGGGTGCATGCTATTATGCATATGCAGGTAGTATCCAATGTGTGTAATATCAACATCACTATCCCACAGGGAAATCAGCAGACAAAGACAGCAACACTGAGAAGTACCATCCAATTTAGCTTTCTCGCCGATTGCTCAGCATCTGCACGCGTCCACTATCCACATACAGTCTAATCCACCTTCTGTGCTTCCTATTTATGTTCATCTGCTACCCAATTAACACCCTGTTAAGATACACACCTGCAGAGGCTTTATCTTGAGTCCATTGCTCTGGAGATTTTAACCAGTCCCCTTACTCCACAGCCTGACTATAAAATTGGTTGGGGAAAGCTCTTGGGAAAAACAGCAGCTTTAAGATTCTTCCTAAAACACTGTATAACCTCTAAACTCCAATGTTACAATTGTCTGAGCACTTATAGATTTTTTTTTTCTGCCGCTTTCCTTGGCTGACATAAAGGTTGACATGTCTGGTGACACGATGGCTATTATTTCGAGTCGCTTCTAAACAATATCATTTCTGTGCCCTTCTGCTTTCAATAAAATTATAGGTTTCTTTATTTTTTATGAAACAATGGCTCTCGGCTCCCATGTTACATTTCCCTGGCGAATTTTCGACGAGACTGCCATGTCTCGCTATTAATGCAATTATCGCTGTTGACGTCAATGGAGGCATCAGCGGGGCTGATGTCTCAATTCATACTGGCATTTGCGAGGACGGAGCTATAAATGCCGGTCTGGTTATTTAACCTGCCTGTATAAAACAACAACAACAACAATACAATGAAATAAAATAAGCTGCTAATTCAAAATGCATCCAGATAAATAAGAGCAATATTTATAGGAATGCACAGGCGAGAGATCAGCTGTGAATGTGAATGAGGTGCTGATAAATTCTCATTACCTCCTTGGGGCTGACAACTGAAATGACCCGCTAAGCATCTGCTGGAAATTCAATCAGGTACCTGCAAACAGCAGACATACCATACAAAAAAAGGAAAAAAAGAAAGAAACATGTACGATTAATATATAGGTTCTCCATTGTTTTTTGGTTAGGGAGGTGTGGTACTCTGAGAAGGCCGGTCAAGATTCCATGCTCATCCAAAGCATAGGGAAACTTTTACGGTCTCCCCTGCCTTACCTCTCACACTACTGTAGCAGACTGGTTAATTTTCTGTCTGTGTATGTATCGTTGCATGCTAAGGAGGGAATCAGAATTGCGGAACTGAATATCATAGACCCTATGCTTCCAGTTCTTCGTGAGATCAAGTGACAGAGGCCTCTATGTGGGTTCTAGACCAGCTACCACCACAAAGTTCTGAGTGCCTATGGCATGTTACAGTGTGGTAACCATGACAATGTAACTTTACACAATCACTGACCCTCTCTCTATCGACTCAGTCGGAGTCTTCTCCTCGATCCTCAACAAATCCCTTGAAAACACCCAACTTGTTCTCCTCTCAAAATCCAGCAAACTCCTTATCACCCTACCCTAAAACTATCTCCTGGATTCCCAAAATTATCTCTGCCTTGGGCGATATGAAAACGGATGGGGCTTTCTGAGGAGGGCTTTGTCTAGGGCAATAATGCAGCCTAGTGGACTGTACCAGGTGTCAAGAGAACTGGAGTTCTGCTCCAGCTTGGCCACTATGCGAGTGGGTGACTGCGTGCAGGTCACTTCACCTTTGTGTGCAACTGCTTTCCCTCCCGTCCTTTGTCTGTCCCCTCTATTTAGATCAGGGGTCTCAAACACGCGGCCCGCAGAGTTATTTCCTGCGGCCTGCCATAGGTTCCAACTCCACTGGCAGCCAAGCTTCAAACATTACTGAGTGTTTATATTTTATTAAAGCCCCTCTTTGCATTACAGTTTTTAAAAAGTTAATACATTGACTTTTAATAGAATGCTATATTACTCTCCATTTTTTTCATTTTTGACTATACGTTTGTATCAGTGTATGAAAAGGTTTCAGTGATGCGGCCCTCAGGCCAATTTACTAGTTCTCATGTGGCCCTCATGGTGATTTGAGTTTGAGATCCCTGATTTAGACTATAAACTTGTGGGACGGGGATGATTTTTTACGATGTGTTTGCACATTGGGGCCTCTGTGTCTAGTGGAGTTTCTAGGCAGCACTCTAATCCATATCATACGTATGGCTATGGTCTTGTGTTTTCTTCGATCAATGACACTGTAGTAAATCACTCCCACTGTTCTCTGATAATAGGGGAACTGTAGAACACAAGTTTCAGAATAGCAGCCGTATTAGTCTGTATCTGTAAAAAGAACAGGAGTACTTGTGGCACCTTAGAGACTAACAAATTTATTTCAGTTTAAGCTTTCGTAGGCTATAGCCCACTTTCTATGCATCCGATGGAGTGGGCTACAGCCTACGAAAGCTTTTGTAGCACACAAGAGCAGCGAAGACAGCATCAGATCCAGAAGATCTGTTTCATGAATGAAAATTGAGAGTTCTGAAGTTCTTTTCATTCTTCATTGGCATGAAAATAAAATCTTTCAACATGTTCCATGAGAAAACACAATGGAAAGAACACCCTGAATAGATAGTAACCCACTAGTTGGAACACTCACCTGGGATGTGGAAAAGCTTGGTTCAAGTGCCGGCTTCAAACCAGGCAGATCAGGGACTTGAGCCTGGCTTTTCTGCACCCCAGGCAAGTGCCCTACATTTCATCCTGGTTGTCAGAAACCTTCCTGATGAAAGTTTAGTCAAAACTGATACGTTTCTGCAAAATGTTTGCAAGAAAATTCAACCAACTGGCTTTTCCTGATGGGGAAAAAAAACCTTTAATGGAAAACTTCCTGACCAGATCTACTGCAGAGAGGCTGAAGAGCCCTACTGGGGGTCTTAGGGCTGGTCTACACTACGGGGGGGAGGGTCGAAGTAAGGTACGCAACTTCAGCTACGTGAATAACGTAGCTGAAATCGACATACCTTGCTCGACTTACCTCGCGGTGTGGACCCTGCAAAGTCGAAGGCTGGCGCTCCCCCGTCAACTCCGCTTCTGCCTCGCATTGAGCTGGATTACAGGAGTCGACGGGGAGCGCTTCTGGGATCGATTTATCGCGTCTAGATGAGACGCGATAAATCGATCCCCAGAAGATCGATCGCTACCCGCCGAATCGGGCGGGTAGTGTAGACCAGCCCTTAGAGTGGGATGACGGTGGTAATCAATCAAGCCCGAGCTACATCAAAGGCCAAATGTTGATCTATGAAACACTATCCGCTGTGCTCCTCTGGGTCAGTGCAGATCTGAAAGCCCCGGACAAAGGGTGCGAGAGTTGGGGACAAGCATTTTCTGTTGAGGGGATCTGGCTCAACTTACATCAGGTAAATCCTACCTGGAAGTACCAGGTACTTTCAGCAGTACTTTAGGCTCATTCTGGCAGAAATGGTGGGACTTACAAGTACTCACAGGCGCCAACTTCCAGTGGCGCCGGTGGGGGCTGGCGCCGGGCCCCGGCCCCGACGTCGGGTGACGTGGAGGGGCCCCGCAACATCGCCCAGCACCGGGGGCGGGGCCCCACAACGTCTCCCGGTGCTGAGGTGAGCTTGCCGTGGGTCCCGGCGCTGGCGGGGAGCTGCCGGTGGGTGCTGAGCACCCACCAATTTTTCCCCGTGGGTGCTCCAGCCCCAGAGCACCCACGGAGTCGGCGCCTATGCAAGTACTTGTTATCTGGATGTGCTCTGAATTTTCAGCAGCAAAACAGGTGTATTATTCCTGGATAAATAAGGTATGTACTCCGTCATGGAATGCTTGGCAATGCATTCTTTCTTGCAATGTAGGGATGAGTGTGCATGGTCCAGGGAATAAGATACAGGTGTGGGACTCAGAGAACCATATGTTTTTTTCCTGCTATGATCTCAATATATAATATTAAGCAAGCCACTTAATTATTTGTGTCCTCAGTTTCCTCCTGTATAGAAGGGGCTAATAGACCTTATATGAATTTGGGAAGTGTTTTGAGATCTGTGAATGAAAAGCACTGCCTAAGTCTAAGGGCTGGTCTACACTAACCCCCCCTGTCGAACTAAGATACGCAACTTCAGCTACGTTAACGTAGCTGAAGTCGAAGTCTCTTAGTTCGAACTTACCTGTGGTCCACACGCGGCGCGCAGGCTCCCCCGTTGACAGCGCTTACTCCTCGCAGCGAGCTGGATTACCAGCGTCGACGGGGGAGCACTTCCTGGTTCGATTTATCGCGTCTAGACAAGACGCGATAAATCGAACCCAGAAGATCGATCCGACGCCTCCGATGCAGCCGGTAAGTGTAGACTAGCCCTAAGTGTTATTTTTCCTGGATACACATGAAATATTTGGCTGCATGCCAGGCATGTTATACCACTTAGCAGCACAGCGGTTATTAAGAACTGTATTACGGGACAGGTATTCATATTCAAAAATCTTCTAATTTTGCACTGTGAATTAGGTGATATTTGAAAGGTAAAAAAAATCACAGGCAACCAAAGAACAATGCTACAGTCACTGTACGGCCCACACCAACTTCATATAGAACAAATGATCAACACGGTTCTCAAACAGAAGGCTAGATGAAGACATGGCGTGGGAATTTCCCGGCTGTGGGAAGAGTTCTTCCCCCTCTCTACGGCATGCTCAATCTGCTCTTTGAGGCATGACTTTTAGCCCTGGCTCATGTCAATATTTAAGAGCAGAACTTTTGCTTTTGGAATTCACTAGATGCATCGAATGGCATGTTGTATGGTTTCAGGATTCCTCTCTTTCCCTAGACCTCACACCCCACCCACCTTACATAAAAAGATACATATCCAATGGAAAGGCTTTGGCCACGATTTTCAAAAGTGCCTACTTTTAGATGGACAACTTGAGATATCTTAAAGTGGCCTGATTGTCAGAAAGAGCACCTGCCTTCTGAAAACCAGTCTCCTTTAAGTTGTCTCACATTGGCAATCCAAAAAGTGAGGTGCTCATCACTAGTTACTTAGGAATATCTTTGCATTTGGTAATAACTGCCTTGGTGTTTATCTTGGAGAAGACAGGCTGAAATGTGGCTTGTACTTGGAAGAGAAGGTGGTGAGGTTTGTGGTGGTCCTTAATTCCTGTAGAAATTTGTTTCAGAGTCTGGGACTGGTCCACCTGAAAGATAGTTCTCCTGAACAGATGAACAGTACCCGAATGGTAACAAGGTTTGGGCTCTTCTCTGACTTAAACATTGCTCACTGAGGTCACATGAGTTATACCAGGAAAACATGCAGCCCGATCACACCCACATCAGCATTTTGGGCAAAGAGAGAGAACCTTAAAGAACACTTGTGGTCCCAAAAGGAAGAACACATCTCCAAGTTAATGAAGAATGATAAAGAAGCTGGGAGGCAGCTTCTAAGATTCCCATAGGAAAGACACTTTAACCTCTTCTGGTCTCAACAGCAAATGAGAACTAATGGCCAAAAAAAGTAAAGTTGAAATAGTTGAAGGTTGTATTTTTCTCAATTCATTTCCATGATGCTGGACTTGCCCTTTCCGACAAGGTCCGGGGAAGTTGTACTTTATGAGGATGTGATAAAGTGTGATAAAGAAGCTGCAAGTTGAGGACATGAAGGATCTGGTGCCCTTGAGCAGCGGATGGGATTAAGTACCCTGCAAGGATGGATGTTATTAAACTGAATTATTATTATTAGCACTTATGGGAAAAGGATGGGAGGGGAGAGCAAACTTAAATTAGAAGGCAGCAGAGAAAATGTTCCAAGAGAACTCCGAGAGCAGCTGCGGACTTGTAAATATGGAACAAGAGCTTCAGGGAAATACCCCAGGAGAGGAGTGATTTCCAGTCACTGGTGAGGCTGGCAGTCCTGATGGATAGTGTGGAATGCTACCTTAATGTTATGTGTCTGTGCTCGGCTCCAGTATTCAGTGGCTACTTGCCTTCCACTTCCGATTCAATTCATCACACTATAGCCCACCAAGAATCTTGTGTAGACCCAGCACCAGATTCCTTGTCGCCAGGCTGCAGTTGAATGTAGTACATGTTCCATGCCCTCTTAAATAATGCATAACTGAACAGAAGGCATTGGGCACTTCTGTCTGTTTGAGGACAAGCCAGCTACACTGGTACCAATGGATAGCTTGCTTGGGAAGGAATCACAGTGCTTGGAATTATGAGGAGAGAAACGATTTCTGGGAAATGAATCAAAGAATCATAAAACAACAGGGTTGAAAGGGACCTCAGGAGGTCATCTAGTCCAACCCCCTGCTCAAAGCAGGACCAATCCCCAACTAAATCATCCCAACCAGGGCTTTGTCAAGCCTGACCTTAAAAACCTCTAAGAAAGGAGATTCCGTCACCTCCCCAGGCAACCCATTCCAGTGCTTCACCACCCTACTAGTGAAAACGTTTTTCCTAATATCTAACCTAAAGCTCCCCCACTGCTACTTGAGACCATTACTCCTTGTTCTGTCATCTGGTACCACTGAGAACAGTCTAGATCCATCCTCTTTGCAACCCCCTTTCAGGTAGTTGAAAGCAGCTATCAAATCCTCCCTCATTCTTCTCTTCTGCAGACTAAACAACCCCAGTTCCCTCAGCCGCTCTTCATAAGTCATGTGCTCCAGCCCCCTAATCATTTTTGTTGCCCTCCATTGGACTCTTTCCAGTTTATCCACATCCTTCTTGTAGTGTGGGGCCAAAAACTGGACACACTACTCCAAATGAGGCCTCACCAGTGCCGAATAGAGGGGGATAATCACGTCCCTCGATCTGCTGGAAATGCCCCTACTTATGCAGCCCAAGATGTTGTTAGCCTTCTTGGTAACAAGGGCTCGTCCACTGTAACCCCTAGGTCCTTTTCTGCAGAACTGCTGCCCAGCCATTCGGTCCCTAGTCTGTAGCAGTGCATGGGATTCTTCCGTCCTAAGTGCAGGACTCTGCACTTGTCCTTGTTGAACCTCATCAGATTTCTTTTGGCCCAATCCTCTAATTTGTCTAGGTCCCTCTGTATCCTATCCCTGCCCTCCAGCATATCTACCACTCCTCCCAGTTTATTGTCATCTGCAAACTTGCTAAGGGTGCAGTCCACACCATCCTCCAGATCGTTAATGAAGATATTGAACAGAACCGGCCGCAGCACTGACCCTTGGGGCACTCCACTTGATATCGGCTGCCAACTAGACATGGAACCATTGATCACTACCTGTTGAGCCCGACCATCTAGCCAGCTTTCTATCCACTGTATAGTCCATTCATCCAGCCCATACTTCTTTAACTTGCTGGCAAGAATATTGTGGGAGACTGTATCAAAAGCTTTGCTACAGTCAAGAAATAGCACATCCACTGCTTTCCCCTCATCCACAGAGCCAGTTATCTCATCATAGAAGGCAATTAGGTTAGTCAGGCATGACTTGCCCTTGGTGAATCCATGCTGACTGTTCCTGATCACTTTCCCCTCCTTTAAGTGGTTCAGAATTGATTCTTTGAGGACCTGCTCCATGAATTTTCCAGGGACTGAGATGAGGCTGACTGACCTGTAGTTCTCCAGATCCTCCTCCTTCCCTTTTTTAAGGATGGGCACTACATTAGCCATTTTCCAGTCATCCGGGACCTCCCCCAATCACCATGAGTTTTCAAAGATAATGGCCAATGGCTCTGCAATCACATCTGCCAACTCCTTTAGCGCCCTTGCATGCAGTGCATCGTCCAGCTTTTCTAAATAGTCCTGAACTACTTCTTTCTCTACAGAGGGCTGGTCACCTCCTCCCCATACCATGCTGCGGAGTGCAGCTGTCTGGGAGCTGACCTTGTCTGTGAAGACAGAGGCAAAAAAAGCATTGAGTACACTAGCTTTCTCCACATCCTCTGTCACTAGGTTCCCTCCCTCATTCAGCAAGGGGCCCACACTTTCCTTGACCACCTTCTTGTTGCTAATATACCTGAAGAAACCACTTCTTGTTACTCTTAACATCCCTTGCTAGCTGCAACTCCAAGTGTGATTTGGCCTTCCTGATTACACCCCTGCATGCCTGAGCAATATTTTTATACTCCTCCCTGGTCGTTTGTGCAATCTTCCGCTTCTTGTAAGCTTCTTTTTTGTGTTTAAAATCAGCAAGGATTTCACTGTTAAGCCAAGCTGGTCACCTGCCATATTTACTTTTCTTTCTACACATCGGGATGGTTTGCTCCTACAACCTCAGTAAGGATTCTTTAAAATACAGCCAGCTCTCCTGGATGCCTTTCCCTCTCATGTTAGTCCCCCAAGGAATCCTGCCCATCAGTTCCCTGATCAAAGTCTGCTTTTCTGAAGTCCAGGGTCCATCTGCTGCTTTCCTTTCTTCCTTGTGTCAGGATCCTGAACTCGACCATCTCATGGTCACTGCCTCCCAGGTTCCCATCCACTTTTGATTCATAGATTCTAGGGCTGGAAGGGACCTCGAGAGGTCATCGAGTCCAGCCCCCTGCCCTCATGGCAGGACCAAATACTGTCTAGACCATCCCTGATAGACATTTATCTAATCTACTCTTAAAAATCTCCAGAGATGGAGATTCCACAACCTGCCTGGGCAGTTTATTCAAGTGTTTAACCACCCTGACAGTTAGGAACTTTTTCCTATTGTCCAACCTAAACCTCCCTTGCTGCAGTTTAAGCCCACTGCTTCTTCTTCTGTCCTTAGAGGCTAAGATGAACAAGTTTTCTCCCTCCTCCTTATGACACACTTTTAGATACCTGAAGACCGCTATCATGTCCCCTCTCAGTCTTCTCTTTTCCAAACTAAACAAACCCAATTCCTTCAGCCTTCCTTCATAGGTCATGTTCTCTAGACCCTTAATCATTCTTGTTGCTCTTCTCTGGACCCTCTCCAATTTCTCCACATCTTGCTTGAAATGCGGTGCCCAGAACTGGACACAATACTCCAGTTGAGGCCTAACCAGAGCAGAGTAGAGCGGAAGAGTGACTTCTCGTGTCTTGCTCACAACACACCTGTTAATGCAGCCCAGAATCAAGTTTGCTTTTTTTGCAACAGCATCACACTGTTGACTCATATTTAGCTGGTGGTCCACTATAACCCCTAGATCCCTTTCTGCCGTACTCCTTCCTAGACAGTCTCCTCCCATTCTGTATGTGTGAAACTGATTGTTCCTACCTAAGTGGAGCACTTTGCATTTGTCCTTATTAAACTTCATCCTGTTTACCTCTGACCATTTTTCCAATTTGTCCAGATCATTTTGAATTATGACCCTATCCTCCAAAGCAGTTGCAATCCCTCCCAGTTTGGTATCCTCTGCAAACTTAATAAGCGTACTTTCTATGCCAATATCCAAGTCGTTGATGAAGATATTGAACAGAGCCGGTCCCAAAAGAGACCCTTGCGGAACCCCACTCGTTATACCTTTTCAGCAGGATTGGGAGCCATTAATAACTACTCTCTGAGTACGGTTATCCAGCCAGTTGTGCACCCATCTTATAGTAGCCCCATCTAAGTTCCCCTACCAATTCTTCTGTTTGTGAGCAGCAGGTCAAGAAGAGCTCTGCCCAGCACTTGCAGCAGGAAATTGTCCCCTACACGTGCCAAAAACTTCCTGGATTGTCTGTGGACTGCTGTATTGCTCTCCCAGAAGATATAGGGGTGATTGACCTCTCCCATGAGAACCAGTGCCTGCGATGTAGCAACTTCTGTTAGTTGCTGGAAGAAAGCCTCTTCCACCTCATCCCCCTGGTCTGGTGGTCTATAGCAGACTCCCACCACGACATCACCCTTGTTGCTCTCACCTCTAAATTTAATCCAGAGACTCTCAGGTTTTTCTGCAGTTTCATACTGGAGCTCTGAGCAGTCATACTGCTCTCTTACATACAACGCAACTCCCCCACCTTTTCTGCCCTGCATGTCCTTCCTGAACAGTTTATATCCATCCATGACAGTACTCCAGTCATGTGAGTTATCCCACCAAGTCTCTGTTATTCCAATTACACCATCAGTCCTTGACTGTGCCAGGACTTCTAGTTCTCCCTGCTTGTTTCCCAGGCTTCTTGCATTTGTGTATAGGCACTTGAGATAACTCGCTGATCGTCCTGTTGCTTCTGAATTGCACAATTGGCAGGAATACACAGTGCAGTGCTGCCTATAGTGTCGCTGCTGAGCTGTAGCCACAAGGATCCATGCCCATTGATCAAATGCCTTACATGTGGCTTTATGCCCCTTGTGCTGTCGGAAGGAGGCAGAGACCAATATTTGCAACCAGAGTCTTGGGGTTAAAAAACCCACTTCTAATGTTCCTGCCTTATTCATTCACCGTGGATGTGGCTGACCCCTAGAGCTTAAATAGACACGTAAGGAATAAAAGAGCACTCCAAGGTGCACACCAATTGGAGAGCACAATATTCCCACTGCCATACATAGGCGCAGCACCAAACCCAGCTCCTGACGGTCAGCACTGGGAGGAGAACTCTAGTGCTTCTGCTTGGTATATTTCTAAAGCACCCAAGCCTATAGTATCTGGGAGACATTCCCCATTTGGGACAGGGGATATTTTTCCCTTCCCATCCTCCTGTCCAGATGGAAGAGCCTATGCCGTGAATATTTTAAGCAACCCTCATCTGCTTTTCAATGGCCACGCCTGCGTTTTCCTAAGCCGCAGGCCTCTTTGTGCTCCCGTGCCTGACCTGCGCCTGACGCGAGCTCTCTGCAGCCTGTCTTGCTGTGTGCATCACAGCCACGCTATGAATTGTAAACTGTGTCTCCACTCGCAATGCCACTTACGTCGTCACCGGCACTTGTGCACCGCGCAGCCAGGGAGATGATCAGCACGGTGGGCTTTTCCTAGCACGGTCGCTAGCCGGAGACGTCTGCAAAGTTCAGGCAGCATCAGCTCCTCAACCAGTGCGGGAAACCTTAGAGGTACAAGCAGCATCAGATTGTTTCATAGCATTAATGGAACTGACAACTCTGCATGTGTCAGGTACTCCATACATTAATAGGGCCTGACAGTTCTAAAACAGTGCATACTTCTGTTGGCTAAATGTGTCAAAAACCTGAATGGAAATTGCCTCAAGGAAATGTTTGTAGGAAAGCACACACACACACACACACACTTGACAGTATATTGCTTGAACTGGCAATGCTCTGCATTTGCCAGAAGTCAGAGAAAGAAATAGAGAATGGCAGAGAAAGAGATATGTAGGTAGGTAGGTAGATTGATAATCTGGGAGAAAGCGACAGTGGGAGAAGAGAGAGAAAGTGTTGAGAAAAGAGCAAGAACTCACCACTCATTTAAAACCAGAAGGCCCAACCTTCCCTGAAAATATTGGGCCAAATATTCCATTGGTGTACATTGACTCAGCTCTATTGTTTGGTGGAGAATGTGGACTTTACATTCTATAGAGAATGTCTCTCTGCCTGCAATAGTATTTCCTTTGTTCTGATTTCATTTTAGAATTCACCTTTCTGCCATTTCATTGAGTAACCCCTGGCTCTCGCTCTTGTACTATTGGTTTAGCATCACCGCTTCTCTATATCTTTGTATACTCTCCGTAGGTACCCACCACCTCCCTTTGAGGTGAGAGTCACCTACTGACTGACACATGTTCTCAGCTTGTAGGTACTTCACCTGATGTCAGTGACCTCATCTTATTGTCCATACAAAATCTGTGTACTTTGCAAAGAAAGTTGAAGATAAAAGAGGGGCAGAGGGGAAATCACAGCAGCTTGGAAGAAAGGAAAATAAGTGAAGCTGTGAAACTGGAAATAACTTCATTAAGGCTCTTAGGTAAGGGAAATGGTGAACAGATTTTACCTCTATAGTACACTTATTCTGGATATACCTCTACAGGTATATCTATATTCCCTCATGATATTAATTGAGCAGTTCAAAAATATTCATGGTAATTCTCACACCGTATCTCAGTTGTGGGAAAGTAATGTTAAATCCATTTGACAGATGGGGAAACTAAGGCACCAAATAAGTAAATGACTTGCCCAAGGTCACACAGGGAAGCTGTGGCAGAGGTGGGGACAGACCGCAGATCTCTTCAGTGTGAATCCACTTCATTTACCACAAGACTTTGGAGATTATTGGTGAAGCATCAGAAAATTGAGCACTGCTAGCAAGTATAATAAATGGCAGACATTGCTGTGCCAGAACAATTCTCGCTATGGGATGAATCTAGTCAAGAAACAGAGGTATCCAAATACTAGGCATGTTTGGAAAAGGCAATTCCACTCTACAAATAATTTCAAGGTTTCAGCATTTTTGTTCTGACAGAATGAAAATGAGACCTTTCAAAAATGTTCATGAAAAAATGTAAAAGAGACCAACTCCAGAATATCCAACAGCCTAGTAGGTTGCTCTCACTTGATAAATCAGGGACAGGAACTAGGGTCTCTCACATGAGTACCCTAACTACAAGGCTAATGGCTTTGCTGGGTGGGTCTTTCTCGCTCTTTCCATCCCCTCACAAAAATTCCATCCAGGACCCGAGGACATTTTCGTCAAAAGCAATATGCTTTCTGAAAACATTTAGGTTTTGATGGAAAAAAGTTACATCAAAAATTTGTTCAACTAGCTGTACCAAATACATTTTTCTTGTCACCCAGCTATACCAAATACATTCTTCTTGTCTATATTAGAGATTGGCCAAAAATGAAACCCTGGATCTTCTGTTCTAGAGACTGATGCAGGGTTTGCATCTGATTCAGACCTATCTCTATAACATACCGGAAAGTATACTGCAATCTCCTTGATCTCTGAGAACTAGAACCAGATTCTAAACGCACAAGTTCAACTCTTGGATTTCAGTTCTGTCCGCTAGAGAGTTATTGGGTGAGATCTTTGGCCCATTTTTTTTGCCCATGGAGAAAAAAACTCTTGTTGATTTCAAAGGGGCCAGGATTTCACCCACAGAGTCTGGATACTAATCCAGTATTTGTTTGACTTTTTGTGTCCCGCCTCAATCTCTAACTCAAAAGTTCCCAGAGAGGGAGATTAAAGTTGTAGAAAGGAATGTTCCCACTAGAAGGCGAAGGTTTGAGGATCCATTTATCAATCCGTTCTCTTTGTGTACATGCCTGCGTCTCCACAAATTAACACATGCATACCTATGAACATCAATGTTTCTAACACTGCAGATCTGAATCAATCTCAGAGCCAAAGAGGGTTAAATATTTAAACAAGCCATGTATTGAAATGCATTTTTAATGGCATGAAGTCATTCTGATGAAAGATTACTCAAGAGCCTTCATTACTGAGTTTGGAGAGTAATGTGGTATTATCTGAACAGATGGCACAGCTGTATGCCGCCTCAGCCTCGCTCCCTTCCCCCCTCGGGGTAAATCCACGTGCCACTCCTGTGCAAAGTCATCTGCTGTCAGCCAATGGGCTGAATGGATGGCTGCCTCTCTCCTGCTCGTTCTCACATGACAGCCAGGATGGCTGAGGTCTCAGGGAATGGCTTCTCCTTAAGGAGTGAAACGCCTTTTGTAATCTAGTGTTTCCAGCGCTTCACTGGGGGAAGAGGGAATTTTGCAAGCATTCAGAATGAACTAGCTGTGCTGCTCTGTGACTTAATTGCTAGGATTATGTGGTATCATTATGTCATCTGCAATTGTCTCTGTTAATTTCAAGATGGCAATCCCCCCCTTCCTCTTCTGTACATTTGGGGAGGGGGGTGTTGGGGAGGTGGGAGGGAGAGTGTCAAGAAGGGGAGGGGAAACTGTAAGGACAGGTTGATTGTTATTAATTAAAACAGACTGCGAAAACGGGAGAGCGAACAGGCATGGTTTGGGCTGTCACAGTCCAAGAGAGGACTAGTAGCATAGCTATTAACACCGTCACAGCTTCAGAGTGGACCAGCCACATGCCACGAGCCAAGAAGCTGCTGTTAGGCAAGGTTCCCCTTTTACTTTTGCTGGGGTCTCAGCTAGATGAAGGCATAGGGAATATAGGTCTTTTCTGGAAGCCCAAGCCCCAGACACATGGTGAGATCGGAATCTCAGCTTTTATATTGGCATTAGAAAACATTTAGAGAAGGGCAACTAAAATGATTAGGGGTTTGGAACAGGTCCCATATGAGGAGAGATTAAAGAGGCTAGGACTTTTCACCTTGGAAAATAGGAGAGTAAGGGGGGGATGTGATAGAGGTATATAAAATTATGAGTGGTGTGGAGAAAGTGAATAAGGAAAAGTTATTTACTTGTTCCCATAATATAAGAACTAGGGGGGCACCAAATGAAATTAATGGGTGGCAGGTTTAAAACAAATAAAAGGAAGTTCTTCTTCACACAGTGCACAGTCAACCTGTGGAACTCCTTGCCTGAGGAGGTTGTGAAGGCTAGGAATATAACAGGGTTTAAAAGGGAACTGGATAAATTCATGGAGGTTAAGTGCATTAATGGCGATTAGCCAGGATGGGTAAGGAATAGTGTTCCTTGCCTCTGTTTGTCAGAGGGGGGTGATGGATGGCAGGAGAGAGATCACTTAATCATTACCTGTTAGGTTCACTCACTCCGGGGCACCTGGCATTGGCCACTGTCGGTAGACAGAATACTGGGCTGGATGGACCTTGGTCTGACCCAGTACGGCCATTCTTATGAGGGGAAGCGACATATCTATCTTCGGGGTCTACATGAAACATAGACCTGTACAAAGTCAGCCCAAATTGCTTTGAATTTTTTGGGTATTCACTGCGGAATACCTATCGTTTGTTATCCACAAAACTAACTAGATCACTGAGCCAGGCATCAGTGTCTGGTGTGGATCAGCTTTCCCCTTTTTGCAGGATTAATTTTTTAGCCACCCAAACTGCATATTGGAACCACATCTCCTAGTTCCCAGATAACCTCCAGGTATCAGGCATCTATCCAAGTATGAAACTTAAGGGGAAGCGCTCCAACTTAGCATCAGTATCCAATTGGTGCTTTCATTTACCTCATACCAGAAATGTTTCATGCCGGGGCACTTTCAAAACGTAGGAGTTAAAGTTGCACCATGGGAGTTACACTTCAGAATCTGAGCTTTCATTAAAAAAAAAAAAATTCCAGCTCCCATAGGTGCAAAGAAAAAAGCTTGGAATCTTGACAAAAGAGTAAATGAGACCTGCCTAAGTGAGCGGAGAGCCTTTACAAAGGGCTGCAAGGAGGGGTGAAAACCCCATTAATCTTAAATCTGGAAACTTCTGCCACTCCAAGTGGGAGTTGGAACGGGAACATGGCAGCAGCGGGGTCATAACTCAGGCATTTGGGCTGCACATCTGGTCTCAGAATGCCTTAATTCACCCCTAGTGTCACACCGGTGTAACTCCATTTGTTTCAATGGAGTAACTCCTGTCCTACCTTACGCTGGTGTGAGCGTGATCATCAGGCCGCAGATCTGAGTGCCAGTTTAGTTACAATGTAGCAAACTGTAGGAGTAGTAATATTTATAATTTATGTTCCCATACTTCCTAAGAGCCCTAAAAACAAAAATATAAAAACCTGAGATACTTAGCTATAGGAGAAGGGGCTTGATGAAAAACATGTGAGGCTCCTAAGACTTTGCAGTACTATTAGTGTAGCAATATCCTTGTGAGGTAGGAAGTAACATTGCCCCCATTGTATGGGTGGGGAAACAGAGGCACTGAAGGGTGAAGTGATTTGCCCAAGGTCCTATACCAAGTCACTAGCAGAGCAAGGAATAGGACTCCAATCCCTAACTCCCTGTCCAGTGTTTTATCTATGAGACAATCTTTCCCCTCAAGAGTGTTAAGTGATTCCTGTTTGGCTTCTTGTCTTTCTATGCCTTTCTACTATGTTATCACTATAGTATCTAACAACACGGTGGCACTGACTCAGTACTGCCGCTGAGGGAAGAGAATCGCCACTACCTCCTGTTACTTGGAGGTCTCCCATCCAAATACTAACACCAGACTAAACTTCCGTAATTTGCAAGATGTGAAGGGAATCACACCAAAAGGCAATATGGTTACATTCAATATGGGGAAAATACTCATAGGTGAAAGGAAAAAAATGGCCTAATAATAATAAAGTCTATCTTAAGATAGGATACTGATTGGTGCTATTACATTATGCACTGTATAAATAAGTAACCAAAGCCACTCCCTGCCCTTGAAAGCTCACATTCTAGGATTTTGATAAGCCACAGGTGACCTAGACAAACAAGGGTCGGGGACAAAAGGACAAGGTAACAGTAAAGGACACGTGTATTTGCATGGGTTAAAAGTCACGGTGGTCTCAGTAGTCACAGGTGGCCACCAACCTGGCCAATGCCAGATGGCAATGATTTGCAGGCATCATGGTAAAGGTATGTTTTAAGGGAGGCAGAATTTATAAGAGAGTAAGGTCACAGCCTTGTGGACTTTGGTGAGAAACTCTTCCTATATATAAAGCTCCAACCTCAAGATCTAGTCTCTGGAAGTAAAGTATTTCCAAAGGAACTGAAATCAGTTCCTGGATTCTCAGAAAATTTTGCAAGTTTTTAGGAGCATAGGAATTGCCAGTCTGGGTCAGACAACTGGTCCATCTACTGCAGTATCTTGTCTCTGATGGTGACTGGCACTAGATACTTCTTACATGACAGTTCCCCATTCAGATCAGTTTGGGCTATCTTTCCTGAAGCTGTCCAGTAGAGGTGGAGGGTTGGGGCATATTTCTCATATTCTATGTAAGCTTGTACAACACTGTCGACAGGTTTGGAGACATAAAATGGCTACCTTGACCAATCATGAGATGTGAGTTCTAAGCTTAGTGAGATGTTTTCACCTTCCCTTGTTGGGCTAAGGTCTTCTTGTCACAGTTCTTAATCTACATAGATTATTATCCCCCTACAAAAATAATGACATTGACATAAAGAAGTTGGAATTCAGATTTTTTTTGGTCAGATAGTTAATACAATTTTGTTTCAGTGACAATGGGTAAAGGATAGTGAGGACTTATTAAAGAGTCAGAGACAAAGGGAGGGATTTGATACTGAAAATATAAGATTTCAGTTTATATGTATATAAATTAAATGTTACCTGAATTACTTTATTTCTGCTGAAACCAAAATGTGTGGTGGTCTTTCCCTTTATATATATATTTTTAAATGTCTATTATTATTACTACCACTACTACTATTTGTGGATACATTTTTATTTCACTTAGAATGTATAGCACATTTAACTTATTTAGTAATTAATATTGTAATAAAGTAGTTGGTGTATATGTATAAATGGGCCCCTTTATAAACTGGCATACATGCACTCCTGCCCTCTACTGGATGGTGTTGGACTAGATTGATAACTGGTATATTTCTGATATGGGAAATGTAAGAAACAATGACTCCATAGCAGACCCCAGAATTTGGCCTGACCATTAGAAAGAAATATGTTTCTCAGCCACCCTGCTGAGTCTGTGTTGATTGAAATGGCCGGTCAGTTTTACAAGGTCAGTGTTAATTGTAGAAGCACATCCAGAGACTAAGATTTTGTTCTAAATGTAACAAGATAAGAGCTGTCCTTTATGGCTATAACAACTTTGTTTTCCTGATTTCTGGAATAAGATGTGTGAACCCCTCCCACTCTTGCGTGCTTATCTTGTTTGTTTCCTTTTAGATATAATAAGTGGGATGGATAGATGTATTGAAGTCTGCCGTGGCCCACTGATTTTAGAATGATTATGTTAAAGGATGGGTAGGTGATAAAATTCAGATGTGACAAGATACACGCTGGAGTGTGATTGTATGTATGTATGTATGATTGAGGAAAGGTTGAGGTGCCAGCCTTAAAATAAGACCATTTGGCTAAAGAATACAGTGGACGAGAGAGCCCGATAACCCTGAGGCATACTTGCCCCAGGGACAGGGTGGCCGAAGAACAAGATAACAACATACTGTCATTCCGTCATTGCTGTGCCATCTGCGTGATTAATTATCAGTTCAAACATGAGAACAGCATGACAAGGCAAAGACATAAGGATGGATCCCTATAAGAACAGACCCTGAAGACTGAGGACTTTGGGTCTGGTTCTGCAAAGCAACCTCCAGGAGCATCGGATGCACATCTGACAAAGCCCTGCTCCACCCTCGTGTCCAGGCCACCTGGCCAGTGACTTGGCACGAGCAACTCTAAGGCTGGTAACTATGATAACAACCTTGCAGAACCTGTGTGTGTATAAATGAATGTGTGAATAAATGTGGAACTGAATGGAATGTTATAGCTATAACTGACTGGTTACTATGATTCTTTCCGTATTCACAATAAATGTGGCATATTGTCTTATTTCCTTTAATAAGATCCTGCTGGTTTTTATTTTATTGGTATAACAATGGAATCAGAACGGCTCATCAGTGTGACTCACCTGCATGAGCAAACACCAGGGGAATTGCTCAACTTTGCCTGAAGCCTAAGCAATGCCCATCAGACATGCCTGGACTTGTGTTCTACAAGCACATGGACTGAGGGTATATAACTGAACACAGAGGGCCCAGGCTTGGCCTTTGCTCCTGCCCCCACCTATGTTGCAAGCAACAAAGACACTGAGAAGATGAAACTCCAACAGAGGAGATTGGCCCAGGTTTAAGGAACAAACCTGTACATTGAGGACTGTAATATCCAGTCGAGTGAGAAAAACTGCTTAATCTAGTTGGTGCCCAGTCTAATAGGGTTGAGAGTTTAGACTGCGTGCTTATATTTTATTTCTTTTGGTATCTGACTCTGACGCTTTGCCTATCACTTCATATCACTTAAAATCTATCTTTTTAGTCAATAAATTTGTTTTACTGTTTATCTTTACCAGTGAATTTGTATGAAGTGTGGGGCAAATCTGCTCAGGGTACAAAGGCTAGTGTATGTCCACTTTCCATTGTTGAAGTAGCGAACCAATTAATACATTTGCACTGCTTGTCTTGAGCAGTACAAGACTGTATATTCCTGAGGTAGAAGGCTGGGAACTGGGGGGATTTGGCTCTGGTGCTTTTCTCTGTGTGATTCATGAGTGGCTCGGGGAACATTAATGCAATCTAGCTGGGTATGGAGTCTCCACATGTGGGTGTGCTGAGTGATAACAGCACCTGGAGGGGTTGCGGCTGGTCACTAGCAAGGCTCTGTGAGAGACAGCCCAGGCTGGAGAGAGTTAAGGGGGCACAGCGGTCCCACGGTCCCAGGATGCACCCCAGAGGGATCCCGTCACAGCACTTATTAGAGCATATCACAAAAGATGGGGGAGCCCTTCGCAGAATTCTTAAATATTCTAACAGGTAGAGACCAGCCCTGGTTAAACCCCTAGAATCAATCCCACCAAACTCTGGTGATATTCAGAGGATTATTTATTTATTTATTTATTTATTTATTATTTATATTACAGTAGTGCCGAGAAGCCATAACACATTGGATCTGCATTGTGTTAGGCATGGTGCTAACATATAGTATGAGACAATTCCCGATACCCCAAAAATTATAATCTAAGGAAACAACATAGACAAAGAAATAAGGAAGTGTTATTCTCATTTTACGTATGGGAAACTAAAATTTGGCCCATAATCTCTTTGTGCCTCAAACGTATTTAGGTGCCTAAAGATGCAGATAGGTGCCTAGTGGGATTTTCAAAAGCACCTAGCTGAAAGTGATTTCATAGATTCATACATTCATAGATACTGAGGCCAGAACGGACCATTGTGATCGTCTCATCTCATCTGATCTCCTGAATAACACAACCCATAGAACTTCCACATAATAATTCCTAGGGCAGATCTCTTAGAAAAAAAACATCCAATGTTGATTTCAAAACTGTCAGTGATGGAGAATGTACAAGGACCCTGGTTAAGTTGTTTCAATAATTAATTATTCACAATGTTAAAATTTTGCATCTCATTTCCAGTTGGAATTAGACTAACTTTAACTTTCAGCCATCGGAATGTATTATTCCTTCCTCTGCTAGAGTGAAGAGTCCATTATTAAATATTTATTCTTCATGCAGGTATCTATAGACTGTAATCAAGTCATCCTTAACCTTTCTTTAAGCTACATAGATTTTGCTCCTTGAGTACATCACTGAAAAGCACACTCTCTAATCCTTTAATCATTCTCATGGCTCTTCTCTGAACTCTCTCCAATTTTTCAACATCCTTCTTGAATGGTGGACACCAGGATACAGGATTTCAGCATCAGTCACACAAATGCCAAATACTGAGGTAAAAGAACCTCTCTTCTCCTACTCGAGTTCTCCCTGTTTATGCATCCCAGGATTGCATCAGCCCTATTAACCACTGCATCACCCTGGGAGCTCATGTTGAGCTAACTAACCACCACACCCCCTAAATCTTTTTCAGAGTTACTGCTTCCCAGGAGAGAGTGCTCTATCATGTAAGTACAGCCAACATGCTTGGTTCCTAGATTCACATTTAACCCCTATTACAATGCATAGTGTTTGCTTGCCCCTAGCTTATGAAGCACTCTATATCGCTCTGTATCAATTACTTGTCCTCTTCATTATTTACCATGCCTCCAGTTTTTGTATTATCTGCAAACTTTATCCTTGATGATGTTTCTTCCAGGTAATTAACAAAAATGTTAATTACCATAGGGCCCAGAAATGAACCCACTAGAAACTCACCCACTCGATGACGATTCCTTCATATAATTACATTGTTGACCTATCAGCCAACTTGTAATCCATTTAAAGTGTGCCTTGTTAATTTTATATATTTCAAGTTTTATAATCAAAATGTCATCAAGAAACAAGTCAAGTGCCTTACAGAAGACTAAGTATATTACATCAATACTGTCCTCATTAACCAAACTTGTAATATCCTAAAATCAAGTTAGTCTGGCAGGATCTATTTTCCATCAAGCTATGCTTATTGGCATTAATTATATTGTCCTCTTTTAATTATTTATTAATTTAGTCCTATATCTCTTGCTCCATTATCTTACTCAGGATCAATGTGAAACTAATGGGCCTGTAATTACCCAGGTCATCCCATTTATTCTTTTAAAATAGTGGCACAACATTAGCTTTCTTTCAGTCTTCTGGGACTTTCCTGATGTTCCAAGACTTATTGAAAATCAATATTAACAGCCGAGAGAAGTCCTCAGCCATTTCTTTTAAAACTCTTGGATGCAAGTGCTCTACTACTGCTGATTTAAAAGTGTCTTACTCTAGAACCTGCTGTTTAATATCCTCCTGAGATACTAGTGGAATGGAAAGAATGTTTGCATATGATATCACTACATTATCTGTTTTTCCTCCCAAATATAGAAATGAAATATTATTGAACACTTTTGCCTTTTATACAATATTATTGAGAATTCTAACATTTCCATCTAGTAATGGACCAATACCATTGTTAGGATTTTTTTGTTCCTAAATTACTTTAAAACCCCCCTCCTTATTGTTCTTAATGCTGCTGGCCTTGTGTCCCTTTGCTTTCCTTATCAATTTTCTTTAAGTCCTACCTTCTAATTTACATTAATTACTATCAACTTCCCCTTTCTTACATTCGCTCACTTCTCCTCTAATCACATCAGTTTTTAAACCAATACAGCCTTCTTCCTCAGTTGTGGGATAGTGGCTTTTTGGGCATCTAATAAAGTGTTCTTAAACAATTCTCAATTACCATTCCAATTTTTTCTGATTAAATTCTTCCTCCCAGCTGATTTGGCTCGGAAGGAGTCAGGTACCTAATTTACCTAAGCAAATAAATGACTAACCTTCCTCTCAAATAAGAACTATGTGTCTTGAGCCCAACTCTGCTACCAGCACAAGCCTGTCACTTATTACAGTGACAGGCTGTACTCAAGGATCAGTCACGTCAGAGCACTCAGCAAACTGACAAATGAAATTTGCGCTGGAAGATTTCAGCATCCAGTCTGGTTAGGATGAACTCTTTTAAGCTAAGTAGCACTTACCCTTGGTAAATTGAGTAATGTTATGTCTACACTACCCGCCGGATCGGTGGCTAGCGATCGATCCAGCGGGGATCGATTTATTGCGTCTAGTCTAGACGTGACAAATCGACCCCCGAGTGCTCTCCCGTCGACTCCTGTATTCCACCGCCATGAGAGGCGCAGGCGGAGTTGACAGGGGAACGGCAGCAGTCGACTCACCGCAGTGAAGACGCCGCAGTAAGTGGATCTAAGTACGTCGACTTCAGCTACATTATTCTCGTAGCTGAAGTTGTGTAACTTAGATCGATTCCCACACCCACAGTATAGACCAGGCCTAATAGATAAAAGAATTTGCAAGGGACAGTATCTCTGCCATGGAATGTTTTATATGATATGATTCTCCTCCCCCCTCACTGGTCATGCTTCACATATTTGCTTCCTGCACCCCTTCCTCTCTCTTAACCACATCTTTGGCTATCTTGTCCATTCAGATCTTTATACAAATCCCTTTTCACTTCTCTTCGTTGCCTCTCTGGTTTTGGAAGCTGAAGTGGAAAAAATGAAGTGATCAGATAATGTTTGCCACAAAGGAGTTTTACACATCTCTCCTGAAAATATACAGCCCTTTCTTCTGAGGAAGAGTGATGGAGGGACGGATTTTGCAACAGTATGTACAGTTGAGAGTGAAAGTACAAACAAAGTGACACAAGGGAGAAGTTAACCCATTGATGATCACGGATGTTAGCAGCAGGTTAATATTGTTATGTGAGGTGGTATCTGAACATTTAACATGCCAGCTAGTAACACTGGGGCAAATCCATAACTGGTGTAAATTGACTTCAATGGACATATGTCAATTTACAGTCTCGAATCCCTCCTCCTAGTTGTCCCTTGAACTTGTGCTATTGTTTCTTCTTATTTAAAGAAGCTGGTTAAGCACTGGAATAAGTTGCCTAGGGAGGTTGTGGAATCTCCATCATTGAAGATTTTTAAGAGCGGGTTAGACAAACACCTGTCATGAATGGCTTAGATAATACTTAGTCCTGCCATGGACTAGATGACCTTTCAAGGTCTCTTCCAGTCCTATGATTTATGATTTAGGATAGGATTTTCCGAAGTGTTCAGGGTTGACCTAACTCTGCACCTACTGAAGTCAATGGGAGGTTTAACATTAAGGCAAAGTCCAGAAATTAACTTTAACAAACTTTTGCAGCGTACAGACCCAGAATTTCAATTCAGACCCATCACCAATTTCAGACGGCCCTAATAAGCTTCGGATAAACATCTGAACTCTAGGGTGATCGGTAATAATTTGCCTTGTCCGAGCATGCCCCATCTAAGGATCTCAAAGGCTTTGTGTCCATGAATGAATTAGCCTCCCAACAGGTCTCTGTTACTGCCAGGCCCTGAGCACAGGGCTCCTAACAAACAATGCCCTGCTCTTACCACTCCCTCAGATCATAGCAGCATCCCTAAAACACCACTGAGCAAGGTAGGGACCAGAAGAAATGCAGATTCATTTGAGCTGAAGTAGCAGTCCCAAGAAGCCATGCTTGTTTGGAAGCAGTACATGCTGCAATATCATGCCAGGGTAGCAGCTGGGCTGGTTAAAGGTCTATACTGTGTTCCCAGGGAGATGCAGCTCCAATGAGGAGGGGAAGGGAAACCAAAAAAGAGAAAAGAAACCCTCTCACACGTACTGAAAACATTCAAAGCTTTGTGTATGTTCAGTATCATCCAAATGTAATTTGAGCGGCTCACTTCTAATCTAGTTTGCGCTATGATGATAACAGCTTCAATTTATACAATCAGAGCTCATTGCTGGGTGACTTTGCTTTCCCCTACATCAAAGGTAATTATTATTTTTATAGTTCAATTAGCAAACATTAAATTTCTGTTTTCCTTGCTAAAATGACACCACCTAATTTAACAGTAAGTCACTACCCCCCATGCCCTCCCAGGGGGATGATGTTGTTATAATATTCTTCTGGATCTACTGATCCTCTGCAACAACTATTCTTCCAGTTTTCACCTTTCAATCTCCTTCCTTTAAGTTTACACCAATACAACATTTGGCCAATTGCCTTTCATAGCTTTCATTTTTTAAATTAAATTCTATAAAGTGTTTTGCTCCAGAATGTTTCGTATAATACATCCTTTATCTTGATGAGGAGAATGAGCAAAAAATTGTCTGTTACTTGGTAACGTCCTATTCTCCTTTCCTTGGGATTTGGCCTTAATTCATAATACCCTTAAAGAGTTCTAATATTTATTCATCAGCCATAGGAGAAGGTGGAACTTGTGTAGAGTTATGGCAATCTGCCATTTAAGTTCTTTCATTGTTTTGCTGTAGCCAGCCCAAGCTCCCCCCGCTTTTGTTATGACACCAGCAAGATATTGTACTGTTATCTGACAGACCCCTATCACATAGGCGCTGCCTTCACCTTTGGGTTTTATTTAAGCATTTTAAGTAAACATCTTTCCAAGCATGTTTGCATTGATTATGCACAATTAGAACTCGGCATTGTGTACCTTCACCTCCCCACATCGGCCCCTCACCCAAGTGATTTATTGCTGGCTAAACTGTTCCTAGCAGAAAACTCTTTATCACTGTCACCCATGCATGTGGCAGGTATGAGTATCTATAGCAGCTCTCTGTGTGTGCGCGAGCAAATGAGTGACCCAGGGGTAGACCAGCCCACTTATAGATGGTTCATGTTTCTGATTAAGTCTGTCAAGTCCATCCTCAAACCACATCCCCCAACCCAAATCACCACCTTCCCTTTTTATGCCATTTCAAGTACAAACCGATTATGACAGGAGTCTCCATGGGTCCCTGTGGTAGCACCATTGATTCAGTTCCTCCATCCATAGAGTTTCATTGTAGAGGTTCTCAGCAACGGAAAATGATCCAGCAGAACCATAGTTAATTAACGGCCCAGAAGGACACCAGAAACACTCAGAAATGAGAGGACCCCTGAAAATAGGGACATTCTGATGTTCAGGAACACATGACCATGCTAGGTTTGCTATTTACCTACCCCTTATCCAAATGTAGAAACCCCTCTCCAGTTCCTCTGCTGTCTCTCTGCTTGCCACATCCTCTCGGTATCCCTTCACTTCGAAGCAAGTCATCTCTTAGGAGGTACTGCACAGAAGCTGGAGTCCAGCTTCGGGAAAGGAGAATAAAATCACCCTTGTATCTTCCTAATTCTCAGTCATTTGGGGGTCAGCCCAGACCTTGGCGCAAGCTAGAACAGCCCCACCATCTGCTCTACTTTATGGCAGAGTTCTGCATGCTCCAGACACTCCCAGCATCTGCCCCAGTGCGGAAGAGCTACTGTAGGGTGATTAAAGGACTTAGCTGGAGACTGCACCACTCCATGTTCCACAGATGAGGATGCTCTGAAAGATTTTTCTCTCCTAGGCCCCACATCCTGCATATGCACAGGGAGCATAGAGGAAAAGGAAGTGCTTCCATTGGCCATTTGTCATTTCCCCCTTCTCTCTGTAAGGCCTGGTCTACTCGGGGGAGTGGGGCGGGGAATCGATCTAATTTACGCAACTTCAGGTATGTGAATAATGTAGCTGAAGTCAAAGTACTTAGATCTACTTACCACGGTGTCTTCACTGGGGTAGGTCGACTGCAGAGGCTCCCCCCTCGACTCCGCCTGCGCTTCTCGCTCTGGTGGAGTACCAGAGTCGACGGGAGAGAGCTCGTCCGTCGATTTATCGCGTCTTCGCTAGGTGTGATAAATCGACCCCCACTGGATCGATTGCTCCGGAGTTAAGTGTAGACATACCCCTAAGTATTGGAGCAGGATTCAGAAGGGAAGGGAGTGAAGATTGTGAATTTGGTTTATAATAATTAATACAAAATAAAGCCAACACATTAAGGGACGTGTACTGCAGCTGGTAAAATACCTCATGTCACAGAAAGCAACTTACATGACACCTCGCCAATATGCCCACATTAAAAAAAAATTATAGAGAGGAAATAGAGGAAAGAAACAAAGCAGTGAACTTTAACAGAATTAGACAACTCAGGAGATTATTTAACTCCCCTGGGTCATGATTCTCCATTGCCCTGCGCTTTTGGTCATCATTTCGCGATATCAGTCGGTGGCAAGTGAATGAAAGTGGGTTTAAAATGTTACCATGCTGGTTTGGCAGCATTTCACATCCACTTTGCAAATGATGACGCAAGATTCAAAGAATTTAGACCCCTGACATTTGATTGGCCAGATCCTCAAGTGGTACCAATCAGAGTAACTGCAGAGTCAGCGGAGTGGTGTCAAACCACAACCGCTAAGGATCTGGCCCTATTCATTATATCCTTTGCTTTCCCTTGCCCCCGGACCTGTCTCACTCGCAAGTCGGAGGTTTGCAGCTGCTTGCGGCAAAAAGCTTTGCTTTCTGATTTGACGGCCTTTCAGCGATTGCCCTGAACCGACTTGGCGGTTTCAGTCCAGTGAGCACCACCCCGAGACTCACATCACAGAACTGGCACTAATTGGCACCTTTGCTGGCAGTCTCAGCGGAGAAGCTGAGGACCAAATGAGCTTGGAGACCGACCTGCCCTCTTACTTTGAGAGATGATCCCTGCAGACCAGGTGCGCTGCATATTGACGGCGTGCCTGTGTGAGTGGGAGACGTTAGCACAGCTATTGCCTGCAGTGTACCTGTTCAATGGATACGAAATAGAGATGAGCCACAGCTGTGAAATTCTGATGCAGAACCAGGTCTAGATCCAGGGGTAAGTTGGATCCACTGTTCCAGGACAGGCCTGCCTCTAAATGAGAGAGGATTTCCCCCAAAACCTGTCTGTCTTGTACTTTTTGTCAGTACTAAAAAAACCTAAAAGCAAAAGAACAAACTTAATTTGCTTGTAGCATGAAATAAGGAGAGGGATCAACTAAAGGGTGGCATGGCATGAGGGAACTGTGATTGTTTAGCCTTCAGAAGAGAAGAATGAGGGGGGGATTCGATAGCTGCTTTCAACTACCTGAAAGGGGGTTCCAAAGAGGATGGATCTAGACTGTTCTCAGTGGTAGAAGATGACAGAACAAGGAGTAATGGTCTCAAGTTGCAGAGGGGGAGGTTTAGGTTGGATATTAGGAAAACCTTTTTCACTAGTACGGTGGTGAAGCACTGGAATGGGTTCCCTAGGTGGTGGAATCTCCTTCCTTAGAGGTTTTTAAGGTCAGGCTTGACAAAGCCCTGGCTGGGATGATTTAGTTGGGGTTGGTCCTGCTTTGAGCAGGGGGTTGGCCTAGATGACCTCCTGAGGTCCCTGCCAACCCTGAGATTCTATGATTCTATGGCTATATTATCAACAGCCCACCTGAAATTCAGGAGAACACCTACCACAAAGCTGGTTTGAATACAGCATGTCCATTTTGCATACGAGTTCCAGGAGGTAGCTGAGTGTCAACTGGTTTTAACGGGCAGCCTGGCAAGCTGTGCTGCCAAGGCCTTGCTGTGCATAGGCTGGGGAGGTATCCTGGCCATGGCAGTGCTGAGTTTTACAGGGCGTGACCACTTCAACTGCTGCACAGATGAGAAACTGTTGGAGAAGGCTCAGCATTTCATAGCTTCCGTGGGGCTGTCCCAGGAGGGTGTGGACTCCACTCACACCGATATCCACACTTTTGATCCAGTGTTCGGGCTGCCTATAGGGAAGAAGGGCCTGTTTGGATGGTCTATCCTCTGAGGCATATGACACCTGCGTGTTTGCAGAGGGCTCTGGAGAAGAGAATTTTCAGAAAGGCCAATCTGTCAGGGTTCTGGTAGGACTTTATAATGACCTTTCGCCATCAGTAATCAGGAGGTTCCTTTAAGGTGGTCCTTACCCTTGGCTTGGTGTTCGGGGGTCATGCTTGTTTATAGGAGACATGTGACAGCTGAAGCAGGAAAGAAGACCGCTAGAGCATCAGTGAAACATACCTTGTCCAATTAGCCGATAAAGCCAAATTACGGCTTAGCCAATTTAGAAGGGAACTGCTGGCAGGATGTTCTCCATATGAGATCTTCTAATTTGGAATTCACTTTCTCCTTGGTCCAAAAGAGCCAGAATCAGATTACCTTCAGGGTAAATTGCAAAGTCGCAGTAGGCAGTGATGCCTAATGGGCAAAGCCCTGAACGGGCACTGCAGACACATGATCTCTGTTCCCACATCTGGCCTGTTCAGTGACCTCGGTGTGCCTCAGTTTCGCCATCTACAAAATAAGGCTAATGATGCATTTGTTAGGTATGATTATATTTCATCCATTTGCCCAGGCATTTGTTTAAGATGGAGCAGGATGAGGGCTGGTAGTTTGGGGAGAGAGTGTATTTCTTTCTAGGGATGGTCTAGACAGTATTTAGTCCTGCCATGAGGGCAGGGGGCTGGACTCAATGACCTCTCGAGGTCCCTTCCAGCCCTAGAATCTATGAATCTATGTATCTTTGCATTGGCTAATTTCTGCCATAGGGGTTAAACGATGCTGTACAATCTGTTATTCGTTGGTTGGCATTTAAAACAACAACAACAACAAAACATTGCCAAAGGCACCTACAGCTGAATATGGGCACTTTTTCAAGTTGTGGAGATGGATAAATCAAAAGAAGAGGTGGGGGGAATCCTCTTTCTCTCAGCTTCTTTCAACTTTCTCTCTTCTGCATTATTTTCCCTTATTTGAACCTAGGACACATGGTTAGTTGAATGAAGTATTGTTTTATGTCTATTGCTGACTGACACCTGTGCAAGGTTTCCATGTGCATAGGTCATTGTGAGCATCCATATTTCATCAGATGTTTCAGGTCTGTCTCACAGCCCTATACCTCACTCTTTCATACTCATTTAATTTTACTAATGAGAGAGAAATGGAGATCCAACTGGTAGACTGGGGAGAAATCTCCTTGTGGTCAAGAAGGAAAACTTTCTACCATGGGATGCAAAATATATGGTTTAGTCTGATGGACCATATGTGCCTTATAATGCTGCTGAGAGGGGTGTATGAGGGACACTAGGGAGGGGTAGTACCTCTATTGGAGGAACATGTCTTGATCCTTAGGGAGCTGTTCATCTGCTTTGGTCCCCAACTATACCCACCTCTCACCTGTGGCTCCAAGGAACAGTTTGAATGTCACAGTGGCCACACACCCGTAAACAGCTTTTATTTATGTATTTATATTGACGAGCTTTTATTTATTTATATTGACAAGAACTGCGACAATATCATCGTCAGCAGCGATGGACAACCAATGCTCCTGAGAGCTTTACGGAGCATAATAGAGACTAGCCAAAATTTAATGAGCTCCAGAAACAAAACCATAAAGTTCAAAGTTGAAAGGTTATAGAGAATAGTTCTCTTAACAACAAATGTAGTGCTATGGCCCCAGTTGAGGAAAGCATCCCAATCGAGGACAGCATTTAAGCGTGTGCTTAACTTTATGTGTAAAATTAAGCACATATGTAAGTGCTCTCCTGAACAGGGATGGACATAAGCGTCCGCTTAACTGCTTTCTTGAATCAAGGCCTAAGTTTGCTTCCCTGGCACTTTGTAACCCACCACACCTGAGTGCAGGAGTCCCACACACTCTTGAGCCTTGAAGAGATGTGAGAGCTGTGAAGACTGTACTCAGAATGGGCACTGGCAGTTTTTCACACACTCCTTTAGCAATATGACTTACACCTGCCCAAGGTTCCAAGTCAATGGCCCATTCAAGTCCCTGGTTTTGCTGATGAGACAATCAACAAGGGGGCAGTGCTTTTGGTCACCAGTTAGGAGCTTGGCTGAGAGTCACCAACTCATTTCACATGGGCATCCTAAGAGCCATCAGACAGCATCAACTTGGGTTGCAAGCCAACCAGTGACCTAGAGGAGAAAGTATCAGAGGGGTAGCCGTGTTAGTCAGTATCCACAAAAACAATGAGGAGTCCGGTGGCATCATAAAGACTGACAGATTTATTTGGGCATAAGCTTTCGTGGGTAACCCCCGCCCCACTTCCCATTACCCATCTCTTGATCTACCCTCATTTCCTGAGGTGTAGGGGATTTGAAGTCGTGAGCCACCAATTTAGATTAAACCAAGAACTCTTCCCTCTGTTCTCTGCTTCTTCTGAATTTGGTAGCTTCTTTCATTTTGTCTTTGTATCCTCTGAGAGTCAGGTAATAAATGTGAGCTTACTCCTAAATCAGAGAAATGACAGTTGGTCAGCTGTGTAAGGGCTTCAGTAGTTAAATGATTAAAGTAGAGTTCTCCTGTTTAAAATGTGATTAGCTGGACCCAGTACAAAGAGTGAATAAGGCTTTGTTGGTACAATGTGGATGGATTTTCAGAGCATTGGAGTATAGAAGAAGTGATAAAGGTAGGCCATTATTTACTCTGAGAAAGACAATCTTTTGCCAATAATAGCTGTTGTTCAGAAAACAGACACCACCTGCCTTGAGTCCATGCTAAAGAATTTGTGGGACTCCATCACTCAGACAGACTGGGTTATAAATTGTCAGTAAATCAAATTTTTAACACTGGATCATTAACCAGCGATATTTAAGCATTAGCAGCTACCTGAAGATGGTATGATATCGATAAGCGGTAAGGAGCATTTAAGAACTAGGCAAGCAATGGAAAGTCTATTAAAACACAGAATCAACTCAGTGTTTAGGGAGAGGACCATGGAAGTGCTGTTGGAGAAATTAGCCTTTGCAGGTGAGAATTTTACTGAAAAGGTGGAATTTCCAGTTATGATTTATTTGATCTTGATTCTAACAGTGCATCCCAGCAATACTTTCAAGAATCTAGTCATAAATGGGAGCTTGGATTCATTTCTAGGTTTGTGCCGGGTGATATTATTACCATTCGTGTCAAGTATCAGAGGGGTAGCCATGTTAGTCTAGATCTGCAAGAGTGACGGAGTCTTGTAGCACCTTATAGACTAACAGATATATTGGAGCGAAAGCCCATGAAAGCTTATGCTCCAATATATCTGTCAGTCTATAAGGTGCCACAAGACTCTTTGTCATTATTACCATTATTATTCATATAGGAACTTACTGGTATTATTTGATAAGAGCTGGCTATGGGCCTGATCCAAAATCCATTGAAGTCAAAGGGAAGAGCCAGCCATATTTGCTCAGTGCTATACAAAATACAGTTTAAGTACTTATGTGGACCTTATTAAAGTATTATCTGAACATCACACATACATGGATGGATTACCCATACAAAATCCCTGTCAGGTAGGGAAGTATAATCCCATTTTACAGATGTGGACTGAAACACAGAGAGATTAAATAGCTTGACCGAGGTTATGCAAGATGTCATTGGCAGAGTCAAGACTTGAACCCAGACCTCCTAGTTCCTTGTCCAGTGCCTCGATTATGAAACCATCCCTCCATGCTTTGGTGACTGTGCAACGTGACTGATGCAGACAGAGTAGATAGGACTAGGAAGCCCAGAGAAATGAAGGCTCATAGGATTGGAATGGACTCCATGCATCATTGAGTCCAATCCCAGACTGTTGTAAGCAGCCCCTTCATATACAGGTAATCCCATTCATAAATGTATCAAGCTCCATCTTAAACTAGTCAGGTTGTTTGCCCCCACTATACCTATTGGGAGGCTGTTCCAGAACCTCGCTCCTCTAATAGTTAGATACCTTCTTCTAATTTCCAGTGTGGGAAATTAGGATTTTAGGACTAGGATATGTGTTTTAGTTCATTACTAATGTTATTGTTAACTCACTTAAGAAATGAGTCTTAGGCTGGTTATGAATGAACAAATATTCCATTTAAGGATCTCAAGATGTTTTCAAACGTTATAGTTGGAGAAACTGAGGCACAGAGAGGTTAAGAGACTTTCCTAGTGTCAGATCGAGAGTCTGTGGCAAAGTGAGGACCAGAATCCAGAACTCCTGATGCCCATTTCCATCCTTTTATTACAAACCCTGCTTCTCTAGTTAGTGCAGCCATGGGTGGAGGGTTTCCATCTGAAAATAGATGGAAAATACTAGGGTTAGTGGGTTGGAAAGGAGAAAGGAAACAGGGTATACAATAAAGGCAATAGATACAGTAGTGGGAGAATCTGCCACAATAAAGGACAAGGGGAAACACTGGAAAGACAACAGCTGTAAATGGAATAAAAATGAAACTATAGGCTCATGTAAATGGGTGAAACACCATTTAAGTCAATGGAGCTGTGTTCATTTACGCAAGCAGAAAACTGAGTCCATCATTTATGCAACAGAGAACTATATTTATCCTAGTGATTCAACTCATCTATATGTCCCTGTGCCACAAGGGGCACTTCAGCTAAGTGAAGGCATTCTAATTTTTAAGTGAAATAAGCATACGTGAAAAGTACTGAGCTATAGATGTAGCTCCCGGGGACAGGACACGAAAAGAGCTGAACTGACAGCCTTGGAGTCTGAAATCCTATATATAGTCAGAGAACGAGGACTAATACATTAACCTTCCCCGCAATTCCCTTGCAAATTTGTCTCAAGCATGCCTATACGTTCTTCATGGCTGTTGAGTTCTTGGCCTTTCTTGTACCACAGATATTTGTGTTGAATTCAATGGCTTTTATTTTTATGGTTCCTGTAGTCACCTTTATAGGAGTACAGACCTCCAACTCATTTCACACTGTCCACAAGTAATATATATATATTTTCAAAATGGCTTTTAATCCTGCCGGGAGCTGTAATTCCTGCACACAAACCGGCTCTGCATTATCATGTCCACTCTATCTCTCTAAACTGCAATACATTTTTGTTTTACCAAGGCCAGATACTGAGGCAAGCCACTATTCCCAAGCCTGTGAGTACTATTACTTATCTTTCCATTTGAAAGGCACAATGACTTTATCTCAAGTGCACTGGCTGAGAAAGGTAAGGTATTGTAAAGCCCAGTAGCCTCCAATCTACAGATACGATGGGACAGGTTTTTCATTCAATTCCATGGGGAACGAGAATAAGGTTTTACTTTATTTATTTATTTCCTTCAGTTGTAATCAGTTTGCTTGTTTTCTGTGGTTTGACCTTTGTTTTTTGTTCCCTTGGCATGTTAAGTTCCATCAGCTGTAGAAAATCTTCCAACCCCATCTCTCTTTCTTTTGTACTGTAATTCTTTCACTCCCATGCTGCAGTGAACGTGTGGGGTGAAAATACACACCATAATAGGCACCAAACATTATAGCGCCAATAATTCCATTAGTTAAACCCAGTGAGACTGATTGCTCCCCGCTGTTGTTATATGTTGGCATTCTGTGTGTCTTGGCATGGAGTTCACAGTCATCATTAATAGTCTATCTTACACTTCATGGGACAGCAGTCACCATTTTAAGAACAAAACGATGTCCGTACTTGGTTAGACTAATGGTCTATCTAGCCCATTATCCTGTCTTCTGAAAATGGCCAGTGCCCAATGCTTCAGATAGATTGAACGCAACAGGCCAATTATTGAATTATCTATCCTGTCATCCAGTCCCAGTTCCTGGCAGTCAGAGGCTTAGGGACACCCACAGCATGAGGTTTTGTCCCTGACCATTTTGGCTAATAGCCGTTGATGGAGCTGTCCTCCATGGATTTATCTAATTCTTTTTTTTAAAACCCCAGTTCAAAAAGTCTGTGTTCTCTGAAAAAGAACAGTTTAATAAAGGGAGAAGTTTTCAGCTGGCATAGTTATTTTTTGGAAAGTCTATCAGTGTTCCAAACTTATTATGTACCAATGAAACATGCACTCAAAGAAATGACCCAATACGGGGAGCATAACTCAGTTTAGTTTTTTGCAGATGAATAATACTCAAACTAGCCCATGTTCAAGCAGATATGGAAGGTTCAACCAGAACACACAATAATCCTATGGGACAAAGGGCTGTTTGCCCAAATGCCACAAAAGCAATACCACAAGCAAGGAAGCCCTAGGTCCTCCATGCACTGATCAGCCACAAACCTAATGCTTCTTTGGGTGATTGACAGGCTGGTGTGGGGGTGGGGAATGTGACTCCTGCATTCCCTTAAGGGACATGAATCCCACATAGACACTGGGGATTAATGCTGTCTAGATATGATGGACAGACAGACCAATAATTGGGTAACAGCATTTGGCATGCTGCCTTTTGCATACTCTGAAGTTCCTGGCCCACTATCCTTCCCTAAGGCCTAATAGTATCCCCGATCTCCTGTTCCTAATGGGCACAATTGTACCTTATGTTTTGGAAGTTCAAGTTCGACGTTTTGGAAGTTCATGCTGGAAAAGCACACAGGTCTCTGGAGCATAGCCGAATTGTGCAAGCCTCTGGAATCTGCACCATCAGGGTGGAAATCTCACTAGAACATGGCTCCTGGTGAGATTTACAGTATGTTCTTCTTGGGAATTGATCAGGAAAACAAGCTCAATGGTGCTAGCACAGCTTGGTCCTTACCATGCCGGACTGCAGAGATGAAATTTTAATAGTGAGGCTGATTAGCCCTTTGAACAAACTACGAAGGGAAGTGGGGGAGTCACTATCTCTCATTTTCTTCAAATCAGGACTGGATACCTTTCTAGAAGAGTCAATACAGTGGTAACTGTGAAGCTCTCTAGCTTGTGTTATACTGGGTGTCAGAGTAGATGGTCTTATGGTATCTTTGGGCCATAACATCTATGAATTCATGAGTGAACATTTTACAGAGAACTACAAAAGAAATGGGATTTAGATTTTGAACCAGGAGATTTTGGTGGAGTTTGGAGTCAAGGGTTTAGGCGTGGTCCCATCCTTAGCAAAAACCAATACATATTTGGGGGAAAATAATAATGGAAGTTTTGGTTTGAACTTTGGGTGGAAGTGTATATCAGTTCTTATTGGCTCACTCACACACCATCCCATCAACTTTAATGGGAGATACATTGGCAAGGTTTTGCTATGGGAAAAATAGTCCCCGAGGCCTCTGACTTAGCAACGTTTAGCATTGCAAGACCGATCAGTTCATCCATTTCCCCTTCGTTTGTTTAAGAGGGTTTCATTGGATTTCTTGCATATCATGTCGCTTGAGTGTACAAAATATTGGCAATGCTTTATAATAAGTATCAAATCATTATTACATGCTTTGGTGTTCATTGTAGTACAATTAATCATCATAAATTTGCTTTGGTATATTCATGTGGATGTAATAGCTAATTCCAAAGACAGTTTTATTCACAAAACCGTTTCAATTTATTATTGCACCTCTCACTTTTAAGGGCACAAAAAATATAGTGTGCGAGAGTTATACTGAGTCAGGATTACTATATATACAGGCCAAGGTGTAACTAACTAACCACAGTGTGGGGGTCTGTGCCTCACACTAGAAGTGCAAAAGGTAACTAGGTAACCTAACTCACCTAGTAACTAGCTCAGCTGCCTAAAAAGGTTCAGGGCAGAGGTGTCCAGCAGTAAAAAGCAGATTGATGGTCTGGTGGTTAAGGTGCGAGGCTGGAAATCAGGAGACCTGAGTTCAGTTTCCTCCATCTCGGGTGAGTCACTGAGTCTCGTTGTGCCTCGGTTCCCTGTCTGCACAATGGGGATAATGGCACTTCCCTGCCTTACAGGGGTGTTGTGAGGATCACAACACCCCTGTAATGGGGACCGAATGAGTGCCATGCATGGCATTACCAGTTGGCAAATAGTTGGAAAAAAACCCAAGAGCTACATGCCTGATCCCACACTGGCTTTACTTTACTGTAATGCCGGTGGAAATATTCCTGATAAACACGAGAGAGAGGCCAAAATCATATGACTTGTCCTCTCGCAAAAACAAAACTCAGGAGATGGAGGAAGGGAAACACTGTAATAATTCCCTAAGATGAGGCTTTCTTGTTTTACCCCTTTCTGTGGAATAATCATCTGATGGAGCGACTAGAACCTATGGATCCTCTCCATCATCCATGAGGCACAAACACATTATTATTTCTAAAGTTCATTGGTGAAAACTGAGGCAGAGTGATGTTTCTGGCTCCAGTCCTTTGCTAAGTCATAGGAGCATTGGAATTATCATAATGGGTTAGACCTGTGGTCTGTCACTGTCAAATTTTCAGCAGTAACCAGTTGCTTCAGAGCATGGAGCAAAAAACCCGTCAGTAGGCAGATTTGAGACCAGCGCCTCCATAAATGCCTCGCAAGGTAGTAATATATCTGTGCACCGTTAGGTAGGCATCACACTGTTTAGAGGTACCTGATTTCATGTGAGTAAATGAGAAGGGATTGGGGAAACAATAAGAGCCTAGAAATATTAGAAGGGTGTAAATAAGAAGCCGGGATGGCAACATTCTACCTGTCCTTTCACTTGTATTAAAGTCAAGTGAGTAATTACTGATAGGGGAGGAAGATATTGGTAACATGGTCAGAAAGGTGGACAAGCAGTTTTTGTGCCTGCATTGGCACATTTTCATGACAATGTTGTAAAACCGATTTACTACAAGAAAAGGGCATATAACTAGGAATGATTGATTGAAATGATGAAAGGGAAAGTATAGGCTGAATATCAGGAACAACATTATGATCATAAAATCTATTAGTCTGTGTAATTGTCTCCCAGATAAAGGGTAGAGAGGGTAGGGAATAACCTTCCATCACTTGGTATATTTAAAACGAGGCTGGATGTTACATTAACAAATGTACAATAGGAAAGAATCCCACTCTGGCAAGCAATGAGCGGGTTGACACAACAGTAGACCTGGTAGAAAACTGGAATTCACATCCTGTGGGAAATTCTGATGTTTCACTATTTGTTTTCATCTTGAACTGGGGCAAAACTTTCTTTTTTTTAAATGGATTAGAAATTTCACCTAAATGTCATTGAAGAAAGGGTAAAACATTTCATTTGGACATTTTCCGACTAGACAAAACATTTTGACAGTCCTGAATCAAAATGGTTTGTTTCCATTTGTTGATCCAAATTTAAGCAGATCTTTTTTGCTTGCTGTGACCCTAATCTGTAACCTGCTATTTTGCCTCATGGCCCATTTCTCTTCTATAGGCAAAGGTGCCCAGGAAGACTACAACTCCCATGACTCACCTCAGCCATACGATTCCCATGATGGACTGGGGCACTTCAACCAGCGTGGATGCTGCTCAAAGTTCAGAGAACCCTGAATCCTTTTGAAATAAATCCCCAAATCATGCTGGTAATCTATAACAGACCTGGGAATTGAACCTAGGTATTCTGGTCATAGTCTGGGCCTTTATCCATCAGACCCTTAAGTTTAGAATTTCCAGGCTCTAACGGAGTTCAGAATTTTAGAACAGTGTGATAAAAGACCAGCTAAGCTTTGGGTTAGCACCCTCACTTCTGAACATTCAAACTTGGTGTCAGGATTAGTTCCCACCAGCATGAAGTTGTCATCCACCAGAGTATGTTAATCTCTACCTGTTATCTTAACCAAGTACTCACAAGAATGCACTCTAACAATTTTTATTTTCTCAGAAAGGAGGGATTTGTTAAGATTCATGCAGCTTCCACTGAGTTATTGATTACCATAAGAAAAGTCATTAGCATTATCGAATCCCCTTTGTTATGACAGTAATCAGCAGCTCCTTCCTGGATCACTTGGAGTGTTTTTGAAAGGTTTATGGCTTACTCCTGATGTAGATAAATGGTTTTAGAATCCATGGTTTTTCCTTTCATGAATAAAAAGGTGATTGAACAAAGACTGCATTCATCATTCTGTTTATCGCCCCAAAACAACAAGTGCAATTTGTAATCCAATAATACTTTTTTTTTGTTGTGTTATACACATGTTCTTAAAGAATGGATCAAATTAATTCCAGGCCAGAAAATAACAACAGCAGCAACAACAACAACAACACATTAATACATCCAACTCCCTCAGGAAGCTGAAAAATATCTAACCATCATGGTGGAACAGCACTTGAGGGAAGGCTGAAAGGAGAAGCTGTTGGCTGTGCTTGTGGGACCGAACAGTGATAGCTGGGCCGTTCAGTTGAGTAAAGTGATGTGCCTGAGGCAGGAGATGCTTTGTGCTCGGCTTCAGCACCTAGATTCCCATTTTCCAATTCCAAGGTTACCCAGGTAATTAGGGCCCCATAGTATCCCATGGCCCCACACTCCAGGAGACCTGAGGTCTCCAGAATTTCTTCCTGCAAACCAAGAACTTCGAAGCCACTTTCCTGTTTACCCAGAAGGTGATGTTCCTGCCTTGCTAATATCTACGGCTTCTAGGCAGCTATCACAAGGGATTAAAGAGCTTCATCCTCTCCCACATTTAGTGGTGTAGATTCAGAGTTGCTCCACTGGCAGCAGTTCAGTTACTCCTGATTTACTCTATGGGAAAAAAAATGGTTACTCAATGTTTACACCATTGTTACCAAGAGCAGAATCAAGCTTCAGACAGCTCTGGTAGTCTGGGTAGCTTACAAAACAATTGGCGTGGTTCATTTTGTACATAGATTTGGAAATGGTTTGGGGCCAAATGTTCAGTACTGATAGGAGTCAGCTGGATATAGTAATAATAATAATTAATAATTAATTTGCTTTTCTCTATCCAGTGCCTTCTATGTGAGGATCTCAGAGCAGCTCTAGATAATTAAGCCTCACAATCCTTTTTTAAAAGATAGTTAAGTATCATTATCCGCATTTTACACATGGGGAAAATGAGGTAGGTGGAAGTTGTGTTTAATAGCCGCAAAGGCAAAACCAGGGGTAGAATGCAAAAGGCCTTACTTCTTAGTGTCTTCTCAAAGCATTAGGTCATGCACTCCATAGCATTATATCATTGACACTTTGGTAATGATCAGCTACCTTAAATCTTCAGTAGCTTACTAGAGTTTGTTAGCTGATGCTCCAGGTAGTGGACCAGGGACCGCCAGAGCTAAAATCATGAGCTGTTATAACTTGAGCTAAAGAGCCTACCTGTGGATCGGGCACAGAGGGGAACCTTGAACACACACTCACCAGTGGGTTACTCTATACCTTTAAATATAGATTTAATAAAATAACATGCGCCAAAGTCATTACACTAATGTCCAAGACTTGCAGCCTCTAATGATCACCAGAAAAGCTAACAACTGTAAATTGTCTTTTTTTATTAGGTTCAGGTGAGATTACATCATTAAAGTGCTACCACTAACTGAGTTTGGGCCAAAAATAATAGCATTCCTAATCCAAAGATTTTTACAACACTTTGCAAATAGAAATGCTTTCATTCCATTGCAGCATTGTGAATCCAAACAAAACAGCAGAGATCCAGTGGATGAGAACCTGATCTGTCTAGTTTGACTGACTGAGCTAAGTGAGGTGCAAAAAAAGTTACAAGTACACAAGATATTTAAAATGAGATTTCATCTTGACAGTCTCCTTTTAAGAAAGGAAAAGTAGAAAAGTAAGAGTAAGTGGAATCCTGTTTCAAAATACATTTTTCTGGAGGAGAGACTTAGACATTAACAGATTGATGTTCCGCTTGTGTGCACTAGCATAACTCCCATTGAAATCAATGGAACAACACTGATGGACACCAGCTGAAGATGAGTCCAATGAAGGATTTTCAGTGGTGTAAAACGGGAGCAAGTGAGAGAAAAATCAGGCTCTTAGTCCTATATTACAAAATACAAGAAGAAGACCAATCAGGCAGATGAAACTGTCCTATACAGCCATATACATGATGAAACCCAAGTACCATTTTCAGTAGAATACCCTGTTTCATTTATAAGTAGATACACAACTACAATCTCAGTTACAGGAGATAGGAGGAGATATTCTAGGGATCGATCCTCAGCTGGTGTAAATCAACATAGCTACACTGATTTACACTAGCTCAGGATCAGGACCCAGGAAACAGGCAGTGAGTTGGTTTCTTTTGAGCAGCTGTTGGTGTTGGTGTTCAATGCTACTGTAACATACAACAGCATGTTGCATGTGTAGGTTAGCGTAGCACTGAACTTTGGGGAAGTCTGAATCTGGATTCAGAACCAAATTCCATGTGTATCCCCTCCCACTCTCTAACGCACTGAAAAACCCCCTCAGATCTGAACATTATTTGGGGGGTGGGCTCATATCTTATGTCCCCTTCAGAAGTCCTGGATTGAATTCCTGTGTTTCTCTCTGGCCAGCTCTCTTCGCCTTTTGCTCCTTTCAGTCGTATATATATATATATACATATATATATATATATATATATATATATATATATAATCATTGTTAATCCATTATGCACTGCAAATAACCTACAGTAAAACCTCAAAGATATGAAGACTAGAGTTATGGCCTGACTGGTCAACCAGACACCACGTGAAACCAGAAGTAACCAATCAGGAAGCAGCAGAGACCCCTCCCACCCAAAAAAAGGCAAATACTGTACTATGCCTGTATTGCATCTTAAAAGGAGGCACATCTGGGCTGCCTGTCCCCGCTCCACCCCTACCCATGGGGCAGCCACTTATAGCTAAGAGGTGAAAATGCTGCGGCTCCCAGCCCAAGGCAGTCGGAGCCAGCAGAGCAAGAGCAGCGCTGGAGTCTGCACCATTTTCACCCCTTCCTCACTCCCTCCCCTGTTTTCACCCACCCACCCCCAGTCCAACCCAGGGAAAGAAGCTGCCTGCAAGGAAGCTGCCAGAGCAGAGGAGGGAGCTCAGCTGCTGCTGAGGCCTGGCCTGGAGTGTCAGCTGCTGGAGCTGGAACCTGAACTGTGCTTTGTTCTGAGTTCTGAACACTCCAGACAACCTCCACTCCCAGTGTCCATACCTCTGAGGTTCTATTGTATTATAACATGTTACACATAGCGGTAACATTTATATTTAAATCTCAATAGATGCTAGAGTTGGATCAACCTCCTATGCAACATTTATAAACTGAATGCACAAGCATTATACACATACTATCTTCCATGATTAGGGGGCTGGAGCACATGACTTATGAGGAGAGGCTTAGGGAACTGGGATTGTTTAGCCTGCAGAAGAGAAGAATGAGGGGGGATTTGATAGCTGCTTTCAACTACCTCAAAGGGGGTTCCAAAGAGGATGGATCTAGACTGTTCTCAGTGGTAGAAGATGACAGAACAAGGAGTAATGGTCTCAAGTTGCAGAGGGGGAGGTTTAGGTTGGATATTAGGAAAAACTTTTTCACTAGTAGGGTGGTGAAGCACTGGAATGGGTTACCTAGGGAGGTGGTGGAATCTCCTTCCTTAGAGGTTTTTAAGGTCAGGCTTGACAAAGCCCTGGTCGGGATGATCTAGTTGGGGTTGGTCCTGCTTTGAGCCGGGGGTTGGACTAGATGACCTCCTGAGGTCCCTTCCAACCCTGAGATTCTATGATTCTATGATTCTAAGCACTTGTTCATACCTCTTTTATTCATTTGCTAGAAATAATATATGTGAACGCAGGAAATGCACTCCGGACAAAATTTGAATTACTTTTCCTCTGCGTTTTTTCCTAAATCAGTGAAAATGATTTTTTTCCCCCTCACATCTTTGAAGGTTTGTAACATGAAATAAACCATTTCTTGGCATGACTGAATTAAAACCAGACACAATTCAGCAAAGCACTTCAGCACATGCTTATCCTCAACATGCTTAAATCCAATCCTTATTCACGAAATCATTTTAACGCATGCTTACTTTAAGCACATACTTACAGTCCATTGAAGTCAATGCAAGTAAAGCCCCTTTTTATAGTTAAGCACGTGCTTAAGTAGTTTGTTCGATTAAAGCCAGAAATAGGATCTTAGACTTTGTTAACTCTTGGAAGTCAAAGATAGAAAAATCGTATTTGGTCAACACGTGCAGTGCAACGATTGTTAGTAAAGAATGATTACCTAGAGTTTATTCTGATAAGTCCTCTCTACCACAAAATTTTGAATGTCAAATATTCACAGATGGTTACATTACCCGTGATCGTCTCTGTTAACCTCAGTTGTGAAGGAAGGATATTTCAGCAGGTTTAAAACACCCTCCTAGTTCACATAACACACACACACACACAATTCATTTCTTGGTTTGATCAGACTGAAATTAAAAAAGGCTCTAACCTTTTCATCTTTGCCAGATCATTTAATTTCTGTTAGGTAAATTACTCTAAGTGCACAGAGCTCTGAATTCTCCTGCTACATTGTCCTTATTCCCCCCCCCCTTTTTTTTTTTTGGATTGTCACTATATTTTCCGTTTCCCAGTCCTCTGGAATCGCTCCGGTCTTCCATGACTTTTTGAAGATAATTGCTATTGGCTCAGATATCTCCTCAGGCAGCGCTTTGAGTATTCTAGGATGCATTTCATCACACCCTGGTGACTTGAAGACATCTAACTTGTCTAAGAAATTTTTAACTTGTTCTTTCCCTATTTTAGCTTCTGATCCTACCTTATTTTCACTGGCATTCAGTATGCTAGATGTCCAATCACTACTAACCTTTTGTAGAAAACTGAAACAAAAAAAAAGTTGTTTAGCGCTTCTGCCATATCCACATTTTCTGTTACCGTTTTTACACCCTCACTGAGTAACGGCCTTATTGTGTCCTTGGTCTTCCTCATGCTTCTAACGTATTTGTAGAATGTTTTCTTGCTATTCTTTCTGTCTCTAGCTAATTTAATCTCATCTTGTGCCTTGGCTTTTCTAATTTTGTCTCTACATACTTGTGTTATTTGTTTATATACATGCTTTCTAATTTGACTTAGTTTCCACTTTTAGCAGGACTCTTTTTTGAGTTTCAGATAATCAAATAGTGCAAAAAATAAAAGAAAGCCTTTTCCAATAAGAGTGATTAATATTTCATGACTTGTTGTGAAACTGCTTTCTTTTCTCTTTCCATGACACCAGAGACGCTGTTACCTATTTACTTCTACCTCTCCCTGTGTCCCGTCTCCCCTGAACCATGCAACCCAAATAACAACAACAACTTTGAGCTGCTTCACAATCGGGATGCTGGGCTCACTATCTTTCCACTTTATTAAGCTAAGCATTAGCTTTTTGAAGCGAGAGCAATTATAAATGACATATCATCTTATGCCAGGTAGCAGAGGGCTGCTTTCTGAAGCCACGATCAACTGAGGTGAACAAGCAAAGGGAAAAAATTGTTTGGAGGGTTGCAGTGTGCCAAGCGATATGCCATGGCCTTTGGCAATGAGAGTAGCATTGTATTTATAATCGGTACAGCGTGCTGAGAGGGCAGATTAAGCCACAGGAAACCCAGCTGTGGCAGTGACATAAGGGGACATATTTTATTCCATATTCTTTTACAAATGTTAGCAGGTGTTGTAGCCGCTACTCCAAGCACATATTGTGGGTCTTCTAATAACGGGGCAGGCTAATGAATGAGGAATCAATATTTCTCAGCTCGCGTGGTGTGGATTATTATACTTCATCAAGCCATTTAGTTAGTGTAAATCCAAATGACTGTCTAAGCTTATGAAAACAGTTCCACCAGAGGTTGACAGACCCCATGGTAAATTAGGGCTCTCTGTTAAAGTTGGGTTGGAGTAATAAAGTGAGGGCCAGTGCAAGGTTAAACCCAATAAAGCAAATGTCAAAATGATGTCAGCCTGAAAATATGGAAGTGACGCATCTTTAGGACTCAAGGTATAAATATCTGCCAACATGATGCACTGTTGGGTTAGTGTCTAGATCATGCTGTGTTTGAAAAAATGAACGTAGATTCGCAGAGTAGGCCTAAATGCTGCAGCCTTTACTCACATCAAAAGGGGACTGTGTTTCCGGCCCACAGTCCTTAGAGTGGAGAGTCATGCTAAACATAAGCCCCTATATAAAACTTTACATGTTTTATATAAAGCACACTGCAAACACTAACCATTTAAGCCTCATAGCAGCCTGTGAGCCAGATGATATTATTTATGGCTGTTTAAAAATTAGGAAAAGTGAGGGGCTGAATTGCTACAGAACCTAAGGGAGTTAATTGTCCAATTCCCATTGTATATCAACAATCAGGAAATTGTATGTCAATGGTCTCTGGGTGCCTAACTCCCTTAAAATTAATTGACAATCCCAGACTGAGTACTTTGCCCCAAGTAAAGGCCTGATCTAAATCCACTGGAGTTAATTAAGCTACCTCCGTGGACTTTGGATCAGGCCCTCAGTTGGCAGATCTCAGATTAGAATTCAGGAATCCCTGGAAGCCAGCCCCATACTCCATCCACTAAGCTTCACTGCTTCTCTAATGAGCTCTAGCAATGTCCATATGGAAAGTGAATGGTTTGAGGAAGAAATATACAAAACAAAGGCGTTTGGAGTAGAGCTTGTCAAAATATTTTGCATTAAAAATGTTCCCCGTTGGAAAATGTAGTTTTGCAGTCATTGAAATGTTCTGTGGGAAAATGTGAGTTCTGATTAAATGTTTCAATGTTCTGAGCAGAAGAATCAAAATGAAAAATGTCATTTTGAACAGACTGTTTTGGTTTCAAAATGTTTTACACAAAAAGAATACTGTGGTGACTTGTCAAATTGTTTCATTTAAGTGGAAAATGGTGAATTTCTCTGGTTCCAATTTGAAAATGTAAAGGCTGCCATTTGCTGAAAGTTTTCAGTATTTCAGCATTTTATTCTTATTCAAAATGGAGAGTAATTCTGAAATGTTAATTTTTTCCAGTAAAGAAAAATTCCTTTATTTGAATTGTTTTCTAGGACGAGATGAGTGTGTAAACCAGGCAATAGCCCAAAATACCTAAAGAAAAGTTGAGACCTTCAGACATATATCAAGACATAAACCCATTAGATGTTATGTTGCCCTAAGTGCTTGTCTACACTACCATAGCTAACACTGCATCAAATTCCGTGGTGTTAGCAGCATTGCAAGTCTTAGGGTACATCCACACTACCCACCCGATTCGGCGGGTAGAGATCGATGTTCTGGGATCGATTTATCGCGTCTCATGTAGACACGATAAATCGATCCCAGAAGTGCTCCCTGTCAACTCCGGAACTCCAGCTCGGCGCGAGGAGTAAGAGGATTCGATGGGGGAGCCTGCCTGTGCCGCGTGGACCCAAGGTAAGTACTTTGTAATTCGATCTAAGTTACTTCGACTTCAGCTACGGTATTCACGTAGCTGAAGTTGCGTATCTTAGATCGACCCCCCCCCCGCCCTTAGTGTGGACCAGGCCTTAGAGTACATGGGTGGCCAGAGATATAAGTACTTAGACATGCTAAGGTTAGATGACATGGAAGGTTAGATGACAAGGTGCTTGAACTGCTAATGGCCCATATACAGTAGGAATTCCCACTTTGCTAACACTGATGGAGCTGTCTCATGCTATTCAGGACTCTGTGGATCGAAACCAACACCTTATACTCCACTCAGAAACCACCAGGCTGTCTGTGCAGATCCTGATGCACTGGTTGTCTAGGCACTTGCCATATAGAGTCGGTCATTCACTCTGCTGGTCCAGAAATATAAAGACGTTTATGCAGTGTACTGGAGAAGACCAAGGCGGATGCCTTCACTGAGAAAGACTTTGCTAATTATGTGGTTGGCAGATTTCACAAGGATGAGTGCTGAAATTTTCCAGAGAACATAGATTTCGTTATTCAAATCCTTAAATGTTACAGATTTTTTAAAATCATACAATTAAGTACATTTCCTGTTGATGAAATATGCTAAAATTAACACCACTAGAGGCAGAGGTCTTGTATTTATGTAGAGAAGAGGTGAGGCTACAGGAGTGCAAGACGTTCCAAGCCTGACATGGGGCCATATAGACTCAAAGACTCATAGACTTTAAGGCCCAAAGGGGTCATCATATTCATATAGTCTGACCTCCTGCACATTGCAGGTGACAAGAACATCGCCCACCCACTCCTGCAATAGACCCATCACCTCTGGCTGAGTTACTGAAGTCCGCAAATCATGATATAAAGACTTCAAGTTACAGAGATTCCGCTGTTTACTCTAACTGAAACATTCAAGTGACCCAGGCCCCATGCTACAGAGGAAGGCAAACAAACAAACAAACAAACAAACTAAAAAAACAGGGTCTCTGCCATCTGACCTGGAGAAAAATTCTTTCTCAACCTCAAATATGGTGATCATTTAGACCCTGAGCATTTCTGCAGGGCCCAACAACCTGGGAAATAATTCTCAGTTGTAACTCAGAGCCCTCTCCATTTAGTGACCCAATACCAGCTGTAGGGGATATTTGCTACGAGCAGTCACAGATTGACTATATGCCACTATAAGGTGTCTCATAATGTCATCCCCTTGGTAATTTTATCAAGCTCAGTCTTGACGCCAGTTAGTTTTTTAGCCCCCACTACTCCCCTTCAAAGGCTGTTCCAGAACTTCACTTCTCCGATAAATAATTGCTCCCTCTCCTTAGTATTTATCCCTCTGATACATTTATAGAGAACAACCATATCTCCCCTTAGCCTTCCTTTGGTTAGGCTAAATAAGCCAAGCTCTTTACGTCTCTTCTCATAAGATAGGTTCTCTGTTCCTTTGATCAGGTCCTTCTGTGTGCTGAATTCCGAGTATGCCCATTCATACATTGGCCTGTTTGCTGAGACTTCCAATGAAGATCTCAATCAACGCCAATTGTGTGATTGCTTTTATCACGTGGACACTCATAGCCAGATCCTCTGCTGGTGTAGATCAGCATAGCTCCTTTAACTTCCGTTACCAACCCTTAATACTAGAAACAGGACTGAGACCACTACATTCATTTCATACAGGGCACTAAAAGGCCATCAGAGTATGACAACAATTGTTGATCAATTCTGGTGTAGGATAGTTCAGGCCAGTACCCTACAGCATGAATCATAGAATCTCAGAGTTGGAAGGGACCTTAGGAGGTCATCTAGTCCAACCCCCTGCTCAAAGCAGGACCAATCCCCAATTTTTGCCTGAGATCCCTAAATGGCCCCCTCAAGGATTGAACTCACAACCCTGGGTTTAGCAGGCCAATGTGCAAACCACTGAGCTATCCCTCCCCCCCCTTATGACAGTCTCTGTAACCCATTACCAACTGCTTTGATCCACTAGAAGGAATGCAGGCAGAAAAAAACTGTAATGCAGAATATGGACTAGTTTCCAAAGAAGTTATTTTAAAAATATGTTCATAGACAAAAAAAACCCCAACAACATTTCTTTATATGCCATCCTAGCTGAAACTGACCACATTTGGATAAAGGCAAATGGGTAACCAATTAGCTGGAATTCTTTACAGTCAGTTTTTGCAATATTTCTTGATATGCCTTTCTTAATCCTCCCTTTAAAATGTATTTTCTCATTTCAGCAAGAAATAAATAGCACAAATAGCAGGGTGTTTTTATTCTTCGGGTTTTTTTCTTCCTTGAAAAATCATGCTGAAGGAATTGTTTTACAGTTGAAAATTAATGTAACCCATTATGTCCAGGAAATTTCTTCAATATATTACTTGCCAAGCCCTTGGTCCTGCTGAAGAAAATAATTTTAATTTATCTCATTTTTCACAGCTGAGCCAATGATTGTTTAACCTAAAATGCCATTGTGACTAAGTAGTGAAATACCATGGTTTGTGGCCATTTCACTGGAGCTCAGATATTAAGTATAGCAGTGCTGTGCTGAGAACCACAGAAATTGTCATCTTGAAAGGAACGTTCCCTTATACAAAAGTCCCATAGAATGTAATAGACAATGAAAACATTTCAATAGGCTTCTTGAACCATCCATAGAATTTAGTAGGAAATTATGGCTTGGCTACAGAATTCTATAAGGTGGTTATAAAAAAACTAAAACAAGTTAGAAGAATTATTCTTTCCAATTAAATTATATACATTTCCAGAGTTAAGTTCTAAAGAGCCATATTATTAGCCTTTACATGCACAAAACTTTTTTTCTCTTTTCGAGCACAAAAAAAAATATTGGGTGTCCCACTTGTAATACACAGCCACATCAATAATCAATAATCATAATACACATTATTCTGTACTGAGTAGTTTACCACTCTGAACTTCCTTGGGTGTCACACAGTCCTGATGTTTGTACGCTATGTTGAATATTGCCAAATACCTAAAAGGACAAAGGAGCACATTCATCTCTTAATTAAGGCTTTCAACTGGAGAAAGGTTAGCTCATCAAAGAACTAGGAAATATGCTAAGCGGAGTACAGTGTGGGGTTGTGATATAAGTCCTGCACCTCTGGCTATAAGAAAAGTCACATCCCTTTCAATTACAATGTTTGTATTGCTGAATGAGGTGTGCTGGCAACAGACGCTCTGAAACAACAGGTACATAGGAAGTACAGTAGCAGCCTGATCTGTTCCACAGTTGCTCAACAAGTTGAATGGTTAAACTTAATGATCAGGGATAGTTTCCAGGCATTACTTTCTGTAACTGACAAGCTGAAAGACTTTTTCTTCAGGCACCGTTCTTATAGAGAACAAACGTGTAGCTGTTTATCACAAGATTGCTGAAAGATGTTCCTTTTACCTTCTGCGGCATATTGTTTGTATTACTTATTTAGAACAAAATTTAAAGCTCTGTGTTGTGAAGATGTGTTGAGCTGTCTTTGACCTGCACCTATCAGACAACTTGGGCACATTGTTCTAATATTTGTGGCTTTGGCAGAACTTCCTCTGGTGTTTTAAAGCTGTTCTGCTTTCTATCCAAGATAAAATATAGATCTGTTATTATACTTACCTGAATTTTGCACTTATCTCTGGTTCAGCTTCAATCTGGAAAACATATCTGCTACTAAACTACCAAAATCAGGCTTGACAAATTTCCCCTATGTGGGGAATTTTCTGATGAAGCAATTGTTTATTTGAAAATGCCAATTTATGAAGAATGGAACTCTTCACAAGAAAGAGTTGGTTTCAACAATTTTTTCCCTCAACAAATTTTTTGGGGGAAAAAAAGTAGAAATAGTTCAAAAGTATTATTTTGACAATTTCCAAATGAACAATTCCTGTTTTCCAGTTCAAATGACTTTTCACTGAAAAATGTAAGCAAATTCTGGTTTAAAAAAGAAAAAAGATTGAACCGTGAAACAAAATGTTCTGATGGACCGGAATGAAAATTTTCTCTGGATTCTTGGTTTGTAAAAATCTTTGAGATTTTGACGCTTTTGTCCCTATTTGGGAAAGGAAACATTCCCGATATCTGAAGAGCTTCTCATGGAATGGAAATCCATTTCCCATCAGGCTTTTATCACCAGTGTCCTGCGGAGTGGAGCCCAAGCTCCGCTCATTCTTCACCCTTAGTTGCCCATCCTCATCCACCTGCATGGTAGAGGATCTAATGTCTATCTCTCCACAACACTGCTATCCATGATGTGGGCAGTTGATTTGATGGTGTTAGCATGGACACCCAGAAAACGCAACAGCCTGACCCTTAGTGACTAGTACAATTTCACTTGGATGGTGACCAGCACAAAATTTGCCTTAACAGGAAAGAGGTGAGAGTTTAAAGTAGGGATGTAATCACCACCCTGGATTTCCAAAGGGAGGGTTGATTGTAGGGATCCAATCAACAAAATCTGCCTGCTTCTTGGAAAACTTAGGGGTGAATCCCTGGTTTAAACTCTTGCCTTTTGTATTTGATGTTTGTGCTTTTTAAGGTGAATTTGGTGCTTGTAAAAGATGTTCAGCTGACTGCTCTAGAGACAGGATCCTCTGTTTATCCACAGAGCAACTACAACATGAACAGTGACAGCCCACGCGTCCCTTCCGCACTGCCCTGCCAACGGACCTCACATCTCACCTGGATGAACTCTCTCTAGGGGAGAGAGGGAAGGTCATGCCCTTATTTTTTAAAGTTAACCGGCATTAACTGTTTTGTTTTTTTTGAAGAGTCTGGTCAAAATAACCCGTTTGAAGAGACAAGAAGGTCATTTTCTCTTTGTACCATTCCAAATAAATACTAAGGACAAATTTGAGTGAATGCAACTTAAGCAGAGGAAGAAGAGAGAGAAAAGAGAGAGAGAGAGACAGTATAAGAGATAGGAGATGCATGTGCCTAATAATTTGATGCAGTTTCAACACTGATGGGAATTTTAACATCCCATTTCTAAACCTCTTGGAAAAGGTGGGCTTTACATTCAGACTAGAAACTATGGCGGAACTTGATCTTTTACTATAATAACTCTTAACGGATGCCATGCTACAGTAAGAAGAGCAAGATAATGCAAACCAATCTAAGTCTGAGGGAAATCTTTGATTATACAATGCATTAGTCAGATCCACACTTAGATTACAGTGATCAGTTCTGGTCATCACATTACAACATAAAATATTGAAGCACTTGACAAGGTAAAGAGAGAGGAGATGAATTTGATCTTAGGCTGTGATTATATTGTATTAATGACTTCCTATCATATTACTGGCTTCTCCATCTTGTTAGAGAAAACACAATTTGCTAATACAGTGAGAAAGCAGCTGATAGAAGCAGAATGTATTATATTTTATTTTATTTAAAGAAAATTTTTTAGAAGCAGCATTGATCATTATTTAAAATAAATAAATAAATACAATTAGGATATATAATTCAACTGGGATGGTGTAATTCTCTGATAAATAACCTAAAAAGCAGAAAAATTATGTATGCAAGACACTCAGCCAAAGTATCTCACTCAAGATCCAAGTACGAAAGAGCAGTGCACAAGTGAAATAGATGGCAGAGTCTTCGAAAATGAGGGCGATGTGCCAAGAATATAATTTCATTTAATGACAGAGTGATTCGGTTACCGAAGTCTATGTAAGTTGCTCTGTGACATGCAGCGGCTATTCTGTTGTAGTCATCTATGGCTCTGCCATTTATCAGTCAAATGGGGAGAGAAGAAAGGATCACTTAAGCAGAGTATGATGCTCACTAAGAATTAAGAAAGCTTTTGTGGCCTATGCAAGTAGGTTTTTTGCTGCTGGAACCAACATGGCCATGCAAGAAAGCATACTGTAGGGGACAATTTGTATTAGCATGAGAGATGTCTGAAATGACCTTCTCAGAACCATATCTGCTTCTATAGCAGCTGGTGCTGTGATTCTCCACGTAAAGCAAGCATTGGAAGTAGGGTGGTATGGTACAGTACGCCGTACCAGTAAGCTATCTGTGGCCAGTAAGGCATACCGGAAAGACACAGGAGGAGCAGAACGTGGGGCCCCTGGGCAGCCCCATGCCGGCAGCTCCTCCGGCATGGCTGTACTGCCCCAGACTTTCCACGAAGCCGCGTGCCTGTGTCTCCTGTCCGGGGTCTGTACAGCAGCCACACCAGGGGACAGGGCTGGGCGGGGTGGGGGGGGGGTACAGCCGTGCCGGAGGAGCTGCTGGCGTGGGGCTCGGTTGCCAGCGTGTCTGAAAAAAAATATTCTTTGCTGTCAGAGGGAGCTGGTTTGAAGCTTTTCTGCTGGCAATTCCCAAAGCAGGTGTGACTGCGAGCCGGCTATTGTTCCAGAGAGCAAGCCCTCCTCTTCTCCTTGCAGCCCACACAGCAGCTGTGCTGTTCCCACCCACTGGGAACGCTCCCTCTGCCCCAGATAACATGGGATGGATCATGGGGAGGGGAGGAGAGCATGGAACCCCGGGCTGAGGGTGGGGAGGCGGTCACATGCCCCCCCCTTAGCCGGTGCGGTGTACCGGTAAGAAATGAATTCTACTTGCACTGCTGGAGGGAACAAGATTTTTCTTGGGGTTAAGGCACTTGACTAGCACTCAGGAGATGCATGTTCCTGTCCCAGTTCTTCTAGAGTCTTTGTGTTTGACTGTGGATAAGTCACTTATCCTCACTTCCCTTTGTTGCATCACAAAGGTGTTGTGTGGGTAAATTAATGAGCAATTGTGATGTCTACAGACACTGGTCATAGAAGTAGATACCCTGTGTAGTAACTGGGTGGAAAATTTTCCAGAAACACATGGTCTTGGTTATTCCTAGATTATGCTCTTCCTTGTTGGTCAGAAACTGAATTGTTGCCACCAGATGAAGCTAGTCCTCGATGTAAAAATATGTGGTCAAAGACGATCCTGTGGCAATTTTTGCAATAGAATGGGCAGAACTGGGTTGGTCCTGGGAAAAAAGAATGTTAAAATCTAATTGATTGTACTCGTTCCCTTCCCTCACTTACACTATTTTTTATACTGGTGCATCTCCCTGACTTCAGCAGAAGTAATTACTCCTGAATGACACTATATGATTAGAATCTGGCCCTTTAAGGACACTCAAGTGTTTAGGAAATCTTCTTCTACTGCCTTCCTCCAAGAGAATGTTCTCCATCTAATTCTGTCCCCCTTGACCTTCATGCTGATTGTCACACTAATTTGCCATGTTTTATTTAAAGTGGCCAATGCAACATTAATCTGGTCCCATTGTTCCTGAGAGAATATGATTCTCCTAATATCATCTGCTAGGGGATTTAGCCCTCTAGCTCCAGCTGAGGATGTCCACGTTTTAGCTCTGGTGTGCTTGGTTAAAACCCCAGTGACAACAATGACGCTGGTGTGGCAACGCTGTAGTCACACCGTACACACTATTGTAATAGTCTTTGTACAAAATATGCCTTGTGAAGTATCATTTGAAAACCAATAACTCACTGAATATTAATATTCTTGTGTGATGTATGGATGCTATGGATATTAAAAGTTATGGATATATGCTAAAATTATGACTGGGGTATCATGTTAGGGGCAGTTATTAAACAGGTCTATCCTAAACAAAGGAATGGGTGTTTATCTCGATTTACCTCTACGCAGTAAACAGGTTCATCAAGAGAACTGGGAGAGGAGACAGCAGGAAACAGCACAATTTTTATTTCAGCAGAAACAACTGGAGGAAGACAAAGCATAGAGCTTTCTTCACCACCACATTCCATGTCGCCTTTCTCACAGTTTGAATAAACTTTACTTTGAGGGGTAACCCTCAGAAGAACCCATTTCAAAGGTTTACTGGTCTATAAAGACAGAGGGTCCGAACCTCAAGTGATAAGCAATTCAATCAACTGATTGTACACAATATTACTGTATTATATGACTGTACAAAGTGAGGTTTTTTTCTGAAAGCTAATGACACGGCGGTGATGACTATCATCGTGAAATGTATGTATTCACACCAGAGGTGGGCAAACTACTGCCCACGGGCTACATCTGGCCCGCGGGACCATCCTGCCCAGACCTTGAGCTCCCGGCCAGGGAAGCTAGCCCCGGGCCCCTCCTCTGCTGTCCCACCTCCCCTGCAGTTACACCATCGTGCGGGCAGCACGGCTTGCGCCGCCCACCTCTCAAGCTTTACAATAAGCCAGTCCTGCCGCTCTGAGTTGCATAGTAGTGGGGGTTGATAAGGGGCAGGAGGTCCCAGGGGAAGTCAGGGGACAGGGAGCAGGAGGCAGTTGGATGGGGCATAGGTTCTGGGGGGAGGGGAGGGGGGCCTTGGATATGCGTGGAAATCCTGGGGGGTCTGTCAGGGAGTGGGGGTGTGGATAGGTCTGGGCAGTCCGGGGACAAGGAGCAGGGGGATGGGGTTGGATAGGGGGTGGAGTCCCGGGGGGGTGGTTAGGGGCGGGGGTCCTGGGAGAAGGTGGTCAGGGGACAAGGAGCAGGGGGGCAGTCAGGGGGTGGAAAGTGGGAGGGGGTCGGATAGGGGGCAGGGGCCAGGCTGTTTGGGGAGGCACAGCCTTCCCTACCTGGCCCTCCATACAGTTTCACATCCCAATGTGGCCCGCAGGCCAAAAAGTTTGCCCACCCCGGTTCACACTATGTGGGGAAATATGGACGCTTAATAATATTATGTTTTAAAGGCTGGGGCCGAACAGGGAGAAAGAGGTTCCTTAGCAGCCAGGAGAGAAGGTAGCTATTTACCTGTCTCCTAATCAAATTAAGCATGGTGGAATCAAAACAATGGAAGCTCCATTTACATACATGGGGATGGGAAACCCACAGGAAGGGATGAACAGCAGGAGGTCTGACTCTTGGAACAAAGTCATTGAACTTTGGAAGATGTAATCAAAGAATGAAGCCATCTTTGACATTTCTATCACTAGACAGACATAAAGGAACAAGCTCTTGCAAGCTAAGGCTACATCCACACTACCCGCCCGATTCGGCGGGTAGCGATCGATATTCTGGGATCGATTTATCGCGTCTCATCTAGACGTGATAAATCGATCCCAGAGCCACTCCCCGTCGACTCTGGAACTCCAGTGCCGCGCAAGGAGTAAGCGGAGTTGACGGGGGAGCCTGCCTGCTGCGGTGTGGACCAGCGGTAAGTACTTTTGAAATCGATTTAAGATATTCGACTTCAGCTACGTTATTGACTGTACAATAACTGGGCTGGCCCAGTGTGGACCAGCCCTTAGAAAGATGGGTCCTTCCACCAAAGCGGTTAAAATCTCTGGAAACTATATATAGGTGAGAAACCATCTTGAACAAAACATGTATCTTGCTGGATAAAATTTTAGATTTTTAGATGCAAGTTTTCGTTTTTATTTGTTTGTAGCCCTCACTAACTTTGTCTCTTATACTTCAGTTAACTTAAAATCCTATCTTCTTTTGTTAATAAACTTGTTTTATTATTAATATAAACCGATTCAGTGCTGTGTCTAAATGGACGTATTTATCCCAGTTAAGTTAATAAGCTGTGATGTGCTCATGTGTCTTTAAAACAAACTGTATTATTTCTAGCCTGACTCGTCCCTGCATATTTATACCTGCCCCTGGACATTTCCACTGCATGCATCTGAAGAAGTGGGTACTCACCCACAAAAGCTTATGCTCCAATACGTCTGCTAGTCTATAAGGTGCCACAGGACTCTTTGTCGCTTCTGTATTATTTCTCTGAACTATCCAGGAGAGGGTTACACATTGCAGAAAACATGATTTTGGGAAAATTCATGCCTGGGGTCATCCTACAAAAAGTAATCGAGTCTGGTGGAAGCCAGAGTGAGGCTGTAACCAGGTTGCTGGTGGTCTGAGCAGCTGAACTAGGGCTGTCTAGCACACAGTGGCTCAGGGAGTGACCTGCTTGCATGTGGGGTGGTTGTGAACATCTCAGGTTGGGAGCCACAGTAACAAAGAATTGTGAGGCACTCAGAGTTTCAGGGCAAATGGGGTGACAAACCTTCATTAAATCAGTGCATCACTAACCCTGTGGCTAAAACAACGAGGAGTACTCATGGCACCGAAGCGACTAACTCATTTATTTGGGCATAAGCTTTTGTGGGCTATAACCCACTTCATCAGATGAAGTGTAAGTCATTAAACTGATGAAGTGGACTGTAGCCCACGAAAGCTTATGCCCAAAGAAATGTGTTAGTCGCTAAGGTGCCACACATACTCCTTGTTGTTTTTGATGATACAGACTAACATGGCTACAACTCTGAAACCTGTAGCTAAAGGAGATCCCTCTTATCTAATGGTTCTACCACTGAGTCTCTTATCCTCCAGCCACCAGAGGGTAACATCATATACACCATACATTAAACGAGGACATTAGACACTGCCCTTTAACCTAACAGAGCTTCAAACTTGCCAAGCTCTCTTAGCTGTCTCATTGTCCGCTTTTTGCCCTTAGTACTTCATACGTGTTGTCATCAATTTCTTGCCAAACCATGGTGGAGTTTTGCAGCAGCAGCGGAAAAGGATCCCGTTTTGAGGATGTCATATTTCATCCGCTATTTCTGAGGATGCTACATTTGGGGGATTTCATTTCTGGGCAAGTCATATTTCAGTGTCTTAGCAGAGAAAAAAACAACCCCGCAAAAGGTAAAGAAATGTCCTGGGCAGCAAGAAGTGCAGTCGATTTTTAAAATCCTTTCAAGTGTCATAATTCTTTCAGCTTTAATGTTTATATTCACTTCTGGGTTTTGAGTTATATAGAGCTAGATTGGCAGAGCCCTTACTCAGCTGTGCAAGGGAGATAGATGTGGAATAGCCTCCCATATTCCCCTGCTCAACCCTGCACACATGGCTACAGGCCAAACCCAGGACTTACTCTTCCTATGAGTGAATGAGCAGGGAAAGGACACAGAGTAGGAGGAGCCCGGACTTTGCCCTTCCCTTTCCAGGTTTGCAGCAGGGAGCAAACTGCCCAGGGGTGCTGTACCTTTCTTCCTCCCCAGAAGGGATGGGAAGGGCAGAGACTGTGCCACTCTGACTGCCAGGTACTTCTCTGGTTTGCTCATAGGATTCTGCTGTGCCATGCCACCACATCTTCAAGACAGATCATTAAGTTACTGTGTGGCCCAAAGGTTGCATGCTCTGTACACAACGGGCTAATTTCTGCTGCCTGGGTCCTGCAGTTTTCCCATGGCAGGCAGCTACTTACGTGAGTAAGGCGACAGGATTTGGCTCACGTGCATAGATGCCGAAATGCCCAATTGACTATAATAAACAACGAAACAAACCGAGCAATACAATCATGGGGGAATAAATATTCCATGGGACTAGCCTCCAGGTCACATGTTTAACAGTTTTCCACTTTATTGTCAATCATGTGAATCTTTTAGAGTGAGGGCAGACATTTTTATAGCACTTTCTGTTTAGCATTGGACATCTGAAGTGGCATAGCAGAAGGAAAGGCGAGTTTTTAGCCATAAATTGTGTTTTGCAAAGCGAAAGCTGCATAATAATGAGTGATACGTTTGTTTTATATTTTCATTTTTCTTCTTTACCCATGAAAGGACCAAATCATTCTGAAACCACATTAGAAGTCAATGACAAAGGAATAGAAAATGCTGACATTTGGAAATATCTTTCAGAGAAAGTTGTCTAAGTGCGAGTTTTCAGAATCTATTCCACCCATACAGATAAACCTACAGGCAAGAGGTACAGGTACAGGTCCTTCATTCTGAGTGATAAATCAAATCTTGTTAATATGAGAAGGACAGTGGCTAAGTATTTTTTCATTGCTGAAGGAGATTTTACTTTGTGTTATTCGTTATTTTTGATAATAATAATCATAATGATGTATTTACATTTATATAGGACCCTGATTCCATAGGCCCCCCAACAGTAGCCAGAGAAATTACTTCAGTCACCATGGAGTTGCAGCCATTTCTGGGGTGTAGCATTGGTGTTTAACAGTTCCCAGCAACATTCCACAACAGTTTAGGGCCCTGGTCCTGCAAACATTTAAGTACTTGTGTAATTTAACTCATGAGCAATCCCATTAGCTTCAAATTTTGGCATGAAGTCTCCGTGTCAGTACATGCTTAACTTTAAGCACCTGAGTAGCCCCATGAACTTTAATGGGATTGCTCCCATGCTCAAAGATAGACATGTATGTAAGTACCTCGCTGCACTGGTGTTTTATACATTTGGTCTTTTCCAGAGGTCCACTGAAAATGAAAAAAAGCGATGAAGAAGAAGAAGAAGAAGAAGAGAGGGAAATGAGCTTCACTCAACTTCAGAAAAAGTTTGCCACAAATGCTTGTTTAAAAATATAAAAAGCATTCTGCCTACTTCACCTATTTATTGGAGTTTACAGTTTGCTGAGTTGAAATACAAACTGAGCTTTGCAAAACATTGAGCACACCTGGTTGTGGTTTTGAGACAAATTTGTAGTCTTCCTCCCCATTCATTTGGTATAATATCAGACAAATCCACTTCTGCTTCCAAGGAGGCGGGGTCCAGAGGTTAAGGTGCTTCTATGAGACTTAAAAGAGTCAGATTCATTTCTCTTCTTCCCCCTTACCATTGGACAATCGTTTATTCTCTCTGTGCTCGAGTGCCCCATTTATAAAATGGAGGAAATAGTATTGCCTTACATTACAGTTTTGGTCAATGATAAATCCACTAAAGATGTACACTCAGACAATATACAAGATAACGGGGGCTATAGAAAGGTGGAACTGTGTGGGTCCAGCTGACCTTTCACTTTTAGTTTTGATCCTGAAAACCACAGTTGCCAGCTTTCACGTGGTAAATAAGCACCCCAACTTTCACAATAAGCCACATCTCAAGATAATCCCATTTCAGAACAAAGCCCAAACAAGCCAATCCCTAAGAACCCCAAAACCCTATGTGACTAGATCCCCCGGTGTGCAGTCTGGGACTCTGGTGGGCCCGCGGTCCACCCCTGACTCTCTCTGCCTCTTGCCCCCCCTTGCCGCTGCTTGCTGGGAGCCAATCAAGAAAAAGAAGCAACAAGCTACAAGCCAAAAACTAGCCAACAAGCAACTCACAAGCCAATTAAGCCAAAAACAAGCCCAGTTTCAGCATTTTTTTCCCGCGGGATTGGCATGTCTGTTGAAAACCCGCTTAGAAATGAGCCCTCTGATTACATCATCATTACAGAGTTAATGAGCGTCATCCAGGCCTGCGTTACCCCTCTTGTGTTCGCCAAGCTCCGGTGAGAGCAGCTACACAGTAAAATAACATTTGAGTTGCTGCATCCACACTGGCCCTGCACACGCTCATGAGCGGCACTGAGCTACCTGGGGGTGAGACCCAGGCTTCTTTCCACTGCTGAAAGCTAAGCCTTTCCACAAATTCTTTTCCAGGTGAATTGTGGGAGAATGAGTTTGTCCTGTTGGAGCCACACTACAGAGATGACCTGTTAGCAGCAGACATGATGTGCTCCCTGGAGGTTTAGCCAAGAGCCACTGACAGGCCAGCCAATTCGAGGAAGGCTTTGTGTGTAGCTCTTTGTCTGAGTCAGAGTGATCTTGGGAGACAAGAAGGACCTGCAGAAAATCAATCTCCTCAACCAGTCATCTTCTCACCAAACCTCACTTTTCTAAAGTAAGTTTAGTCAGCATTGCGAGTAGGTTTCTGTTTGTTTTGCTTGGTGAGCTTTCCCTGGGTTAGAGGGAGGGGTTATTCCTGTTTTTTCTGTAACTTTAAGGTTTTGTCCAGAGGGGGAATCCCTCTGAGTTTGGAAATTGAGTACCCTGTAAAATAGTTACCATCCTGATTTTACAGAGATGATTTTACCTTCTTTGTTTTAATAAAATCCTTCTTTTAAGAAGCTGACTGTTTTCTATGGTTTTAAAACCCCGGGGGTGGGTTTTTAGATCACTGTGTAACCAATTGGTTAGGAGATTATTCTCAAGCTTCCCAGGAAAGGGGGTGTACGGGCTTGAGAGGGTATTTTTGGGGCAAGGGGAACTTCAAGTGGTTCCTTTCCCAGATTCCTGTTTAAAACACTTGATGGTGGCAGTGAGAGAAGCATTTCTCAGGGTGTAGGGAATTTTGTACCTTGGGGGTTTTAACCTAAGCTGGTAGAAATAAGCTTAGGAGCTCTTCATGCGGGTCCCCCCATCTTTACCCTAGAGTTTAGAGTGGGGAGGGAACCTTGACAATAGCCATTAATGGACTTCATCTCCATGAATTTATCCAGTTCTCTTTTAAACCCTGTTATAGTCCTAGCCTTCACAGCCTCCTCAGTTCCACAGTTTGACTGTGCCCTGTGTGAAGAAGAACTTCCTTTTATTTGTTTTAAACCTTTAAAGATTGTATAAAAATTTAACTAGAAGTGAGAGAAGATGATGGAACCAAATGGCTACAAAACAAAACATGAATCTGGGTCTACACGTGTCCATAGTTACCTTTCCTTTCTAATAAAGTCAGCTCCCCTCACCCCCAAGAGTTCAGGCCATTGTAGAGCTGGCTGATTTAACAAGAGCCAAGAGCCAAATGTTTCTGAAAGACCCCCGTTCTTCAAGGGCCTTTCTGCAGTGAATGGATCCAGGGATGCTTCTCCCTCCTCCCTCCTTCCCTCCTGAAAACAGTCTGGGTTCTATTCAGAGACAGAGCAATCCCCCGTCTAGTTTTAATGCTCCTTTTCCACCTCCAAGTGATTTTGATTATTTGTTGTTGTCTTTGATGGCTTCCCACTGACTGTTGTGAAATGTGGCAAGGGAAGACAATAGAAACTTGCATTTCCCCGCTGGCTGACTGGGGAGGGGTGACAATTTCCTCTTGCTTGAATGGGTCATCACTGAGACACATTGTCCCCTGATGACTAATTTTCACTCCAAGGCCATAAATCATACTTTCAGTATAAATATATTATTCCTTATATATTACCCATACATACCTCTCACAATGATTATGAATCTTGACAATTTACAAGCTTTCTGTAAGAACCTTATATTTTACTCTTCGCGTATAAGTATCCTGTAAGAAATGTGTTTGGTGTAGTGAATTTGTCAGGTTTGAGGTGAGAGTTCTTTGCAGAGAACAGGGAACCCTTTGCCAAGAGGTCTCCTTGCTACAACACTCAAGTTACAACTTGAGTTACCTTTGCAGTGAAGACAGGCCTCCTGATGACCTGTGTCTACACTACCACGTAAGTGTATGATTCCCTGGCTTATGTATGGGGACGTCATTTGAGCTCCCCGCCTCAGGTGCCAAAATGTGAGCCGACCCTGACTGTTAGCCCCAGGGCAGCAAGGCTCTGGCTGTCCCCTTTATCTCCTCCTCCATGCAGCCATCTGGGGCTGACAGCCAGAGCACTTAAAAAATCACACTGAAGGGAGGCGCACCCCATAGTTTGAGAATTGTTCGTCTAGACATAGTGATAGCCACATGGCACTAGACAAAACTATAATTAGTTGAATCACATTTAAAAATATTTTGTTTGACTAATTTTATTTACTTATAATTTCTTTTGTTATGCTAGCAGCTGTCTAGATGGTCAAAAGCATACGTTAAATTAATGATTGGCATTTTTCATCAACAATCAAATACATATTTGTAATTTTATATTTCCAGTCACCAACCACATCTGTCTGGCAGCAATGGGGTTGCTCGTGTGAGTAAAGCTAAGCATAGGCATAAAGGTTTGCACCATCTGGATCTTATAATGAAGGAATTCTTAGAGATGAATGTCCACACCAGAGCTGTTGCTATTGCTTAGGAAATTGCATATAAAAAAGTTTGCATTTAAAATTTAAATGCATTTTAAAAAAAAATTAATACAATAATAATCTGGAGTCTGAAGGCTTACTGTGGTGTTAGCCCGAGATACAGCTCATACATTGCCCCAACCTAACTCTTGTCCGCACATAAAAATCTCTACCTCAAGTAGTGCTCTAAACTCAAATTAGCTGGCCTTGGGGTATGGGCTGAATCTTGATTTAGTAACGCAGTGAGGATTCAGCTAGGTGTGCTGCTAATCCAATCACTCTGTACTGTTTGAGTGTTGTTTTGCAGTGTGACTGCTCTCATTCCAGCTAGGCTAACTCAAGATGAGTTAACCTGAGTGTAGATAACTCAGGCTAACACTGCAGTGAAAACGAGCTGAGTAGAAACTCCAGTAATGTTTTTGACACCCTGTAACGTCATGTTGTGGTTCTTGGGTGTTTCTTGTAAACAACAGCTCTACACCTAAGAAATATGTCAGGCTAACAGTCCCTGGCCAACAGACTTTTACTGTTGATTGGTTCACCTTCTAAACTAACTGCACCACAGCTGACAACTAGCTTTTCTTCAAGATCTAGCTGCTTGTACATTCAGTTAATCAAAACGTCATAGAATCATAGAATCATAGAATCTCAGGGTTGGAAGGGACCTCAGGAGGTCATCTAGTCCAACCCCCTGCTCAAAGCAGGACCAAACCCAATTAGATCATCCCAGCCAGGGCTTTGTGAAGCCTGACCTTAAAAACCTCTAAGGAAGGAGATTCCACCACCTCCCTAGGTAACCCATTCCAGTGCTTCACCACCCTACTAGTGAAAAAGTTTTTCCTAATATCCAACCTAAACCTCCCCCTCTGCAACTTGAGACCATTACTCCTTGTTCTGTCATCTTCTACCACTGAGAACAGTCTAGATCCATCCTCTTTGGAACCCCCTTTTAGGTAGTTGAAAGCAGCTATCAAATCCCCCCTCATTCTTCTCTTCTGCAGGCTAAACAATCCCAGTTCCCTCAGCCTCTCCTCATAAGTCATGTGCTCCAGCCCCCTAATCATTTTTGTTGCCCTCCGTTGGACTCTTTCCAATTTATCCACATCCTTCTTGTAGTGTGGGGCCCAAAACTGGACACAGTACTCCAAATGAGGCCTCACCAGTGCCGAATAGAGGGGAATAATCACGTCCCTCGATCTGCTGGAAATGCCCCTACTTATACAGCCCAAAATGCCATTAGCCTTCTTGGCAACAAGGGCACACTGTTGACTCATATTCAGCTTTTCGTCCACCGTAACCCCTAGGTCCTTTTCTGCAGAACTGCTGCCCAGCCATTCGGTCCCTAGTCTGTAGCAGTGCATGGGATTCTTGCGTCCTAAGTGCAGGACTCTGCACTTGTCCTTGTTGAACCTCATCAGATTTCTTTTGGCCCAATCCTCTAATTTGTCTAGGTCCCTCTGTATCCTGTCCCTACCCTCCAGCATATCAACCACTCCTCCCAGTTTAGTGTCATCTGCAAACTTGCTAAGGGTGCAGTCCACACCATCCTCCAGATCGTTGATGAAGATATTGAACAAAACCTGCCCCAGCACCGACCCTTGGGGCACTCCACTTGATACCGGCTGCCAACTAGACATGGAGCCATTGATCACTACCCATTGAGCACGACCATCCAGCCAGTTTTCTATCCACCGTACCGTCCATTCATCCAGCCCATACTTCCTTAACTTGCTGGCAAGAACACTGTGGGAGACTGTATCAAAAGCTTTGCTAAAGTCAAGAAATAGCACATCCACTGCTTTCCCCTCATCCACAGAGCCAGTTATCTCATCATAGAAGGCAATTAGGTTAGTCAGGCATGACTTGCCCTTGGTGAATCCATGCTGACTGTTCCTGATCACTTTCCCCTCCTTTAAGTGGTTCAGAATTGATTCCTTGAGGACCTGTTCCATGATTTTTCCAGGGACTGAGGTGAGACTCTCTGTGCATGACTCTCTGTGATAGCACCATCTAGTGACTCGAAATAGTGTTACAGTGCCATCCAAAATGACCGAGCAGGCCTGAAATTGTATTTTTGTGAGTGAAAATTTTTTGAGGAAAATATTAAATAGAGAAATAGATCGTTTTTGTCAAAAATTCTGTTCAAAAGTTTTCATCAAAATAATAATATTTTTCCAGTTGTTGGCAATGGCTCCCCCACCAAAACAAAAACATCTCCCCCCCGCCACCCCAGAAGTGGACATTTCCTATAGAAATATCCTTTTATGGGGAAAAATCTAATTAAAATATGTTTCAAGCAAAAGAATTGACCAGCTCTACTCATATTGCTCCAGTGTTGCATAGGGACCATAAGGAGGTTCCACAAGTGGCTGGGTGAGAATTATCCCAGGACAGGAGTAATATAGGTTGGCAAAAGCTGCCCCCTCATAAACCCTGGTTTAGGGAGGGTGCTGGGTATGAGGCCAGACAGTAGAAAAGGCACAGGGAGGTATCTGTAACACTGGGATACGACTCACAAGACTGCCATTATTTTGAGCAAGGGCTGCTCTATTTTACACTAGGGACCATACCAGGACCCAACTCTCCCGGAACTGCAGCAATGCAAAGACTGCCTGTTGGCTGAGTCCCCTTAGGCTGTGCCTTCTGGCTTTGAATGGTTCACTATGCACCTTTAGGGCCTGAACCTGCGTGAGTTCTTGAGCACACACAATTCCCATTGGCTGGAATAGGAGTTGAGAGTCAGTAGGAGCTATGAGTACTCTAACACCCTTCAGGATTAATCCTCTTCAATGGTGTTTGAACTGAGAATGGACAAAGACAAAGTGATTCCCTTAGAAGTGAGAACCAGGCAGAATCTCTGGGAAAATCTTGCGATGACCCAAACTCAGCAGGGAGAACTGTAGAGCAGAGACACTGGTAAGAGAAATACCATCAGGGGTGGGGAAGGGACCTGTTTAGGTTATAGAGGAAGAGAGAGAGAAAGAACCCCAGATGCTAGTTATGTCTTTAATGCATTTCTGGAAGCTGTTCAGATGTCACAGTGATGGATCTGGTATGAGAACTTGAATAGAATAAAGAATAGAGTTTTGGAGTTCAGGGATCCTTTTAGTCTCATGGGAAGGAGTGGATGGGAAGGAGAAGGTAACAAGGTGGACTTAGTAAATATCAGGAGGCATGAGGAGAGGAGATAGCTTTCATAGAATCATAGAATCTCAGGGTTGGAAGGGACCTCAGGAGGTCATCTAGTCCAACCCCCTGCTCAAAGCAGGACCAAACCCAACTAAATCATCCCAGCCAGGGCTTTGTCAAGCCTGACCTTAAAAGCCTCTAAGGAAGGAGATTCCACCACCTCCCTTGGTAACCCATTCCAGTGCTTCACCACCCTACTAGTGAAAAAGTTTTTCCTAATATCCAACCTAAACCTCCCCCTCTGCAACTTGAGACCATTACTCCTTGTTCTGTCATCTTCTACCACTGAGAACAGTCTAGATCCATCCTCTTTGGAACCCCCTTTCAGGTAGCTGAAAGCAGCTATCAAATCCCCTCTCATTCTTCTCTTCTGCAGGCTTTGAGGAAGGTCGGAGGCAGAAGAGGAGAGAGAAGTCCTGATTAGCTTCTGAATTGTGGGGGATGGAGTCATCTGAATTGTGGGGGGATGGAGAAGCCAATTTTCTGATCCTTGTGAGATTTCTCCCTCGCTAATCAGAACCTAATTTTTTAGTTAGTTTGTGAATTACCCCAGCAGCCATTTCACAACCCAGCAGCTCTTCCAACCGACAAAACACAACAAACCGGGAAAAAAAAGAAAAGAAAAGAAAAAAAAAGGAAAGAAAGAAATGTGTAGTGCGGTTCACTGGCAGCACTGAGAGTGGGACATATTGTTCTGCTGATTGTTCCTTTAAGCATGGATAATCATGTACAATGATGTATTCACTTTAAGAGGATTCTCCATGTGGAAAATGTTCTTGAAAGGTTTAAACACCGTGAACGATCCAAAACTCATCACAGTGCCATGGGAGCAGGGGCAATTGAGAAAGCAGCTATAAAAAAGTGAGGGAGAGAGCAGAAGAGAGGAAAGAGCTTTGCAATTTGATGCAGGTAAGATATAGGGTATTCTGAGTAGGGTTGAGCATCCTGGATTGATGCAGTGAAGGTTAGGCTGTTTCTTGGACAATGGAAAGCATCTTTCAGAATGTTCTGTACAAGTGATTAAAAGTCTGGCTAAGCCCAGGGTAGCTAAAGAGGTGAGAATTCAACTCCCAGAGGGATAACTAGCAAAATAGTTTGAGATATTTAGGTGAGGCACCTCGGAACAGATGCAAATTATTTCCACTCTGTATATCATAAAGCTCCCTGAATGTTACAGCTCGTGACAGCACAGTTCAATTAAATCCCTTCTCTGTCCCTACTCTGACATTCTTTCCCCCCTTCCTTTCTCTTTTATTTTCCTCCCACTGGTTGGAGTCAGACAGCAGCAGCAGTCAAACAATTTAGAATCAAGGGACAGCCGAGAGAGTGCAATGAATTGAATATGCGATCCACCTAGGCTGAGGACTTTGAATTGGCAGGTGGGAGACAGTGCTTTTCATCACCGCCCAGGCGTGAGGAGGTCACCCCGTCTGAGGAAGATACATTATATACTCTCTGCGTGGCTTATTTCTTCCCCACCACCTGGGGTAGGATGGGACGGATCCTAGGTGTCTTGTTCAGAGTTCTGAAGCACCTGGCACTCCCACTCCGACCCTGGTGCTTGCTCCTAAATCATAGTCTTCCATACAAGAGAGACAAGTGCTAGTCTAGCCACTCCAGTAGGGTCAAGGCCTGCTTGAACATCACTCCTTTTGGTTGGTACAAGGACTCCAGAACCAAGTGGTTCCACCTCACTTCTGCTGTGCAAAGGGGGCAGGTTGAAGGAATGGCCGTCCCGGGGAAGTCCATGGCAATGAGCCAAGTAAGTCAGTGGCCACTGGTTTGTGGATAGTGGCTCCACCAGTCAAAGCCACTGGGCAGGGAATGGGGCATCACAAGCACACATATTCTGGCGACCACATCTAGTGCTCCATGTCCCGTCACCACATTGTGGGAGGCTGGCTGACTCTATGACCGCTGATGGTTTGTATCTCACAAAGTATTGGGCATGTTGCTGGCACTTATCAAATAATAAAAATTAAGGCAATACGTGTCAGAGGAAAATGCAGAATTTCCCTGTGTCAGTGACCTCCCAGGCCATTCTAAGGATCAGCGTGCTGTAAAAGCAATCATTCTAAAATAGGTAGCATGGTCTAGTGCTTAGCACACTGGATTGGTACTCAGGACAGATGGGTTTTACTCACAGCTCTGCCAATGACCTAGTCTGTGACTTGAGGCAAGTCAATTCACCTCTCTTTGCCTTCCCACCTTTGTCCATTTGGCCTGTGTGGTCTATAAACTCTTCAGAAGAGGAAGTGTCTAAATATTTGTATATTGTCTAGCAAAACGGATCTCGATCTCAGTGGGGGTGGGGCACTCGGTGACAGAACTGTGTGTGCATATCCAGGTCCTGCCAAAGTGCAGGATAATTGGATATTCAACAACGAGGAGTAATCCACCTTGAGCGAAGGATGGGGAGCATGGTTTCTGAGTGTGCACTGAGTGGGCTGGCTGTTCGCTCACACTCCAAAGACACCGCTTCAAATCCCAACCGTGGGGAACTAATGACTACAGAGTCTAAAGGATTTGTTAGTATGTTTTCATGCAGTGTGCAGTCCATACTGTACACCGGTGTGGCCAGGTCTGGAGTTTTGGTGCTTACTAAGAACAAAGGCCAAGAGTCTGCAAGACAGTGAGGCAGTTTTCCCTGTCTGAAAGGGGTGTAAATTATTATTAACAGCCATGTGCTTCTACGGAGTATTTTTCAACAGCTAAGGCCACATTCTACTGTTGATTATACCTGCACCGGACTACCACTGAAGTCATCTGGGACCGACCCCTTATTGCTCACTGGGCAGAGGCACTGAGCAGGTTCAGGGCATGTCATACTGTCATACCTCTGCGGCGTGTTAGCCAATGTGTGGGCCTGGCAGGTCAGCATCCTTTTGGTAGAGAAATCAGTGGCCTGGAGAGACTAAATACAGTCAAGTGCAATTTGTTTATTTACGCCAGTGGGTTTCAACCAGGGGTTCGGGTACCCCTGCGGGTATGCTGAGATCTTCCAGGGGGTACATCAACTCATGTAGCTATTTGCCTAGTTTTCAAACAGGCTACATAAAAAGCACTAGCGAAGTCAATACTGTGGAAGCAAACTACTTAGGCCCAAAACCTTTGGTCCAGTTCAATTGTATGTGATAGTAGATGGCAGAGGAAAGTTGAGTGGGTGGCTCAAGGGACGCTATTGCACCAGCCAGCTCCGTTAAAAGTCCCTAACCACAATATTGCAAATGTACAACCCTTGGACTATTGTTGACCACAATGCTTGCTCAAACTGGAAAATTTGCTTCTTGCTGAAATATTCCTTATAAGGCATGGATGTTGAATCTTGTTGGAAAAGTACCCATAAGGAAGCGTATTGAGAGTAGCATTGTATTTATAATCGGTACAGCGTGCTGAGAGGGCAGATTAAGCCACAGGAAACCCAGCTGTGGCAGTGACATAAGGGGACATATTTTATTCCATATTCTTTTACAAATGTTAGCAGGTGTTGTAGCCGCTACTCCAAGCACATATTGTGGGTCTTCTAATAACGGGGCAGGCTAATGAATGAGGAATCAATATTTCTCAGCTCGCGTGGTGTGGATTATTATACTTCATCAAGCCATTTAGTTAGTGTAAATCCAAATGACTGTCTAAGCTTATGAAAACAGTTCCACCTATATAAGCTTGTGTAATTTCAAGGAAGGCAGAGTGGCTTGTCGCTTTGCATGTGACCATGCTGTCGCTCCTTGCTTGTATTCCAATGCTTGTATTCCAATAAAGGAGCCTCAGGCTGTTCTGATCCAAACACAACGCGTGGTTGATTTCCACCACAATACAAACTAAAATTTCATACAGATAATGACTTGTTTATACTGCTCTATATACCATACACTGAAATGTAAGTACAATATTTATGTTCCAATTGATTTATTTTATAATTTTATTGTAAAAATGAGAAGCAATTTGTCAGTAATAGTGTGCTGTGACACTTGTATTTTTATGCCTGATTTTGTAAGCAGGTAGTTTTTAAGTGAGATGAAACTTGGGCGTACACAAAACAAATCAGACTCATGAAAGGGTTACAGTAGTCTGGAAAGGTTGAGATCCACTGATTTACACATATAGACCAGTCCTTGAACAGAGGTGCTTACAAACAGCATTTAGCCAATGTCCTGTTTCAGAGCACTCAGGCCAAACACCAAAGCACACTTCCCAGGGAGAACTGACTCCACTTAGAGAGACTAAGGCAGATCAATCCTTTGATGCTTGTCACAGCTGCTCCAAACAAAATTCATCACAGATCAAAGACCAATACAAGCACTTATCCAAGAACTGAGCATTTGCTCTCACACTAAGAAAGAGGACTTGTTAAACTTGTGAATAACAGGTGTCTCCTGCTATAATAGGACTCATCTGCTGGTTTAAGCCCAAGATAGCAAGGAGGTCAGAACTTGTGTTTGAGAGAGGTCTCTCTGGGCTATTCCCAGGATGGAGTGGGATAGCAGCACCAGACAGATAGGGCCATGCCTAAAGACACAATGTAGCTCATAATTTGCAAACCCTTTAGGTAGTGATTATCTATATCATGTTTTAGCACATTTTGGTTGCTAATATAATAAAATTATTAATAATTATTAATTAATTATGAATATAAACAACAGGATGCAGTGAATCAATGACCAGATACATCATGAATGATATAAGAGCATCACTGTTGTCACCCGACTGCACTCTGTGACCATTTAGAATCTCATTGGGGTAGCACCTACATCAACCACCTGAGCTAAAGCAGAAACTGTGTTAGTTATTATAATTATGGGATCTATGACATACAGATGAGCAATTCTGATTCTTACCAGTAGAGAGCAGTGATTATAAGCAGATCTGGGAGCACAGTTTATTGTTAAGGTTGCAACACTTTCCATTATAAGACACTGTTTGAATTGTCAAACTTTAATGATCTGGGCTGAAATTTGCCATGTTGGGGGTTTGCCATGTAAGCTGAAAGTTTTGGGAAAGTTTTAGAAAAATATGGTTGAGCTGTTTCTGAGAATGGAATTAGAGAAAATACATTGTGTTTTCCATTTAAAAAAATTCTTGCAACTGTTTTGTTTCAAACTGTGGGTCATGACCCCTCAGGGAGTCACAAGGTTATTACGTGCGGGTGGCGAACTGTCAGTCTCCATCCCCAAACCTGCTTTGCCGCCAGTGTTAAATATAAAAAAAAATGTTTTTTATTTGTAAGGGAGGTTGCACTCATAGGTTTGCTGTGTGAAAGGGGTCACCAATACAAAAGTCTGAGAACCACTGCTCTAGAGCTTCCATGCTTTGGAGCTGGGACTTGAAATTGGCCTTGGGTCTGCTCTGGTGCCAGGGATGTGCCATATACTATTCACATGAAAAAAAATATTCAAATATGGCCAATGTAAAGGCCTCCAAAAATCTCAGTTTGAAATTTATGGAGAACTCAATAGAGACTGGCACCTGTGTCCTAACATCCAAGGTCCCCCACTGTCCCTCCCAGTCAGTTTCTGATGCCCGATTAATTCCGCTTTTCAAAGCAATTAAAGGTTCAAGCCTCAGCTACACCAAAGACTGTATTTTGGTTTGGGAACCGCTGTAACAATTGTGCACTTCTGGACAATGCAGATCTCAAAGCCCAGGATGAAGCATTCTCTGTCAGGGATCTGGCTATGGACCAGTCTTCCAAGGCAAATCCAGAGTCCGACCATCTTCAGGAAACATTGCAAGATCTTTCTCTTTCAGAAAGCCTTTCTACCATTAGTAATGCTCACAATTTGAAGAACATTTTCTACTCCCAAACCTCTACCAACCTCTTCCTCCCTCCCACCACCCCAAAAGAAAAATAAAGCCCTTACCTCGAGCAGAGAAGTCTGCTAGGCACTTAGCTATTGCTATTGTTTTATATGGAAGGTGCTGAGATACCATGGTGATGGGCAGCGCCATAAACTCATAAGCTGGATAGGATAGTTTGGTAGCTACAATCTTGAGATATTCCAACTCCACTGAGCCTAATTCATCCAAGCGCTGCAATTCCTGCTCGTGGGGCCACTGTGGCATCAGGTACCAGAAGTGAGAGCAGGGTCACTGTCTTTCCAGCCCTGTCAATGCTCCCCTGATGGCTCCCAGGCAATACAGAGGAAGAGGAGAAACAGCCTGACTGAAATGCAGAGGTGACAAGGTTTAGGCCGTGGAGAGGGATGGCCGGAGTAGGTTGGAGAAATGGGATTGTGGACTGGCAGCTGGGTGGGGGATACTGAGATTACCTGGGCAAAAAGACTGGAACTGGGGTACAGGATGGAGAAACAGCAAGTGGCAGAGGGGGGCTCAGAAAAGACTGAGATTAATGAGAGGTGAGGGAAAGAGGGATTGGGAAAGGAGACTGGAACTGAGAGCTGGTGGTGGAACTGTAATTGCGTGGATTGGGAGTAGGAGCCAGTGTAGGGAGGAAGATTGAGACTGGACAGAGATCTGGAGGAGGAGACTGGGAATGGCTGGGCAAAGAGTCTGGGAGAAGGAGCCTGAGGATGGAGAAGAAATAGAGGTGAGGAGTCCAGAGAAGAAGACTGGGAGTTAGATTGGAGCTCAAATAAAGAGCCTAGATGTGATGCTCTATGACTTGCTAGGCAATGACACTGGATCTGCAGTGAGAAGTCAGGAGGAGGAGGGAGTTTTGCATGAAGAAAGACATGGGAGAAAGACAGAACTGGCACATGGACATGCTGGAGAGGACACAGGCAGAAGGGTCAGGCGTGGGAGAAACAGAGGCAGAAGTGTTTGGGACCGTGAGAGCAGGCTCCCCTCCAGAGCCTGGAATGGAACCCAAAATTCTTGAGTCTCACCATTCCTCTGCTGTCAGCAAATACCTGAAACCCAATGGGAAAGTGTGTCTGTTGTCCCCCGTCTGGTGGCTGACGCACACAGAGGATTACAACCTACTATCATTATCAATTTCTCTGTTAGCACAAGTAGCGGGGGGTCTATGGTGTGGATCTAAAGGTACTGACCTCACTGATGACTCAAATACAGGTCCATGTGGCTCCCGCTGATACAATTTCTGTTTTTTCGGTTTAATTTTTCTATAAACCTAGCAAAATGCACACCAAAAACTATGCCAGAAGAACAGTACTAAGGTTTCAAAGTCAAGCACCCAAACGTTAGGAAATGCCAGAATTAAGGAACAACTCTGTTAACTGGTGGTGATAGCAGGCTGCTATCCTCTGGTGTATCAGCCACTAGAGGGGAACATGACACATTTTGACAATGTGCTATATCTCCACTGCTTTATAAATAGCTGCTCCTAACTAGCTTGCTCAAGCAAGCACAGTAAGAAGCTCTGTGTTGTCTTTACATTAACATGTTGCTTTGCTAGTGTCTGGAGGGGGTGGGGGATCAATGGGAGTGCAATACATGCATCAAAGGATGAAAATTCAACCGAAAGTTTGTCTTACTGTAACTACATGTAGAACCTGCCTTTATTCTCCAAGCATTACCCCTGTTACCATAGTTACAGATGGGTTCTGGAAATGAACTTCATAATTGCTGCATATTGCATATAAACAGCTGGAGTCCCTCCTTCAATTTCACTCTGAAACAATGAAGCCACGAGAAAATGACTTTGGATTTGAATCACTGACACCAAGCCACCAGCAGCGAAACATCACAAAATAAGGAGGCTGAAAAGCAAGGCGGGGGCACATTCACCCGTTCAGGAGTGGAGTAAGCTAGTAAGTCTCTGAACATTACATGTCAGAAGTGCTATAAAAGCTCTGAAGTATTAACAAAAGAATGGATTCTTCCGTCCTTATGTGAGTGAGTGGTCCTTACTAAGATGAGTGGTCCCACTGGTTTCAATGGGAGAGAAGATAACCAAGTGATGAGAACTTTAATCTAGAGCCTGGGTTTAAGTCCCAGCTGCTCCACAGGCTTCCTATATGACCTTGAGCAAGTCACATAGATTTCTGTGCCTCAGTTTCCCATCTGTACAATGGGGCTAATAGCACTGCCCTTCACAGAGGGTATTCTGAGGATAAATACATTAAAGATTGAGTCCTGTGGCACCTTATAGACTAACAGAGGTATTGAAGCATAAGCTTTCGTGGGTGAATACCCACTTCTTCGGATGCAAAAGAAGTGGGTATTCACCCACGAAAGCTTATGCTTCAATACCTCTGTTAGTCTATAAGGTGCCACAGGACCCTTTGTCGCTTCTACAGATCTAGACTACCACAGCTACCCCTCTGATATTAAAGATTGAGAGGCACTCAGATACTATGGCAATGTGGCACTATATAAGTACCTAAGATAGATAGAACAGAAGGCTTGCAGGAGTAAGTTTTTATAGGATTCAGACCCAAAACAATTATCTCCTACCCATCCGTCCTCGGTTCTGAAAGGACTCGTACTGCAGCATTCTTTGTGGGCTATATGTTAGAAAGCATGAAACCATGATATTCTTCTGTGCTGTGTGCTAAGCCTTTTCTGCCCCCATTACTATTTGATCCTTTACAAGGTTATCCTGCTATGAATTACAGTATGTAGTTAAGGAAGAAGGTTTTAATCCTTTCCTTTGTAAATGTACAATCTATTTATATAGGAGCCAGCTACATGATACTGTGAATTTCACACAATCTATAGCTGGGGATGACTGAACCAATTTTCCTGGATCATATAAATCCTCCTTTATAACCCCTCAAACTTTCATGCCAATCCCAAACTGAACTTGATCCAAACCTTTCTGCAAATTCAACAAAGTGCCATTCATATGGAGGGGGAGGGGGTATAAATAGACCACCCATTGTGACAAAAACCAACACCCTTCTCAAAGCACGGCAAGCTGGGAATGTACTGCTTTACTGAACCACATCACAACAACTAGGAAAGGAAATCCGTACTTAGAAACCAGGAAGTAAAAGAAGGGCGGAGCCTGTCTTAATCCCATAATACTCTGGGCAACCCTGATAACCCCATGATGATGTAGGGATTAATTTCCACATAGAAATGCTGTGTACTAGGTTTGTCCTGAAGAAAGTATCAGATGTAGCCTTTTATTTTATCGAAAGTGAGTTTTGTAATGTGATATTATACCACCATGGTTTCGGCTCCACCGTGGCTAGAGTTTCAAGTTTAACAGAGTGAAAGTCACCTCAGCTATTTGCTTCAGATTTAGAGTCTCTAGGAACACATAAAGACAAAGGATAGTGACCACACATACATTTACAAGTACACAGTTGAGTCTGTTTTACAAGTTTTATTAAAGTTACAATTAAAGTCATGATTACCCAAGCATATAGAAATTCTATACAGACCTATACACAAGTTCCTTTCCCCAAGAGTTTTCAGTGTAAAAAGAAAAGACAATATTTAAGATGGTGTAAGGCTAAGACTTTGTCATGAATATTTTTAGTAAAAGTCATGGATAGGTCACGGGCAATAAACAAAAATTCACGAAAGCCTGTGACCTGCCCCTGAATTTTACTAAAAATATCCCTGACAAAATGGGGAGGGAGGCGGGTCCAGCACCCAAAGCTGCTGGGGCTCCAGGGGCTCCCCCCCACTGCCCGCAATGCCTGGAAGCTGTGGGGTCCCCTCGCTGCCCGCGTGGCTGAAAGGTCCCCCCACAGCAACTCAGCAACTGCAGGGTCCCTGCTGCCCATGGCTGCTGGGCAGCTGCGGGATCCCCCTGCTACACTCAGTGCCTGGGAACTCCGGGGGACTCCTACCCCCGCAGCAGTAGGAGCTCTGGGGTCCCCCTGCTGCCCAGCAGCTGGGATCTATGGGGGACCACCCAGCTGACAGCTACAGCCCCGCTGTCCCGGGACTGAAGTGGAAAAGTCACAAAGGTCTCTGAAGTTACGGATTCCGTGACTTCCCTGATACAATCGTAGCCTTAATGATTAGAAACAGAACAGTGTGATATGATTTGAGTAAGGTTAGTCCCAGAGCTGGGTTGAGACGGTAGGTCGCAGATCCACAAAGTGATGTAGATTCCTAACTTCCATTTATTTCAGTTGTTTGCAGCTGTTATTGCATCCATGTTGATCTCAGGGTATAAGAGAGACAAGGTGGGTTCAATGAAAGTAAAGAACCTAAATACCTTTGTGGACCTGGAACTTCCCTCTCAGCCTAGTGACCTACCCACTTCCAAGGGAGCATCACTCACTACCCAGCTACTGCCCTAGTATAATATTAGCCATCATAAAATGCTCTTTAATGTAAGAATAATAATTAGCACTTTTCAACAGTAGATCTCCAAGCACAATAAAGAGTATGTTGGTTTAAGAAGGCTTTCTTGTCATTGTATCCACCACTGGTCAGACTCCTGAAGGGAATCATAGAATATCAGGGTTGGAAGAGACCTCAGGAGGTCATCTAGTCCAACCCCCTACTCAACACCAACTAAAGAACCAGACGTGCCAAACCCAAGTGGGCCTGCTGGCTCAGAAGAATTGATACCCAGGCCACTATTGCCCAGGGCCCAGTCAAAGAGTGGGAGAATGGTGTAATTCCATCCCAGAGAGGTAAGGCACAAGGCGTGACACCTGTGGGGATGCACTCAGAGAGACCAGAAAAAGCTCAGAGGTGCAGGTGTCCTGTAACCATGACACTGACCATCCAGGATCTCATGGTACCCCTTCCAAGAGCAGATAGTCTAGCCCTAGCGTCCTGCCCCTTTTCCAATTCATATGCTTACTCGAAATGGTCAGACAATGTAGACAACAATAGAAATGAAAGTTCACAAAAAAGTCATAATAATTCTGATCGTTTCTAATAAATACATCTTGCCGAGATCATTTCCTACCCCCCTCCCGCTCCCGCTCCTCCCACAGTTTCAGTTGGGTATGGTGTGCTTTTTTGCTGCCTTCCCTGAATTGTTGTGTAATTGCAACTTACCGGTTACCATGTGTTACATGGTGATGGAGGCAAAACTCTCTAGCTGGGGCTATAACAGTCTCATATCCTCTGTGGGTCAGGCCCAGCGGTGGACCCCCAACACCGATACTCAGCAGTGCATTACATCCTTCTTCTGGTCAAGAGGCACTTGTCCCAACGCCCTGAGACCCACAGCAGCTCAAATGCCAGGGGAGTGCCCACTTACATGACAGCTGCTATCTGGGCTGATGTGGGGGATTGAACCAGCAAACTCCTAAGCTAAAGCTTGAACTGTTACAGTTTGAGGGGAAAAAAGCAAATCTGCTCATGGTAGAACGGTAACAGACTCACATCCTCTTCACATCAGGCACCGAGAGGACTAACTAATCAGCGGGTTATATAGAAATGCTGAGTGCTGTTCATCAGCTGCTGTCTTCACAATTAAGGAGAGGGTGACATGATACCTTTACCTCCTTAAGATCAAATACTATGGTCATTCATACTATGGAGGGATAGCTCAGTGGTTTGAGCACTGGCCTGCTAAACCCAGAGTTTTGAGTTCAATCCTTGAAGGGGCCATTTAGGGATCTGGGACAAAAATCTGTCAGGGGACAGTACTTGGTCCTGTTAGTGAAGGCAGGGGACTGGACTCAATGACCTTTCCAGCTCCTTCCAGCTCTATGAGATAGGCATATCTCCATATATATATAGAGAGAGAGAGAGACCTGGATAAATCCGACGCAATGCTGTTGATTGCAATGGAATGACTCTGGATGCATAGACCTGTAACTGAGACCAGGGTTTGGCCTTATATATAATCTGCTTTGGGATCCTTCAAGATGAAAGTCACTGTTTAAATGGAAGATATTATTATTATTTCCCTTTTAAGATGAGTGCAGTCGTTACCTTTCATCTTCAAGCAGAAGAGGATGGTGGAAGGAGATTTTTTTTTTTGCTTTAATAAAAAAAATTAAACAAGATGTGAGGATGCCATTCAAAATAAATGTCAGTACGGGAGCGGGGAGAGAGGGGGCGAAGAGTAGAAACCAAGCAAAACTGAAGTAGATTTGACCTCAAAGGAGCTGAAATTGAGTTAAAGTCTACTACTGAAGTCGGTTTTCCCTTGGGGCTAGGCTGCCATTTAAGCGATTTCTTCTCTTTTACTTGTACAGTATAATTCCCGTAATACAGTGCTATAGGTCAACGCGCTACTGCTGAAAGAATTTCACTTCATCTTGGCTCCTATTTCCATTTCCTATCAAGAAAAACCTTCCCTTGTTTAAAACATCTTTGTGCTGTTTGGCAGGATACTTACTTCCTAAGCATTGCCTTACAGAAGAGACAGATGCTTTGCAGCAGGTACTCTTTGCCCTTTTTTCAAGAGGTAGTGGTTAAAGCAGGGGATTGCAATGTAGGACCGGAGCTGGGTAGGAACCCTTTTTCCCATCCTGTAAAATTTTTGAGATTTTAAAATTTCCTCATCCTGAACTGGGATGAACCACTGAAAACGAGAAAAATTGTGGTAACTGAAAATCCAGAAATAAATTTTGGTTCAGGTCAGACGAGACATTTGGTTTTGAGACGTTTGAAACACTTTGTTTTGATTTTGACCAATTTTCTATTTTTTAAAACCTTTTTTTAAAGCGATAATTCGCTGAGATTTCAAAATGACAAGTTGTTTTGAACCGGAAACCTCGAACTTTTAGTTTAGAAAATGTCAAAATGAAAGGTTCTGAAAGACATTTTGAAACAACAACAAAAAATGATACGTTACATTCAGGAAATGTCAAAGTGGGGTATTTTGACATTATCAAAACACTTTTTTGGGGGGGAAAGGGAAGCAGCAGTTACTAAACAAAATTTAATCAACATTAACCTTTTCTAAAAATGTGTGAATTTTGACAAAAATATCATTTTTAATTTTACAAATATATATTATTTTTTCTACTAGCTCTTATCACGAGTTCTGTATGCCCCTCAACAAAAGACTCCTGTCCAGTTTAGATTCTCACTTCTTCCTCCTCTCTTTAACATAAAATCTTACCCATCACCCTAGCCTTGGCCTTGCTATTTAAAGGGATAGTCCACTGAATGGGCTAATTTTCCCTAATCTCCTGCTCCCCACAGCTCTGAGTGGCAGCTGGGTGTCTTCGCGGTATGGGTCTGCCCAATGCCCAGCTCAGAGCTTCCGTTACTCGCCCACTTGTTGCTCATTGGAGCTGAGGGAGGAAGTGGATCCAGAAGGGGGAGAGTTGTTTCAGGGAGAGGGGTTACTTTTTGATATGGGGGTTGCACAGACCTTCCTGCCTTGCCTGTGCTGGGTTCTCAAAAAGCTCGAGGTCCAGTTTACATTGAATTTACATAAGCGTAGTTACTAATTTACATGTACTGGAGCGTCGCACACTTCATAGCCTCTGTAGGCCAAGCTCATTGCACAGATCAGAGGGTCCTTGCATTCCTCCGTCCCACCCCACCCCACCCCACTCCACACTCCCTGTGTGTCGCCCTCTCAAAATGAAATACTGGTCAGTGTCCACATTCTGTTTCCCCCAGGATGCAGCTTCACAGACAGCCCCTCTGTTTTCCTAGGGAGGGCAACTGGGTGTCTCCTTAAATTCCACAGTGTTTATACCCTCCTCCAAGTTCTCAGATTCCCCCATTTCATCTTAGCTGGGCCCTGTAGCCCTCTCACCAGCATTCCCCAAAATATTCATATGTTTAGGTTCCCTGATTTTAAATGACTAGAGAACAAGGGGTCCCAACTTCTCTAGATTACTCTTTTTTCCTAAACTGGATTCATCTCTCTAGTACTCTTCTGTTCAGATCTCCTTCCCAGTCACAGTAATGAAAGTCCAGACATTTTGGATGCAGGCTTGAGAAATCCAGGAAAAGCCTCATACTTAGTCTAAAAGCTGGAAGGAGGATGAGGCAAGGTCAAAATCAGGACTAACTATAGTAAGCGTCTTCTTGTAGAGGTCACAGACCACAGCATTCCTACACAGACCTGGGGAAACCTTGGTAATAAGCCAGTCATCAGGCAACATTGGCCTGGGAAATGGCTGACTTCCTAAGCGTCGACGGCTGTATATATTAATTTGTCCCTCTGTAAAATGGGGATAGTAACAAACTCATGGGCTAGCTCTTTGTCACTATATTCTATGCCATGGCTACTCAGAACTTCATGATAAAAGTGGGGGCGGAACACTAATCTTCCTCCTTCAAAAATATAAGGTCATCCATCTTAAGAAAGAGGAGAATCACTCTCAGCTGTTAGAGGTACAGGACCTATGACACACAGTCGGGCCATTCTGGTTTGAACCAACTAATGGCAGTCCTACATATACATATCAGCCTGTTTCTTACAGTGTATTTACCTACCACGTGGGTGGTGTGAGGCTTAATTTATTAACCCGTGTCAATCATTTATTAATTCTTTGGCTGAAAGACACCATAGAAGTGCAAACAAAATATATGTAAAACACAGGAGATAACTGTCCCACTCTACTCAGCATTTGTGAAGCCCCAGCTGGGGTACTGTGTCCAATTGTGGGCACCACAATATAGGAAGTATGTGGATAAACTGAAAAGATTCCAGAGGAGAGCAACACAAATGATAAAAGGTTTAGAACACCTGACCTCTGAGGAAAGGTGGAAAAAACTGGGCATGTTTAACCTTGAGAAAAGACTGAGGGGCAACCAGACAACAGTCCTCAAATATGTTAAGGGTTGTTATAAAGAGGATGGGGAGCAGCTGTTCTCCATGTCCACTGAAGGTCGGACAAGAGGTAATGGGATCAATGTGGGGCAAGTGAGATTTAAGTTAGATATTAGGGAAAATTTTCTAACGATCAGGGTAGTTAAGCTCTGGTATAGGCTTCCAAGGGAGGTTATGATGTCTCCATCATTGGAAGCGTTTAAAAACAAGCTGGACAAATACCTGTCAGGGGTGGTCTAGATTTGTGTGATCCTAACACAGCACAGGGGGATGGACTTGATGACTTCTAGAGGTCCCTTCCAGCCCAGCATATCGATGATTCTATGAAACAAGTATAACCATGGTCATTACTGAGACCTCCAAAGCTATAGTGTGAGTTGGAGATATGGAGGGAGATGTAACACTAATCAAACACCGGGTGACAGACTTTCGCTCAACAGAAGGAGGTCTTCCGAGGTGTCTTAGTTATCAATGGGGACCTGAACTAAGGACTTTGAGAAATACACACCCAAGTCTCTACAGCCCATATTAAAAGGCAAACCCTGCAAGGCAGACTCTTATTGTTCAGGCACAATATAACAGATACAGAACAGTGAGTGACACAAAATATTATTATTTTTTCAACTAGTGATGTGAAGTTTTGAGAATTAGTTTGGTTCAAAGAAGCACTCAGAAACCAAACCAGTATAACTTGGAAATTTTGCCAGGATATCTCATAAGAAGACCAGGCTCTCCTCTGAAACATCTGACATTTCTTCCTCCCAATCTGGAACTACTGCAGTATTTCAGTAATTTCCCATCTGATCCTGGCTGAAGTTTTCATGGATAGGACTGTGGGAATTTGTTTTCAAATAAGAGCCTTTTCAGATCCCAGAAAGACAATGGTTTTGAGCTGGATGCAAAAGTCTAATTTGCATATTACACCCATCCCATGTAATGGACAGAAACATGCAAAACATTCTCTTACCCCCAAATTATGGTACATTTACTTGTCTTTGGTAAAACTTGGGATGTGGTCATGGAATAAGTCATTATTCATATAATTATTGGTAGGGCTTCTGGGTTTTTTGGAGTTTATTAATTTCACTTTGGGAGGTAATTTTTAGCAATTTTGAATTGGGAGTTTTGGAGGCTTCTCTTTTTACTGTAATGAGTAATGTATACTATATACACAGCTCATTACAGAAATATGTGTTGTGAAGTGTAATCTGTTTGTAATGTTCTCTAGTGCACTTTAACTTAGTTCTGTTTCAAATGCAATTGGCAAAGTAAACGAGGGAGCACTTAATGCATACCAGCAGGATCTACACAGACCAATTAATGATCAATGCATTAGTGTGCTTTAGAAATCATATCTCAGTAGTCCATATTACCGCTCCATGTAGACATCCCTTACATGTTAGTAATCATCTCCTGTGTTTTTCTGCTGATTACTGGATAAACATTTATTTTATTTTATTGGGGGTGTTGTATCAGTGTTTATTGGTTAACACCAAAAAACCAGAAGCCCTATTATTGGCCCTCACTGAGATCAGCAGCCCATTGTGCTAGGCACAGTTCAAAGATGTAGGAAGAGACAGCCCCCGGTGTGAACAGCTTACAATCTAAATGGATAAAACAGAATTATTAGCCCCATTTCACAGGTGGGGAACTGAGGAACAGAAAGATCCAGCATCCTGCCCAAGGTTATAGAGGCAGACTGTGGCAGAGCCATGAAATGACCCCATATCCTCCGAACTGTACTCTAGTCCCCAAATCACAAGACTGTCCTTCCTTTTTCATGACTTGCACCAATGGACTGATGAAGTCAGTAGCTATATGGTTGACCAGTTTGTCTTTGGTAAGGGCTACAGGATGAGTCCCGTTAGCATTCACTAAGCTACCAAAGCCTTTCTGGTGACCTGTTCCATGCAGAGCTACATACTTCCCCATAGAAACCAGTTGAAACGTTAGCATTTTGATTAATTTCACTTTGAGTTTTTGTCTTTTTTTAACAGAAAACTCAGCATGAAACCCTCAAGTTGGGGGGGGGGAGGAGAGGTGGTGGAGGGAAACCCCAAGTGGTACTACAAATATTCACCATTGGTTCTTTGGTTCCTCTGAACCAAATCCACCCAACCCTAGCTCTGGTGTTGCTGCCATGTTTGAAAAGGAAAGATGCAAGCAGCCACTTCCCGGCTGCCGTTTGCATGAGCACAGAATATTCTGCGTTGCTCTTTTAAGAAGACCTTGTTTTACACGGGATTTTAATACAAGCGTCCAACAAGGTCAAAAATAGTGACCCTTTGAAATGAAAAGATTAACATTTTTATAGATAGGAGAGGAAAATAGACGGCTTGCACTGGAGCATGAGAATTCTATCTTGTATTTTTTTTTAACAACAAATAAGGTTTATGGATTGCAAAGAGGAGACTGTCCCATTAAAATAAGTCTTTTACAGTATTTTCCAATTTAAAGCTGCATGCAGGCAGCTCTGAGGATCATCCGAGAAAAGTCTGACTCACTAGTTTTTCAATTTAGTTTGTTAATAGCCTGCCTTTCATAAAAGCATCAAGCACAATAACAAAAATACCTAAATCAATAGGATGATCCAGCAATGCCTCACAGAAATGATATTTTTGAAATAAATATATACCATTCAGCCAGGCCCATTTGACATCAAATTTATATACTCAATAAGAAAGCATAATTAATGGTCCCGAACTGTATTTTCCTTTACCTATTTCACCTCTCAAGAAGCCCAGGGTTTTGTCAAAAAAATGTGCTCCATTCATAAATGGAATGGACCTATTAAAAATGATGCTGCCCTGCTCTCTCTCCGCTCCCTTCCCCGAGTCTCCTGGGGATTTTTGTGTGGATTTTATTAAGAAACAAAAGTGTGGAACGTGCTTGCATTGCACAAGGTCTCTAGACGGGTGATTCATCTTCTTTCCTTCCTCTAATCCCCCTTTCCACTGCACACACCAATTTTTAGGAAGGCACGGGATATTTGTCTCCTACCTTACTGTCGAAGGGCCTGTCCCTGGCCACAATGACCATTAACTTGAGGACAGGTTTCAGTGTAGTAGCCGTGTTAGTCTGTGTCAGCAAAAAGAAAATAAGAAAGAAATACTTGTGGCACCTTAGAGACTAACAAATTTATTTTAGCATAAGCTTTCGTGGACTACAGTCCGCTTCGTCGGATGCATGGAATGGAACACTCAGTGAGAGGATATTTATACAGCCAGAGAAACATGAAAAGGTGAAAGTAACCATATCAACTGTAAAAGGCTAATTAATTGAAAGGAACTGTTATCAGTAGGAAAGAAACTTTTTGCTTACCACTTCAAAATGCTTACCACTTCAAAAGTTTCTTTCCTACTGATAACAGTTCCTTTCAATTAATTAGCCTTTTACAGTTGATATGGTTACTTCCACCTTTTCATGTTTCTCCTGACTGTATAAATATCCTCTCACTGAGTGTTCCATTCTATGCATCCGACGAAGCGGACTGTAGTCCACGAAAGCTTATGCTGAAATAAATTTGTTAGTCTCTAAGGTGCCACAAGTATTTCTTTCTTACTTTCTTTTCATTAACTTGAGTTCTCTCTCTCTCTCATTAACTTGGTATCAAACATCCAGAGATTGCAGCCCAGGGAAGTGAGAAAAAAAAACGTTTTTTAAGCCCTTTTCGTGCCCTGAAGATTCTGAGTTACTCTGGGTTCTGAAATGTTCTGGCATAAACTAGACCAACCTCGGGGGGCTGTAATTAATGGAAGCTTCCTGTGGACTGTATATGGGTTCCTCCACAGCCTGCACTGGAGAGCAGTATGTGCAGAGGAGACTCGTCGTCCTGTCCTTGACATCTCTGCCCAGGCCTGGTCCCACCACACACCTTGCACTGGAATGTGATGAAGAAGGGTAGTATGTACTTACAGCAGTCCTCCACGGATCCCGTGCTGGGGGGACTTCTCCACTTTCTATGTAGAGTAAACGGAAATATCTATCTATGTCTGTATGTATATCGGCACTACATACCTGCCAGGAAACAACAATCATGCTGGCTATGTTACTTGTCCGTTTTATTCATATTAAGGATAATACATTTTGGGCTGGATTTACAAAGGTATTTAGCTACTACAAATGCATTGGGTGTCAAGTGGGCTTTTCAAAAGTGTTTAAACGGGTTCAGTGGCGGCCTCCCATTGAAATCAGTACGAGTTAGGCACCTTCTCTGCTTAAGGACTGTTGAGAAATGTCCCTAGCCACCTATCTCCATCTTGTCAATCTGGCCCTTTTAGCCTATGTGTCTACTTCTTCCTATCCCTGCTACCTACTTCCTCCCTCTCCCATTTCCTCTCGTGTTTATTACACCTAGTTGTTACTCCTTGCCAAAGATCACACTGCTGCAGCGAAAGCTCTACCATGGGGTAAACAATTGGACCTTCCTCTTGCTTTTGTTCTCATGTAGAAGAATGGCTCTTCCCGATAAAGGAGCCGTTTGGGGCACAGCTGCTCCAATGCCTCGGACGCAATATTGCATATTACTGTGTGGACCTTGCCAGCAGCAGCAGCCAAGGAGATTCATGGGCTAGCGTGTCAGCTACTCCACAATACTGGGAGATGCTTTCAAACTTCGTTGAAGGGATAAATGCGAGAAGAGCTGACGGAAATTACAGCGTGGTGCTAAAATATTGACCAGTGCTCCTTCTTGACCGATGTATCAGTCACAACAATTTCTGGGCCGTGCATTAGTAAATGCCCACAACAGAACTCGTATAGAAGCAGAATGACTCATTTTATCTAGTGAGACCAGGAGCCCCGGGGGTGTGGTGAGACCTTTTAGCGAGACCAACTTTTATTGGACCTGAAGAAGAGCCCTGGGTAGCTCGAAAGCTTGTCTCTCTCACCAACAGAAGTTTGTCCAACAAAAGACCCCCCCCCCTTGTCTTTTTAATATCCTAAGACTGACATGGGTACAACTACACTCATTTTATCCAGTAGCTTTCGCACAGAAGGATCACACACATTTAGAAGCTGATCTGCAAACTATCATCCGAATTGTCCCTGCTGAGCTGCACTTTGGATCTCTGTGGCATGTTCCATCAGAGGCACCTCTGAGTGGGCTTGGCACGCTTTGCCTCCTACTTTCCGAGACAAAGGCAGTGTGGGCTTTATGTGCCTGCTGTATCTTGTATTGGAACCTGCATCTTTAGCGCTCAGCTTTGCTGGCCCATGGTCAGCCTACGCTGTGTTATACATGTGGAAGTTTCAACTACATCAATGGGAGTTTCCCACATACAAAACATACACCAGAGATATACACAGGGGAAAGGAAATCTGTGCAGATGATTAGATTGGACACTTTTACACAATATACAGGTGTCCATTCATCTGTCACTGCAGGGCCGGCTTTAGGAAGTGTGGGGCCCGATTCGCACAGTTTCGACGGGACCCCTCTGCCGAAACGCTGCCGAACACAGTGATTGAGCTGCTGCCGAAGTGCCGCTAAAACAGACGTTGCAGGGCCCTCTTAAGTGCGGGGCCCGATTCAGGGGAATTGGGGGAATAAGCCTAAAGCCGACCCTGTGCCACTGAAACGCAGCCACCTCTGGGGTAAAACACAGTAGCTTTTTGTCAGATAATATCTTCTACGTAGTCATCTTTTTACCCCACCAGGATCTAAATGTGCTTTACAAATAGCAACTAATAGAACCTTATACCAGACTTATGTTATGCATGTATTCTGATATCTGGTTTACACAAGGGGAAACGGAGGCAACAAGAGGTTAAGTGGCTTGCCAAAGGTAATAAAGTCTGTGACAGAGCCATGTATAAAATCCAGGAGGACTAACTTCCTGTCTCTTGCATTAACTATTTGACATCAAAGTGATGATGTCATCTCTAGGTCAGAAACTGAAGAATGAGCCAAATCCTGAAATCCTTACTCTGTTTTCATTCAGCCTTTACACAAAAAAAGAGCATTCCCAGGGAGCTTTCCCAGAGAAAATACTGAAGACTCCAAGGTTTGGTCCTATATTTTCACACGCAGCACGTGTAGATTTTTTTTTCCTCCTGCAGAATTGTCCTGCTATCTGGTGGATACCAAGCATAGGAGCTCATTCATTATTTGAGCATCACCAAACCCACCCATAAATATGCCTGGCATTATCTCATAATTCCCTGAGGCTGGATGCCTGAAATTGTGTGTTTCATCTACCAGTAGCACTGGACATAATAAATAATGAAACATGAGAGTCATTGCTGTATTTTGTAATGAACTGTAGCCAGGGGAAGAAGACAATGGGAACTATCTTAAAACTCAGAAGATTACATAGACCAGTTTACAGAATGTTTTATTTATGGTTTAGGGAAATATTCTTTGCAGAATTTGCCTTTTGACGTAATGATTTAAGAATTTGGGAATTGCCATAAAAGAACAGAGAAATGGGCAAAAGTAGTGCTGTGTCACATCTGTTGAAATCCCCAATGCTACATAATAGAACTGGTTTTTCCACAGAAAAAAATGTTTTGTCTATATCAAAATTTTCTGCAAAAACAAATTGGTTTCAATTACTTTTGGGGAGGGGGGGAATATGGGGAAAAAACCCAACCAACCAAATAAACAAAACTTTTCACCCTATCAGAATGGAAGGTTTCGATTTTTCATTTGAAAATTACTTTTTGTTTTGAATAGCATTTTTTTACAATATTATCATATAAATGATAAGGTAACTATAACATTTTTAAAAAGTCAAAATCAGAATGAAACACTGTGACTTTATCCAAACAGAATGTTTCAACTGACCTATGACAATTTTTTTTGAATATTTTATTTCATAGGATATTTAAAAATATATCATTCTGATTCAGAACAAAAACAAATTTAGATATATCAGAATTTCCTGTGGAATGGAAATTCTGAATTTAGACTAGCTCTACTAGATGTTTCTGTTGAAGACCTAAAATCTCAATATAGGGGTCATCATTAAAATATCTCTATTTACCAACAGTCACTTGCATGTACAGTAGTATCTGATATACTGTTCTATTTTCCGGTACTTTAAATAAGATACTAACTGTAGTACCATATTACTTATTCTGTTGTGGCAAATGTTGGTGTTTTACGGGCAACCACTCTATGTCGACTAATGGGACAATAGTGTAGTAAGCGAGGTTTGCTTCCTGAATCTAACCGATAGTCAGCTTATGCCAAGAAGCACAAAGATCAGTAGCCAAGTCCTTGCAAGCATGGATGGAACTGGGGAAATTACACCTTCTTACAGATTATGCTATATTTGCGGGAAACAAAGCTTCCATCTGAAAACAAATGGAGATACTATCTTTACTTGTTGTGAAAATAACCGTCTCCAGGTGGATCAATGCCTGGCTGTAAATGTATTTAAAATATACCATTGACTATGAATCTCTTTTGCCTGTTTGATTGAGACATTTCCTTTTACCTGTAAGGGGAAATCTGGTCTTGTGACTGAAGTCACTGGAGTGTGACTCTAGAGATGTGGGTTCCATGTGAGCTCTGCCACAGGTTTTCTCTGTGACCTGGGGTAAATCACCAGGGGAAGGGATAGCTCAGTGGTTTGAGCATTGGCCTGCTAAACCCAGGTTTGTGAGTTCAATCCTTGAGGGGCCATTTAGGGATCTGGGGCAAAAATTGGGGATTGGTCCTGCTTTGAGCAGGAGGTTGGACTAGATGACCTCCTAAGGTCCCTTCCAACCCTGATATTCTATGATTTAATCTCTTATTTCCCCATCTGTAAAAATGGGGATACTAACATTTCCTCTTCCCGTCTGTCTTGTCTATTTCAATTGTAAAATCTGGACGGCAGGGGCTGTCTTACAATGTGTTTCAGTGTAGTAGCCGTGTTAGTCTGTGTCAGCAAAATGAAAATAAGAAAGAAAAACTTGTAGCACCTTAGAGACTAACAAATTTATTTCAGCATAAGCTTTCGTGGGTTAGTACCCGATGAAGCGGGTACTAACCCACGAAAGCTTATGCTGAAATAAATTTGTTAGTCTCTAAGGTGCTACAAGTTTTTCTTTCTTATTTTCATTTTACAATGTGTTTGTACACCGCCTAGCACAATGCAGCTGCACTCTCAGTGGGGTCTCTAGCTGCTGCAGTAATATAAATAACGAATAATAATGAGCACAGACAGAGGCCCTGCACATGCAGAAATGTAGATAGGATGCTTTGTGCAATGTGATCTGATTAGCCAAACAGAAATTCAGAAGAATTCTCCTTCAGCCCAAGTGGTAGTGTAGTGATCTGATTTCTAACCCCAGGACAGCCACAATGCTTTGAATCTATTCCTGGCAACAGTCATGAGACTGTAGCTGGCCAAGGAATTCTCCTGTTTTGTTCTGCAGAATTTATCAGAGATTCATCTTAATTTAGAATGCAGAGTTAACACCTGATACAGCTATAAGAACTTGGCAGAAAGCTCTGCTCCTTCTATTAAAAGCTACACCTTTCACGGAACATGAGGAACTGGGATGCACAGCGTGGGGCTTATTTGCAAGCTATTACCCAGAATTCCTTACCAAGATCCCAACTTTGTCAGTGATACTTGAGTTCCAGAAATAAACTCTAGGAGCTTGGAGCTCTTTAGTGCTGTTTATTGGGGGCACACAACTCTTACAGATTACTTTAATCTTCGCTAAATAACTTCCCCATTGGCAATGCCTCAGGGATGCTGTAATTAATAGGAGTGTTTTCTTCCTCTGACCACAGATCTTAGTGCTAACAAATTACAAGGGGAAATCCTGACTAGTATATGTAGATGACAATAAATAAATAACAATCTGTAAATGTATGCAGTGTTTTTTAATTCTAAAGTACAGTCCAAAAAGCCGAATTAAAGTTTTCCCTCACTTAATTGTCTGTCTAGTGTGTCACAGTGACAAATGCGGAGCATCATGGAAAACAAGCAATTTGCATGGTGTAGCGGGATATGAATGATAAGGGATTGTTTGCAGTGCAGTTCAATGCAGCTGAGAGCTAAAGAATTAGTAGCTAAATAACATATATAGGCCCCCAACAAGCCTTTATAGCATTGGTGGTGAGAACACAGGGTTTCAGCATAAACCCAAAGTTTAACTAGTTGAAAGGTTCTATTGTCCCTGGCATGGTATAGAATCCTTTCTAAGCTGCAGTTATTTTAATGTGAATCCCTAAGCCCCGCTCTAATCACATAACAAGACTAATTCAAAATAACAATCAACCTAATCTGGTGTTTAGTACAATCAACGTAGAGATTAAAGACCCAATTTATAAATCACTTGCACATATACCACCTATCTTCTGAATCCTTGGAAATTACCCACACGCTGCTGCCAATGCACAGAAATCTCCTTAAATCGACGGGTCTCAAAATCAGTGATGTCCCCCCTCCCCGCCTGCCGTGCTATGGAGAACTCTCAGCTCAATGCTTCACTATGGGAGCCAGACAAGGGAGACACTGAACAGAGGAAAGGGAAGGAATGACTTTAGAGAAAATAAGGTTTGGGAGGATCCAAAGCAGGCGTGGGATTGACACCCAAAGCAGAGACATTTGAAGGCTTATTCTCTAAGATTCTCAGTGGATTTGGACCCACTTACATAGGGACCATATAACTCTATACTCTTCCGCACACCATAATGGGGCCCTGAATTTTATTTGAATCTCTGGCTGCTATCAGAATACAAAAACATATATAAAAATTATATTAATATCAATAATATATGGCTCTCAGAGATGACTATACTCCTCCCTGAGAGGACAAAGTTCTCAAAAGGGTGGAAGACCATCAACTGTGAAAAGAGTGACCAGAAAAGATCAGCCCATATTTAAACATTTTCTGAGAACCCCACAGAGCTCTCCTGTGCTCCAAAGTCTTCTCAGACTCAGTGTAGATGAATGAGATCTACTACTACTACTACTACTAATTCATATAAACCACAGTCAGTATAGGATAGGAAACCTAAGAGAGGGGAACAACAGCATCTATTGTGGTCAGATCAATTTCATTGGGGATCACAATTCCTGTATTTGGTGCTTAGATTGTATAATCATGGGCACCAGGAGATAGACAGATGGACAGATGACATGGAAAGAAAAATATCCACCCCACTGACTCCTTTCTCTTAATCTTTTACCACTTTTTAGAATCAGATTCAAACCAAGCTTTTAAAAAAATATGTAAAGTTCTGAAATATTTTGACCTATGATGCAAATTTTGGATCTGGATCCAAATTGTCCCCCAGTTCGAAGAGTTCAGAACCAGGGCTTGGATCTAGGCCCACTATAACCAGAGGGGGCAGGTGCAAAGTTCAGATCTCAATTCTAATGCAGTCATCCTGTAAATCCTAGAGTGTCTGCATCTGGGGGGGTTAGCTTTGATTATTTTATTTTCTGTTCTGTTTTAGCTCTGAAGGGCAGAGCTTGACGTGCCAAAATCCCAGGAGAAAACCTGAAGTGCCCAGAAGCAAAAGTGTCAGAAATCTCAGGAAATGATGGGTAGCACTCTTATTTTTACTTATATGACATTAGCAGCTGGAGGTCCCAACCAAGATAACGGTCTCCATTGTGTTAAGCATTGTACAAATACACAGTCAGAGACAGAAAAGCATGCCACCTAATTACACAAGGCAGACAAAGGAGATGTCATTCTAACAATCCTTCCCAAATAACCCCCATGTCCAAGTTACTCATCCCTTTCTTATAAACTATATAGATTCTGTTCTAGAGATGGCAGACCAGTCTCCATGCATATTTGAACTTCCACACCTCTTATGAAGCTTTTAATTGTGATGATGTTGGAGGAATATTTTTTACAAACCTGTGATTTTTTCCCTATTTGCGGGTAAGGCTGATTCCTTTCATACCCCCTCCCCTCCACAAACACACACACTTGAGTGGCTTCGAGAAGTAAATATTGGTTTACACCTAAAACTAAATGTCCTATCTATCTACATTTTGCATAAAGATATGTTAATAAAATAAGCTAGAAAGTGTATGCATTACACACAAGGGTTTTTTTTTAAAAAAAAAGAGGATTGGGATTTTATAGACTGTAAAATATGGATATTGCTCTATTTATCTTACTGTAGCTCTATAGGAAAGTGAAGTAAGGATTGGAATGCTATGCTTCATCGTCACACTGCAGCTTTCACCCTTTAACCCCCCCACCCCCCTTCACCCAGGTAAAGTAACACAATAAAAAAAATGCTTATCTAAATATTATATAGAACTTACATGTGGCTGCTAGTGATGACGGCTGTGGATTGGCTAGAAAATGTGCACACTGCTAATCTGGGCTAGAATATCCTATTAATTTGTGTACCCTCAACCCACCGGTGATGTGCAAAATGGAAGATTCGGGGCCTGTCATTTATTATGTTTCTATTAGGGCTGTAGAGTGATTAATTTTTGGATGTTTTCTACATTCTCAAATATATTGATTTCAATTACAACACAGAATACAAAGTGTACATTGCTCACTTAATATTTATTTTTGATTACAATAATTTGCACAAGGGCTGTTCAGCAATTAAAAAAATTAATCACAATTAATCGTGCATTTAATCGCGCTGTTAAACAATAATATAATAGCATTTTTATAAATATTTTTGGATGTTTTCCACATTTTCAAATATGTTGATTTCAATTACAACACAGAATGCAAAGTGTACAGTGCTTACTTTATATTTATTTTCATTATAAATATTTGCACTGTAAAAAACAAAAGAAATAATATTTTTCAATTCACTTACTACAAGTAATGTAGTGCAATCTCTTTATCATGAAAGTTGAACTTAAAAATGTAGAATTATGTATAAAAAATAACTGCATTAAAAAATAAAACAATGTAAAACTTTTGAGCCTTCAAGTCCACTCAGTCCTACTTCAGTCAATCGCTCAGACAAACAAGTTTGTTTACATTTGCAGTAGATAATGCTGCCAGCTTCCTGTTTAATATGTTACCTGAAAATGAGAACAGGCATTCATATGGCACGGTTGTAGCCAGCGTTGCAAGATATTTACATGCCAGATGCACTAAAGATTTATATGTCCCTTCATGCTTCAATCACTATTCCAGGGGTCATGCGTCCATGCTGATGATGGGTTCTGCTCGATAATGATCCAAAGCATTGTGGCCTGATGAATGTGCATTTTCATCATCTGAGTTGGATGCCACCAGCCGAATGTTGATTTTCTTTTTTGGTGGTTCGGGTTCTGTAGTTTCCACATTGGAGTGTTGCTCTTTTAAGACTTCTGAAAGCATGCTCCACACCCTGCCCCAATCAGATTTTGGAAGGCACTTCAGATTCTTAAATCTTGGGTCAAGTATTGTAGCTATCTTTAGAAATCTCACATTGGTACCTTCTTTGCATTTTGTCAAATCTGCAGTGAAAGTGTTCTTAAAACAAACGACTTGCTGGGTCTTCATCAGAGACTTCTATAACATGAAATATATGGCAGACTGCAGGTAAAACAGAGAGCGGGAGACATACAATTCTGCCCCAAGGAGTTCAGTCAAATTTAATTAATGTATTTTCTTTTTTAACGAGCATCATCAGCATGGAAGCACGTCCCCTGGAATGGTGGCCAAAGCATGAAGGGGCATACAAATATTTAGCAAATCTGTTATGTAAATTCCTTGCAATGCTGGCTACAAAAGTGCCTTGCAAACGTTATTTCTCACTTTCAGGTGATATTGTAAATAAGAAGAGGGCAGCATTATCTCCTGTAAATGTAAAGAAACTTGTTTCTCTTAGCGATTGGCTGAACAAGAAGTAGGAATGAGTCGCCTTGTAAGCTCCAACAGTTTTACATTGTTTTGTTTTTGAATGCAGTTACGTAACAAAAAAAAATCTACATTTGTAAGTTGCACTTTCACGATAAAGAGATTGCACTATGGTAATTGTATGAGGTGCATTGAAAAATGCTATTTTTAATCATTTTTACAGTGCAAATATCTGTAATAAAAATAATATAAAGTGAATACTGTACACTTTGTATTCTGTGTTGTCATTGAAATCAATATATTTGAAAATGTGGAAACACATCCAAAAATATTTAATACATTTCAATTGATATGCTATTGGTTAACAATGCAATTTAAATTGTGATTAATCACGATTATTTTTTCGAGTTAATCGCGCGAGTTAACTGCAATTAATCGACAGCCCTTGTTTCTATCTAATATACTTCTATAGCCCCCATTCCTACATTAGGTGGGCACCTCACAGTCTCTATCGTATTCATTTTCATAACATCCCTGTGAGGCTGTGAAGCAGTAATATTCCCATTTTCTAGGTGGGCAACTGAGGCAAAGAGAGATGAAGTGGTTTGCACAGATCTCATAGGAAGTGTGTCGCTGAGAGGGCAATCAAACCCATTTCTTCTGAGGCCCAGAGTAGCACACTGGACCATGCTTCCCCTCCATTTTTGAAGTGCCTGGCACAATGGGATCCTGACCCCCCATTAAGATTTCCTAAAGTCTACGGCAGCATTGTTTTATTATTAATGGTTATTATTATTATAAATAAAATGGAGGCAAGGTGGCACAAGGCATTTCCACACCAGGAGAGACACAAAGACTACGTTAGTTTACTTTAGAAAGGGGGATGAGGAAGATGTGATGTAATAGGGGAATATAGACTAGTGAGTGGTGAATGGAATATAATGATGGTCTCTTGGTCTCACCTATTCACCTCATTGAAGAACATTCAGTGGGCATTCAGCAGAAACCACAGGCAACATGCAATGCAATGACAACAGAGAGATCCAAGACATGCTTGCTCGAAAATCACACGCCTCTATCCCTCTTGAGCTAAAGGAGAAGTTCTATTATTGGTAAGCCCTACAGGGTCTATGACACATAGGATGTGTCTACACTTCGAGCAGAGGGTGCGCTTTCCAGATCGAGAAGACATACCAGCATGCGCTCTAATCGAGCCAGTGCGCTCAAAATAGAATGTTGCCATGGCAGCATGAGTGGTAGGAGGGGCTAGCTGCCCCTGTCTCTGATGGGCACGTATTCAGCCCCTCCTGCTGCTTGCACCACCCTGGCTATATTTTCTTTAGCGCACTAGCTTGATCAGAGCTAGTGTGGCTATGTAGCCTCGAGCCGGGAATCAGACCAGTGTAGACATACCCGTAGCTGAGTTCCAGTTCTCGCCCATAGAGGGCAGTGACACAGGCACAGTGGCCAGTCATGTCTGCATTTTCAGCATTCTCGTTCTCACGAGAAAGCACTTATGAAGCAATCTGAAACACTACGGTGGGCCATGCATGTCTATGACAGCTTGAGGGCTGTAGCCCATGTTTCCATCTCTTACTGCAGCATTTGCCAAACTTGGGACGCCGCTCGTTCAGGGAAAGCCCCTGGCGGGCCGGGCCGGTGTGTTTACCTGCCCCATCCGCTGGTTCGGCTGATCGGCTGTGCCCGGCCAATGGGGGCTGAGGGAAGCGGCGTGGACTGACGGATGTGCAGGCCGCCCTTCCCGCAGCCCCCATTGGCCAGGTACAGCGAACCGCAGCCAGTGGGAGCCACGATCAGCCGAAACTGCAGAGGGCAAACACACCGGCCCGGCCCGCCACGGGCTTTCCCTGAACAAGCGGCGTCCCAAGTCTGGGAAACACTGTCTTACTGCATATGCTGTATCAATGCCAGCATCTGATCGTGCCACTAATTCAGCGACGGATTCTTCTCTCCCTAATAGATCCTCATTGTGTCTTACTTTGACTTGAGGAACGGGATCTGCAAGCATGGCGCCTTCCCATATTCAGCTGATTGGGCAGCCGCTGGCTGATTTGTTTTTCATTTGCTAGCACGCAGCGTGGCTCTCAGAGAGAGGAGAAGGTCCCTTGCAGTTGTGTCACAAAAAAAGAGAGTGGCGTGTAATAAGCCATAGTTACAACAATCCCCTTCTGCAATAGGCTCCATCCTTTTCCTGGCACCACTTCGTTCACATCCCTCTGAGGGCTTGTTTGCGTGGTGCCTTAGGTTGCACCAGCAAGGATGTAAATTCTAGGGCATACTAGCGCATTGCATGCAATGGGCCTGCGCGGATGCCACTGACATCCACTAACTGTTGCCTAGTGTTCATTAATATCCTACTATTTGAAATGGAACTATATTAATAGTGCCAGGGAGCTTTCAGTGCATGCCAGTGGGGACACACTGGCCAGTTAGTGCGTAACATGCTAGTGCACATTAGAAGGTACAATCCAGCTGGTGTGTACTAAGGCACCACATGGACAAGCCCTGAGTCACATTTGTACTATCCACCAAAGCTGGGTGGGAGAAAGGCAGCATGCTAGGCAGAACGGGGGACTCTCTCTGGACCTTGGAAGACTCCCTCCAGGTGCTGGAAACCTGGTCTCTCCACATGCTTCACTCAGTCCTTGACCAACCTACTAAGACTATCATTAAAGAGGGTCCAATTACAGCCCAGCTATGGTTCTGCTTCTGTGATGTGGATACCTGGTCGGTACACATGATCATAGAATCATAGACTATCAGGGTTGGAAGGGACCTTAGTAGGTCATCTAGTCCAACCCCCTGCTCAAAGCAGGACCAATCCTCAATTTTTGCCTCAGATCCCCAAATGGCCCCCTCAAGGATTGAACTCACAACCCTGGGTTTAGCAGGCCAATGCTCAAACCACTGATACTGTTGTTCAGTGGTCCCAAGCCTGTCAGAGTCCCCCAGCTTCCTTCTTCGGTGAAGTAGCTTCAGGCGCGGGTACAAGTCAACACTGAAGCTAAACACTTCCAATTCTTCCCTATGCAACCCAGCTAGGGGCAACAGACCTGTGGAGCTTAATCAACTGCCTAAGGCCTCGCTTTTCCAGCAGCTCTGCACACCTCTCTAGCCACTGCACTATACCGTATTCACAACTTACCCTACAGCCATGGCACTATGCCCTATTCCCTACTTATGGTCCAATCTGAACCTGGTGCCGGTGGCAGAGAAGGATTTCCTTAGGATGCCCCCCCCCCCACTCCCTGTTTGGAAAGTAGCATCCTTTGACCTCCACCATGGCTGTGTGGACCATTGATATCGGTCACCAGATACCACAGAGCCTCATAAACGAGCATGGTATGTTGCAGGGTTGTCATAACCCGAATGGGGATGACAGTCAAGCAGGATGTGACAGGGACATGTAAGGATGACGGACTGGGCAGGAGGGGAAGTGCCCTGTCACAGGTTGGGAGGGAGACAAGATGGTGGATCTCCACAAGTGTTATTTTACATAGGGCTGTACAGAATCAGCTGCCCTTTGCCTCATTGACAGAGCATATGTAGTAAAGTATGTACCATACCTGTGGGAACCCAGATATTTCAGCCTCCATTTGGATTATATGCAATTGAAATATGCCTGGCAGAGGCAGCCTATGTATTTCCTTTGTACCTGGTGCCTAAAATAGGGCACAACTAAATGTATACAGGGAGCTTCTCCACAGTTGAGCTCCCTTAAACTGTGTTCATCTGGAAGCTGCTTTTTGCATCTCTTGCCATCTCCCTTCTGTAATCTCAGCAGCAGCAGGTCTCTAAGTGCTGCTGCAGGTCGCCTCTGTCTCCTGACACTCACATCTGCCTGGGCGATGTGGCAAGAGCTTAGCTGCCCCTAAGAATCTGAAAGGAAAAGGCAATTGTGCTTGTATATGTGCCTGTGTGCATTGCTATTCCTCCAAGGATTGCAAAAGCTGTAATATTTTTGGATTAACTCATGATCAAACATTGATGAATCATGCTATTTTACTGAAAAGCACAATCCTTAAGTCAACCACCTAATCTAAGAGAAGAAATTAAACTCTAAACCAACATAAACACATTACAAGTCATTAGTGTAATTAAAAAGGAATGTATAATTAAACCATTTGTGTATTTTAGCTCAAATTCATCTGCGGTCGGAAATTTTAATGAACTGTTCATCAAAGAAATCTCTAGAGTCTGGGGATAAGTTTAGCATAACAAGAAATTGAATGTTTTCTTCTCTTCGGCACAGGAAGCTCTGTTCCCACTGGCTTCCAAAGCCAAGCTGTCATTGGCTCCACCAAACTAATAATGATTCTAAATGGTTATGATCGCTTCGGTGTTTTAAACTGATGTTATCTTTTTTATCCCCTAAGAATCTTGTTTTTCATAATTACTTCTCTTTTGTCCTTTCCTTAAGACAAATGATTTTGTAATTAGCGATGAAGGAACCAGTGATCACTCCAAGACATCTGTCAAGTTGTCATGAAGTATCTGTCCCTGTAGCTATATTTAAACTTTCTGTTTAATAGGCTTTTGCTTTATTTCGCTATTACATCTCTGCGGTACCATAAGCAGGATACCCTAATGATCAAGTTCTATAAAACACAGAGCAATTAGATTGTAAGACATATTGCTCCCATGAAAGTCCTTCCTTCTGATAATGTATCTTCCTCTACCCATCCCTCCACCATCCCCCAACCCCACACGTTCCTTTACAGAATACATTCCGTGTTATTAGATGAGACAGCTGAGTATGGCAACAGCTCAACTGACATTTTACCATATTTCTGCACTATGCAACTCTTTTCCTGTTTCTCTTACATATGCTCATTACACTGAAGAGCAACATATTTTTTCCCAACAGGTAAAAAAATCATTGGTAGTTTAGTCCTGTATATAGAGCACTGGACTGGGGCTCAGAAGTCCTGGATTCTCTTTTCATATCTGCCACTGATCTGCTGCATAGCCTTGAGCTAGTCACTTCACTCATTTCCAATCCCACACTTTTGTCTATTTAGATTGTAAGATCTTCTAGGCAGGGTCTGTCCTTCTCTCTCTGTATGCCTCACGCAGCAGGGCCTTAAGCCCATATGGATTCCCAAAGGCACTACTGAAATAAATACATAAAAAGATATTAGTAATAGCCCTTGTTTCACTTTGATGTATGTTTTTTTTCTATACTGTATCCCTTAATATAAATCTGTGTATTTTCCTCTTCCACATTTTCAGACCACAAGGTATTATTCTGTGTCCTAAGAGTGGTACATTTCCAGAAATTATGCGCTAATAATGCAGCAGAATAGTGCATTCAAGTATAAAGAGTAACTTGGAGTCAATCACAAGTAAAATAAGTTATAGAGTATACGCTTAGGCACCAAGCTCAAGGGCACCTTAGAAATATGAGATAGATAGATAGATAGATAGATAGATAGATAGATAGATAGATAGATAGATAGATAGACAGATAAAACCATGACTGGTGTGGAGAAAGTGAATAAGGAAAAGTTATCTACTTGTTTCCATAATATAAGAACTAGGGGCACCAAATGTAATTAATGGGCAGCAGGTTTAAAAGAAATAAAAGGAAGTTTTTCTTCACACAGTGCACAGTCAACCTGTGGAACTCCTTGCCTGAGGAGGTTGTGAAGGCTAGGACTATAACAGGGTTTAAAAGAGAACTGGATAATGTCATGGAGGATAAGTCCATTAATGGCTATTGTGATGGTATACCCCATAAAGCTTTATGGGGAGAGGCTTATAAATGTATACATGATGTAACTGGAATATGTTTTATGCTACATGTGCCATGTAACATATCTCTGTGAAAGTTATGACCTACTGAATTTATTCCTCCTGTTTGTATGCATGTATCATTGTTGTAGTTGAAGTTATGAATATTGGTTTTATATTTGCTGGTTTTATGCATAGCCTTTGTAAGAGCATGGGACCAGGTCTGGAGGAAAGAATGTGCAAGTTAAGTACTTTGTCTGCACTTAACAGACAAAAGAAGTTGCAGACCCCAATCCACATCGGGGCCTGGTCAGGAATGCAACTGGTTGGGCTGGTTACCGAGGGGTGCATGGACATGTGACTTGCCCATGTGATCCCAAAACTCCATGGTAACATGATGTTACACAAGGAGGGGAAAAAGACTATAAAAGCCCGGGGGAGACCCCTCCAGTTGGTCTTCAGCTGGCTAAAGAGAGATGCTTTCCACCTCACAAGGACATACCTGAGAGAAACTGAACAAAGGACAAAGACACTAGGGGGTGTGAGCGACTGCTGGACCCAGGCTAGAAGTTTTACAGCCTGTGAAAGGAAGAAGGCTGGAGCTGGTGAGGCTTTTATCTGTGTTAACTTTGTGTAGACATAGACGTGTGTGTTTTATTTTATTTTACTTAGTAATTCACTTTGTTCTGTCTGTCACTACTTGGAATCACTTAAATCCTACTTTCTGTACTTATTAAAATCACTTTTTACTTATTAAGTTGCCTGGAGTACGAGTTGTTACCTGGGGAAGGCAAACAGCTGTGCATATCTTTCTATCTTTGAAATAGATGGCGAACTATTTATGAGTTTGCCCTGTATAAGCTTTATACAGGGTAAAACGGATTTATTAAGGGTGTGAACCTCTTTGGGAGTTGGGCACCTGGGTGTCAAAGGCAAGAGTGCTTCCAGGAGCCTTACAGTTGTTAGTGGACTTGGTTCGGACCTGGGTCTGTGTTTGTAGCAGATCAGGGGAATCTGGCTCAAAACAGACAGGATTCGGGAGTCCCAAGCTGGAAAAGGCCTGGAAGCAGGGGCAGAAGTAGCCTTGGCACACCAGGTGGCAGCACCAAGCAGGTCTCTGTGATCCCAACCCGTCACAGCTATTAGCCAGGATGGGTAAGGAATGGTGTCCCTATCCTCTGTTTGTCAAAGGGTGGAGATGGATGGCAGGAGAGAGATCACTTGATCATTACCTGTTAGGTTCAGTCCCTCTGAGGCACCTGGCATTGGCCACTGTCAGCAGACAGGATACTGGGCTGAATGGACCTTTGGTCTGAACCAGTACGGCCATTCTTATGTTGATAGATAGATAGATAGATAGATAGATAGATAGATAGATAGATAGATAGATAGATAGATAGATAGATAGATAAGCTCTGTGTGGCTGAAAAGCTCATCTCTCTCACCAACAGAAGTTAGTCCAGTAAAAGATATTACCTCGCCCACCTTGTCTCTCCATTATAAAAGCCTAGGCAGATGAATAGTTTGCATTGCACATGGATGTTTATCCAAACGTACCTGAACCATTCAAAGTCCCTCCTTTAGCCTCTTTGTTGTTCTATGGAGCTATCAACATCAAACTTGAGCTGTGTGGCTTTATGAGCCTCCCCTGCACACATTCCCAATTAACAGGCTACTTTTTGTGGCATACTGGGCATGTGCCAAACCTTATTGCTCCTGAGGGGAGCTAAGACTCCCCATCTTGTTGAGATGGTGGCACTATCAGGGGAGAAAAAACCAACACATTTAGCATTCTTGCTTGCAGTACCAGTAGAAAGGCTATGGATGGATATGGAGTCTGAACAGTACTCGAGCTTGTCTTGTTCCACCACCTATTATGCTTCATGCAGGGATTATTGGGTGAAATTCTATAGCTTGTATTACGCAGGAGGTCATACTAGACCCTTCAGGCCTTAAATCTAGGGGGGAGATTTTCAAGTGCACAAATGGAAGTTAGACACCTAACTCCCGCTGACAATCAGTGAAAGCTGGGCCACATCGCCCCATTGTTTCTTCGAAAATGACGTTTGTTTATCTCTACTTAAGTTACCATAACTTCAGCGATGCAATGCACAGAGCTGTCTAGGTGAATGAACTGTATAAGCAAGTGTTTCACCTTCATTTTCAAGCTCCCGTGATGGGTCCATTAGTTACTTCCTGATGCTTGGTTTATTTACACAGAGATCAGACACGGGCTTTATTGTGAATGAAGAAAGGAGGAACAAAAATCCAGAGATAATCAAGAAGAAAGCTTCATGATGAAACAGTGAAGTCTTTTGAATCATAAGCTCTAATTCAGCCTCAGCCTCTCCTTTTGTTATTCCTGTCTTATCTGGGAGTGTGCATACACACACACACACATACACACGCACAAAATGCTACTTATTAAAGTATTTTATACTACTGATGCAATCAGTCACACAGAGCAAAAACTGTCAAAGTCAATATTTTCAAGATTTCTCTCAGGAATTCAGCCCATGTGAAAGATGTATGTTTTTCATTAGAGTTTACACTAGCATTTGGTGTAATTAATCCTAATGTTTCAATCTTCATATAATAGGCTTATTCAAAAGAATAATGTATCACAAAGCAATGGAAAGCAAATCCCCAGTAGAAACTGATGTTCCTTACACAGCAAAGGAAGGAAATACGATGCTTCCAGTGGGCATAGTGTTTACTCTCTTTTTCATCATAAGGATTTATATTACAATAGTATCTAAAGGCTCCAACTTAGATCAGGACCCCACTGTGCTTGGCGCTGTACAAAGAGACAGACCCTGCTCAGAGTTAGAGTATAGACAGACAAAGGTTAGGAAAAGAAACAAAGCCACAGAAACTTGAAGTGATTGACCCAGGATCATACAGCATGTTATTAGGAGAGCTAGGAAGAGAACCGAGTATTCTGGTGTAGAGCTAGTAGGGGGAAAAATTGCCATGCAGTAAAAATGTCCAAGATTTAAAAATCAGGAAAATATTGTGTAAACATATTAAATGCTCGGAAAATTTCAAACAACATTCCTTCCTCCCCACCCATTTTTTTTTCCCTGACAAAATAGAAATGTTGATTTTTGGAAAAATTCCCCTGGTTTTCACTCATTATTTAATGGTGCTGATCAAAAGTTTAAGCCCTAAAATCAGGGCCGGCTCCAGGCACCAGCTTTCCAAGCTGGTGCTTGGGGAGGCATAGAGAATGGGGCGGCAGTCCGAGTCCCGCGGCGGCAATTCAGCTGCAGGAAGAGCGGTGGACCTGCTGCCGAATTGCCGCCACGGGACTCGGACTGCCGCCCCATTCTCGTCTACCGTGGCGGCAATTCAGTGGCGACTGCTTGGGGCGGCAAAATTGTTAGAGCCGCTCCTGCCTAAAATGAGGCATAATAATGTCTTCTCTGCTGCCTCCCCAACTCAAACATGTTCTCTTTCTTGCAATCGCCTTTGAACAAGGAAAGTAAAAGAAAACGACATGAAGGTGTAAAGAAGTTTTCTGTGCCATTTGCTTTACTAGTCCAGAATTGTCTTCAGATCATTGGATGAGTTTGAATCCCTCAGATTTCAGCCTTCAAGGACTTGCGTCTTTCCTGCTTTTTGTGTTAATTAGAGTCACTTTCATGAACTTTGAAATGTTTTCTCTATTCTCTGGTTTAAGAGACACCATAGTAATGCTTCAACCAATCCCCAAAGGTCTTTACAGATAATTTCCAGTTACATTACTGATTTATTTTTGCCTTGACCAGATGGCTCTAAGTTCATGTGACTGTAAGGGAGTGCTTTTGATTACCCTATTTATCTCTCCCAGTGCTCAATTTAAGGGTCAAGCCTTGTGTAACACATTTGCCAGATAAACTATTCAGAGCAACTGCCGTTTGGACACCATACTTTTGACATATGCTCTGTGCCTCATTAAACACAAAAGTTATTAGATTTAACAAATGTTTTTACAAACTCTGCAACAAAAGATCAAAGTTTCTTATTTAATTCATTTGCAAGTGGCTGGTGGATTTACGCCCTTGCTTTGGATTTATCACTGGACAAAAAAAATTGGTGAAACTGAAGGGGACTATCCTGAATATGAAAGGGTACAGGGAGGGGCATGAAGAGAAGCTGAGAGAGATTTTTCTTCTTCCTCCTTTTTTTCTTCTTCTTCTTGATATAGGTTATAAATGAAAAAGATGAGCAGAATGTTTTTTAATGAAATCAATAAAAATGCAAAGGAAGATTTAATGTTTAAAGTAACGATAAATCAAAAGTGACAACTGAAATGCAATATTGCACCATGAGATTGAGGAAATAAATTCATCCGTAGGGCAGATGTGGCTGCTGTAGGGGGGGAAAAAAAAGTTTTCATTTTGACTGAAACAAAATAAGCTCCCAAATGACAGTTCCTGAAGCTTAGTAGAAACATTCAAACACCCCCGTCGGGGCACACACGCATAGGAACTGATAACGGGAAGGCACTGACGTTCAATAAATTCAGGTAGAAAACATACCCGCAACTCAGAAATGGCTGATTTATTTATTTGCATGTTGCCTCAATGAATAGTCACAGTGCAGAGCTAAAGGCGGTGTGTCCTGCTATCTGAGCTGAATTGCCTTCAAAATCATAATTAACTACCGGAAGGAAAGAGAGTCTTGTTAAAGCACTGGAGTAGGCTGGCATCTCAGGGCCACGCGCTGTCACGGCACCCTGTTTGACCTCAGACAAGTCATTTAGGCACTGATTCTGGCACCATTACTCAGGTTTGCATTGTTCCTTACTCAACAATTGGTTCAACTGAAGTAATTAGCATCACTAATGTGAGTGTGAGTAAGGTCTCAGGACCATGTCGTTAATTTCTCTGTGCCTCAGTTCCCCAACTGTAACATGAGGATGATACCTCCCGAACACACGGGGTCGTGGGTAGGTTAAAATCACTTACGTCGACGAGATGTCCAGATACGAGGATGAAGAAACTGAAATATGATCACACAATATATTCGTGAAGGGCTTGCCCTGCTTAGACTTTCAGTGGCTGATTTTGTAGGTCGGTCCAAAGACAGTCAGAATAATCAGAATGCCTGCTTCACTGTAAGCAAGATGGGATGTCTTTCTAAAAGATATGCTTTCTTAGTTCAACCACTGGTTCTTAGGCTCAATGTAAGTGTAATACCGACAAACCCCAGTCGTCGGTGGGCAAGATCGAACTTGGGACCTCGGAAGCTAAATGCATGCACCTTTACTGCATGAGTTTAAAGCCACCTGCCTCTTAGCAAAGGCTGTAGCAGATTCATTAATCTCTAAGTGGTCTCGGTGCCATTAGAGGAGGACAGAACGCACATCCAGGAGGCGTGGGGGTTACATAAGCATCACTGGGTGAAATTCTTCAGCCTGTGCTCTGCAGGAGGTCAACCTAGATGATCCTTACTGCTTTTGTACTCAAACCTTCTTTGGTCTCCCCGCAGTTCTAAATATTTCAGTAGGGCACAGAATCCCTATCCGACATTTGAACCTCATTGTGCTAGCCACAAACACGTAGTAAAAGATAGACTTCTCTCCAAAGAACTTACAGTCTAAATAGACAAGACAGACAAAGGGTGGGAAGGGAAACTAGCACAGAACGCAAAGTGTCTTGCCCAAGGTCAAAGGCCGACCTGGTAAAAGAACCCATGTCATGCTGTCTGGAGTGACACATGACTGTGAGTGCCAACCTCAGGGCACATTGTCAAAAAGTAGGGCAGAAACTGCACACTGGTGTTCTATAATTAGATTTCACCTACCCAGTAACATGTGTGAACTCCTAAGACTCCTATTATAGTCTTGCCATGGAGTCACAGACAGCTGGGAACTCCAGTCTCTGTGGCCATCCAGGCCAGCTGGATTATGTCAGAGATGGTCACTTAACAACCAAAACCAGAAAAAATATTTGGGTTACTCCCAGTTCCAAAGGACCAGTCACTTGCCCCCAAGTCAATTGTACTGAGATCACTAACCAAAGACAACACCTGTAGTCAATCCTGTAATAAACTAACTAAAGATTTATTAGCTAAGAAGAAAAATAAGAGAGTTATTTACAAGGTTTAAAGAGAAAACATACATACACAAATGAGTTACGGTGTTCAATTAAAAAAGGTAATATAAGCTTTTATAATAAGCAGCTCTCTATGTCCTTTGGGGCTGAGCCAGGCTGAGGAGCATGCGGATTGCTTGCTGACATTTAGGAATCTTTGCCTCTCAGAGCGAACAAAGATCCCAGTTTCTCCATTTTAGGGCTTTTTAAACCCTTCACCCCAGAATCCAAACGGATGGGATGAGTTCATGAGCAGGTCTGCCCTTTCTGGAGGAAGCGAGAATGAAATTTACAAGGTCTCTGTCCTTTGATGAGACACAATGCTTCATTTGCCTTCAGTGGAATTAATGCTTCTTTCCCTGTTTGGTGAGTTATACAGTTACAGAGGTTTACAGTGCAACCTGTCAATATACCTTTACACCTTGGGATACAGATATTGTAAGTAGCACCCTGCAACCATTCCATAAAGTCTAAAGATTAATCTCTTTTAACGATACTAACCCACAGGTGAGCCAGACTAGTTTCCAACTATGCATTTGTCAATGTTCAGTGAGGCCCTGGGGCTCGGCATGAGCGGGCATCTGATCTGCCAGCGTTACATCCAGATTCATTGATTCCCAGACCATTTCCCTGTGCACAAGCCCTGCCTGAGTTACTACATCCTCACTGGTTCTGCAATCCTCTGAGTGTGTCTCGAGGCCATTCTGGGAGCCTAGCCTATGATTGCTCCATAGGGGGGAGGGATAGCTCAGTGGTTTGAGCATTGGCCTGCTAAACCCAGGGTTGTGAGTTCAATCCTTGAAGGGGCCATTTAGGGATTGGGGCAAAAATTGGGGATTGGTCCTGCTTTGAGCAGGGGTTTGGACTAGATGACTTCCTAAGGTCCCTTCCAACCCTGATGTTCTATGATTCAGTCCCAGTGAATTGTGGGGAAAGTTGTCTGTCCTTTTGGTGACACTGGGAATTGTGGGAAGACACTGGGGGACTATCAGACGGCCAAAGATTTAGCCTGTGTCCTCACTGCAAAGTGGGTGGGTGACCAGCCCAAATGAAAGCCCACTTGGGCTTTAGCTGATATTGCCAGAAAGCCAATTATCCCAGGTTTAAAGCACCCTCAAACTTGGGTGAGGGGCGTTTGCATGTGGAGAGAAGGGGACTTAGGGGTGAGAGCCCAAGTTAATTTGGCAGTGAAGACATATGCATGGCATCATTACCCTTCTTGAGCTAAACTGGTAGTCACCTTCAAAAGTCACCTATGTGGGGTCTCTACAAGTGAAAAATGATGTGAAAGGGAATTGGATTGGGGGATAAAAAAAAGATAAATGGTGAAAAATTAGGTTACACTTGGCCTTTATTTTTAAAATAACCTTGTACTCCTTTTCAATTTTCACATCAGAACTGTGCCCCCCCGCAACCCTTTTTTTAAAAACGTCATTATTTTAATGGCTACATCCTTGCTCTGAAGTGTCAATGGTTGTGGAAAATCCTGTGAAGCAAGGGCTTAATGAAATGGCAGCTGGAACAGAGGGATAAAGTTCCTTTGGAGCAGCTTCAAAGGGGAGAGAGGGAGCAGCGGTAGAGCTCAGAACAATGGTGCCGGGATGCTCATACACAGGCCAGGCACATCCAGCTGGCTGTTTAGACTCGGCGTCCTAATGAAGCATGAAGTGAAATGGGTAAGTACACGGTAGGGGAGAGGAATCGAAAGGAAGATAAAAAAAAATAAAGAAGGAAGGGAGCATTCTTACATTTCACAATAAATGATTTAGACATGAAACAAGGTGCCAGAAGAAAAAAAAAAAGGCTAGTCAGTTATAGCGCACATGTGCTAATTTTGTTCAAAAGCCTATACTTCCTGCATTCATTCATTCAAGCATTTTTCCTCTTTTTTTTTTAATCTTTGTTTTTCCTACAGAAGAATAATTACCATAAAACGCACAGGGATTAAAAGGATTTTCCCTCTGAATATTTTCATCAATCTTTATTATTTCACTATGTGGATTATTATTAATTATTATTAGTATTTATTAATAATAATAATAATCATAATTTATTCAAGTAAAAGGAGTTAGTAAAAAGATGAGCAGAATAGAAAACCATCTTCACAACCCCACAGATTCACTTACTTGTTCCTTTAACAGGGATTGATCAACTTGTGTATAAACAACAATGTTGCAACACATGATGGGGGTTAACTGCATCCATGTGATAAGCAATGCTCTATACAATGATCCCCAAACAGAGGCTGTCAGCAGATTTTGAATCTAGGACATTCATAGAATATCAGGGTTGGAAGGGACCTTAGGAGATCATTTAGTCCAACCCCCTGCTCAAAGCAGGACCAATCCCCCATTTTTGCCCCAGTTTCCTAAATGGCCCTCTCAAGGATTGACCTCACAACCCCAGGTTTAGCAGGCCAATGCTCAAACCACTGAGCTGTCCCTCTCCCGACGCCAAGGCTCTGACCTCCATCAATTGAGCTAATAGAGTAATGTTTTTTAGCCAGCACCAGCAGCAGATCACTATTCTCTATGTCATCAGCTCATAGCATTCAAGTCTAGAAGAGTGCACCCGCCCATCTAATCTGACCACCTGTATAGCAGAGGCCCCCTTCACCACCCAGCATCCACACACTAAACCCATGAGACCAAAGTATTACAGTCCCCAGGAGGCTAGAAGATTATGTTCTACAGAAAGAAAATAGGAGAGCTGCCCAAGGTGCAGCAATGCCCAGTTGCCTGCAATAGGAAGGAAATCATTAAGTGAGATATGCCCGGATAATCTTGGCACACTGCAGAGGAAGAGGAAAGCCGCCCAAAGTCACTGCCAATCTGACCTGGGGGGAAATTCCTTCCCCACCTCACATACTGCAATCAGTTAGACAGTAGATGCAAACAACACTTTATAAATCTGTTCCATGTGCAAAAACTTTTTGTAACGAAACCCTGAAACCATGTATGATCCTCATGTTTCAGGTTTCAGTATTACAGTTTCCAGAAACCACTAAGTCATCAACTGCATTATAGCTATAAATCTGGGACGCCAATTACAATATGAAGCGATAAAGGGTCCTGTGGCACCTTATAGACTAACAGAGGTATTGAAGCATAAGCTTTCGTGGGTGAATATCCACTTCTTCGGATGCATCGGATGTTTGCATCCGAAGAAGTGGGTATTCACCCACGAAAGCTTATGCTTCAATACCTCTGTTAGTCTATAAGGTGCCACAGGACCCTTTGTCGCTTCTACAGATCCAGACTAACACGGCTACCCCTCTGATAATTACAATATGGCTAGTCTCTGTTACAGTTACAATGCAGTTAAAAGCAGTAGTGTGCTTATATGTTCCCTTCACTAGACTAAAGCCTTGGCATGTACAGGATTTTAGTTGTATTATGAGAACATAGTTATGTCCTATAGTCATTCCAGTTTTCAGGTGTATGGTCATTAGAGCTCCATGAACAATGGGAAATCTGTTTCACGATAAATATTTGTTTCCTTGAAGTGTTTTTTTTCCATATAATTTCCCAAGTTTTTTCCACAAACACACACAATGAGAAGGGGACGGGGGAGGATTCTTCATGGGAAAAAAAGATGAGAAAAGGGAGGGAAAAAACATTTTTTTTGTTCTGGGTTTGGAAAATAGTTTCACCTCTTTCGACAAACCAAGCATCACATTCTTCTCTTCCTCCAAATGTATCTTCCTCTTTCTATCTGTCCCCTGAAATATATTTTGAAAATTCAGGCTATACACCGACACATTGTTACTTCTGCTGCTGTCACCTCAACAATTTTGAAGCTACGTTCTCTCTCTGTATTTCTTCCTCTTCAAGAATTGTCCCAATTTTACCCAAATGGCCCTCAGTTAAAGAGAAGAAAACAATAGGTTGTTAAGCTTGTTTCATGTCATCGTTAGCTTTACATCTGAAACTATCATGCTGTGTGTTCTACTTGATTAAATACAGATGTACTGATTATGGTGCCTGAGTAGAGCTCTATCTATCCATCCTCTATCCCATGGTCATTGCTGTGACATGTCTTCTCGGGTTTCCAACTGGTGTCCTTTGTAACGAAAAAATCAGTACATTACCTAGATCACACCAAACAATTTAAAGCTTTACAAAGGAACAAAACTAATCAGATTTTGATGATTTTGGGATGCTTTTGCCAACAGTTTTTGCATGATGTTTTTCCCCTTTAGCTGGGGAAGCAGGGATTCTTAGTGTCACAGGTATATGACCACTGCATGTGTGTATATATATGGAAAAAAGTTTCACCTCTTTTCATTGATTGATGCTGATTTATGCTATTTTCAGCAGCCATTAAATCTGTGTAAAGTTTACCTGTGTGCAGGGGGCCTGCATGCAGTCTAGGTACCATTCAGCTCTCACTTAGGTGGGACATAGGCCTCATGCTGGACATTTCATCTATGTCCTTTCTGAATATTTCATAGATTCCTAGAGTTTAAGGCCAGAAGGGACCATTAGATCATCATCTGGCCTCCCTATATCACAGGCCATTAAACTTCACCCACTTACCTCACTATTGATGTAGTCAGAGGTGACTCTTGTCTTGACAGCAAATGACTTTGGAAGCACACGGAGCCTGAATTTCCATCCTCGCTTTGCTTTGTAATGTGAAGACCTAGTTGCAAGAGGGTCCAAAAGACGCTGGACTCCTTTTGGCCATGAAGAGGATTGGCCCTTCAATGCCAACTCAGACTGATGGTGGGGCCCAAGGAGGCAGAGTCTCACACCCCTGGGCTGCTGACCAATAGCGTCCCTCATTGGTGAAGGACACTACCGTCAATGATAGGTTTCAGTGTAGTAGCCGTGTTAGTCTGTGTCAGCAAAACGAAAATAAGAAAGAAAAACTTGTAGCACCTTAGAGACTAACAAATTTATTTCAGCATAAGCTTTCGTGGGTTAATACCCACTTCATCGGATGCATGGAATGAAACATACAGTAGACAGATATTTATACAGTCAGAGAAACATGATAAGGTCGAGGTGCATAGACCAACCTTAAGAGGCGAATTAGTTGAGAGGAACCATAACAGCAGGGGAAGAAAAACCTTTGAAGTGATAACCAAGATGGTCACACAGGTGTGAATGAGGATCGTTAACTTAAGGGAAATAGATTCAATTAACGTAATGGCCGAGCCATTCCAAATCTCTGTTTAATCCGGACGCAATGCAACCTAGTTTGCATATCAATTCGAGTTCAATAGTTTCTCTTTGAAGTCTGCTTTTGGAGTTAATCTGTCGCAACACTGCTACCCTCAAGTCTGTCACTGAGTGATTAGGGAGGTTGAAGTGTTCTCCTACTGGTTTTTGAATGTTATGATTCCTGATGACAGATTTATGTCCATTTATTCTTTTGCGTAGAGACTGTCCGGTTTGGCCAATGTACATGGCAGAGGGGCATTGCTGGCACGTGATGGCATATATCACATTGGTAGATGTGCAGGTGAATGAGCCCCTGATGGCGTGGCGGATGTGATTAGGCCCTGTGATGGTATCACTTGAATCGATATGTTGACAGAGTTGGCATCGGGCTTTGTTGCAAGGATAGGTTCCTGGGTTGGTGTTTTTGTTGTATGGTGTGTGGTTGCTGGTGAGTATTTGCTTCAGGTTGGGGGGCTGTCTGTAAGCAAGGATTGGTCTGTCCTCCAAGATCTGTGAGAGTGAGGGATCATCTTTTAGGATAGGTTGTAGATCTTTGATGATGCGCTGGAGAGGTTTTAGTTGGGGGCTAAAGGTGACGGCTAGTGGTGTTCTGTTATTTTCTTTTTTGGGCCTGTCTTGTAGTAGGTGACTCCTGGGTACTCTTTTGGCCCTGTCAATCTGTTTTTTCACTTGAGCAGGTGGGTATTGTAGTTGTAAGAATGCTTGATAGAGATCTTGTAGGTGTTTGTCTCTGTCTGAGTGATTGGAGCAAATGCGGTTGTATCTTAGAGCTTGGCTGTAAACAATGGATCATGTGGTGTGTCCAGGATGGAAGCTGGAAGCATGTAGGTAAGTATAGCGGTCAGTAGGTTTTCGGTATAGGGTGGTGTTTATGTGACCATCACTTATTAGCACAGTGGTGTCTAGGAAATGGACCGCTTGTGTGGACTGGTCTAGGCTGAGGTTGATGGTGGGATGGAAATTGTAGCTTCCCAGCATATCTTTCCAGGTTTGGGATTGGCTGTCTCATCCATAAAGGACAGCAGCTGGCAGAAATAGGCCTCGCTCCTGTGTCCTCCTCTGCTGCACCCCTGCTCCTTCTCATCTCTCTCCTTCTGACTGTGTTACTTGCACAGATGGAAGCTTGTGTCTCTCTGTGCTTGTTCCCTGGTGTTCAAAGGAAGCAATGATCTTGAGAGCAACAGCCTCCCCCCCACCCCAGCTTTGATCCTCTGTCATTTGTTCCTCCTTTGTTTTTCCTTTAAGGACTCCACTTGGGGCTAACCTAACTAAAAGGTGAGGTTGGGTGTGTTTCACTCCTGAGTTTGCCCATGTCTCTGTTGGTTGAGCTGGAAAGAATCAACCGAAGGCAATAAGAGGAACTGCTACCTTTTGTACATTCCTATCACCAGGAACTAAATGCTTCTGTCAGCAGCATAGGTGGAAGACAGTGTGGCCTAGTGGATGGAGCAGTAGATTGGGCATTGGTAGAACCTAGGTTCTGTTCTTGTCTCAGTGACTTGTTGCTTGACCTACAGTAAGTTGCTTTGCCTTTCTGTTCCTCAGATTCACCATCCATAAAATGGGTATAATAACACTGACGCCTTTGTAAAGCGCTTTGAGATCTGCTGATGCAAAGCACTGTATAAGAGGTAGCTATTATTATTTACCTGGATTCTACATGTCTACCAAGTCATCAAGTAAAAGCAGACCATAAGTCCATTCTCAGAATTAAATCCTATCAGGTACTGTGGCTTGGGAAGTTCTTCTCTTTGTTCAGACTTGGGTAGATGACTTTACTTCTGTACCTCCCTTTCCACAATCTGTAAATAACCACATTTATCCATCTCAAAATGTGATACAGGGCTTGGTGTGTAATGGAAGTAGAAATCAAAGGACAAATGTGGTTAGTAGGATGTAAAATAGTAGTAGTAGTTTTGCTCTGCCCTATATGAATGATAGTGAGAGAGGTGTGTGAACAAATCTAGGAAAGCGTATAGGCAGAGCTGGGCAAAGTGTTTCAGATAACTAGGTTTTTTTGCCAAAAAAATGCAGTTTCAGCCAAAAAGAAGAATTTTGCAAAAGTCTAAACAATTTGACTTTTTGTTTGTAAATGTTCCATTTTGAAATGCAGATAGATTTTTTTTAAATGGTAAAAACGAAATAACACTTTTTATATCAGATACGTTTAGTTTGACCTAAAATGTTTTTTTGTTTGTTTGTTTTGTTTTGGGGTTTTTTGCATTTTCTTTTTGGCGAGAAAACATGAAAAATTTCCATTTCAGGTGGACCCGAAACATTTTCCCCCCCATTTTTCAGTTCAGCCACTGAACCGAAAAATCAATTATTTGCTCAGCTCTTTATATTGGCTTTCATATTAACAGCCCTGCTTGCTCAATGCACAGCACATTGTCTGCCATCACAGCAGCACAAATTGAACCAGTTTTACAAGGTTGGTGTCAATTATTATAAAGAGGAGGAATGGTTTTGTGGGAAAGGTACCGGATTGGGATGCAGTTGAGCTACTTTCAGCTCATGTCTGACCTTCAGGAAGTCACTGACATCTTTCTGAGTTTCAATTCCCCATCTAACAATCAGGGATGCTAACATTTCATCTATGTAGATTGTAAGCCATTCCGTCTCCTTACTATGTGTTTATACACCACCTACCTCTAGGCAGTACTGCAACATAAATAAAAATATTAGTATTGGGAATCTCCTGGGGACCTGAGCTTCGGCAGAAGACTTATTTAGCACTTAAGCCTTGTCTTGTAAGTGTTGCACGGGCCTCGTGCTATGCTATTCCTTTGTACAGAAGTGAATGTCTCCCTAGCACCAAGGATAAGTGGCCCTACACATGTCCAATGGTAGTAAGCTTTTGAATTATATCAATTGCAAATTAAGAGGGACTGATTCACCGCTTCTCTTTGGGGGCTACAAACTTAGCTGCTGCTCTCATATTTGTTTGTATCCTGCTGGGAGGTGGTGTTTGTTTCTAGTGGGTTTGGTAATTGCTAGAATTAAAAACTGATTCAATTAAAGAGCTTTTCTTTTTTAGGTTGTTTTCCTCTCTGCTTTATTTTTATGGACAGAGGTTACCGTGAATCTATCTTCGTCATGCCTGAGAAGATTTCATTTCTTTCTCTGCGGGTGGTAGGGGACGCAGGTTGAAAAGATGATGCAGCCCCTCCTGCCTTCAGTATATGAGGAAACTCTTACCTTCTCGACAGCAACCTGTATTTTAAACATTTCTTTCTATAACTTTATTTTTAAGCACATTTTGTGTTAGTGGAAAATGCCTGGGAGAGGATAAAAAGGTACAGCATGGTCAGATGTAACACTGTCTACTGCTTCTGGTAGAACCTACAGCCCCTCACCAAGATCCTATTGTGCTAAGCTATATATATATATAGTCAGAGAGGGTCTCTATTGCAGGAATCAAGTATCAGAGGGGTAGCCATGTTAGTCTGGATCTGTAGAAGTGACAAAGATTCCTGTGGCACCGTATAGACTAACATATGTATTGGAGCATAAGCTTTCATGGGTGAATACCCACTTTGTTGGTGCCACTGCCTGCATCCGATGAAGTGGGTATTCACCCACAAAAGCATATGCTCCAATACGTATGTTAGTCTATAACAAGGGTCTCAAACTCAAATTACCACCGAGGGCCGCATGAGGACTAGTGCATTGGCCCGAGGGCCGCATCACTGACCCTGCCCCATCGCTGTCCCCGCCCCTGCCCCCACTCCACTCCTTTCAGTAGACCCCGCCCCTTCTCTGCCTCCTCCCCTGAGTGCGCAGTTCCCTGCTCCTCCCCCCTCCCTCCCAGAAACCGCGAAGCTGCCAGACAGCTGTTCTGGCGGCGGGAACTGCCTGGGGGTAAAAATAGAACCTTGGAACAGCGCGGAGGGAACGGGGATCTTAGCAGCCACAGAACGTAACTGGGGGCGGGGGTGAGGGGAGTTGGCAACCATAGGACGTAACTGACAAGGGGGCAGGGGGAGCCCGGAGGCCCGTCTCTTCTCCCCCCCTCCTCCCCTGTGTGCGCGCTTCCCGCTCCTCCCCCCTCCCTCCCAGAAACCGCGAAGCCGCCAGACAGCTGTTCTGGCGGCGGAACTTCAGAACGTAACTCGAGGGGGCACGGGGAGCCCAGCGGGCCGCATGTTTGAGACCCCTAGTCTATAAGGTGCCAGAGGACTCTTTGTCGCTATTACAGGAATGGTATATTAAAAAACGGAGATGACAGTATATATGTAAATGGTTAGTTAATAGATAAGGTACCAGTAAAGGATGTTCAAGTATATGCAGCATTGTTCTGGGTTTTGTAGGACCAGTCAAACTGCTGATGGTTGTATCCAGCAAATGGCTTCTCTGATGTCAGCTCCTGCACAGCTTACATCCTAAATAGCCAAATGAAGGGAGAAAAGGAATGCTTGTTATCACCCTTTCCCAGATAGAGAACTGAGACACGGAGAGATTAAGACTCAGAGGGAATCCAGGAGATCCAGTACTTGAAGCCTGATCTGAGCAACAGCCGAGTGTCTTCAGTCCAAGACCATCCTTCCTTTCTATGCCCCTATTCTCAGACTGGAAAGATACCACTTTTAGGGGCAAGAAGTATAAGTCAGTGTCCTTGGCCCATTCAGTCATTGGACAACTAATGATTTGTAAATCTCCATGACTAGACATGCCAGAAGAATGCAGGTTAAAGGTAGTTGTGTGCCAAGTGGTTTTGTGATGTCCATTGGGAACTGGAAGGAGGCAATTAATTAACTTACAAGGTATTAGGGTAGGGTGACCAGATGTCCTGATTTTATAGGGACAGTCCTGATTTTGGGGGCTTTTTCTTATTGTTGTTGTTGGTGTCCGTTAGTCTCGAGAGACGATGGATATGCGCCCATGGGGAATGTTTACTCCAGGGCGCAAGCCAGGGCAGGGTGATATGGAGGAACAGCTGTTGCCCATGCAGCAGAACCCCCCTCTCCACACAACTGATGGATCCAAGGGAAAGACAATGTCGATACAACTTGGCACCAGTGGCGTTGCAGGAGTTGCCGGAATGACGTTGAGGACAATGTCAGACCGCCATCGGGACTCCGACGCCGGATTTGGTTTCAGGGTTGACTCCCTTCGCCTTTCCCATGAGTGGGTATTGCCACAAGGCAGCGGAGGTTTTAAATCAGAGTTTTCCTTCTCCTAGGTGGGCTGCCTTCCAAGGCTGATGAGCCCCACCTACCTGGGCTTTTTCTTATATAAGCTCCTATTACCCTCCACCCCCTGTCCCAATTTTTCACATTTGCTGTCTGGTCACCCTATATTAGGATGTCATGTTCTAAACATTCAGGCCACTGCGCTCTAATCCTAGGCGTAGTGTTGTCTCTCAGAAAATCACGTAGGACGAGACTGTACCTTGTGTAAGGGGACTGGATGTAACCACACAGCTCCAGGAGCAGATCAAAGAAGGAAATAGATCTCAGCGACTCACAAATCTTCTCCTTCTCCCACTTTGCTCCAAGGGGGAAGTAATTTACTGTAGCTCTGGGTGCTATACAGTTTACTTCCTTCCTCATGTTGGCTAGTCTGCAGGCCCGCCAATTGGTAGAAGTTGATTCAAGGCTCCGCCCACTCCTAGACCACGTGTGGGAGAAGGGAGTAATATCCCCCTGGAACAGACCTCAGGAATACCAATTTGTCTAAACTAAAACTGTTCACAAACTGTTTCGGTTTGGACACATTTCCAAACTTGAAAAAAAAAGTGAGAAAAAGAAGTTTTGGAATTGTGAAATTGTTTTGTTTTGACATTTTTAAACCCCCCCCAAAAATGTCCATTTCAAAATGGCTTTCATTTCAAAATTTAAGGTACTTAGACTGAAAAAAAGGTTGAAAAAAGAAAAAAAAGTTAAATCAAAATGTAACATGTCAAAATTAACAAAAATTTCGATTAACTGAAAATTGTTAGTTTTATTTGTGAATATTTTTGAGATTCCAACTCTTTGTTCCAATTCAAGAAGGGGAAAAATGTTGAACTCTCAAATATATTCACAGGATGGGAAAACAGTTCCCTGCTCACCCCTGCCATGGAACCTGCTCTCCTTTCTCTGTAGCAATTTAGGAAGATCATGAAAGGGAGTGGTGAGGAGTGCCTCATCTCTTCATATGGCTGGCTCTGTAGCTGTATGCACCTTGTTTATCCTTATCTGTAAAATGGGGATAATAATAATTACCCACTCTTATTATTATCCCTCAAGTGTAGGTATGGGATTGGTAAGATGAGTTAATAATTATACAGATCTGTTAAATGGATGCGTGATCCAAATGAGTAACCAAGCACAACAAGGGTCCAGAGCACATCACTTGTCCTGAGTTGTCCATATTCACATCCAAGCCACTCACATTCATACAGCATAATATGCTCCCTCGTGGTGAAAGGCAGTGCCTCCTTGCCACTAAAGTCCTCACCACAGGTCTGTGGGAGGAGGATGTGGTTGTAGTATCGATCACAGAGGAAAGATTCCATGCTTGCCCTGCATCACTTACCGTGGAAACAGGCTAGGGGAGGGACTTCACTGTGCACCTTTCCTTGGATCCAGAGCTCCTCACTTGCCACACAAGTAGCTCAGAGGGGCTGACTGCTATTCTAGACCATGGATGGAAGTAACAGATACAGGAAGAGGAAGAGGGGGGTTCTGCTGATGGCCCAAATGTGGGTACTGGGTTGGTGGCGGATTTCACCTCCCCCTAACCCTTGCCACATTTCACCTGCAAAAATCCTGGCTATTCTATCTCTATGCAGAACAATCAGCCTTTACCCACAGACTGTATCAAGAAGTACTGTGTGCACTTAGCCACCCTTTTTGTCTGTTCCCTCTATATAACATATATGCAATGTATATCATTAAAGTATTGTGCTGACACTTACCGGAAGAATTCCTACCTCTGTCTTATGGAAAAGTCCTATTGAATGTAATTGTGTTTGAACCATGCTATAGAATTAGGATTCAATTATCAAAATCTATAGGGCAGTTCAAAAAAAGCCCTAAAGAAATGAGATCATGCTTCATTAAATTCCATAAATTATTACATTCTAATATTAGATTAGTAGTGATTAGATTCCTTATTAAGCCTATGAATTATTTCCAAAGCATCTGTCACATTCAAATCAAACCCTATTGGTTTGTCCCTGTTCAATTGTATAGGATTGTTCCCAGCAGGCTGCTTTGGTTTGAACGTTACTCCATTTTTTTCCCCCATGTCGCTCATAAAAATAATTTGGAAAAAAAAAGTTTGCACAAACTAAGGACTAAAACAAACATTTCTGATCTCCTGACACTTGTCAAAGGGAAATTTAACACACAAAGGAACAGGGGCTCAAGGTCTTGCAAACTGCTCTTTCTTATCCAAACTTGCCTGACAGCTTTAGGCTCTAATGAAGGAGGTTTGCAGTGTTTCGAAACCAGCTGTAAACCTGTAAACAGGGGAGGGGAGTGACAAGCGGGAGAAGCGGCCAGCTCCATGTGCCAGTTCAACAGCTTTAGTGCGTTTATAGTGATCTATGCATTTGCTCTTCTTCGAGGCATTAGGGTTTTGAAAGGCAAAATTAACAGAGGCTGGAGAAAAGATGCATCTTAGGCGTGAGCTGTGGAGCTTGACAAGCCAGGCAATTACAAGCTTAGTTTACAGTACAGGTCCGGTGTCTCTCCCAAGCCAAAACCCCACATGTCTAGAAAATGCCCAGTCTGAATCATCTCTTTTTCCTGAACAACTGCCTAAACCAAACACTTGTAACCCTTTCATTGTCCATTTAAACACTGTCATTTAAAGAAATCCCTACCTGGTGGTAGGATATGCAGATTGTTACTAGCGATAATCATTTGTCCACCTACAGCTGGTATTATTAAACCCATCTCTGAGAGAGGGGCTCCCTTACATTATCCACTGTATGCTTATGGAATGTAAAGGCATCACTTTCCTCGAAGGGCCTATTATCCCATTACTCTAATACTGCATACCTTGGGCTTGATTCTGCTGTTCGTTTCACCACTAACTTTACATTTATGATTTTCTAAATGAGATCAAAATCTGGTCCTGCATCTCTTGGTGGCATGAAATTAAAATAAGCAATAAATAAATAATACAATAACAATAATTCATAGATTCCAAGGCCAGACGGTATCATTTTGATCATCATGCAGTACCAAGTCAAACACCGTAGAGAAGTCTAAGTATAGTACATTAACACTATTATCTTCATTACCAAATTTGTAATTGCATAAAAAAAGGTATCAAGTTAGTTTGACAGGATCTATTTTCCACATACCCGTGCTGATTGGCATTAATTACATTTCCCTCCTTCATGCGTTGGATTTTTAAACGTGCTCAGCACTGGCCTAAATCTAATCCAATTGAAGTCAATCAGATAATAGGAACAGAGTTAGGCCATTTCTGAGTCTTCCTGAAAAATCACACCTTTGATATACATTACACACACAAACGTACTTTAAAATACATTATTTAGAATGCAAAATCAAGCACTTAAAAGTTAGGAAATGCCAGAAAAAGGGATGCCTGTGGGCAACCTGAATGCAATCCTCTTGTGTGTATAAATTATGACACAGTCTTTAATTACATCTCTTGTCTTATGCCTCTCTCTTCCACGTGAAACATAGAGCCATCACGACTGCCTCCCATCTTTGCTGGTCTCCTGCTGCAGTCTTGGCTTCTTCCTATGTCATTCAACTTTCAGTTCTGCTTCTATAGTGCATCTCCATGTTACTCTTGGTCTACACCTCACCGCCTCTTGCCCTGGGAGTTCCAGACCAACACTAGTCTTGTTACGCTAGTTGGGTTTTTCCTCCATATATGTCCCGGCTGTCTACATTTTCATTTTGTAATTTCCTGTCCTATCAGTTTCTGTTTAACCTTTTTGATTTTTTTTTCTGGCCATCTGATAGTGAGGATTTTTCTAAGACAGCTGTTCATGAAAACTTGAAGTTTACATAATATATTTTAATAAGTCCAAGTTTGGTGCAATATAGTAAGTTCAACTTCACAATGGTGTTAAATATTAAAAGTTTAGTTTGGAAGGTAACATTTCTGTTTCTCCAAATCATCTTCAGAGTTACAAAGACATTTCTGGTTTTTGGCTATTCTGGCTTCAATATCTTCATCTGTTCCACCTCTTGTACTTTTCGTGCTGCCAAGACATGTGATACATTGTACCTCTTCTATGGCAGTCCCAGAAAGTGTTAGGGGTGTTTCTTGTTGGGTGCTGATTCTCATGGGTTTAGTTTTCCTGGTGTTGATTTTCAACACTATTATTTGTGCATAGGCCTGGAGGTCATTTGTTTTGACATGCATATCTCTAAGAGTACGGGATAGCATGGTGATGTCATCAGCAAGTCAAGGTCCTCTGTGACATCTGTGTGAAAGCTGATTGTATGCCTCTTGGGTGTTCTGTGGTCTTTGTCATTACCCAATTCACTACCAGTAAAAAAATCATGGGTTACATAAGAAAACCTTAGTCTGACACAGGTAGTGACTTCAAATGTCTTAGTTCACCGTAATGTATTACGTGGTATGTCATATTTTCATAGAAGTTCAGAATGATGGTCACAAATTTCTGAGGGATTCCATAGTGCTATAGCAACTTTTGTAAAACTGTTCTATCAACTGTATCAAAGGCTTTATGGAAATCTCTAAATCCCCATGGACTCTGCCTTGGTGTGGTAGGAAGGCTTGTCTTCCCTCGTGACATTTAATTACATGATTACATACTAATTTTTTTTTCAGCGGACCTCTGCCTCATTCAGTGCACATTATGAATCCCATTATTTATCTACCAGAACATGCTACTCCCCTAACGAGAGAAAACAAGGAAAGCAAGAGGGAAGCCCAAATAAAAGAAGCACTTAAGAAGACATCTACATTTACCAGAGTTAAAAAATTCTTCCCTAGCATGATCATAGCACAAATAAGAAAAACATGACTGAGCCAGTCATTTATACATGGTGAGCCAGGCCACCAGTACTGTAATTGAGCATAATGCCATTGACTTCAATGGAGCTATGCTGCTGAACACAAGCTGAGGATATTGGTCAGTTATTTTTGTAGTGTAGAAGGAATTATCGAATCCCAAACTTTGTCTGTTGTAAATCATTATAAATCCATTTACCTCAGTAATGTGATGTTTAATTGCATCAGCCAAGGAAGGAGGCTTAGGACTTTAACCTTGGAAAGGCAGAGAGCCTCCTGTGAAGTGTTGACTTGTACTCAGAGATCCCACTGACTTCAGTAACAGTGGAAGGAGCTCAGCACTCAGCAGGAGGTCCTCCACAGCTCCCATGAGCGAGGTCATCAGCCTAACCAAAGATGGAAGCAATTCTACCACCTCTTCTCACTCATGCTCCCCTGTAATCTTCCCAGGTCCAACTGTAAATAGGGTTACCGATCAATGAGCACATCTGTGTTTCGAGATGCCAGGTGACTCTTGCTTTAGCTACGAAGTCGCAATGCACACACATGAGTAACTACAAGAGCAACAAACGCATTGTTTAAATATTTATGGGCTGGAGTTTGAAAAACGAAATGGCTGTTTCCACACACCCCCCCCTTTTGACACTATTTAAATAAATAAATAAATAACCCCCGCCCTCACATATCCATGTCTTTAAATACAAATGCACGCTCTCCCAAAAAGCTGGAGAGAAACAGAGGGAGAGAGAGAATGAGGGGCTCTGACACCCTCAGGGAAAATTTCATCTCAGGAGAACTGACCTTTCAGAGAAAGCAAATTAAATTATCTTTCTCATCTTTTACTAGTGCTGTGACATCATTAAAATTCACATTACATACCAGCATGCTTTGTTTTGTATTCATAACCTTAAACCAAAATTAATCAGTTGTCACATGGAGTTAATGTATTTGTTAACGGTGACTGGAACAAAATGTACATTTTTTTCAGGAAAATCAGCTTTGTGCATATTCCTTCGCAAGTCTGTACAATGTGCTCAATAATGGGGGGCTGATTCTTTCTTGCCTTGCACCTTGTTTTGTAGCACACACCTTTGCAAAGTGAGTTCAGAGTGTGTTGCACTGGGAAGGAACGGGTCCCCACGGTGAAGGTGCCCTCAACAGTTGTGTGCGCAATGGTGGCATATGTTGTGTTTACCCACAACCACCTTTTCTAGTGCCTGGAGGATCAGAGGGTAGGGATGGTCATTTTTAACACCAGTTAAGGAGTTAAAAGACCCGCCACCAAATGCAACTTCAACATTTGGCTTGCCATATGCTCTACCAAGGGCTAGCCCTAGATAAAACGGTGCCCCAGGTGCGGCGAGTCTTTGGCGCCCCTCCCCCCTCATTTGTTAAACTTTTGAATACTTTATTTTTTACTTCATTTGTAGCCGACTTCATGACTTTGGTGCTCGATGTGCATGCATGATTTCATCCTGTCATATGAGACTATACATTTGCATGCTAGAATCTGTAAATCTGGAAGTCCGGCGCCCTCCAAGCCCAGCACCCCAGGCGGTTGCCTGCCACTAAATCCAGCCCTCGGTCTATCCTCCTGCTCTTTGTTCCTACTTTTTTTTTATGTATTATGGAATGTCTCAGATCAAGTCCCATAATAATAGGATAGTAATTTAAATTCAAACCAAAAGCAACAGAGAGTAGCTGAGGCCAAGGTGTAGTTTCAGATCAACCCCTGCCTTCTAGTCTGACTCCCAGGGTCTGACTCCCTCTAAAATACTTCAGTGGATCCAAGTTCTGTTGAACCCTGGGCTTCTTGCCAGCCAAAACTCAGTGGGATCTGTGCTTAATCAACCATTGCTTGGATAGTACTTGGAAGGTCTCTGACTATCTGACTAAGCTGACCAATCAAAAATAGCAAACCAAAACAACAAACACTGAATATGACAAACACACATGGAAAAACAAACAAATGAAAATCGTCTCTGTGGAACCCAGGCCACATGAGCTACCTACAATCATATAATTGTAGGACTGGAAGGGAGTTCAAGACGTCATCTAGTCCAGTCACCTGCACTCATGGAAAGACTAAGTATTATCTAGATCATCCCTGACAGGTATTTGTCTAACCTGATCTTAAAAATCTCCAAGGATGGAAGTTCTACAACCTCCCTAGGCAATTTATTCTAGTGCTTAACCACTCTGACAGTTAGGAAGTTTTTCTCATGTCCAACCTAAATGGTCCTTACTGTAATTTAAGCCCATTGCTTCTTGTCGTATCCTCAGAAGTTAAGGAAAATAATTTTTCTCCCTCCTCCTTGTAACAAACTTTTATGTACTTGAAGACTGTTATCATGTCCCCTCTCAGTCTTCTCTTCTCCAGACTAAACCCAATTCATTCAATCTTCCCTCACAGGTAAGGTTTTCTAGATCTTTAACAATTTTTGTTGCTCTTCTCTAGATTTTCTCCAATTTGTCCACGTCTTTCCCAAAGTGTGGCGCCCAGAACTGGACACAATACTCCAGCTGATGCCTAATCAGCGCAGACTAGAGTGGAAGAATTACTTCTCATGTCTCGCTTACAACACTCCTGCTAATACATCCCAGATTGATGTCTGCTTTTTTTGCTAGTGTTACATTCTTGACTCATATTAGCTCATGATCCACCGTGACCCCCAGATCCCTTTCTGCAGTACTCCTTCCTAGGCAGTCATTTCCCATTTTTATGTGTTCAACTGATTGTTCCTACCTAAGCGGAGTACTTTGCATTTGTTCATATTGAATTTCATCCTATTTACTTCAGACCTTTTCTCCAGTTTGTCCAGATCATTTTTAATTTTAATCCTGTCCTTCAAAGCACTTGCAACTCCTCCCACCTTGGTATCATCTGCAAACTTTATAAGTGTACTTTCTATGCCATTATCTACATCATTTATGAAGATGTTGAACAGAACTGGACCCAGAACTGATCCCTGAGGGACCTCACCTGATATGCCCTTTCAACTTGACTATGAACCCCGGATTACTATTCTCTGGGAATGGTTTTCCAACCAGTTATGCCCCCAACTAGTAGATCCATCTGGGTTGTATTTCCCTAGTTTGTTTATGAGAAGGTCATGCGAGACAGTATCAAAAGCCTTACTAAAGTCAAGATATACTGAATAGCACATCATCCAGATAATGACAAAGGATGAACCAACACAAAAATGAAAAAGGACGTTAATGATACAATACAAAAAAGAAGACAGATGACTAAGATAATCAAAGATAAAGATTGATAAAAAATCAAAATTTTCATTTTTCATTTCGTATCTGCTGAAAATTTTTGAAAAAATATAAGAAAAAACAATTAATTTCAAGAACATTTTGGTTAAAAAAAAAGGCCATTTTTCAAAGAAAAAAAAACTTCAAAAAGATTTTGACCAGCTCTAGTTTTAAACCAGAAATAACCCAGTAATCTCTCTCTCTCTAGCTTTCTCCAATCTGATTTATTTGCCCTACTACCTTTTTATTTGCTCAATTCTGTGTGTTTGTGTGAGAGAGAGACAGAGAGAGAGATACATGGAGGAAGGAAGAGTGTTGTGGATGTGAGGGAAGATATTGGCACTCTTTAAATAGTGCCTTTTATCCAGCTACATCAAATCACTTCAGGAATATTATTTAATGGATCACCCATGTGAGATCAATAAGTTTTGCTTTCATTACCCTTTTTTTGAATGGGAAAATCAAGAAGTTAAGTGGTTTGTCCAATGTCACAAAATACACCTCTGGCAGAGAGTGGTGTATGTACCTAAAACTCCCGTTGCTAATTTCTGTGCCCTAACCATTAGACCAGAGTCCCATGTTACAGCAGTCATTGTATTGTAATTAATCTTCATGGTATAAATATTCTTTCTTCCTGAAAGAAGGTGTTTTTTTTCATGGAACACTCTCACCCTGCCTCAGACGATCCCTTGTGTTTGAAATAATTCTTGCAAAAATTATTCACAGAGTTAAGTCCAGATTGCTTAGAAGCAATTTTTTCAAAGGTAATTTTCTATGTAATGATCTGCACCTGAAACCACTGGGACTAAATCTTAGTGCCAGACTTTCTGGTTATGCGTACTTTTACAGTTTCTTTAGTGTCAGTGGCCATGAATGTGCATAAATAGGAAACCAAAAAAAACATTGACCAATTTTTTTTTTCCAAAAAGTGCCTCCATGTCAAGGTAACCAACTTCAGAGACACAGACAGCGCCTGATTTTCAGAAAGTGCTGAGCTCCCCTGCTGTGAAAATCAGGACTCCTTCAAATGTCTTAAGATTGGCAGCCAAAAACCAACTATCCCCAAATCACGTCACTTTTGAAAAGCTTGGCCAATGATTATGTTCAATGGGCTGACTCTCATGCTTAAAGACAAGCATGTGCATAAATGCTGGCAGGCGCAGGGTCTAACATACCAAGGGCTCATATTATGAAGTGCGGGGGGGGGGGGGGGGGAAATGGTCTGAAAGATGGATATCCCTTCACTTCTACAACACTGTAAACACTTGCTTATTTGAATCAATCCCATATCACTGGAATCAAATTATTTAAATTATTGAAGCTCTAAATGTGCTAAAATCCATGCCGGTCCTGTTTGTGGTTCATTTATGGCTGTTAGGCATTCCAGACAGCACTGAAAAGAAAGTATCTGGGCACTTGCCAGTTAGAGAATGACATTGTGTTCCTACCTCAAAAACAATAGAAGGGAAGTGGTTCACGTTTAAAGAGAAGAAGGGAAAGAGTTGAGAGAGCAGAAATATCAATGGTTAATTTAACCTCCGCAACACCCTGAGTTAAAGGGGATAATTTCCCCAACAGCCTCAACTGAAATGTATTTAACATTTGCCTTCACAGATCGTGAGACCTCTGTTCAAATTTATGCTATAATACACTACTATATTCCAAAGATTCCAATATTAAAGGCTTTGAATAACAATTTGAGCATGCTCTTGGTTTATGCTTTTTTACTGAATAAATTCATAAATTCATCTGGAAAGTGAATTACGTACGTAATTAATTAATTTCTATCTCTCTCTCTCACACACACATGTGCATGCACATACATATACACTTAGCACTATGTTGCCCAAGAGAAATATTTTTAAGGCCATGCTTAAAAGTCACACGCATGGTTGTGTCTGAAACTTATACCAAGTTTATTTTTTGGCACCTTTAGACTGTTGACTCTGTTGGGATAAATGATACATCTATAATTACATATTATAGCATTTATCCCTCCAGGGTAAATATCCACACACACTCATTATACCCACTCACAATAGATCTGGCAGTATGGATGGACGGCTTTTTGTTACTGATGCATTGCTGTTTATTCGGCTGAGCTTTGCCATTCATACATTTGTACTAACTGGGGGGGAGTACAAGGGGCGCGACAGGAGGGACTGAAGAATGCGGAAGGGTTAAGGTCTGGATCTAGTGAAACGCTTAAGTATGTGCTTAACTTTAAGCAGCTGGGTAGCCCTCAAAAAGAGCCTTTCTGTTAACTTTAATTGGCTTTGCAAGATAGAGACTTGACAAATGATGTCTAAGGGAGAATACAAATTGTCTACAAATATTTCAAAGCTACTCAGGTATCAGGAGGGATAAATACACATCTAGTAGGAAGTAACCTCCGGCTGAACACAATTATTTAAGGTGGTTCAAGAGGGCAAAGCTTAGTGTAATGGGACCACATTAAAGGGCCCAACCCTGCACCACTGTAGCCAGTGCGAATTTTACCGTTGAATTCAGTGGAGGCAGGACTGAATTCAATGTCAAGGAAACGTTAGGATGAACATCGGGAAATACTTCCTGATGGTGAGTTTTATTAGTCAGTAAAACAGTTTCCCCAGGGAAATGGTGGAAGCCTCATTGCCAGGACTAGTTAAAACTAGAATGGTCAAAGAGTAGATTGCAATCCTGCCTTGGTAGAGGGACGAAAAAATAATCTAAAGTTTATAGATTCATAAATTCCAAGGCCAGCAGGGATCACTGTGATAACCTAAGGTAAGGCCACGGAACGTCCCTAAAATAATTCTTATAACAGAGCTTTACACAAACATCCACTCTTGATTTTAAAATTGTCAGTGGTTAATTACTCTCTCCATTTAAAATTTGAAGCCTTATGTCATTATTTCACAGATCTATTGTCCATAGGCGCCGACTTAAATTGGTGCCGGTGGGAGCTCGCGCCCCCCCGGCCCCGCCCCAACTCCACCCCGGCCCCGCTTCTTACACAAATCTCCACCCCCTGCATCCTCCCCCACGGCTTGCAAGCCTGGGCAGGGGGAGAAGCAGCAGATCACCCACCGGGCCCGGCAGCTCCCCGCCAGCCCCCCCTGCACCCAGCTCACCTCTCTGCCTCGGCCTCTCCGCCTCCCAAGGCTCTGCCGCGGACGCCAAGCGGAAGCCACTTTTCCTGGCTCCAGCTGGTCGGCGCTGCGCCGCACCACACGCCTGAGGCTGCACCTCGGGGGAGGGGTATGGGGAGGAGGCAGAGGCGGAGCCAGGCCCTCTGTCTCCAACTCCTCCCCATACCCCTCCCCTGAGGCATCGCCGACCAGCTGGAGCCAGGAAAAGCGGCTTCTGCTTGGCGTCCGTGGTGGAGCCTCGGGAGGCGGAGAGGCCGAGGCGGAGAGGTGAGCTGGGTACGGGGGGCTGGCGGGGAGCTGCCAGTGGGTGCTGAGCACCCACCAATTTTTCCCCGTGGGTGCTCCAGCCCCGGAGCATCCACGGAGTGTGCTCCTATGCTATTGTCTATAGGTTGCAGATCTTTATATTTAGGGAAGAAGGATGGTTTGTGGTTAAGACACTAGATACAACTGCAGGAGTTCTGTGTACAATTTTTAGTTCTGACACAGACTTCCTGTGGGACCTCGAGTGAGTCATTTCATCCCTCTGTGCCTCAGATCCACATCTGTAAAATGGGAATAGCAATGCTTCTTTTCTCCCACACTTTGTCTGCCTTGGCTATTTAGGCCCCAGTCTGTATGCCAGTTAGAGGTAAGCATGTGGGTAAGTCTTTGAAGGATCAGGGCCTTCCACTGTAAGCTGTTGGGGCAGATCAGTATAGGGCAGATCCTATAATTCCCATGGACAGTTATGACAATATACACCAGTTGAGGGTATGCCCTTATGTGTTTTTTACAGGGCCTGTGTTAATGGGGCCTGGGCTCTTGGTCCTACTATAATAATAATAATAATAATAATAATAATAATAATAATAATAAATATAAATATTGTATATACTATTTTATTATCATTATTATTATTATTATTTATTAATATTATACCCAGCTATAAGTATTAAAAAATCCATTATATATAAAATAAGTAAATCTCATACTGTGGCATCTTTTGCTCACAATCGTGTGGCATTTTTCTACCCAAAAATATATTTCAAAGTGTTTGCTGGGAGCACTGAACATAAATAAATAAATAAATAAATAGACCTGTTTGAACTCAAGCTTATCTGAAACTCAACTGGTCTTCTCGGCCTGTGTTCTTGATATGCATTCAAAAAGCGTGGCAGTGTTAATGTAATGTTAATGTATTCTTAAAAGGCTGAGAGAGCTGCCTTTGAAATGAAACAAAAAAAAAAGAAAGAAAGAAAGAAAAAGAGAGAGAAAAAAAGAGAGAGAGAGGGAGAGTTAGATTTTGGGGTTGCAGAAATTCCCTAGGGAGAAGGAGTACGAAACAGCACTTTCCCTTTATCATGCAAGCAATTACTGGCAATTTGTTCTGGCCAGTAAAACTTCTGATATTATCATGGTTGCTGAGTAATTTATCATCAAAGTTTAATGTGAAAACAGGTGACTGTGTAATCACCAATCTAGGAACAGAAATAGAATCGTTATTATTTCTGCCTGAAGAGAGGGCTTTTTTTTTTTTTTCCTGTCAATTGACTTAACGGCCAAAAAGCTGTTCATCACATCACCATGAATTATAAAACCTCTATTAAATATTCATAAAAGTTTTGAAATGAATGTGTGATAGAGATGAAAGCCAGGCTAATTTAAATACCTACCAGACCTGTCTTAATTACAGAGGTAAAATGAGATATAAAAATTATAGCAGCAAGGGGGGGAAAAAGTTGAAACAGTTCATTCCATATATTATATGAATCTTCTTAACCAGTCAGATGTAAACTTGAACACTAGCTAGTGCATACACATCTAAGTAAGGAAATCACTTTTTGAGTCCCATGTTGTCAGCACTGATGGGGATTTATTGCAGTTTAACTTTGCTTTGTGTTTTGACAGGAGACAGGCTGTATGTTTGAATTTCAATGTTCCTTGATGCTACAGGTTGTGCATTTCTGTGTGTTTGCATAATCATTTTTTCCCATTCATGTTACATTTAGAACACTTACCCCTTGTGTGTGTGTGTGTGTGTGTGTGTGTATGTGAAAGAGAGACACACACACACAAAGTGGGAGCCCTTAGAAACGTGTACATTTACCTAGGATAACTAGATAAGGTTTCCTCAATATCTGGTTTCCTCAATATCTGCACTGCTCCTTTGTGCTGCCCCACCCTTATAGAAAAGATGTTGAATACTGCAAATCTTGAGGTGATTGAACTGTCAGTACCTGGATAAGTCCCAGTCTTACAATATAGTACATCTTACCCTGTAATTCAGTGGGGTCACATGCAAGTGCAGCAGTGTAACTATGCACATTGAACTGCAGGAACAGGATTTCCTATGGAAACTGGCACATTTTTAAGGGCGCTCAATGAGAATTTTGTCAGGGGCCTGTCGGTGACTGTGGACTAAACTCCCCAAGGGACTGCGGACCACCACAAATCTCACCACCTTCTGCTCTGGGTACAAGATCCGGTTAATTGATCAGCCTTCTCTAACATAAACACAGAGCAAGATGTGTATTAAACAAACAAACAACTCCCCCTCTGCACCCCCAAAAAATCCTAACCCTATAAAATCAAGACACTCTCCTGCACATGCTTCTCCTGCTTGGGAAGAGGATGAGAGAGCAAACATGTGATGCATGTGTAGTCACATTGCCTAATGCACTACTGGAATGTGATGAGCATGGTATACGGTTAAAATAGAATAGAATGTTTTTATGCATGGACAGCTCTTACTAAAAAGAACAAATATCTTTGAATGAAAACCCTTAGCTCTGTCCAGAACTTCTGCTGTTGGTGAAAAATGGCTCTCGAAATGAAAATATGTTTCACTGCTGCCTCCCTTGGTGCCTTACTGTGTGACCCGGGGTCAATCACTTAACCTTATTGACGCAGTTCTCCGAGAACACAGTTCATCTAGTAGTAAGATGGGTAATACTTTATAACAACACTTACTACACACAGTAGATCAGAGGGCGGCTGTGAGGCTTAATTTTAAAGCATTTGTAAAGTGCTCTGTGACTCTTGGGAGGAATGCATTAAAATGCAAAGTTTTGAATTATTTTATTAGTGACTCAAAGTTTGACTGAAAATGACCTTTCATTGAAAAAGGAAACAAGGAGTTTATGAAATGTCATTTAGTCTTTCACTTTTTTTCCAACTAGATGATGATGACCATTGCTGCAGTCACCACAGTGTCACTGGTAGGATGACCTTGAGGCCTTAGTTTAGGAAAGCATCCCTAGTCAGGAAAGAACTTAAGCACATGCTTCAAGTTAAGCACGCAATTAGAGCTGTCCCAAATAGGGATGGATTTTATGTCTTTAAGTGCTTTCCCGAGTCACCGCCTGGAATACCGTAAACTCTTGTAACCCTTCTGCCAGGTGAAGCCAGCAGCAACCAGGCCTGGGTTCAGAATCTAGGGGTTCATTTAGACCCTGCTTACACTCTCACAGGAAAAACCCATGGCTTTTGGGAAGTTGTATTTAGAAAAGTTGAGCCCATCTCAGGCTAGGGCAAAGTCCCACTGATTTCACCCACTAACAGAGTGGAGCAGAGGAGAGCTGGGTACAAGTGTCCTTTCAGCAAAGCATGCTGGGAGTAGGAGAAGTCTGGGGCCCTATAAAACACAAGCTCTTCTAACACAGATTTTATGTGGAGAGGCAGTGCCAGAGAATTGCCAATGAAGTGCTAGGGGGAACGGCACCAGTTTGAAGTGCAATGGGAAAGGGAAGGGAGGCAGCAGATAGAAAGAAAGGCCTGGATTTGGAACGTTGGGCATACACTTTGTGGCTCGCCTCGTTAAAGAAGGAAAAGATTTGGGGGCTGGGACTCCCAAGCACCGACGTTTTAGGGGAGAGAATGGGACTGAACACAGGTGTTGGTGAACTAAATACCTCTGTGTATTTTTGACGACTGCTCCGTTTGTTTTTTCTTTGTTCTGTGGTGGACAGCCCACCAGTGGCTATTTGGTGACAGGGCCTGACTTGAGTTTATAATGCATGCATCATTCTGTCTTAACTTTTCCTTATAAAAAAACTCAGCGAGAGAGTGAGAGGAATTGTTTCGGAAAGGGATCTTTGATGGGTCTTTTATAATTGAGACTCTGAGCATATGCAAGCTGAATAAAAAAGAGCCTTTCAGTACAGTCTCTTTGGATTAGAACTTAAATAACCGGATATCTCTACTTCACTACAACCTTACCCTCTCTCTTTTATTTATTTTCATGAGAAGGTTCACAGCAGAGTTATAAGAAGTAGGAGCCGGTAAAACAGTGCAGCTAAAATAACTTGCCTAGAACCTTCACTCAATGTTCAAACCAATTCTGAGTCAGTTTCAAGCCTAAACCAAAGTCGGCTATTTGTTGTGCTTGGTTTTGTTGGTCTACCTGCCTCTGCACTGGCTGCTCCTCTGAGATTTCTAGCTCAGTTTCTGGACAGTGGAAGTTTTAAATAACATCAGAGAAACAATTGGACATCAGATGTTTATCTGAAAAGAACTGAGCCAAGGAGGTTTGGGTTCAATTTCTAGCTCTCATAGACTTCAGTCTACCTTCTTCACTGGTGTAAATCAATATAGCTCCGTTAAAAGTCAACAGAGGAGGAACCTAATTAGCAGCATAGTTTTAAACGAGCACTGGTTCTCCTGGCTCAAGAACTTTAGGGGTATATCGCTCAAATGTCTGTCTGTGCCTGCTTTTCTGGCACTACCTATGTCATCCTCGGTAGTCAAAGGATATGTTTCCTCTGAAACTCGAGGGGTGATTGCCACATGTGTAGACATCCTAGAACTAGCTTTAATCTAGTTACCTTGGATACCAATAGCAAGGAAGCTGAAACAGCATGGACTAGCTGCCTGAACAAGTATATATCATAGAATATCAGGGTTGGATGGGACCTTAGGAGGTCATCTAGTTCAACCCACTGCTCAAAGCAGGACCAAGCCCCAATTTTTGCCCAGATCCCTAAATGGCTCTCTCAAGGATTGAACTCACAACCCTGGGTTTAGCAGGCCAATGCTCAAACCACTGAGCTATCCCTCCCCCCAATCCCAGGCAGGCTGGTACAGTCCATCCTGACGCCCATACCGCTGCCACTTCATTACCATTATTACCTACACTAGCTACATCAAAGCTAGCTCCGGTATGTGCATAGTGCAATCACACCTCTGATTGCAGAGTAGACATACCCTTAGCAGGGCCGGCACTTCCACTAGGCGACCCTAGGCGGTTGTCTAGGGTGGCACGGTTTGGGGGGTGGCATTTCGCCACCCTCGGCATCATTTTGGCAGCGACCCTTCCCGGCAGCGATTTGGCGGCAAGAAAAGCAGCCGCCGAAATGCCGCCGAAGTGCCGCCTATTATGGTGGAGGAGTGCTGCCGCCTATGGCGGAAAAAACCCTGGCGCCGCTACTGACCCTTAGTAAGTCAACGAGATACATAATTGTCACCCATTCCTTAGCAGCGCTGGAGGCTGCTTTGTGGTGGAATGAGCATTGTTTCAGCGAGTTGATAAGAAACCCAATAAGCCATTTTTTTGGAAGAGGTGATCTTCATTCTAAAGAAGTGAACACAAGACTTGTTTCATTGATCCAACAAACCCTTCTGCTAACCCACTGGCAGCTGGATGGCATGGCACGGATATGATCTGATGGGCACTATTTTTCAAATCATTCAAATCAATTGGCAGAACCGGGGGGTGGGGTTGGGGGCCTGGGGATGGGACCGAAATGGAAGGAGCTGCTATATCTTGGGAGTAAAGTTCATTGCAAAGCTGTAGTGGGGAGCTGGAACAGTAAAGGCTGCAGCAGGTCACGCTGGCTGGGGTCCTGAATGGGGACCAGTGAGAGGTCATATTCAGTCAGGCTAAAAGGTACATCAGCAGAGCTGTGCAGAGGACTAGGAATGTACTGGCAAGCGTTGCAGCTGCAACGTCAGGCCTGCAGTGAAGAAGTCCTTTAGCCGAGAATGTAGGTTGGGAGAAACCTGGTCCATCATTTACCAGCACTATACTTGGCTGAAGCCTGAGCTGCTCAGTACTTCACTTTCATAGACACTAAATCTGCTCATATTTTTAAAAGCAAAAAAAAAAAAAAGAGAAAGAAAAGAGAAGAATGGGAAGAGGGAAATGAAGAAATATCATAAAAATTAGTTACCTATAGCAAGGCTTTTATTTTTTTTAACATTTTGTTCCCCTCCTAGATGTATCCAGCAACAGTCTAACTATGGTTGCTGCAGCAGGTATTTCATCTGTCATATCAAACCATTTTCAATACCAACTACCAATACGACACTAAATTTTGGTCTGCCATTAATGTCAGCCCATTTATAATTTTGGCTTGCAGCACTACAAAAGACAGATGACAAGTTACTATTTCACACCTGCTATTGAAAATGAATAAAAATGACTAGTGTCTTAAAAGGAAGGTGCATATGTCTCAGGAACGGGGAAAAGAAGGCTTGGGAAACAAAGGTAAGTGGCGAGGCAGTTTGAGAATCTATTGCCTTAGAAGTTTTGCCTGGGACATTTGAAAGACTGAAGCGAGGTTTCATTATAACACCACCAATTAAAGATGTGATATTGACAACCATTCATACTAGGCATAGAGGTATTGGTATGAATGACAATGGGCCTAAAATGGACAAGAAAACCTGAATGCAGTGGTAGAAAAATATCAGGAATAAAAATTAATTTAAGATGAAACTATCCCTTCAGATGACACAAATGCTTAGAAAAAAAAAAAGGCCAACACATTCATTCATAATGATTGCTGCCTAATTGGAATAATTCTTTTGACTACATATCTTTAACACAATGTTATGTTTCAGAGAGATAATGATGTAGTGAGTGACGGGAGGCCTGTTGGAATGGTTGAGCATCACACAGTTTATTGAACCACATAGAACATGATTGGCACTCGTTTGGGTTCTACTTACAGGTGGGACTGAGTTGAAACCACAGAATCCAAGATACTCAAACTTTGAAGAATCTTGAAACTAGACCCAGACTGGAAACATCTCTTTAGTTATGGAGGTGGAGAATATAAGATCAATGGTTTACATGCAAAGGTTGAATTTTATTTTATATATAATTAGGCAGTGATCTATATAAAAATTGCTTCACTTTCAGGACTTCTCAAACCTGTTGCAAAGAGCATAAATGAAAACAGCGATAGAATCATGAGCAGTGTGAAATCTTCTGATCTTATGTTATGTCACTTCAACAAAATATTGACGTTTTACTCCTGTATGTAAAGGGAAAAGCCTGTCTTCTGGTTAGGGCACACAATGGAGAATCAGGAGCTCCAGCTATTCAGTCATTTTGTGACTCAGTTTCCCCATCTCTGTAAGGGGGATGATATTTTTCCACCTCAGAGTCTTCTAAACCTTAATTCATGTTTGTTGGGTGTTATGATACAAAGGCGAGAAATACCATAGAAATGCCTACAAATACATAAACTGAAGGAAAACTGCCTTTCCCCCCTTGAAATAAATGCATGGGAGTTGTCTGGAAAATGTGAGGAATTTTAATGGAAAATTTCTATGAGAACGAAACAGACATTTTTTTTAATCAAAATTTGAGATTGGAAACTGACTTCTCAGCAAAAAATTGAAAACCAGAAAAATTCAGCTGAAAGGAAGAAGAAGAAGAAGAAGAAGAAGAAGAAGAAGAAGAAGAAAGACTTTGAAATACTCTCATGTTATCTTATATGAGTTATAGTTCAGGGGCTTCCGTATCCTGAACTTCATGGCTGGGCTTCCTAGCTCTACTACATCTCCCATAATTAACTATCCTCTTCCCTCTTCTGAATAGCCATCATGCCTATGGAAATCAGATGGCTATGGTACATCATGGGAGCTGCAGTGCGGCTGCGGAGATGGTCCTTAGAGGAAATGGGGAATAATATGTTCAAACTACAGCTACAATAAGGCACCACAGAAGTATTTCCAACTGAAAGTTTCCAGTTTTTGGCTAAAATTTTTGGGGTTAGGGATAAAAAAAATTAAATGGGGTCCTGAGGTGATTGTTTTTTCAATGAAAAGTCAAAAGTTTCCACGGAAAGCACACCTTTTTTGTTGTGAATGGAAAGTCCAATTCTCCATTGAAGAACAGTTTTTATGGAGCATTTTTGACCCGCTCTGAGGAAAACACAAAGAAAAGTCTCTTCAAATGTTAACTCAGGGAGTGGGAAATGCAAGGTGAATAAATGAAAAGCGGAAAGGGATCTCAACAGGCCATCTAGTCCCAGCTCCTGCAATGAGGCAGGACCAAGTAAACCTTGACCATCCCTGACAGAAGTTTGTCTAACCTGGTCTTAAAAACCTCCAGTGCTGGGAATACCACAACCTCCCTTGGAAAGCCTATTCCAGAGCTTAACTACCCTTATAGTTAGAAAGTTTTTTGCTAATATCAAACTGAAATCTCCTTTGCTGCTTGTTAAGCCCATTACTTTTTGTCCTACCTTCTGTAGACATGGAAAGCAATTGATCACCATCCTATTTATAACAGCCCTTAATATGCAGAGTGTTTTTATGTCCCCCCTCAGTATTCTTTTCTGAAGCCTAAAGATGGCCATGGTTGTTGTTGTTGTTGTTTTTCAGTCTTTCCTAGTAGGTCAGGGTTTCTAAACATTACCTCTTTGCTCCTTTCCACAAGGATGACAACCCAGTGTTTCCAATCCACCGTTAAAAGGAGGTGCAGAGTTGCTTTCAGAGCTGCAAACAACACAGATGTTTATCATCTCCCCAGTGTGGAAGACTTGTCATCTGAAAGATATCACAGCCTCACCCGGGAGAGGTAGACTTAAAGTTCAGATGGTGACATGAGACTCATGACCTGGAGTGTTCTCTCCACTTGGGAGCCCTGTGTGCCTTGAAGGTTTTCCTGCTGGGCCTGATGGGAGCATACTTACATTTTTAGTCCTAATTATCATAGGTGAAAATGAAAAAAGGATTTGCTTTGCTAAGCAGAAGAGAACAAACATTGAGACTGACAGGTGAATAGATCTTCTCTTTCAAGAATAAAACATAGAACTGTTTAGTACATCACATGAAATTATCAACCATCTGTGAACTGAGCATCAAAGACACAATTAAAATACCAACATGCATTCCCTTCAAATAATTTATAACGATGCTGTATGAGCACATCTCAAACCTTCCTGGAGCTCCAGACCTCTCTGCAGTGAACTTCTCATTTGCATCCAACTGCATATTGAAAAATAATCATAACAAGAAGAAGGAGAAGAAGAATGTTTAAGGGTAATGATGGGTTAGAGGGGTGCTGTTCTCAATTCACTGCGCTAGAGATGGGACAGCTAGAAAGTCAAGTCAGGCTCGGTACATCTTAGTCACTCAACTGCAGGACTCTGTAAATCTGCTAAGAAAGTTGTGATGGAAACATAGTGGGAGGGAGAGGCAGGACGACGCAATGCCTCCACCTCACTAAGAGATATGACATTTAGCATCGACTCCAGCGGAAAACGTATTGGCTTGCTTTCTCTCTCTGGGAAACTAGCAAGGGAATAAATAAAAAGTTGCTGGGGACCAGGTGCTGCTTGTATTGGGGCTGAATGGGAAAGAGGAGAAACAAGCAAATGCATAAAGATGCTGTTTTCAGCCCCGTTGTTGGGTAACCGTGGGTTTATCAAATATTGACAAACATGAAATGATTGTAATCAGTCACTGTCACAAGAGAACAGGTACCCTCCTCTCTTTTACAAATGATCCAATTAAAGGAAACATGTTGGCTATAAAAGTCAAAATCAACAATGCACTGTACACTGACAGCCCATCCAACATATAAAATCAATAGTGCATTCTTCTTCTCGCCAGCACAAAGCAACAGTAGCAACTTTCCCACCTCTTTAGTCAAATATGACACCGTATCAATCGATCAAAACTTAGTACTTATTGAACACTGGCTTCTGAAGAATGCAAAATGTATTGTTCTTTCCCTATTTTATTTCAATGAAGTTTAACTTAAAGGCATAATACTTGAAAGAGATCAACTATTTTATTGTGGTTAGATATAGCTAAAGCTAAGTGGGTGGATAGGTCTAAATATTTATACATGTTTCATCAGCGCCGTACCATATCTATTTTTAGTTCAAATTCCTTAATAACTTTCTTGCAGTGCACTGGGATGGCAGGCAGGGAATATAGTTGGAAAGGACTATTTAATCACCTAGCCCAGATTATACTGCAGAATGGTTCTCTACCGCATATTCCTTCGCTCTGTGTGTTGAGTCTAGTTCTAAGTGAGTCCTGTAATAGAGCTTTCTCAGTGGGTGACTATGTCACAGCCTAAATAGATCTCACTAGTACAGGATTTCTCCGCCCCCCCCCCCCCCAGTTATTCAGTTGAAATTTACCATTATTTCCTAGCCATTTGGCTTGATTCAGGAAAGCATTACCATGGAGAAATGCATATAAGCCCACTCTGAAAATTCAGCATTTGCCTAAGCGTGATCCTGATCAGAAAGGAATTAAGCATGTGCTTAGGTTCTTTATTGATTCAAGGCAGTTATCCCTGGTTATAGATAGGCTTAGCAGAATTTGACATTTTTTTTTATAATCTTGACAGATAATATCAATGTTGATTTTTAAGGATTTCTTTTCTATTTTTAGTTATTTAACTGTTAAGAGTTCTGAGAAACTATGAGGGTAAGACAATAGCAGGGGTCAGAGAAGAATTATTTAATGGCTATAGGTGTTGCGATTCATAAAGTTAAAGCTTTATAACAGTTAAAACACAAATTGCCACCCTCACTTGTCAAAATACACAAAGTGAATATGCTTAAATCAAACTTTAATATGATACCAAGCAGCATTTTTCTTACTTTGACTATCTGTAAAATTTATTATCAATGGAACTATTTTTTCATCTGTTCATGTGTGTACAGTGAAACTGACATTTATGAACATCTACCAATAAAAATCTAATCCAATCTTTACAAGCCTAGTTAGAGATCATCTAGTATCACCGACTACCTCTTTGGTGTTTGCGCCCTTTTGATTTTTTTAACATATATATTTAAGAAAGATTTTCCTCATTCAGAAGCAACAAAGGGTCCTGTGGCACCTTATAGACTAACAGAGGTATTGAAGCATAAGCTTCCGTGGGTGAATACCCACTTCTTCGGATGCAACAGTTGCATCCGAAGAAGTGGGTATTCACCCACGAAAGCTTATGCTTCAATACTTCTGTTAGTCTATAAGGTGCCACAGGACCCTTTGTCGCTTCTACACATCCAGACTAACACGGCTACCCCTCTGATACTTTTCCTCATTCATTTATTCATGGACCAACAAATCCCACAGAAATCATTTATCCAAAATATCTGGAACATTAAAAAACTCTCCAGAGCTTCATCTAAGCAACCTTGCTTTAAAAAAACCAAACCAAAACAAAACACTCCAGTGTCTGATCCACAGCCCATGAAAGCCAATAGAAAGACTCTGACAGACTGTGCTTTGGATCAGGTCCCAAGATTATGAGTTATTTTCTTTTTCTTGCTGAAACTCTCCATTCATAATATATGCAGATTTATGGTACAATGGACAGTGCCTGATTTCTCACATTGGCTCTTTGATTGTCATTTACTTTTAAATCACTAGCATTACCTACTGCAAGTCGGATCACTTCATAAAATATTGATGCTTCAAAGAGACCAGGTTGCATCATTTGCAGACGTGTGTACTTACATTTAAAACGGTGCTTTCCTTTTCTCACAGTGCATGGACAATAGCTAGCAAAGGCAACAAAGTGATGATTTTTTTTCGTATAAAATGATATATAACTAATGCCTAGTTTTATCTTTTTTTAAAAAAAAAAGTAATCAGACACCTCATGCACCTCTAAAGCCATTATGAGTACTTGGGTTATAACAGCACCTAAGGGTCTCCACTCAGCTCATGGCCTTATTGTGTTAGGAGCTGTACATAATGACAGTACGAGGTAAAGGGTGGGATCTGCAAAGGGACTTAGACATTGCAAAGCTGAGCATCACGGAACCTAACTTTTAGGTGCCTAGAAAATCACAGGAACAACACTGTGAGCCGCAAAGCCTGAGTGAGGTGCCTAGACTCACTCTATAATGAATGAGGAGAGGTAGGTGCCTAACCCCTGGTCTACACTATAGACTTGGGTTGATGCTAGGCAGCTTACGTCGACCTAACGCTGTAAGCATCTACACTACAATTTCATTCCTGCTGACATAATTCACCCTCTACACCAACTTAATAACTCCACCTCCACTAGAGGCGTAGACTCAATGTCAACACAATTAGGTCAATGCAGTGTTAGTGCAGACACTGCGTTGCTTACATTGACTGCTCCTGGCTTTCAGAAGCCATCCCACAATGCCCCAAGCAGACAGTTCAATTGGTGTGATTGACACAAGGAGCAATGTGTAGACATGCACAAGCAATGTAATTACTGCGGTGGCCGTATGCCAATGTAAGTTAGGTTGATTTATATTTATAGTGTAGATATGCCCTAAGAATGTGTCCCACAAAAACATGCTAGGCAGGGATCCACCTAAACTACCTAATGGGAGATGCTTACGACTGGTGTGTGTACAAAGCCCCACCCTTCTTGTGGCTCTATGCACCTAAGTCTGGGCTGCCGGGAGGCTCCTAGCTCTGCTTAGTGATCCATGGGAACCTGGGGCCTGGAGTCAGGTAGCTTAGGCACCAAAGCCACTTCTTGTGGGAATGAGTTAGGCCTAAGTCTGGGTTTAGATGCCAAGGTACATTGTGGATCGGAGCCAAAGAGCTTACCATCTAAATAGAAAGGAAAGACAAAGGGTGAGAAAGGAAACGTAATCATCCCCATTGCAAAAACAGAGTCCTGATTCCCAGACAAAATGACTTGTGCAAAGAAGTCTGGGATAGATCCAGGATTTGAAGGCACATCTCATAAGCCCCAGCCTACTGGTTTGGCACAATACTAATTCAGGGGAATGGGCTCAATACAGCTATAGCTGGGTGAAATTCTCTGGCCTGGGTTACACAGATGGTCAAATTAGATACTCTACTGATCCCTTCTGGCCTTAAAATCTATTATCATCCCCATTTCACAAATGGGAAACGGATACCAAGAAAGAAAAAAAGTGACTTATCCAAGGTCACACAGGGAGTATGAACCAAAAATAGGATTTGAACCTACTCCTTATAACGTCCACTCTATTGTCTTAGCCCCAAGACCAAACCAGAAGTAGAGGGGTGAAAGTCTCTGGCCTGGTATTATACAGGCAGTCAGACTAAATGGTCTATTGATCCTTCCTGGCCTTCAAATCTATGAGCAAAATCTATGAATGAAAGATCATCCTCCTTCTCCATGAACAGTGGGACCCTTCTAATATAAAGCAACAAAAGAATAAACAACTACAATGAGCTGCTTAAATCAGCTTCTGACCACCTATGCAATCCTAACTCTTCCCCCCACTTATAAATTCCTTTACACTTTCAAATAACTCCCAGTCTCTCATCCTATTCCTTCCCTAAGTATCTTAAGAGTGGCTTGCTGTGTGTTTAATAAATTCCACAGCTCAGCCATTGGAAGATATCTATGTTGGATAAAGTTTCCAATTTCTCTGACAGTTGGAAAGTAGTTTTCCTCTCCCTCCCCTTGCCCTCAAAATACTTAGGGCAGTCTACACGACAGAATTACTTCGGTATAACTACCTTACTCAGGAAAAATCCACACCCCTGAGCAACTTAGTTATACCAACCTAAGTACCAGTATAGACACAACTATTGTCTCTTGCAGAGGTGGATTAACTGTGCCGACTAGTGAGCGCTATCTCATCAGCTTAGAATGTCTCTATTAAAGCGCAACAGCTGCGCAGCTGCGCTAATGCAGCATTTTAAGTGTAGACTTCCCCATAGACTGATCTAACCACAGGAGTCCTAGTTTTTATCCTGAGCATTTAGCATCGTGGTATCTGAGCACAAAAGGAAACCAAATTTTTAAAAAATGGCAAATGAAAAATACTGCAATCCATGTTTTCTGGAAGAGTTAACATATAGGGGAAGTTAGAACGAAAAAGACTGAGTTAAAAAAAGTCAGTGAGTTAAAAACCAAGTCTTGAACCAAGTCTTGAACTCAGCCACACAAGAACTCAGGCAGGCTCCTTCAATTAAATGGGGTTCCTGAACCAAAGAATGAGTGGATCCCTAGCCCAATCATGGTTGACTACTGGGCTAGAAGACAAAGATACCCTGTTGACTACAGCTGCTTTGGTTGTTTATTCCAGTGGTTCTCAACCCCTAGGGGGCCTCAAGCAGGCTACAGGGGGGCCTCCAAGCAGGGCCAACATTAGACTTGCTGGGGCCCAGGGCAGAAAGCCAAAGCCTCACCGCATGGGGCTGAAGCCCAGGTCCCTGAGCCCCACCACCTGGGGCTGAAGGTGAAGCCTGAGCAATGTAGCTTCGTGGGCGGGCCCTGTGGCATGGTGTCCCAGGCAGTTGCCCTGCTTGCTACCCTCTAATGACAGGCCTGGCTTTTATATGCAGAAAACCAGTTATTGTGGCACAAGTGGGCCATGGAGTTTCTATAGCATGTTGGGGGCGGGCCTCAGAAAGAAAAAGGTTGAGAACCTCTAGTTTATTCTACGAAAGACCATTGTTCCCACATCTTGGACATAAATCCCCACTGTGTGGACTTGTGCAGAGGCACCAGTGAAATGTAAGGAATTATGAGAGGTTAGAAGAAGAAAAACCAGTGATTAGCACCTGTGTATTAGTAAACTTCTTCCTGTTATGATACAGTTGAAAGAAACAGACAACTAATAGCCACATGGGGGAATACAAGACTGAAAGCTGGTATAACTCTCTCTCTCTCTCTCTCTTTCTCTGATAGCCCTTCTTTGTCAGACTATCTATAAAATAAACTATCTGTTTTGTAGCCTACCCTTTTGGTCTGTATTGAGTTTATATCCTGCAGGTGGTTTGGCATCCCACACTTTGTAGGAAGCAAACAAAAGGCGAGCTAATAACTGATGACAACAAGAAGGCTGCTTAATGCCTTTTTTTTTTCAGTCTTCACTAAAATGGATAATGGAGTCCAGGTACTCATCACAGTTAATATTATCATCAAGAGGGAAAGGCACATAAGCCAAAATAAGGAAATAACAAGTTAAAGAATATTTAGCTAAGTTAGAGGTATTCAAGTCAGCAGGGTGTTATGCTGCCTGGAGTGGCTCACAATTGTGAGTGCCTACCTCAGGGCAGACTGTCAGAAAACAAGGGCAGACACCCCAAACCGGTGGTAAGTTCCATAATTAGATTTCACCAAGCCAGTAATAAATGTGAACTCCTGGATCACTATACAGTCTGAACATGGAGTCACAGACAAGTCCCCTTAGACTCTCCAGCCTATCTTGTCACTCAGACTAACTGAAATTTGGTATAATGAAGCAACAAAGGGTCCTGTGGCACCTTATAGACTAACAGAGGTATTGGAGCATAAGCTTTCGTGGGTGAATACCCACTGCTTACATCCGACGAAGTGGGTTTTCACCCACGAAAGCTTATGCTCCAATACCTCTGTTAGTCTATAAGGTGCCACAGGACCCTTTGTCGCTTCTACAGATCCAGACTAACACGGCTACCCCTCTGATATTTGGTATAATGGTCACTTAAACCAAATATCACACCACATCAGGTTTCTCCCAGACCCAAGAGACCAGTCACTTACCCCACATCAATTGCTACTACAGATCTCACACCGAAGACAATTCTTGAAGCCAATCCTATAGTAAACTAGCTAAAGATTTATTAGCTAAGAAAAAGAATGAGAGTTATTGATAGGTTAAAGCAGGTAAAATGTAATATCAGGTGAGTCACAGTTTGTAACTCCAAATGGTGGCAGTGATGTAATCAACTACCAGTTTCACAAAAGTCTTTCAAGGTACCCAGGATAACCTGGGAATCTTCATCTTCTCTCTCAGTTATTGTCCCCTGTTAGAATACAAACAGCCAGAGATAAAGGATCTTTCTTTGAATCCATATTTATATCTTCTTCTCATAGACAAAAAGCTGGTATTCTCTCTGCCCACATGGGCTTTTCCTTTGATGATGGTGTGTGAGAAATGCACTTAGTCTTTTGATCTCCGACCACCATACATAATGGCCACTTGCTTTGAACTTAGCATTTTCTGTTAAAGTCCTTAAGTCCGTCATTAGCATTTTACAAGATTTCTTTGATGGGTTTTTTTAGTTACAGGCTATACACAATGCAAGTGTTTGCTCTTACACTATAACAGGAACAGGTAAGTGAAAACAATACATGTAACATTCCACTAGTTTTCATGAAGTTTAAACATCTAAATGCACACTTAGGGCTTGTCTACACTTACCAGGGGATCAACCCACAGTGATTGATGTGTCGGCAGTCGATTTAGCGGATCTAGTGAAGACCTGCTAAATGGACCACAGATTGCTCTCCCGTCGACTCCTGTACTCCACCGGATTGAGAAGAGTAAGGGGCATCAATGGGAGAGCATCTTCCGTCGACATTGCGTACTGTGGACCCTACGGTAAGTAGATCTAAGCTATGTCGATTTGAGTTATGCTAGTCACGTAACTCAAATTGCATAGCTTAGATCGACTTTTCCCTGTAGCGTAGACAAGGCCTACTACTAGCACTACTAGATTAGTGGATGGGGGAAAGCAGTTGATGTGCTATATCTTGAGTTTAGTAAGGTTTTGACACAACCCCACGTGTCATTCTTACAAGTGATCTAAGACAATCCAGTCCAGGTGAAATGATTATAAAGTGGGTGCACAACTGGTTGAAAGATTGTACTCATTTAACACTTTGATCTATACTAAACACACAAATGAATTGGCCTGGGGTTCTGACCTGAGCTGTCACCAGGTTTGCCAGCGTCACACAGAGCCTGATGAAATTCATCTAGGGTACTTAAGGAACTAACTGAAGCAATCTTGAAATTGTTAGCAATAGTCTTTGAGAACGCATGAAAGATGAGTAGGGCCCCAGAGGACTGGAGATGGGTGAACATAGTACCTTTCTTTTAAAAAGGGAGCAAAGAGGACTCCAGATATTATAGACCAGTCATCCTGACTTCAAAACCTGGAAAAAAAATACTGGAACAAATTATTAATCAATCAGTTTGTAAGCAAGAGGATAAGATGGCTACAAGGAATAGCAAGCATGGATCTGTCAAGAACAAAGCATGCCAAACCAACCTAATTTCTTTCTTGATGGAACTATTAGATTAGTGGATGGGGGAAAGCAGTTGATGTGCTATATCTTGAGTTTAGTAAGGCTTTTGACACAACCCCATGTGTCATTCTCACAAGTGATCTAAGACAATCCAGTCCAGGTGAAATGATTATAAAGTGGGTGCACAACTGGTTGAAAGATTGTACTCAAATAATACTTATCAATGGTTCACTGTCAAAGTGGGAGGTCATATCTAGTACAGTCCTGCAGGGGTCAGTTCTGGGTCACTTAGGAATAAAAAATCAAATGCACAACTGAAAAATGGGGAATAACTGTGTACGTGGTAGTTCCGCTGAAAGGAATGGGGGTTACGGTGGATCACAAATTGAATATGAGTCAAGAATGTGATGAAGCTGTGAAAAAGGCTAATATCATTCTGAGGTGTATTAGCAGGACTGTTGTATGTAAGAAATGGGAAGTAAGTGTCCTGCTCTAGTTCCCACTGGTGACACCTTAGCTGGAGTACTGTGTCCAACTCTGGGCAAAACACTTCAGGAAAGATGTGGACATACTGGATAAATTGCAGAGGAGAGCAACGAAAATAGGCAAGATTAAAAACAAAACAAAACTGAGGGATATTTAGTCTTGAGAAAAGATGACTGGGGGGGACCTATTAACAGTCTTCATATTAAGGGCTGTTATAAAGAGGACACTGATTGATTCTCCATGTCCACTAAAGGTTGGACAAGAAGTAATGGCCTTAATTTGCGGCAAAGGAGATTTAGGTTAGATATTAGGACAATATTTCTAATGTTTAAGGGTAGTTAAGCTCTGGAACAGGCTTCCAAGGCAGGTTGTGGAATCCGTATGATTGGAGGTTTTTAAGACCATGTTGGACAAACACCTGTCAGGGATGGTCTAGGTTTATATGGTCCTTCCTGAGTGCCGAGGGCTGAACTTGATGACTTCTTGAGGTCCCTTTCAGCCCTGCGGTTCTGTGATTCTCTGATTCTATAATGAATCCTCATAAGGGAAGTTGCTCTCATGGATATTTGTGAAGGTACGTTAAGGCAAAGGAACTTGATCCTGTCTAGTGCAGGGGAAGAATATCATGTATCTTACATGTGAGGCTGGGTGTGCTAGGGGAACTGATCCTACATTACTGAGACTTCTGACTTGCATCAGACAAGTTACTCCAGTCCAGTTGCAGGAGTAAGGCCTGAGAAGGGCATGCATAGCTAAGCTTCTAATTAGCATGATAAGGATTTAAGTCCATCTTGTTAAGAGCTGACTGTAAAGCTCTTCACTTCTCTAGTATATCTATTCAGACAAACATATTCTCCACCCATTAGCCCACTCCCAGAAGGCTTGGTACTGGTAACTGCAAAGTGCAAAGGGGTGAGCCTGGTGCTTTCTCCCATGTAAACTTGGCTCATACTTACAAAGAAGCATAACAAACTGCTGTCCTCCATGCAAAGGCCTCCCTGGGTGCAAGCACTGAAATGATAAGTAGACTGATATAAATGGGCTACATGTCCTCCTCCTATCTCATAAATTGTTGCTGTGCTACAGTATTGACAGTCTTTTATCATTTGTCTTAGCTGCTCTTAGTAAAATCAGAATATAGCTGAGCATCAGAGCTGTAGGAAGCTTAATTGCTAGTAGAGGCTCAAACAAATGTTTGCTTCAGTTCCGGTTTGCCCGGATTTGTAATCCCTTGAGTTTCACTTTGACATTCAGTTGAAATAAATTACAATTTCCAAAGAAAAGCTCCATTGACTTCACCAAGTGTCATGTGGATCACCCTGGATTTTGATGCAGAACCAAACATATCGGTGCAGATCCCTGATAACTGGGCCCAAGTTCAGCTCCCTCAGGGAAAGTTTTGATGAACCTTGGTTGAATTTCAAGCTGTAACGATGAAAGCAGCTGCGCTTTGTGTGGTTTCACGGTTTGGTTGAAAAGGATCTGTACAGCTGTACCAAGCACTCCTCCCAAGAGCGAGGAAAACCTGAGTATATGGTAATTCTGAGAAACTCATTTACACATGCCAGGAAGCAAATTAGTGCTAATTTACAATCAGAACCAAAAAAAATCCCCCAAACAAACAAACAATCAACCTCCCTCACTTGTAACATTTTAAACATAAGATATAAGAAAACATGATGTCTGCGTAATTGACATTGGTAGGAATTACTCGAGTTGAATGTTGTCTTCATACATTGTCCACTTTCCCCTCTTCCTACTATATGCTTGCTGTTTTGCTCATCTGACAAGCCATGCATTGTTGTATTGAATCAATTCCGTTTCATACTGTGACAGACCCAGACAAGTGGGGTACAGAAGTCTGATAGAAGGCAAATATACTGGCCATTGGATGAATAGTTTTCTGTTCCCTGAGTGACCAGAGCAGGGGCTGCACTAGAACAAGCAGGAACTTTCTGGAACCAAATTAAGGCAGGCAGGCTAATTAGGACACCTGGAGCCAATAAGAAGAACTTGCTAGAATCAGTTAAGACAGGCAGGCTAATCAGGGCACCTGGGTTTAAAAAGGAGCTCCCTTCAGTTTGTGGTGTTGCGTGCGAGGAGCTGGGAGCAAGAGGCACACAAGGAGTTGAGAGGGAGAAGAGTTGAAGGACTGAGGAGTACAAGCATCAGCAGACCATCAGGAGGAAGGTCCTGCAGTAAGCATAAAGAAGGTGTTGGGAGGAGGCTGTGGGGAAGTAGCCCAGGGAGTTGTAGCTGTCACGCAGCTGTTACAGGAAACCCTATAGACAACTGCAATCCACAGGGCCCTGGGCTAGAACCCGGAGTAGAGGGCGGGCCCAGGTTCCCCCCAAACCTCCCAACTCCTGATCAGACACAGGAGGAATTTGACTGTGGGTTCTACCAGAGGGGAAGATCTCTGAGGCGATCAAAATCCGCCAATAAGCGCAGAACTCACCAAAGTAGAGGAGGAACTTTGTCACAATACCAAATGTGTGAAAAACACACTGAAAATAATTCTGATACCTGGATCAGCTAAAGACGGGAAGGCAATAAGATGACTCTGATTATCACATTCACCTTATCTGATTATCTAGGATCATTCCTTAATTATAATTGGTTTTGTCAGCGGGGTGTTTTAGCCTCTGTCTTTAATAGTTTTACTGGACATTGGAAGGAACATTAGAAACTGAAAGTTATTGAATGGAAGGAGGGACTGTGGAAAACTGCATTTTAAGTAATATTGTATTTTTAATATTACTACCTTGCCCGAGGAAGGAGTGAGCTTTTGATTTGGAACTACCGAGTGAATTGTTTGCTGCTATGCATCAGTATTCTATGTAGCTTTGCAAAGAGAGAGTAGTCCTCCTTAAGATTCTGACTTTAAAAATTATAGGTCGGAAGCAGACATATCGATGCTGTACAGAATATGTATCTTTGTTATACAGATTAACAGAAAATGATTGATTTCCTCCACCCCTATGCAGATATGAACCAGAGTGAGGGGTAACAGAATCCTGCAAGAGAATTGTAGGACCTCCATCTATAAGATAAGGCAGGACTATGGTCATGGTCATGCTTATTTCTGCCCCAGACAGTTGTGTGTGGCTGGCAAAAGGCTGGACATACTGTAGACTGCTTGATTTCTCGTTATTAAGGGAGGAGGGTGGTTTCTGCATGACATTTGTGGCTCATTTAGCTCTACAGAACTGTGGTGAAGGAATGATAAAAGTGCAATGAAATCTGCAAATATGGCTCTCCTAGAAATCTGCCCAGTGAGAGGACCCAATTTTCAGACTAATGCAAGCACCCAAATTCCATGCTTTGGCATCTGAATACAAGTTGGGCTCACTAAGTGGCCATCTGAGAATTCTGATGCAGATCATAGGTGCCAAAGACAGGCACCCAAGTATAATAAAAGTGGCCTTATATATTAACCAAACCACTGAAGTTCTTTGTGCTTCTATAAAGATCCAAGTTGCATGCCTTGGGCTACCAATAATGGTTTAAATCCAGTTTAATTGATAATATTTTGCATCTATAGAAGGCATTCAAGATGCATCGTGACCTCCCATGTTACAGATGGGGAAAATCAGACACCAAACAAAGGAATTGCCTAAATTCCAAATGCAAGTCGTTAGACATGGGAACAAAAAACAAGTCTGCTATCTCTCAGTCCCCTGCCCTATCCATGTTACCCCTTGTGACACTGGAAGACCTGCAGCCAGCTCATGCCAAGGCCTCAACTGAACACTGACAAATACATAGCTAAATTAGTCTGTCTCATCGGTGTGTTAAGATTGTTAAGATAGATGTTAAGTTTATAAGAATGTGCGTAGTGATTAGATTTTATGAAATGCTTGTAGGATGCTGCATGTAGTTATCTCACTTATATCATCTGTGCCCCATGTCATAAGCGCCAACTCCATGGGTGCTCCGGGGCTGGGTGCTCCAGCCCCGGAAAAATTAGTGGGTGCTATGAACACACCGGCAGCCAAGCTCCCCTCACTACCCACCCCACCTCACCTCCGCCTCCTCCTCTGAGCGCACCATGTCCCTGCTCCTCTGCCTACCTCCCAGTGCTTGCCAGTGCCAAACAGTTGTTTGGCGGCGTATCAAGCTCCAGGAGGGAGGGTGGAGGAGCGGGAATGTGGCCTGCTCAAGAGCAGAGGTGGGGCCGGGGTGGGGATTTGGGGAAGGAGTCGGAATGGGGGCAGGGAGGGGGAAGGGTTGGGAACTTTGGGGAAGGGATTGGAATGGGGGCGGGACAGGGATGGGAAGGAGTGGGACAGGGGTGGAATCAGGGCGGGGCTGGGGTAGAGGGGGTCGAGCACCCACCGGCACGAGCAGACGTTGGCACCTTTGCCCCATGTTATAAGGTTACACTCAGTGTTCGCATTGTAAACCTCTGTAACTGTGTAACTCAACAAACAGGAAAGAAGCATTAATTAATGTAAAATGCAAAAACAATGAGGAATCCTTGTGGCACCTTAGAGACTAACACATTTATTTGGGCATAAGCTTTCATGGGCTAGAACCCACTTCATCAGATGCATGGAGTGGAAAATACAGGAGCAGGTATAAATACATGAAAAAAATGCTGGCTTCTTACAGAAGATGTTAGGTCCTTCCCACAAGAAGGCCCACTGAAACCAAATGAGCCATTCTGTTGTTCTACTCCATCAGCATTGTCCTCTGAACAACTTATTGGCCGGGACATTGGTTTAATATAGATTAAGTACCATAAGCAGAGTTTATTTGCCTCGGTCCCTTTTGTGCCAGTCTGTCAGTCTCACCTTCATCTTCCATTTCTCTTTAACATTTCTTTTCCTCTCCCCGTTGAATGTTATCTTGTCTGGGATTAATAAAGATACAGCCCAAAGCTTATCTTCAGTAGGAATTATACTTATAATAAAAATAGTTTTCATCTGGGAAGAGAAAGGAATTAAAAATAGAGAAAAGAGGGTTTTTAAAATATATATATAAGAAAGAGGAAGAATATATATATTCTTCCTCTTCCCCACACTTATCTTGATTTTTCCATCTTCAGAACACTATCTAAATGATAACTAATTAACCAGCTCCCTGAATTTGTACTTCCAGGTTAGGGGTTGAGATGAACTATCAGCACTTCCCCACTCCTTTATACTCTTCCCCACATTTATATATATATAAAGGAGTGAGGAAGTGCAGACAGTTCTTCTCAACCCCTAACCTGGACGTACAAATTCAGGGAGCTGGTTAATTAGTTATCATTTAGATAGTGTTCTGAAGGTGGAAAAATCAAGATAAGTGTGGGGAAGAGGACAAATTCTAAGTAATGAGGCAGCAGTAGCTATTGTTGTTCTAACTCTGTGGTCCAACAAATTCTTTGACCTCTTGTCTGAGACTGCTAACAAGGGCACAATTAATTTCCATTGTCATTATGGATTTGGTGATGTAGACACCTACCCATCAAGAACTACAACATGACCAAATTCTTTCCTTGCTTACACCCATCAAGCCCCCCCTTCCCGCTGACTTCTCTGGGATTATATTGATGTTACTGAGGATGGGGTTCAGGCCATGGCTCCTTTTTCAAAGGTGGTTATTTATTTGCAGTGCTAGAATTTTTGGATGCCCTACTTGTGTCACCGTAAAGGGGTCTGATTTTCAGGGGGCAATGCTCAGTGATTTCCTAATACTCAGGCACCTCAAAGGTGTTTCAAGTTGGGCACCTGAAAAATCCAGGCGCCCAAAATCACCAGTCATCTTTGAAAATGTAGGCCCCAGTGATTGTACCCTGACAGCTGAGCAAAATGTGGCAAAAAAGGGGGAGGCATAGCTCAGTGGTTTGAGCATTGGCCTGCTAAACCCAGGGTTATGAGTTCAATCCTTGAGGGGGCCATTTAGTGATCTGTGGCAAAAATCTGTCAGGGGACAGTACTTGGTCCTGCTAGTGAAGGCAGGGGACTGGATTCAATGACTGACCTTTCAAGGTTCTTCCAGTTCTAGGAGATTGGAATATCTCCATGTATTTATTTTTATTTTTTATGGTGCCTGATCTTCAGAGACTACTGATTACTCTGATGTTGATGACTTCAACTGGATATTTAGATGCCCAGCACTTCTGAAAATTGAGCCCTGTACTTACTGTTTGTTATTGCTATCACTATTGTTGTTGATAATAATGACAATATCAATTGTTAATATTTGTTGAGTTCAGTGGGGATTGAGGGTTCTCATAACCTGCAATAAAATACCCATGATTTGAATGTAGAATTGCAATATATGAGAATTCAAATTCAGCATGGAACTGAACACACAATTTGTGTACAGTCTTGGGGTACATCTATACTACCTGCCTGATTCGGCGGGTAGCAATCGATCATCTGGGATCGATTTATCGCATCTCGTCTAGACGCGATAAATCGATCCCAGAAGTGCTCGCTGTCAGTACTCCTGCTTTGCAGAAGGAGTAAGCAGAGTCGACGGGGGAGCCTGCCTGCTGCGTCTGGACCCGCGGTAAGTGCTTTTTAGTTCGAACTAAGATACTTCGACTTCAGCTACGTTATTCACGTAGCTGAAGTTGCATATCTTAGTTTGACACGCCCCGCCCCGCCCCCGTGTGGACCAGCGCTTAGTGTGCTGCAAAGAAATAGCTTAAGGAGAAAAACAGGGGGCAGAAGGAAGGGAGCTGAAGAAGTGACTAACTTATAAAACAAATCAAAACAAACATACAAAAAAACCCCCCAAACCCTGGACAGCTAGGCTATAGGACTTTGTGATTCAGATAGTAATGGCATACAGACAGAGAAGATAAATCAAAACAAAAATTACTCTTGCTGGTAGGTTGCAGTGTAAAACTCCTTTACTTCTTAGAATTCAGAATGATAATGCAAAAGAACTCAGAAAGAGAGGGAGATAAAGCGGGTTGCTCCTTAAAAAAAAAAGCATAACTCACCTCACCTTACTCTAAGCTGACTTTCTACAGACCAACTGCTCTGAGGCCCAGATCACACACTCCCCTAAGCAGGACCAGGAAACTCTCCATAAATTTAAAGTGATAGCTTACAATTCAAACACATTTTTAAATACACCACAGTGTAGGTTAGGAATATTTTTAACTGGGCCCAGCCTCCCATATTTTGGGTAGGAGTAGATGCCCATAGATCGACTGTGGTTGCTAATTATTAGCACTTAGATGGCTACCACTGTTTCATTTGCAACAGCAAATCAAGGAGTTACTTGTACAATTACTCACATTTGTGCTCAGTTAATTACAGGTAATAAAGAAGTAGGCTCAGTTTTGTGGGGGAATAACTGTCCCTACAATAAAGAACTGGACCTTTTGAACTTTAACTCCATACACTTTGCATTGGTCAGAAAAAGAGGAGACATGGTTGAATGGTATACAAATCTGAGGTGTCTAGAGAGATCAGAAAAAGTTCCTGCCTGATCTTTTCTTGAATACACTCAGAGAAGCAATTTCTATAGCTGCCTTTGTATATCCCTTCCCTACGTTAATTACTTTCTGTGGAGACAGATATTTCTTAAACTCTCAGTTAGTACCTAGCTTTTATTAGCTTTAACTGGGACTCTCGTTTTGTGCCTGTTGCTCTCCAGATCAGCTTCTTTGTCTATGGGGTTGAGCTAAAACCATAGTTGCACAGACCACAGTGGTTTCTCTGAGGTAAAATAAGTCATTTGAGAAGGATTTGGTATCTCAGTGCAAAATTTAGGATTCTGTTCTTATCAGTGTCAGAGGTGTCTGCAGCGTGAAAGTCTGTGGAAATATGTGGATCTTTGGTTAAGATTTTGGCATCACAAGTGAATTAGGGAGCCCTGACTGTTGAGTGTCCAATTTGAGACACCTTAAGGAGGCCTGGTTTTCAGAAAGTGCCAAGCATCCAATCTCTGAAAATCAGATGCTTTTAAAGGCTTGGGCAGTGGGGTGGGGGGCATCTCAGTTTGGGCACCACAAAAATAGAAGCACCCAAAATCACTGGCCCTTGTTTTTGCAATTGATTTTGTTATTTAACAAACTAGATGGGATGCAAACACCGTTATTTTGTTTTTGAAGCACGTCGGACCAGGGATTACAGATAAATTCAGGCTCAGCATCCATGCTTCCAAACTTGAACTTTGCCTATTCTCGTTGATTGACCATCTCTTTAGAGGCCTGATTTAACACTTATTGAAGTCACTGGAAAGACTCACTGACCTCAATGGGCTTGGGATCGGGGTCTATAAAATTGCAATGCAGACATCTGGGCTTGGGCTGGAGCTGGTGCCCTGTGAGCCCAAGTCAGCTGACAAGGGCCAGACATGGGTGTTTTATTGCAGTGTAGACATACCCAGAGCATCATAGCTAAATACAAGGTGGAACAGATTGTTTATCGTAAGAAGTGAACACATATTTCAAGGAACCATTCACAGTGAAGTGGCCAGTTAACTACTAATTTTAAACAATCTCTTCCACTTTGTATTTAGCTGTGACACTCAGAGAACATTTCCCATACCTGAAGAAGAGCATGTCTCTCTCACCAGCAGAAGTTGATCCAATAAAAGATATTACCTCAACCACCTGCTCTTAGATAGATAGATAGATAGATAGATAGATAGATTAGATCAGTGGTTTTCAAACTGGGATATGCGTACCTGTAGGGGTGCATGAGCTCTTGTCAGGGGATACATGAGAAAAATCCTGTAAAGGCGGACTTTCCCCTTACAGACTTTTTTTCCCCTCTTTTCATAAGTATATTATGACCCTATCTCAGATAGGGGTCCATGGTAGACTACATTATTTGGAAAGGGCTATGCAGCCTAAAAAGTTAGCAAACCACTGGATGATAGATAGATAGATAGATAGATAGATAGGGTAGCAAGCACATTGGAGGACAGATTTAGAATCCAAAACAACCTTGACAAATTGGAGAATTGGTTTGAAATCAGCAAAACAAAATTCAGTAAAGACAAGTGCAAAATACTACATGTAGGAAGGAAAAATCAAATGCACAACTATAAAATGGAGAATAGCTGACTAGGTGGAAATACTGCTGAAAAGGATCTGGGGGTTAAATTGGATCACACATTGAATATAGGTCAACGGTGATGTAGTTGCAAAAAAGGCATTTGGGGGGTATATTAACAGGTGTGTCGTAGACATGGGAGATAATTGTCCTGTTCTACTCAGCACTGGTGAGGCCCGCGTACTATGTCCTGTTCTGGGCACTATATTTTTTGAAAGATGCAGACACATTGGAGAGAGTCCAAACAAGAGCAACAAAAAGGATCAAAGGTTTAGAAAACGTGACCTGAAAGGAAATATTCAAAACCTTGAGAAAAGAAGATTGAGGGGGACCTGATAATAGTCCTCAACTGCTTTAAGAATCAATTATTTTCTGTGTCCACTGAAGGTAGGACAAGAAGTAATGGGCTTATTCTGCAGCAAGGGAGATTTAGGGTAGATATTAGGAAAGGCGTTCTAATTATAAGGGTGATTAAGCTCTGAAATAGGCTTCCAAGGGAGGATGCGAAATCCTCACCACTGGAGGTTTTTAAGAATAGGTTGGACAAACACCTCAGATGGTCTATGTGGCACAGGGGGATGGACTTGATGACCTCCCAAGCTCCTTTTCCATCCTACATTTCTATGATTCAATGATAGATGGATAGATTCTTTCTTTCTTTCTTTCTTTCTTTCTTTCTTTCTTTCTTTCTTTCTTTCTAACAGAAAGAAAGAAAGAAAGAAAGAAAGAAAGAAAGAAAGAAAGAAAGAAAGAAAGAAAGAAAGAAAGAAATATACTCAGCATACAAACCCTAACTTCTAAAGTGGGGGGGGGGGGAAGAGAACACTGGGGCTATGCTGAACATATTAGTGTGACATTTCCTTAGGAAGCAAGCAGAGAGGAAGGGAGGCAGTGTCATTAGCAATCTAGATAAACCCTGGCTCTCTTTGAACATGCTTAACTCATTTCATACCAATCTCCACTTTATCTAGTAAGGTTTTAAAATATAATTTACATGTTTAATGCACTTATCAGAATAAATCTGCAGTAATCTCTTTGGATTCAGTACACAACATTTTATAACCAGAGGATCGGGGGTTGCTTCTAATTTCCTGAAGTACTCCTGGCATAAACCTAACCTTTCAAGTATACAGCCTCCACAGTGACTAAGGGCAGGTCTACACTACCCGCCCGATTTGGCGGGTATCAATCGATCTTTTGGGGATCGATTCTTCGCGTCTAATCTAGACGCAATAAATCGATCCCAGAACGCGCTCCCTGTCGATTCAGGTAATCCACCCTGACACGAGGCGGAAGAGGAGTCGACGGGGGAGCGCCAGCCTTCAACATACCAGCGTCCTCACGGCGAGGTAAGTTGAGCGAGGTACATCGACTTCAGCTACATTTTTCATGTAGCTGAAGTTGCATACCTTACATCGACCCCCCCGTCTTAGTGTAGACCAGCCCTAAGGTACAAATGTTTTCTAATGTCAGCTAACATGTTGTCTGGTGTCCCACATGCTATGTCAATTTATTTATATATTTATTGGCAGGGAGATAGTTTAAGCCACAGACACAAACATTCACATTCAGACACGCACACCACAATCCTGCATAGATACACAAACAAACCAGCACACATTCATACACAAACCTCGTCCATAACACGGCCCACCACCAGTAAATATATATGCCACTTTAGGGAACTTGGACCAACGCAGGCCATTTATTTTTTATCTTCCCATTAAATTTTAATTACAGAATTCAAATATATTATACTAGCTTTAAAATGTCATGTCCTGGATACATGGTGAGAACTTTGCAAAGGTGCATTTCAAACAACTCAGATCCCAATGTCTGTGTCTAAAAAGATAGGGAGGAACTGGGCCCATATCCTACTCATATCTAAATTATTAATACATTTCCCTTGCTCTTGTTGGAAAATGATATATTTTGAATATTCTCAATGGATAAGGATTTTTTTTTAATACTAATACCCACCATTTTATAGATTTAGAAGTCTATACTCATGTCTGATATTTGAATGAAGGCATTATTTACATACGTGTATATTTGTAGGTGAATTCTTATTGGAAGGTGGAAAATGTGTTGTTTGTTGTCACATCCCCAAATGTGCATACCCAGAAATGTTCACACACATACACACAGATGTGCATGCCCCAAAACGCACAGATACACACAAATGTGTATCCCCCAAAATGAACGCAGACAGATATGTATATCCAGAAATGTGCCCACACTGAAATGCACATGCATACACACAAACACACAAATACACATGCACACATGCAGCTGTTCAGACACACAAATGCACAATCATACTAATTCACTCTTGCACACACACACACACACACACAAGCATGAATATACACACAAAAGCACAAATGCACTTTCCCAAGCACCCCTCCTTGTTACGTGGACTTTAATAATACAAACAGCACATGCAAATTCATGCATATCCTTAATCACACAGACTAAGGGCCTAATTTGCATACCCTTCATAATTCAATTTAACTTTTTTTTGTCAAGAGTTGTGAATGCTTCGTGTTTGCTTTAATCAGAATGTTGACATTTACACTGAAGCCAATTTCTCTTTTTCTAGTCCATGTTTTGTTTAACCACGACAAGTGACAGCAAACTGGAGAGAACAGACTTTTTAAATTGGCTCTTTGCCCAGAATGCATCATTTCTCTTGTAGCTATTCACACCCCCCCCCCGCCCCACACACACACACCACACATCCTCCCTGTTATGCATTGCAAGAGAAAATATGAAAACATACTCTGTGAACACAGGACGGAGGTGTTAGTGTTTTTAGATAAAGATTTGTGTTGTATTTTAAAACTAGATTGTGGTACAGTTTCAAGCCATTAGCAGGAACCTATTACACCATCGCTTTGGGTCCTTGGGGAGATGTGCTTAGTGTATTTCAGTAATTCAAGGCAAATAGAAAACCTACATGTGAAAATATTTAATGGCAAAGGCACCAACTGCTCAAGGCTGCTGGAAGAAGTAAGCAAGCATGGATTATATTCTGTTAACTCTTTCCTTGAGTTCCTGCCCTTATTCATTTCTACCACAGCTACTTTCCTCCCTCTGCCCTGGACTATGGCCTCGACTCTGTGAGTCATACTGCTGTGACTGTGTTACACCTCCTTGATATCACTGGGGTTCCACAAAGGGAAAACTTTCCACCCATCTGCATGAAGTTGAAAGATATGGGGTTGTAATAAGAACTCTTAGCATTCAGACATCTCAAGGTCTTTCCCATAAGAGGATCAGCCATTATTGTCCTCCTTCCACAGGGTGGGTCACTGAGAGGTTAAATGAATGGAATATATTGAATTTATGAATGGAATGGAAACCCGTGGAACCCAAGAATCCAGACTCCAACACCAATGTCCTGTCCACAGCCTCACACATTCACAATGTATGACCTGTACAAGCATTCAGAAAGAGCAGGCACCCATTCCAGTGAGCTTACAGCCTAAGGACCAGATCCTCTTCACATTACATAGATAATCTCTTGTGCATCAGTGGGAGTAAAGTAGCGCAGGATGTAGCGCCTGATTCTGAATCCTTTATTTAACAAGGACAAATTTCCCCTTGAGCCGACAGCCAGGACCACTTATTAGGTCCCAGTTAAGCTGTATTTCGATGGCCTAAGAAGTGCATACGCCTTGTGCTGGTGTGAATTAGGCCCACAGGAGAGAACAGGATTGCTCATAGGAATAAGAACTGTTTATGTGAGTAATGGCTCTTGGAATGGCCCCTACTTTAGAGCTAGGCAAGCAAACCAAATACAACCTCCAGCATTAGTGTGTGATCAGGCAGTACCAAGACAGAGATCAGCTTTGGAAAACTGTAGAGAACATCATAAATTCATCACACAATCAATATTTCCCCTGCTGCATATTTAAATGGGAGTCCAAAGATGTCACTTACATAGCAGTTAGACGACAAATACAGGACATTTGAGATGGTAGAGAAAAGGGATAAGATAACAACACGGAATTGTCTCTATAATACGCCTAAACAATTGATGGAAGAGTTCTCAGGGCTCTGAGCATCAGTTTCCATTTACAGTGAGTATAAAAGGTATTGAACATATATAGCCCTGTGCATCATAATAGTCTGTGTGTCAGATGTATCCATTTTATCTCAATAAAAATATTTGGTTTAAAATATACATATGAGTTTTTGTTAAAAGGCTGCTCATTGAAATTTTATATAATAAATGTTACTCATAAAGAGATAATGTTGCTGACAGATTGTGTCTATGCGGGTGAAAAACAGAATAGGGAAAACATGTTGTATGTTAATCAAAGGAAGCATCTGAAATAGAAATAAATTAATATAACAAAATAAACAAGAAATAACATTAACTACAACTCATGATCAAGGTACCAAAGTGATGTCCCTTACATTAACTATGGAGAGTCAATGGGAATTATGCAATATCTATCTGTCCACACTTCAGACACATCGATCTCCATGCTATCTAGGGTTGGTAATTTTGGTTGGAATGTATTCCTGGAGGTTTAATCACATGACATAATCTTTAATTAAGGTTTAATCTTTAATTCCTGGAGACTACAGGACAATCGTGGAAGGTTGGCAACTCTAATGCTATTTACAGTACAGTTACTAGTCTCTTCTAGGTCAGGATTTTGGGTGAACATAGGCAGCACAGGAAAAGTTTAAATAGCTTAGAAGTTAAGTGTTTTTCTGCATCCTGTAGCCTTGGAACAGAATTGTACAAATATGTCCCTTGGAATGCGTGCTGCTGTTGGTTAGTTATATGAATTGCCCAATCATGGAAGAGAAAATATACCACATGATTCATGTAATTAAATATCACAGCATACATTTGTAACAAACTGCTCATGAGCAATCTGCAGACCAAGAATTATTCACTGGAGAAATTTTGTGAGTAATTTTGAAGGACAAACAATAAGTAATGGCATTTTGCAGTCTGATCATGGTCATTCGACAAAGGGGAAAAAAACAAGGCAAAATTTGTCAGATAAACTCTTTGGTTTGAGAGACAGAGAAATCCCATAGTTTAGGAAATGCCTCTGTTTTATTATTCTGTTTGTAGCTAAGAATGCACTGTTTGACAGGCCAAGACTGAAAGGGTTTGGGGAGAGGGTGAGCATGAGCCAGGAACCTCAGAGTGACAACTGGCAAGAGGCACAGAGGGGGTTCATGGGGTTCACAGGAATCTCTTGAGACCGATATTTACATTCTAGAGCACCCAAAGAGTATCATGTGAGGTCTCTAATAACAGCTGATGTCTCCGTGATTATCAATATAATTGTGAAATTTATATACATATACTATGTAAGGAATTACAAATAAATGCTGAAAATATGTTCTTAAAGTCTGTGTCTAGGCACTGGTCACCAGCAAAGGTGGAAAACAGGTTTGCTGTTAGATAAGAACTGCATTTGTAGCTTGCTGTTTCTATGTAAATGAAGTATTGTATACTTCACAATGGGTCTCCTTTCACCAGTGTGACCTGGAAGCTAATGAAGGATTGTAAAATCTTCAAAGGGAGAAAAGTACCAGGAAGACTTCAACAGTATGGAAAGGGCCAGAGTGGAGGGGGAAAGCCTGTCATGAGGTGCATATCAAAGGTTTGTTTGAATATATTTGGGTGGATGTAGGAGACGGTCACCTAGGAAGTAAATGGACAGGGAACTTGCTTCATGAAAGTAGGTTTTCCTCCAGGCTTGACTGAAAATGCTGAAGAGAACTTTGGGTCAGATAAACTTCTGTAGCCAGGAAATTAACCTGTTAGTTAAGTTTAGTCTCTAGAGAGCATGTTATGCTTTTGTTTTATAAGTAACCATCTGTTTCCAATATTCTTGCTCACTAACACTTACATTTCTGTTCTTTGCTAATAAGCTGTAAATATATCTCTGTGCTGTGGTGTTAAGGAAAAGGATGGCTGTGAGTTGAATCTTGGAAGCTGGTGTGTACTGTTATTTTAGGAACAGCAGGCCTGGTAATTCTGTGAGTGTCCAGTGGATAAGGGGCTGGATACAAGGAACACTATGAGGACTCAGGGGGGTTGCTGAGTGCCTATCCCTACCTGGACAGAGAGAACAAGGCCTGGAGAGTAGTGTTTGTGCCAGAAGTTGTTGGTTTCAAGGAACTGATCCACAGCAGACATGGCTAAGACTGCTTCTCACTAAGGACGGGTGATAGTGAGGTGACTCACAACATTCTGTGAGTGTCCAGTGGTCACAGTGAGGATGCAATCAGAGATGCCAACCTCATGATGAGAACAATATTATTATTTTGTCTATTGCACTAGCGCCCAGGAGCTCCACTCATGGCGAGGACAGCATTGTGCTAGACAGTGTACAAGCACAGAACAAAAAGATTGTCCTTGCCCCAAAGAGCTTACAGTATAAATATAAGACAAGAAGCAACAAATGGATACAGACTGATGGGAAATGGGAAACTACAAGGAAACAGTAAGACACCATTGGTTAGCATGCTAGGCACTCTTCACACCAGCTGCCTAGCCATTAAAGAAGAGATTTATGGAGGTTTGAAAATGAGAAAGCTTAGTTTTGTAATTAACATGGCTGGCATTAACTATGAGGGTAGCCCTTCAAAAGGAAAAAGAGAGATACGGAATGGGATCTGTAGAATGTGTCCCATCTCAAAGCTTGTTAAAGACAGAAAGGATAATCATTCATATTTATTATTTGTATTTATCGTAGTGCCTAGAGTCCCAGCTAAACACTGTACAAAGTCATGTGACTCACATTTTGAGAGGCCAGTAGTTTAATTTCTGGCGTTAAAGTGGAAATAACTAAAACTCTGAAAAGTGCACATGGTATTTGCAGGCTGTAGTTCCAGACCTAGGATTCACCAACAGCTATCTGAAACCTGATTGTCAGAGGCTCTGAGTAGAACTGGTCAAAAATGTATATTATCTTCCACACAAAAAATTGAAGGTGGTTTTTTTTTTTTATGATAACATTTTTCTTGGAATTTTTGGATTTTTGTTGAATAACCAAAACATTTGTTCTCTATTTTTGACCCCCAAAAAGTGAACATCTTTTGGGTTTAGCTGTCAAAACACTATTTAAAAAAATAAAAACATTTTTCTTTTACGACAACCACCTGTTTGTTTGTTTTTAGGAAAAATAATCATTTTTGTGAGAAAATTTCATTTTAATCATAAAGTGATTTTTCTGCAAAAAAGGGATATTTTGACAATCTCAAATTGTGAGCACTCACAGATTTCAGTTACATCAGATTGAGCATGTGAATTCTCAGCACCTCTGGAAATCAAGTACACTACTTAACAGTCATAGACTTTAAGGCCATAAAGGACCATCCTGATTATCAAGTCAGACCTCCTGCACATCCCAGGCCACAGAACCTCACCCACCCACTCCTGTAACAGACATAACTCTGGCTGAGTTAATGAAGTCCTCAAATCATGATGTAATGACTTCAAGTTATGGATCATCCATTGTTTAGTTTAGTTCAAACCAGCAAGTGGCCCGTGTCCAATGCCGCATAGGAAGGCAAAAAAACAAAAACAAAACAGTCTTTGCCAGTATGTTCTAGGGAAAAATTCCTTCCCAACTCCAAAATTGTCATCAGTTAGACCCTGAGCATGTGGGCGAGACCTGCCAGCCAGCACCTAGGAAAACATTTTCTACAGTAACTCAGAGCCTTCCTCATCTATTGTCCCATCTCTAGGCATTGTAGATATTTTCTAAGAGCAGTTACGAATGGGCCATATGCTAAGGTCTTGAAACAACTGATGATTTGTGTTCCCCACTACTCCCCTGGGAAGGCTGTTCCAGAACTTCACTCCTCTTTGAGAATCATCTCCAGCTGTGGTTCAGGTGATCGCGAGTCTGTTCCTTTGCCAAGATGTAAATGTTTTGCTCTCTCCCTTCTTCCTGCGGAAAATGGCCACTTTATTGATCATTTGATAGATCATTTGATTATGTTGACACCTGGCTGAGGTGTTGACTAGCCTTTTGCTTCTGAGGAACTGGTATGAGACTGTTTCCCCAGACTTGGAACATGCTTTACACAGTAGAATTTCAAAACTTCGCATACAGTGTTGCCACATATATTTTACCAAGACAATAATGTAAATTTGTAAATGTGAACATTTCCTTAAACCAGCTTTCTGTGCATTTTGCCTCCTGACTTTGGGAGGGTGGACTGGGTGGGCTGCAAGTAGCTCAGAAGGAACAGGATTAGCTCCCTTATTGTCCTTAGCCTCCCGTTGTAGAAGACGTGGGGTCAAGATAATATAAAATGGAATAAGTACTGCATTCCTCCACAAGAAAACATTGTTAATGAGTGAAGGACCAAGGGTTTGACCCATAGCCCATTAATGAAAAAAAACCCTCCTTCAGTGGGCTTTGGATTGGGGCCCGAACTCTGCAAACCTGACCTGACGGGAGTCTCTTCATTGACTTTAATGGTGCTACTGACCTAGTCAGACAGAGTCCTTAGAATCCCATCCTGCAATGCCCTTACACATCATTTTAGACAGTAGAAATCGTCTTGTGGTGGATGTTCTCCAAAGCGAATGGGGTGGCAATTGTTTATTGCACTGCAGGGGAAAGTTGTTTTTTTTGGTAGACTAGGGGGATCACGTGAAATTCAGAGAAAGGTGACCTTTTCCATACAACTCCTTTTTGTGGTTCTCCAGCCTTTCAGAACCTGTTCAGTCCTTCATATGTGGCTGTGACCCAGCTAAGACTTAACACAATCCAAGGAGCTTGACTACATCACACTGTTTTTCAACCTGCTCTATTTGTGCCCTCGTTACTCTTTTTAGTGAACTGGCATCTAACTACAACAGTCACCATTAAATATCAGGACCCAATTCCCCACAGCCGGGCATCTTGTATCATAAAGAACATAAGAATGACCACATTAGCTCAGACTAATGGTTCATCTAGCCCAGTATCATGTCGTCAGACAGGGGCTGGTAACAAATGCTTCAGAGGGAATGAGCAGAACAGGGCAATTCTTGAATGATCCATCCCTTGTCATCCAGTACAAGCTTCTGGCAATCAGAAGTTTAGGAACAGTCAGAGCACGGTGTAGCATCCCTGACCACCTTGGCTAATAACCGTTCATGGACCTGTCCTACATGAAATATCTAATTCTCTTTTGAACCCAGTTATACTTTTGCCTTTCACTACATCAGAACAAGTTCCACATGATGACTGTGTGTTGAGCTACTTTTTGTTTGTGTTAAATGTGCTCCCTATTAATTTCATTGGGTGACCCTTGGTTCTTGTGTTATGTAAAGGAGTAAATAACCACCTGAAAATGAAACTAAACAAAATGTTTTCTTTGGCCTGAAAAGTTGAGGTTTTGGGTTTTTTTTGTTGTTGTTTTGGTTTGGTTTGGTTTGTAAATTTGATGAGGAAAAACAATGACAACAACAACAATCCATTTTGGATCAGCCTGAAGAATATATTGTATTTTTTTTTCATTTCAGATACTGAAACCAAAACAATTACTTGCTCAGCTATAGTGCAAGTACAAACTACATTTTTAGGTGGCAAAGTGATGGGAAATATGTGAGTGTTGGTTGTGCAGTTGTCAATAGGGGCAGGCAAACAGGACGGTTGTCATGGGTGCCGACTTCCCATATGCTGCTCGGCTTTATTTTATTTTGCTCTACTCTGATGATCTGGCCTCTTTAAAATTTGTATTTTATTGATTGATTGATTGTTCCACTGATTGGCCTGCTGTTTTGTTTGATTTTATTTTAATGGCTTCACCATTTGGACTGGGAGGAGGCACTAAAAATGTTATCCACCTTGGCTGGCAAAACAGCTAAGGCTACTCCTGGCAGGGTGGGAGTTATATTAATTACAACCAGTTTAGCCCTGTATGACGATCTCCTAAAGCCAACTAAAAATGAGTTGAGGAAAGAGAGAGAGCGACTGAGAGAGCGTAGAATGCCCATGGTAATAAATGGATAAAGTTATACAAAAAACTTTTCATTATTCTAATAAGTAAGGGGAGGGGGAAGGGGAGAAAGAGAGAGAGGGAGTTCAACCTGAACTTTGGTTTAAATAAAATAAAATCAGCTCCTCTTTACAATGGAAGCTTATTATGTGCCTTCCATAATGGCCACATAGTTCATGAAAGTATGTTTGAAAGGGAATGAAGGGGACTATAACAATGCAGAGCAGCTGAGCAATATATTACAATTCCTTGAGTGAATGATTTCATGATACCTAATAGCAGGACGCTTGCAAAAGTACAAGATTAGCCTCTGATAATTCTTCAATTCTGGCTGTGGTTGCCTGATAATCCTGCAGGCTCCTAATCTGCAGGATCTGAATCCATAAAGAATGACAAAAAAAACTTTACAATCAATTATAGTTACCGCAATGGAGCCATTAATGAGCAGGTGAAACAAATATGACCTTTTCAACTTCAAAGTCATGGCGGAAGGTGGGGGAAAAAAACCACCTCAGTCTTCTTGGAATCTAAAATAATTCTGAGGTACTTTTTAATCAAACTTTTATTGCTTTCAGATTTAGAAAGTGGTTTTCTTTTTCTGGGTTTTAATTTGTTTTTGTTCTTCAGCTAAGCCTATTAGCTCCCTGCCTGCAACCAGAACCTGTTCGTTTAATTGAAGGATGGATGAACGAAATAAAAAAAACCCATCTCTCCTCTCTAAAACCCACCCTGAAACTAAATTCTTTCCCCACTTCTCCAAACTCCAAACCAATCTTGCAAAAATGTCCTTACCTAGGTAAGAGTTTGGTCCCAATTAGTTTTTATTAATTAATTATTACTGTTTTCACTTTCATTCCTGACTGGGGGGGTTGCATTTTTTCTCCGTGATCGCAGAAGTTGCTCATGTCAGAACCAGGGACACCCTGAGGACCTGATGCCATGAATAACTTACACCAGGGATTTATTTATTAATTTGATTGCCATGGAAACTTTGCTAAGCAGCATCTGCAGCTTTGACCTCTATGAGTAAAAATGTCGAGAAGAGCCAGCAAAAGGCCCGGTAAGCCAGGTAAACCCATAGTGGCAGTGGGAGGATCACAGGCAGAGGGACCAAACAAAGCACTCCCAAGAGGGATTTCTGCACACCTGGCATGGAAGGCTATGAAAAGAGTATATTGGGGGAAGGCCAAAAAATCTGTGTTTGTGTAGATCCAGTGGCCTCAGTTGCTCATGCAACTAGCGCAGTGGGGCAGCCTAGCTCAACGGGTCTGGGTTGGGCTAGTAAGTTTCACCTCCCCTGTCTCTCCACATTTCCCCTGCAAAGGGCCTGATCTTTCAAGGCACTGAGCACCCCTGCAAGGTATCAGGTGTCTTCATCTCCCAATGACTTCAGAGGGAGTTGACGCCGGTCAGAGCTTCCTAAAGAAGAGGACTTCAGAAGAATAAACACAATCTGAACAGCAAGAATAATGCATTCTAGAAAATAGATTTTGTTAATTTATTTGACAAGTGTTGATTAGTGGTTTTTGTTAATGACTTTACCTCATATAATATCCATAAATACCATAGTATCTTTTGCAATTGTAACAGGGCCATCCACCTTACGTGCCTTTGTGGTCCCCATCATACAGTATCTGAGCAATTCATCATCTTTTGAAGTATTTATCAAACAACCATCTTCCGAGATAGGGCAGTGCTATTATGTCCATGTTACACATAGGGAACTGAGGCACAGAAAGGATAAGTGACTTCCCATGATTACACAGGAAGCTGATGGCAAAGTAGAGAATTGAACCACTTCCGCATCCTGACTGCGTCCCCTCTACATAACAGAGCTACATCAGCCTACAGCAGTTTAGAATCCGGTTCATGAATCTTTATGATACCTCATCTTCGCCCTTGGCTATCAAATTAGGAATTTGCCTTTTTATTCCCACCTCTATGAACTGTGAAGAACATAGTGTGAATTTGTAGGGTTTGATTGTCTTAATATTGCTATCACTTCACTACCGCAAAGAACCCTCAATTACTGTGGCTTGCTAGAGAGATGCACACCAAAAAGATAGTGGGCCTTCCATCACAACACAGACCATTTATTTGATTTGTATTCTGGCAGAGAACAGACAAGAAACTGGTGTTGGAGGGAAAAGGACAAAGATGGAATCAAAGCTAGCCCTTGGCCGGCTCACTGTCAAGATGAGATTATTGTGCTGTCTACAAGAAAAGCCCTTGAAATGAACAATAATTTAAGTGCATCCCTCCTTGAGGTCACCTTGGCAAAGCGAAGTACTTCACTTTAAGAAGAACCAGACATCAAAGGACACTCATTAGAAAATGTGATTCTTGATGGCTAATTTAAGTGTCAAGCTTAAGTCAAGTGTTCGAAACAGAAGGGTCTTGTCAACATAACATTTGTCACCAGCTGCAACAAAGCTGGGGCTGTGCTTTCTGACAGCTGCAGCAAAATGTTTGAGGGTGATGGAGAGATTACTGTGATTCACCAAGAGGTCCCATTCTTCAGCCTGACCTTGACAGCACCTGTTGGTTAGGTTTACTGTGAAGAGGAACCTACAAGAGAGAAAGGACAAAATTATTGTCCCCCTATGCAGGAGCCCTGCGAAGATATGCTTAGCACCAGGGGAAAACTCAGCTGAACTTAATTTTGATGCAGAGGTGGAGATGTTTTTCTCTCCTCCATTCCTAGCATTCATGTCACTTGATCTTCTGTATTGCTATGGAGGGATTAAATGGCTCCTTCTTCCTGACAGCTAGTCAAAAAATGCCAATGTTTAAATTCTTTTTAAATGTTTTTTTCTCTCCAAAAAAATCTTGTGAAAAAAAGTTCTTTTTTTTTTAACCAAAAATTAAATTGGAGAGGTTTTTAATTTTTTTTTTAAAAGTGGGTTTTTTGGAAAAAAATCAGTTTCCAGTAAACATTTTACTGGAAAAAAAAATGGTTTTCAACAACAACAACAACAACAAAACTGGAAAATTTCTACCAAAATGAAAATGTTCTGCCAAAATGTAAATCCATTCAGATAGATAGCTAGATAGATTATGTATATATATATATATATATATACACACACAGAAATTTGAACCAGAGTTACTCTACATCTCACCAACACTACTTCCTAGTCGTCACTACAAGGTGATTTTCACTAATCCATGTCATGCTACCAAAACCACAACTTGTAAGATTTTAGGAGTGACAGGCCTGGTCCAAAGCTAACTGAAGACAAAAAAATGACTCCCACTGACCAGTAGATTTTGGATCTGGCTCTGAACACCATAAAGGACATAGGGAAAGAGGCATCTACCACCCCAGCTATGGGTGTTTATGGGACACTGCCAGCTTTCTTTTATCTTGTTGGGAGTTTGGACTCAATGAGAACTAAGGACTGAGGGATTGATATTCTGATAGGAATAGAAATGTTTCCCCAGGTTTTTTTTTTTAATGTAACTACACTGACAACAGTTTTGCTGGTTTGTTTAAACCAGATTTTCCCCTGCAATGTTCTGACACCATTGAATCTGCTGTGTGAGAACCAGGAAGTGAAACAAACTATAGCCAGTGGGCAAAATTCACATGGCAATTTGAACCAATAAAGATAGCTGGAACTTCACTCCCGGGGAGGATAAGTGGTTTTTCCAACTTTGCTCTGTCTTGGGGTTCCTGCCAGGGAAGTATTCCATTCAGGGCTCCATTGACCTGGTTCAAAGCCCTTTGAAGTCAATGGAAAGAGTCATGCTGTTTTTAATGGGCTTTGGATCAGGCCCCATAATGAGATGTATTGAATCAGGGCATATCCTGTCTCCCTTGTGCACACTCCGTCCCCAGCAAACACTGCCACTCCAGAGGTTGGTTGTCTGCACGACCCCCAGTGGAAGGGAAGATCGAGGCATTTTGCACCATAGTAGCACCCTTCTGGGAGGGCTTTCAGCTGGCAGATGTTTTTTCCCAAGGTCTGTGCTGTCAGAGGTTAGCACAGAATGAAACTGGCCCAGTGAGTGAAACTGACCAGTTTACTCACTGTCCAATGTGTGTGAACAAACACCACCAATAATGAAGATAATAATCTAAGATGTCATTATTGATAACAAAGGTGAGGACATTGAGGGGTTGAATAGGGTGACCAGATGTCCCAATTTTATAGGGACAGTCCCGATTTTTGGGTCTTTTTCATATATAGGCTCCTATTATCCCCCACCCCCGTCCAGATTTTTCACATGTGCTGTCTGGTCACCCTAGGGTTGAATGTTTTATGAGAGTTTTAAAGTACAAAAAGAACCATGTGAAATGTACTTGCATCTCAGATTAATCGGACTAGGAACATTTTCTCACCCATCACTCTGAGAATGCTGGATTGATCTGCAACTCTCCTGTTCAGTGTAGCAAATAAAAATAACCCACATATTTAGAAGCCAATAAAGAAGCCCATTGAGTACGGTGTTTTTCCCACAAAACAAACAAACAAACAAAAGAAAATCAACCTACAACACACCCACTATCCAACCAAAAACAAACCACTAAGCAAGGAAGTAAAAAATTATCCCAAAGCCTGAAGATAAATTAGACGCAGAAATCCCAAACCAGAATAGTCATAGTCACAGCAAGTCTTGTAAAAAGGGAACGATATCTAAGTGATATATTTAAAAATCCCAATGGTGGGGTGACTCCTAGTGCAGATGTGTAAAGAGCTAAATTCAGCAGCATGTCAGCTGAATTAGAGGGGAGGAAAGCTAAAAAAAACCCCAAAAACATTGACATAGAAGCGGAAAAGCAAAGTGCTTGAACAGGAAGGAAAGTCTGAGGTACTGAAAAATCTCTAGCAAATTCATATTGCTTTGAAGTAAAAAGCAATAAATCCCAGGATTAAAAAAAAAAAAAGATGATGCCACAAGTGCCAATAAAATTTACAAACTCAAATGAAAGATTTCTCTAATGCCCCCCTTCCCCAGGCACCCTACAATAAACTCATATAAAGCTAGTTTCTCAAATATAGGAAAAGTGGCTCTATTTATCACACTCACTTTGGAAAAGTCTGTTTCAGAAGCTATAGTTGCTGCCTCTGATAATGTTATGCCGTATCTTACTAGCTCAAGTTTAACCTGAGGTCCACAGTAATGTATTTTACAGACATAGTACATCCCAGGGATGAATAAGCTGTTAATTTATAATAATAATAATAATAATAATAATAATAATAAGTATTATTATTATTATTATTTTATTTAATGAACTGTACCAAACCTTCACCCAAATGTTTTAGATCAAAATGTGTTTGGATAATTTCTCCCCATCCCGCTTTTCTTGTATACTGGTAACATCACACTTCCTACTTCTAGAAAGTAAGAGACAGGATTGAAAGTGTCAAAATATCATGACAACAGATTTCGCACAATGGGCCTTGTCCTTCACAATTAAACCATTTTCTTGATAACATTGTATAAATACCTTCATGGGGAGAAAATACCAAGTACCAAAGAGCAATGTAATATAGCAAAGAAAGGCATAACAAGAACCAATGGCTGGAAACGGAAGACGGACAAATTCAAATAAGCAATAAGGCACACATTTTTAATAGTGAGTTTTTAACACTGCAGCAGACTACCAAAGGAAGTGATGGATTCTCCAGACTAAGGCTGGATACCTTGCTGGAAAGTATGCTTTAGTCAAACACAAGTTATTACAATACAAGGGGAATTGGTTTAAATTCTATTGGCCTGTGCTATACAGGAGGTTAGACTAGATCAGGGGTCTCAAACTCAAATTACCACGAGGGCTCCATGAGGACTAGTGCATTAACTCGAGGGCCGCATCACTGACCCCGCTCCCTCTTTGCCCCCGGCCCTGCCCCCACCCCACCCCTTCCATTAGACCCCGTCCCTTCTCCGCCCCTTCTCCACCTCCTCCCCTGTGTGCGCGCTTCCCGCTCCTTCCCCCTCCCTCCCAGAAACCGTGAAGCCGCCAGACAGCTGTTCTGGCGGCGGAACTTCAGAAAGTAACTCGGGGAGGCGGGGGGGAGGGGGTGCGGGGAGCCCGGCAGAGCACAGGCCGCAGGGAAGTGCTCCGCGGTCCGCGTGATTGAGACCCCTGGACTAGATAATCTAATGTCCCGTTCTGGCCTTAAAATCTATAAATCTGTGAGTTTCTCTTATTTATTACTGAAAAGTGATTTGCCATGCCTTGCCAAGGAAGTATGTTGTATATAACCCCCAAATCGATAGTATTTATACCAATAATGGCTGACGGTGTGGAAATGTGGTAGAGAATGAACAGTGAACTAAATTAATAGAAGAAGATGCATGCTTGCAAATAGACTTGGTTTGAGTGACTGGGATAGATCAAGGAGTCAGGGCTTCATTTATTTTAATAGTGAAAATAATAAAAATAATAATGTTACACTACCTGCTTCCAATGCTCCTTTGTTCCTCTGTTATCTATTTTGGGCCTGATCCAACTTCCCTTGATATCAGTGAAATATCTCCACTGACTTTGATAGGAATTGGACTGGACACTTTAGTTGTCCAAAGCATAACCCTTTTACTATTGGGAATAGTGAGCACATTGCCTGATGGAAAATCTTTGTAGGATTTGGCCTATGGATCCTGGTCTTTTCTTAGTCTGAGGAAATGCGCATGCAAAGGAATTAGCCAATCAGACCCTTAAACTGAAGAAGAGTTTCACTAAAGTCAGTGGGATTCCACAGACAGGTCTGAGGACCCAAACAAACCCAATGCGAGTCTTTCTATTGATTTCAATAGGCTTTGTATCAGGCCTTAATTGTCTGCCTGGGTAGATCTTTTTGCAGGATCAATATTTATGGCTGTACAGTAGTTAGACAAGTTGGGTGACGTATTATCTTTTATTGGACCAACTTGTGTTGGTGAAAGAGACAAAATTTTGAAATACACGGATCTCTTCCTCAGGTCTGGGACAGGTACTCAGAGTGTCACAGATAAATACAAGGTGGAACAGTAATAGCTATTGTAAGAGACCATTCAAAGTGGAGTGGCCAGTTAACACCTGTGCAGTCATAAGACAAAAAATGGGAGAAGAGCTTTGTGGGTTACAGATTGTTGTAATAATCCATAAATCTAGTGTCTCTATTAAGTCCCTGATTTTTTAGTAAAATGGTGGCCTTTTACACCCAAATTGCCTTTATTTCACCCAGGTATAAATGATGACACAAGATGCAAAGCAATAGCAAACCAGACACACTGATATAAATGTAAGGGAGGCATTGGTATAAATTACACGGTTATATAGGAGAGTTTAAAAAAAATAGAAAATGTTTATCTGAATCCAAAATTGCCAAATTTTCACCTGAAATTTGTTATCCACAATTCATTTCAATCCTAGCTAATATATTAGCCCTTCATGTCTGAAAAGAAATTCAAATCTGTGTTAGATAGATCACAAATTAAATATATTTCATGGGACTTTCACCCTAGTCCCCATCTGTACATCATAAAACCAACACAACCCAGTTCAGACTTTACTCAATGAGTCTGTGGATTGGAATAGCAAGGGGAGAGTGACCAAAGTACATTGGTTTTGTAGACAGAAACTTGAGCAGGACCTGGTTCAGCGAAGCACTTAAGCATATGTTTAGTTTTAAGCATGTGAACGGTCCCATTGCTTTACTGAATTGGGACCCCACATGCTTGTTTGGTTCAAGCAAAAGACATGAGTCCCTTACGAGCATGAAAAATACCATTCACAGACATTAGGGATAAAGGAAGGAATACAAAAAATTAGCATAGGTTTGCTCTTGAGCAAAAATTGGGTAGCAGCTTTAGAAGTGCAAAGCCAGGCTACAGACTATAAATATAAAATGGCTGGTGTGCAGATATGGTGGAAAGGCTGTTTTATAAAAGTGGAAAGAAAAATGCAATATGTCAGGCAGTCACCTGTATTAATCTATTTGGCCCAAGAACTTTTCAAAAAGAGATTCAGCAAATAAACTCTTGAAATGCAAGGGGGGAAACACACCAATGGGAGATTAGAAAGAATTCAATAAGAACATGTTGCATTTCTCCCCCCATTATATTTTCTTGTAATTTTCCATGTAACGAAAAAACAAAAACAAAAACAAATAATTCCGCACCCCCAAAACCCAGTGGCTGGTGCCATCTATGGATTTTGCAAGATCAGGATTTTCAGTAATAGCTAGCTAACTAGAGTTATGTCATGTAGAATAGAGGTTTTTTTCAGCCTGAGTTTGGGATGGTAAATTTGTTCAAGAGGGCCTGAAGTCAACGAGGCACTATAGTGGGAGAGGAGAGAAAGGGTGATCCAGTGTTTAGGGTACTACCCCACGGGTTGGGTTGACCTGGGCTGAGTTCCATTCCCTGTTCTACCACAGACTCCTTGCACGATCTTGGGCTAGTAATTTAGGTCACGATACTCAGTGGTATTTAGACTCATGGAAGTTAGGAGCCTAAATATCTTGGGGGAGCTGGGCTTTATTCTCTCTTTTCTTCAACTCTCCATCTGTAAAACATGGATAATAACACCGCCATACCTCGAGGAATGTTGCGAGGATAGACATATTACAGAGGGTGAGGAGCTCACATACTATGGTGAAGGGGCCATATATGTTCTGTGCGGTGGGTAATAACATGAGAGGAGTCCATGTTTCTAAAACTAAACTGTTTATTTATTAAGAGCCTATTTACAGAGATGCTGCAACTGTAGCTAGCATTCCAAACATGTGTACACAGACTGGCTTCCTGGTGCCACCTCCAACTCCTCCCTCCTTCAACCTGTGCTCCTCCCTCCAAGTTTCATGCATGTTGCAACATGATATGTTTCTTTGAAAATATATATCTATTTTTGCAGAGCAACTTGTAGAATGGGGCCCTGTACAGCATTCCTTGGCATTTACACCATTCAACTCCTCCTGGATCAGTAGTTCTCAAACAATGGTTCCTGACTCATGAGTGGATTGTGGGAATGTTTGAGATGGATTTCAGGCTCAATGCAGAGTGTAGGCACTAGGGCGTGGGAGATCATGCAAGCCCCACACTCACCCAGCAGCAACAGCTCCTACCCCGGGGGTGACCTGGTCAAAGCTGAGTGAATGGTGCTGAGTGAATGGTGTTATTCCTGGAGCAGGGAGCCTGGCCCAGCCCCGAACGACAGGAACAACCACAGTAGTGTGAGTGCAGAGTGGATCACTCTCCTTCCTTGGCCCCCAGGCCTCCCTTTGTTGCAGGATTGGGGTTGCAATGTTGGGGTAGAGGGTGCCACTGCCGGGGGGTGGCACCCCTTTGGTGGGATGAGGACCTGGTGGCAGCAGAAGGCTGCTGATCTATGATTCTACCTCCTGATGCACATGAGTTTGGACCTTGCATGGATTGCAATAAAAAAAAGCACCGTTGGTGGGTTGCCTGAGTAAAAACTTTGGGAACCAGTATCCTAAACCATAGCCCTCTCCTCCCCTTTTGTTATAGTGACGCTAAACCAAACAGCACAATGTTTCATTATGTAATCTTTCCTCTTAAACCATCAGGATTTAGTTGCAGCATCCCACCCAAATGGATACATTCTTCCATCAGTGAAAAATTGACTCTAAAGGAGGAAAAACACAATTGTTTTCTTCTCCCTTACTGAAGACTGTACAGCAAGAACCTCTGTTGCTTTAAGTAAATATTTTTGTAATAACTAATAAGTAAGGGGGGGGAATCAGTTCTATTAATTTCGTTGTGCTCTAATGAGCCTAGCAGATCATTATGTTCTCTCTCTCTCTCTCTCTCTTTTTTTTTTTTGTTTCTTACTAAAGGAACGCTTGAATAGAACTATCTGGTTTAGAAGATGAGGCTGACTGATTACTGTAATTCATAGGGCCTTAATTAGCTGCACAAACCATTAGCTACAATTAGACTATTATAAAACACTTGATGCGCTGTGTCAACCATGGGGGCTCATTTATTCTTCTGGCGGGCCGGGGGGAGGGGGGGGGAGGGAAAGAGCACCGTACAGCCGAGCATGCTAATAAAGAATGATTTTTGATTTAAGATGTTGCCGATAGTGCCTCAAAATTAATCTCAATAGCTGTCTAATTTGTGTCGGTGGATGGTATATTTATTGTAAAATGACACCAAAGCTAAATGAGTTACCTGAAGCAGGAGTGCTAATGTCAGCGCCTGGAGACGCAACTCCATATGCCGTAATACAGCAAGGCACCGGGGCTGAATGCTCCCAGCGGACCACTTTGCTTCATCTGTCTGAGAAAATGCAGCAACCTGACTTCTACTTTATGATGCTTAAATAATAGTAATGATAAAAAAAGGAGAGGTGGGAGACAAATCCCCCCCGCAGTTTTGAAAGGTAAGGGGCTTACAAGGGGAGAGCACAGCTCAAATCCTTACAGAAATCAGGTTGGAGTTTGGCAGTGGAAATTACGAGATTGGCCTTTGAAACATAAGAGAGAGATAATAATGCAGATGGGTGAGAATTTTTCGACTGGGTTTTTTAATGGGACTTTTCAAATCAGATGTGTGCTTTTCTTTTCAATAATGTTTTCCCATTCATATTTTATTGATCTCCATTTCTAGTAACAAATTGCTGGAAATGTGTTTTCATTTCCTTTCGGTTTTCAGTTTCCCCCCCTTAATTTCCTGCTTATCCCTTTTCAGCACAATGGCAGGAATTTATAGAGTAGAGATTAGTGCAACAGCACATGACAGTTGGTCTTTCGTGTACTCCATAGCGAAGTAGGCTACGGTGTAAGGGAGCAAAGAGGATGAAAAGGGGAATTGTGTTTCACCTGCTGGATTAGCAATCTGAGTTCAATTCCTGCTTCTGATATGTCCCATGTGCCCTTGAACAAGTGAGTTTAACTTTCTGTGCCTTGTTTTCCATCTGCAACATGGAGATAATGTTTTCTTTTACTAATAATGATATGGATTTTATATCATATACATGCATGTGCATAATTATAGCTAACTGATGGACTCCATGGATTCCACCGTTGTCATGCTCAGCATCATCATGGCCACTGAGAATTTAGCAGCATCAACAGAAATAGAACTCAGATCTTCTGACTCCAAAAGCATACACTGCTGCTACTTGAGCCAACAGGAAACCGTGGTGGTTATACATTTCCCTTCTCCCATCATATGGGAAGCATTTAGGAAATGTAGCACTATTATATCTTCTACCAAGAAACAAGGAGGCAAAACATAGCGGAGGCAAAACCTCATATATCTATAGAACCACTACTTAGATGCCAGGTAAAGAACTTGCAGAGCTGCAAAGTAAGAAGGTTGGGCAGCATTGAAGCTTCACGGGAAAGGGCTCTGCTGTGAGTTTGGCATGAAAGTTTGTCACAAGATAACCCATGTGCTGCCCTTCATGCCTCTGAGATAGGTGCTTCATCCCACATGCTCAGAAGTCCTTCTAGGGCAGAGTGGCATTTTATCATCTCAGGACAAGGGTTACCTGCCTGCTCAGAAGCTGAGCGGATTCCAGGACATATGCCTCTGTTATCTGCAGCCTTTGCTGCCTTTATCACAAGAGATGGAAAGCTCCATTGCACTCTTAAATTCCTGAGAGCAAGTACAAAATTAGAGTTAGTCAGGATTATTTTTTTCATGGAAAATATCAACAAACACACAATGAAAATGTGTTCATCTCAATTTTTTGTGGAAAAAAATCTACTTTTCACTGAGAAAAATGAAAAACCAAAACCATTTTGTGCTTTAGCAACCACAAAAATGAAAAAAGTCATATTTTGTTTGTTTTCCAATGAAAAAAATTAAAAAAAAATTAGGAAGAAAGCAGACACTTTCATAGACAATTTTTATTTTGTCAAAACCTCAATTTTCCATCGAAACAAAATTGTGACAGAAAAATGTTGATCAGCTATATTCAAAATGCTGTTAGCATCTCTATAGGCATAACCTCTTTTCCTGAAGTTACTAGGCTGGAGGAAAGGATGCACAGAAGAATAAGCTTATTGAGGTAGAACTTGATGTTTACTTGGAATAAATCATGCCGGGAGATGGAAAAACATCTTCTGGAGGGAAAAAAAAAGATAGCTGTAGTTCAGAGAGGCAGAAGATTCATGAGCTCAGTTTGCCAAACCTCCTGGCAGACCTGATGGTGACCAGTGATGCCTCTCAAAAACTGCAAGATAGTCTCAAACAGGGTTTCTAAAGGGAATAGGAGTGATTGGGGATTCTTCTGGTGGAACACCATCTTAATTACAAAGGAGGTAAATGTGTGAAGTCGAAGGTGTTTACTAGGCAGTCAGCCAAATGTAGAACAGCTTTTCTTTATGTAGTTCCTTCAAATTCCACACAGTCAGCTTAAGATAGAGAAGCTGGTTATAGAATTAAGCTCTCTCAGATGGAAGATGTACCACCTTGGGAAGCATCCGCTGGGGACTTAGTGCCAGACTCATCAACTCCAAAAAACAGGTGTGACAGGGCTGTCAAAGAACTAGCTAGTTCACCACTACTTTGTGGTGCCTGTCTTTCTACAGCACCCAAGGAGGAGTAGAAACAATTTTACAGTACCTTTCTTCAGATCCACATGGCATGACTTAGCAGGATGCATGAGTACTTTCCACTCCACACAGTTTGAATGACTTCTGGAGCCAATTTTTTTTTTTTTTTTTTTTTAAATGGAGATATGCCAATCTCCTAGAACTGGAAGGACCTTGAAAGGTCATCGAGTCCAGTCCCCTACCTTCACTAGCAGGACCAAGTACTGTCCCCTGACAGATTTTTTTGCCCCAGATCCCTAAGTAGCCTCCTCAAGGATTGAACTCACAACCCTGGGTTTAACAGGCCAATGCTCAAACCACTGAGCTATCCCTCCCCCCCAGGTCTAGTCATCTAACCATTCCCTTCCTCTTTTATTTTATGTCCTGGGGTCTGCATGACTTCTTTGCCTTGTTATGGGTGTGATATGTTTAAACAGCTGAAGAGAAGCCTAATGATTTCAGGAGGATATTTTCAAAAGCATAAGTAGCAGTCAAGCACTCAACTCCTATTGAAGGTCAATCAAAATTTCAGGCCTAAATGCCATTTGTGCTTTTGAAAGTATTCTTAATTTCCTGACTTTTGATTTTAGCTTCCTCCCTTTTAACTTCCCTTCCTATAGTCTAGTGTTGCCATACTAATTTTAGTTTGATTTTTTTCTTCTTGGGATTTTGAACTTATATTATCAGTGTTATTACTTGGTGATTCAACTATATGCAGTTTAGTTGAACCGCTGTCAGTCCTCAGGATATTAGAGAGACATGGTGGGTGAGCTAATAGTTTTTATTGGACCATCTTCTGTTGGTGAGAGAGAGAAGTTTCTGAGCCACACAGCTCGGTGTGTATTAAAAGCTTGTCTCTTTTACCAGCAGAAGTTGGTCCAATAAAAGATATTACTGCACCCATCTTGTCTCTCTGATTCAACTATAGTTATTTCTTGAACCAATTCCTGAGTATTACTTTAGACTTACAGATGTTTCATAAAGATACTGGAAAAAGCAAGGAATTATTGGGGTTCACCAGTGTGGATTTTAAAGTCATAAACCCTGCAGCTTCAGAGCAAAGAATATAACTAGAGGGGAAAAAAGAAAAGATTAAGAGGAAGAAAAAATGTCACCTTTCTTGTTTACTAGACTTGGTTTAGATCTCATAAGTCTCCTTTAATGTAATGTTATCGCTTGTTCTTGCTCCAAAGGAAAAAGGTCTCTGGAATCAAAATGTATCACAATCAAAATTAAAAAATGTAAAAGACCAGCATAAAACATTTACCAGCAACAATTAATAATGTATGCAATAAAATATTGCACTAATATATTGATAAATAAGGTAATAAAGTATTAATGTGATTATGTACCATCAAGTTCCGCAGCCATTCCTCCTCAACTTTGCAACAGTTTAAAAAACAACTGCAACACAATCCCTTGGAAAATAACTTAAAATGCGGACACTGGGCCTGATTCACCTCTTGCTTACATCACTGGTAGAACTTCTGCGGAGATAACATACCCTTGATTTACACTGATGTAAGTGAGACTGGAATCTAGCCTATATTTTCAATTAAGAATAGTGTCTATCTAAGATCGGTATATGTCCCTCCTCAGCCCAGGTTAGTGCTCTAATCACTGGACCATCCTCCAACTCAGTTAATCACAGTCACTCATCTTCTGCATCCTCCAGAGTTTTGCTCTCACTGTGTCCGGTTTTTGATGAATCATGCGGTGCTACAAACTCTTGCCACTTTAGCAAGGCTGTTGCAATATTTGTTGTTTTTCTTAAAGCCCTCACTCCCAGAGTCATGAGAATCTCAATTTATATAATAAAAAAATAAATTTCTCACCTTCATGTTTGGGGAGAAAAAGCTTGAAAATGTAACCCCCAATGCATCTCACAGATTCAGAACCCAGAAGGCATATAACCCACATTTCCTTTTTTTAAATCTCATGATTTTGAATGCTTGTGGCTGGCAATGCAAGCTGTTGTCTTGCGGGTTGTCTTTCTCATACTAATGGATCACATGGAACCCAGATGATTGCAATGGAAGTACCTGCTGCTCAGTGAGTACAAGAGTTTTTTTGGAGTTGTTAAATATACGCTCAGATGGTTTGCAGTCTGTTATCATAGTGACCAATGTTTTGTGTAGGTACAAAAGGAAATATTAACAGATCTAGACAACAAGAAGATCTTCTTTGTCTGTGACTATCACAGTTCCATGGGAGGTAGCACGTTATTGACATAGGTAACAGTGGGGTAACTTATTACATCCTGTCTCAGTATACTGGCTCCAATATGTGGGCCTGTCTGTGGTGGGAGGAGGAAGCATAGACCCGCGCCAACTGATTTGCTGTTCAGAAGTGGTGATGACTCAACATTTGCTGCTCATAGTGACAGCTATTTTACTTGGCGCTTACAGACCACAGTGGAAGGGTGACTTCTTTCATGCCCCATGACCCTGCATGAGAGTAGGTCATAATCTGGTCTTGAGGGTCTCTACTACTACTCAGAGACATAGAACCCATTCCATAGAATAGCACTACCAGAAAAAAAGTCACATATTTTGTGCTTCTAAAAGGATGGTCTTGTGCTTAAGTGACTGGCCTGGGATACACGAGTCCTGCATATCATAGAATATCAGGGTTGGAAAGGACCTTAGGGGGTCATCAAGTCCAACCCCTTGCCCAAAAGAGGACTAATCCCCAAATCCCTAAACGGCCCCCTCAAGGATTGAACTCACAACCCTGGGTTTAGCAGGCCAATGCTCAAACCACCGAGCTATCCCTTCCCCCTGAGAGGGATAGTTATGATAGATTTGATTCGTAGCCTTGGTCAAATCACTCAATTTTTCATTGCCGAGTTCTCCTTTTACAATAATGGGGGTAATATTTTCTTAGCTCATGCGGGGAGGGGTTATGAGAATAAAAATACAAGAGTGGTGCTCAGATGCTATGCTGCTGAGGAACAGTTAGGGATGGTAGAGATATGGGATTTTGGTTAATGGGTGACTTGCAAAGAGCAAAGCGTGTTCATTATGGGGAACCTTTGTTTTAGCACATGTGAGTGTTACCATAACTACAGTCCTCCCTCAGCACATCTCAGCTCTGTATGTCCAAAAGGCCTTAATTTCTACCCAGCTAAAATGTTTAATGATGTTGAGAGGAACCAGGACTATTGTCTACATGATAGCGTTTCATGCCTGTGGCTGAAAACTTTAGTTGCGTGCTATTTCAAATGGTCCAGACATGATAAGAGCTGCTGGTACACTCCGAAGTGGAGGGTCTCCTCCACAACCCTTCTGTCCATTCCCTTGCATACGTCATTCATCCACCCACATGTCTGTGCTAACGGTGGAGTTGGCTGCACAATGTAACAGACCACTTTTCATGCTGTAGCTTGTTCATATTTCTATGCATCATGACAGTTTGTAAACAGACACCTGGGCTCAGAGGCCACATAAAAATTAATTTGACTTCCATTCAAGGTGACTTTATTGGCATGTCTCTCAAGTCAAGTAGTGCCTATGTATGAAAAGAGACAGACCCCTCTCCCAGGTCTCTGTCACAGGCAGGTCTGATCTACTCAGGACTGGCCTTCATGCTGTGTTTGGGGTTTGATTCACTGTGTCCTTTTCTCAGCAGTGTCCATTCTGATCAGATATCAGGTTGGTACAGCTTTGCCATCTCCATCCTTTCTCCCAGGGCTAGGCGTACGCTTTTATGATTCCTGATAACCTGTGAAAATTATCAGAGGGGTAGCCGTGTTAGTCTGGATCTGTAGAAGCGACAAAGGGTCCTGTGGCACCTTATAGACTAACAGAGGTATTGAAGCATAAGCTTTCGCGGGTGAATACCCACTTCTTCAGAACTCGCTGGCAGTTTGGACATTGTCTCTCTATTTCAATCTCTCCTGTGTCACAGTCTCTCTTCTCGGAGTCTGGACTGTGCTTTGTGCCTCCTTGTTTTCCTCCTATTGTTTATGATCCTTGATTCCGTATTTGGCAAGAGCTGGCCTTAGCTTTATCCATTTTACTGAGACAGCTGCTAGTGTGATCGTTCTGTGCAGGGATCTGTTGCCTGATGTGTTCCTCACAGTGATAGCCATGCTTGTATGTTTAGGTCTAGCAACTCTGGTGTGGCCATTGGAAACAAAGCAAGAACTTACTGCAGAAGACTTTGAGGGAAAGAATGAGGACGTCCACCTTGATTGCATTGGCCTTGTTAGCACTACAAAAGCAATCAACTGTTGAGAATAAGCCACTTCCACCTTAATTGAATAGGCCTTGTTAGCACTGACCCCACACTTGGTAAGGCAACTCCCATCTTTTCATAGACATACTGCTACTGTATTTTTCACTCCACGCATCTGATGAAATGGGTTTTAGCCCACGAAAGCTTATGCTGAAATACATTTTTTAATCTCTAAAGTGCCACAAGGACTCCTCATTGTTTTTGCTGATACAGACTAACACGGCTACCCCTCTGAAACATGTCCCAGGGTCACTGCTGGAAGCAGGTCTGTGTTTACACAAGCTCTCTGCCAAAGCAGCAGGAAACTGGCTAGTTGTACAGACATATTGTAAACACCATGAGGGTTATAGAATACCATTCTGGGTTTGACGTGTGATTGTCCCTCTTGCCAGGAAATATGCTAGTTTACATGCTGGATAAACAAGTATGTGCCACAGTTAAGTAGAAGGTTTTATTCAACAAAAAGAAGGAAAGTCCGAGGAAGAATTATGTTCTGGGCATGTTAGAGCTAGTCCAAAACAAAAAGGGAAAATAAATATTGTGACTTTCTCCCTTTCCCCCCATCCCCTCCAGAAAATAAATGCAGATTTTTACACTTTTTTTAATTTAAAATTTCACTAAATATGGAAAATTTTAACCAGCGCTATAGGTAGTTGGAAATTAGGTGTGGGTGTGGAAGCTAATGAATATTTAAATTAGAAAACAACTTTTGAGAAAAGTGTTACCCACTCTAGTATGTGTATTGCTAGAATGGGCTCCCAAGAAAGGTGAACAATTCAGATCCAGATTTTTAACACACTGGATTGTGGGTGTATTTGGATTTTTGCTTCCTCACCTGCAGTGAAGTAGATGAAGAGAAAATCAATTGGAGTCAGTGAGCTACACCAGTATAAAAGCTGTGTGAAGGCAGAACCCATTGAAGCAACAAACTGGAATAGGTCAGTCCTACGTCCTGCCAGGTCCACCATTGTCTTCACCCGTGTAAGTAAAGAAGGTGTGTGGTACTAGCACCTTCGCCAGCATCCTCCATGATTTGCCATCAGAGAGGGAATAACATGAAATCCCAGCTGTACTGGTTGGCTTTCATGACATGCAAGGCTTGGTCTATTTCTAAGAAGATATCGGAAACTCTAGGTACCTCTTCCAATGGATCCATCACAGCCAGGAAAGTAGTCATGGGGGCTCTTTGAGGAAGGGTCTGTCTTTTTGTTCTATGTTTGTATGGCACCTAGCACAATGGCATCCTGGTCCATGACTGAGACTCCTATGTGCTATGATAAGACAAATAGAATCATAGAAGATTAGGTTTGGAAGAGATCTCAGGAGATCATCTAGTCCAATCCCCTGCTCAAAGCAGGACCAACCCCAACTAAATCATCCCAGCCAGGCCTTTGTCAAGCCTGACCTTAAAAACCTCTAAGGATGGAGATTCCACCACCCCGCTAGGTAACCCATTCCAGTGCTTCACGACCTTCCTAGTGAAATAGTTTTTACTAATATCCACCCTAGACCTCCCGCACTGCAACTTGAAACCATTGCTCCTTGTCCTGTCATCTGCCACCACTGAGAACAGCCAAGCTCCATCCACTTTGGAACCCCCCTTGAGGTAGTTGAAGGCTGCTATCAAATCCACCCTCACTCTTCTCTTCTGCAGACTAAATAACCCCAGTTCCCTCAGCCTCTCCTCATCAGTCATGTGCCCCTGCCCCCTAATCATTTCCATTGTCCTCCGCTGGAATCTCTCCAATTTGTCCACATCCCTTCTGTAGTGGGGGGACCAAAACTGGACACAATACTCCAGATTTGGCCTCACCGGTGCCGAATAGAAGGGAATAATCACTTCCCTCGATCTGCTGGCACTGCTCCTACTATAAATGTTTAATTATAATAACATGATTTTTTTCCAGATCTGCCTCCAGTAAGATCCAGCTGTAAATAAATTCTGCCATCTCTAGGCATTTCTTCAGAAGATACCGATGTTACATGAGCAGTGTCCATGCGATGTGGTCTGTCTAGGTCAGGCTTGGAGAGGTTGGTGGACACGTGCAATGCTACTGTTGTTTCCCATGCCTGTCCTCCACTGGCTTAAACAGAGAACTTACATCTGATGGAACGTTTCTCAGGAGATATTTAGAAAATGATGGAGACCACAGTCACTCCTGTCCTGGCAGGAAAAGCTGTTACCTATTCCAAGCATGGACAGAAGTTATGTGCCCTACCGGGTCAATTACTGGAAAAAAAATAGGCTCTATTTGTTCCAGTCTATCTGGTAAATGTGTATATGTGCAGTTTCTTTAAAACATTTAATTATTTACCCAAGAGACCAGAACAGCTGTTCTGCCAGGTAAATACATTTCGAGACAGCTTTTTAAAATGTGTATTGCGTTAGATCTATTTCCACTTAAATACATTTTTTATAATGCAAATTCTTTTAAAAGGCAAAACCTATTACCTTCTGAGCCATTCTGTGCTATCGTGTAAACATAGATTTGGGGCACATGCTATGCATAATAAAATGTGTAGCTAAGATACTTAGGAAAGTCAATTGTTTTTGCTCCTTTGGGCCACATTCTGATACCCTCATGTTGAGTAGTGTCATAGTTGAGTGATTTTAATGGAACTACTCATGGAGTAAAATGCTACTCAGAATAAGCATGGCAGAATCTGGCTCATTCTGCAGGAAGCCACTTTTCACCATTTAATATTGCAACCATATTACTTTCCTGTTTTTTTAAAAAAAATTGGAGGCTAAAAGCAGTTAGACAATATTGATCATTACCACTGTCATCGTCACTGGTATTGTGGTAGCACCTAGGAGAACCAGTTAGAAACCAGCAGCCCATTGTCAGAGATGCTGTACAAACACTGCTTTGAGCAGGGGGTTGGACTAGATGACCTCCTGAGGTCCCTTGCAACCCTGAGATTCTATGATTCTATGAACACAGAAGAAGAAGAAGATGGTCACTTCCCCAAACAGATGTTGTTATATAAAATAAGATTTTTTTAAAAGTTAAATTAGGGCAATGCAGAATTTTTGATGAGTTATTCATCATTTCCCGCAAATCTAAGCTTGGTCATTAAAAAAAAAAGATATTAGACGGAGGTTTTGCTGAATTCACTTTTTAGCACAGAGCTATTTCTTGTTTTTAAGGTGAGTTAGAGACCCCTGCCTTATACATGGTTGTGAACGTTCACAATGGGAGAACCCCTAAAATCTCTGACGTTCAGGCTTGATTTGGATAGGCAACCAGAACTGTGGATTCTTATCCATAACTTACTCAATCACCTCTGAACTGCCTGGGTTCATAAACCGAACAGGAAACTTCACAAGGATAGGGTCTCACAAAATCTACAGTAGCTTCTGCTTCTACCTTGGTAAGGAATACTGAAGAAAAAAAATAGCTCGTAAAGATGGAAGAATTCAAATGAAGCAAACAAGGTTTTGTCAAATTTACGCCCCAATTCACTAATACTCAACATGTAAGCAGGTGCTTAACTTTAGCATTCGCATAATCTCATTGATTTAAATAAATAACAATTGCAGTAAGTTTTGACCATATACGTATTCAAAAAAGTTTGCAAACGCAATTGAAACAAGCATTCTCCAACCTCAAAAGTTTCCATTTGAATGCCGAGCAAAGATTTGGGTCTTTGGGTCCTTTTTCCTTCACTCAAAATGGTTTGCATATTTGTATTTAACTTTAACCAGCAAGTTGATACATGAAGAGTCTGGCATTACATTTTACTGATCATAGTAAGAGAGACCTGTACATGCTGAAAGCCTGTAAGGATACATTTTCACTGCTGTCAGGGGTGTGAATGGAAGCTTGTGTAGACCTACTCACCCTCGCTGTACTGTAGTTCGGTAAAAGCGGCAAAGAGTCCTGTGGCACCTTATAGACTAACAAACGTATTGGAGCATAAGTTTTCATGGGTGAATACCCACTTCTAGCTCGGTGTTTCTCTACAACTGGTCCATGGACCGCACTGTTCCCTGAGATCTCCCTGACACAGTTTAAGAAGGCAGCAAGCTGGTCCCTGGTCTCAAAAAGGTTGAGAAACACTGCTCTAGCGAGCTCACTGAAAATATAGGGGAGGATGCCACAACCTGGGTTCAGCATGAGCTGTACAAGCCAGTCGAAAGCCTCTGGATACAAACTTGTTTGTGCAGCCCATGGCACAGCGTCATCGCCAGGGCCGGCTCCAGGCACCAGCGTACCAAGCATGTGCTTGGGACGGCACCTTAGAGGGGTGGGGGCACTCAGGGTTGTGCTTTTTTAAAAAAAAAAAAAAAACGTTGCGGCCGGCTGGGGGGGGGGGGGGGGGGCGGGGCTGGGCTGACCGTGGAGCTCCGGCCGCGGCCTGGGCCAGGCTGGCCGCCCTCCCAGCGGAGCTCCGGGAAAGCGGGGCCCGGGCCGGGCTGGCCGCCCTCCCAGCGGAGCTCCGGGAGAGCGGGGCCCGGGCCGGGCTGGCCGCCCTCCCAGCGGAGCTCCGGGAGAGCGGGGCCCGGGCCGGGCTGGCCGCCCTCCCAGCGGAGCTCCGGGAGAGCGGGGCCCGGGCCGGGCTGGCCGCCCTCCCAGCGGAGCTCCGGGAAAGCGGGGCCCGGGCCGGGCTGGCCGCCCTCCCAGCGGAGCTCCGAGAGAGCGGGGCCTGGGCCGGGCTGGCCGCCCTCCCAGCGGAGCTCCGGGAGAGCGGGACCTGGGCCGGGCTGGCCGCCCTGGCTGCGGAGCTCCTGCAGGGAAAGGCGCTGGCTGGTGGGCGGGGGGGGGGGGGGAATTGTTGCGGCGCAAAACTGGGGGGGGGGTGTTTCGGTGGGGCGGCGCTTGGGGTGGGTTTGGTTTTTTTTGCTTGTGGCGGCCAAATAGCTAGAGCCGGCCCTGATCATCGCCACTATTTTTAGTGTGCTAATTAGATTCCTGGTAGCACAGGTATGTCCAATTGAGTTGCTATTCATACTGCAATGTAAACATAACCTTATGAGTTGTATAAAAGGGAAGCCTCCTAATTATATCGTTAAGCCAGTCATTCTTTCCATGGTTGCAAATAACTGAATGCTTTAGGACACTCCTTGTGTTTTCATTTGCATGACTGCAACATCCTTGGTTTGGCTGTATTTTGTTTTCATTTCAACTTCAGCCATAATCGTTGGCTCTCACTCCCACGTCGAAGGAAGAATTTCATTTCTTTCCCCAATAACTCAGCATCCTGTCTTTTACCATTTTCTTTCCACTTTTTTCTCTATTTTCTCCTGGGCTACTCTGGGAAGTTAAATGTTCAGACAACTTTGTCTTTTGTCACCTGGGAGTGCGACAAATTTTATTTTGTGAAATCCAGGGGCCAGAGAGCTACTGTAAGTGAAACACCAGGACAAGTTGTTACTCCCCAGATATGTTATGCTCAAGTTCTCTTTTCCAAACTATCATTCTTTTCTCAAATAAGTGGTATCTGGTCAATGAATTATTACCTATCTGCAGTGGGTGCAGTTAAAAAGTTTCTACCTTTTGTGCTGACATTCTCCATTTTAAGTATAGGAAATCTTAGTCAAACCAGTAGAATCTTTCCAAATGGAAGATTTTTTTTTCTCTGAGACTGGGATGTAGGTGGTCATGCCTAATGGTTGGAGCTGGAGTTGGTAGCCAGGGATAATAGCTCAGGTTCAGAGCCAGTATCAGACACTAAGTGCCAGAGCCAAGGTTCAGAGCCGAGTTACCCAGAGTGAGGCACTGCAGGGGCAAGGCTGGGAATAAGCAGGCACAGAAGTTGTCACAGCCATTGGTGAATGCTTTGAGCAGCCAGCAAACTGCTCCTGCTGCTGGGCTTACAAGCTGGTCTGCTGACTTTTCCCACCAATCAGGTGGCATAGACAATCATGCATTGTTCTACAGGCCCGTTGTTCTCGCTAGATTGCCCAGAGATTGGATCTGCTGCAAGCCCTGCTTTCTGCCTTTTTTTTTAAAGGAAAAAATCTGTGACATCTGTGTCATGGGCTGGAAAAATAATATTCATTTGCTGGCATGCCTCCTAAGCAAATACTTTATCATATAATTTGAATCAGAACTAAATGGCAGTTATATAAAACACTATGCTCCATTTTAATGAATTATTATATTACTCTAGATCAGAGCAGGAGACTATCTAACCCAGTATTATGTTCCTTTGATAGAGGTCTGTACTAGAGGCTTCAGAGGAAGATACAAGAAAACCCATAAGGAGCAGCTATGGGATAATGTACCTAAAAAAACATTGCTTCCTGACCCCTGGTTGGTTTAAGACCTGAAGCATGAGACTCACAAGTTAGGTGAGATAATATATTTTATTGGACCAACTTCTATAGGGGAAAGAGACAAGCTTTCAAGCTCTCTCGCCAACAGAAGTTGGTCCAATAAAAGATGTTACTTCGCCCACCTTGTGTCTCTAATATCCTGGGACTTACATGGCTACAACAACACTGAAGCATGATAATTCATTATATATATATAGATAGATAGATAGATAGATAGATATGATGTCCCCATTATCTGCATAAATGTCTCATCCTTTGCTGAAGTCTACTGATCTCTTGGTTTCCATAACATATTGTGGCAGTGAGTTCCACAGGTGTTTTATTATAATGTTAAAAGATACATCCTTTTCTCAGTTTTGTAGACATGGATGTAGACACAGAAATCATAATGATATACCTCATCACAATATTTTTATTCTTATAGGTTGAGAACAAGAATTTATGGATATCAATGAATGAAACAAAGTTTAAAATTAGGGAACCACTAAATGTATTTTTTTAAAAAAATAATAATGTTAATGTACATTGAGTATTCCATTTTTTGATTTTCAAATGTTCAGTTCCTAATTTCCAAATAAAAAAAAATGGTTTCCATAAATTCTTATTTTTCTGTCCTTTAAAAAGTCAATTAAAATGATTCTGCCTGGAGTGGTCACACACAGACTTTATTTTGATTGATATTGTTTTCATGGAAATAGACTTGTTCTATCATATTAAAGGAATATGAGAAGAGAGACTAGTGCAGGTTAAAAATCATTTGGCATTCTGAAATGCAATTAAGGAAAGCCAGAATAAGTCACATTGTTTCAATGCTTCCTGTCAATTTGTCCTTTGCTTTCAATTGTTCTTATTTACATATAGCCTCGTATTAGAATGGAGACCTTTTAAACACATCAATAGGTCAATAAATCTATACCTTTAATAGGGATGTACTTTTGTCCACTCTTTATTTGGGAGTGTTTCATTATGCATTGCCCTGCATGGCTATAAACTGCTGTACTCAAAATGTTTACATCCAATTGATTGCTTCTTGCAGCGCATTCGACAATCAGAAAGTGTGAAAGGCATGTTTTCAAGGTTGATAAGGTCAAATGTTGACCTGCATTAGTTGGCTAATACAGAGGCCTAATTCTACCCCCATGCACCCCGTGCAAAAATGGCATGAGACTTACTCACCAGTTCAGTCCTCGAATTTGAAAAATGTGTCCTTACTGTGTGTGTGGGTGGGGGGGGGGGAATTATTTCTATTTTTGCTTGCCATCTGCATAGAGATGAACTCTCTCCACTGAATACCTCCCTAAGATAATACAAACATCCCCACGAGTTACAATGGGACTTCATGGACGATAAGATGATACGCCATCTGAGTACAGATGGTAGCATGGAGACATGATGTGGAAAGTCCTCTAAACTATAGAGCGTGTGTTGTGTATACTGCCATCTGGCAGGGGTACATGAGCAGTGGGAGGGACAAAGAGTTAATAGAAAAACTCTGGGGCTCTAGGGGAGCTATAGACTTCCCCATTATACCTCTTGTGGGGGTACAGAGTGGTTAGGGGCAGAAAATAAAATGGAGAGTTGGGGATCTTTTGCGCACTTCCACTGCATGCTGCCCTGAAGCCTTCCTTGTGCTTAAGACAACCAGACAAGTTCAGAAGCCCTGTCTGCACCCTCAGAATCCATGGGTGGCAGTCCCAGAGCTCTCAGCTTCACTAGCTCAGTTGATTTGGGAGAACCTATGTATTGGGCATAGGGACAACAGAAACATATTGCTAAGGCTATGTCTACAATGCCGTGGTAAGTCGACCTAAGTTACGCTATTCCAGCTACGCTACTCCAGCTATGTCGACATACTGTGATGTTTACATCGCACTGGGTTGACGGGAGACGCTCTCCAGTCAACTTACCTTACGCCTCTCATTCCCGGTGGAGTACTGGAATTGACGAGAGAACGCTCGGCCATCGATTTAGCAGTTCTTCACTAGACCTGGTAAATCGACCTCCAGTGCATCATTTGCAGCAGTGTTGATCCTGTGGTAGTGTAGACATAGCCTAAGTATAGCTTCTACCCTCCCACTTCTGATGCTACTGAGGAGCTGGAGGGAAGTGGCCATGAAGAGTATGATGGGGGGGAAAGAAGGTGGAGAAGCATCTTTTTTGGTCCTCTTTTCCCTCCACAGGCTCCTACAGCAGGTTTTTCCCCCTAGGTTTGCTCACACTGCAAAGGCAGTGGGAGTTCAGCCTGAATTTTCACATTTGTTTAGGATTCAGGGGTTAACAGGAGCCGAGTCGCTAAAACCCCCTTGCCATGTATATCTTGATGAGCATGTAAAAATCCATGTCAAAAGTCATCCCCCTCCACCACATTTGTAGACACTTTCATGGGCTTGTATGATAGGCATCCTTCTTAGTCAACAGCAGGGATCAAACCAGAAACCTCCAAAGCTAAGCAGAAGTCAGTGCTGGTTGAACGCTATTGAACATGTAATCCAATGCTATTAAACATTTTTATCCACGACCTGGAAGAAAACATGAATTCACCACTGATCAAGTTTTCAATCACACAAAAATTGGGGGAGTGTAAATCATGAAGAGGACAGGTCGCTGGTATAGAGCAATCAGGATCTCTTGGTAACTTGGGTGCAAGCAACGGATATGTGCTTAAATATTGCTAAATGTAAAAGTATACATCTCGGAACAAAGAATGTAGGCCATACTTATAGGATGGGGGAACTCTACCCTGGGAAGCTGTGCCTCTGAAGAAGATGTGGGGGGTTGTGATTGATAATCAGCTGAACACAAGCTCTCAGTGTGACACTGTGGTGGAAAGAGCTAATGCAATCCTTGGATGAATAAACAGTAGAATCTCGAGTAGGAGTAGAGAGATTATTTTAGAAGGTTCCACTGCTGCTGGAATACTATGTCCAGTTCTGGTATCCACAACTGAAGAAGGATGTAGGTAAATTAGAGAAGGTTCGGAGAAGAGCCACAAGAATGGTTAAAGGATTGGAAAACATGCCTCACAGTGATAGACTCAAGAGGCTCAATCTATTTATCTTAAGAAAGAGAAGGTTAAGGGGTGACTTGATTATAGTCTATAAGTACCTACATGGAGAAAAATATTGAATAATGGTCTCTTCCATCTAGCACAGAAAGGTCTAACATGATCCAATAGATGGACGTTGAAGCTAGACAATTTCAGACAGGAATAAGGCATAACTTTTCAACAGTGAGAGTAATTAACCTTTGTAACAATTTACCCAGGGTCATGGTTAATTCTCCATCACTGGCATTTTTTAAACCAAGATTGGATTTTTTTTCTGATCTACTCTAGGAATTATTTCAGGGAAGTTTTCTGGACTGTGTTATACAGCAGGTTGGACTAGATGATCACAGTTGTCCCTTCTGGCCTTGGAATCTATGGAGAAAAGAGATGCTGTAACAGACTGATATCCTCTGTTGATCAGGTACAGAGGGGGACTCATAACTTTTACGCATACACTTGCTCCATCTCACTGACCTTGTCTCCCTCTAGTCCACCCACCTCATTCTGCCGTGTCCCTTGCCCAGGTCTGATCACTGTGGGCACAAAAGCCTTCTCCTCTGCAGCTCCTCTCATCTCAAACAGCCTTCCTATTTCTCCCTACTTCATTTAACTTCCAGTCCCATATCTGGCACGTATCTTCTCCCTGTCTATGCCTTTAATATAATCTGCCTATTAGGCTGGGCAATGGACAGGGGTGTGGATCCCCCGAGTACTGTCCTGAGCCCCTGGTTGTCCACCTGCAGCAAAACAGAACTTCAGCATGTTAGATGCCTCCGGGGCTCTTCCTATATTATTATCACAGTTAAATTTCTCCCTCAAATGATACACTGTGCATTCTGGAATGTTGTTGCTTAGTAAATCTATTCTCCTCCATTTATTTTTACATCAGATCATCATCAGGTAGGCTCTATTGTACAAAGACCCCATTCTCAATAGTGGCTGTTACAATTCCACATACAATGATGAGAACAATTACTCATAGGTTCATTTTTTAAAAAGTGTGTGGGGAGGGAATCGCAGCTTAACAAAGAAAGCCTTTGTCAAAAGGGTGGTGGGGTATAGGCGCAGCTGTTAATAAAGAAGACACATTGATCTGTGCTGCAGAAATAATAAAAGGTACAGAACAGGAGACTAGATCCAGCTCTGCTGGGTAGTGCTGCTCAAAATTCATTACCGTCTGAAAGCTAAGGGCTGGTCCACACTGGGGGGAGGGGGGGATAGATCTAAGATACGCAACTTCAGCTACATGAATAACGTAGCTGAAGTCGAATATCTTAGATCGATTTCAAATGGTACTTACCCCGGTCCACACGGCAGCAGGCAGGCTCCCCCGTCGACAGCACTTCCTCCGCTCGCGGAGCTGGAGTTCCGGTGTCGACAGGGAGCGGCTCTGCGATAGATTTATCGTGTCTAGACGAGATGTGATAAATCGATCCCAGAACATCGATAGCTACCCGCCGAATAGGGCAGGTAGTGTAGACGTAGCCTTGGAATGGGGGAAACAAGTTGGTGGTGTCATTGGAATCCATGGGTGGTATGCGTCCCATTTACAAAGTTCACTACAAGGTTAGTATCTCAACAACGGTCAAGTGCTCAATGAATGATGCTCTCCAGTTCAGGATAGTGGCATGGTGGTGAGTCAGTGTGTGCATATGGGGTGGCGGTGGCAGTGAGGGATGGATCCTGCAATAGACTCATAGACTCATGCACTTTAAGGTCAGAAGGGACCATTACGATCATCTAGTCTGACCTCCTGCACAACTCAGGCCACAGAATCTCACCCACCCACTCCTGGAATAAACCCCTAACCTATGTCTGACCTATTGAAGTCCTCAAAGCATGGTTTAAAGACTTCCAGATGCAAAGGAAGACAAAAAACCCACAGGACCTCTGCCAATCTGCCCTGGAAGAAAATTCCTTCCCGACCCCAAATATGGCGATCAGCTAAACCCTGAGCATGTGAGCAAGACTCACCAGCCAGCTATATTGCTCTCTGTATTGCAGCTAAACAGAAGACTTCATCAATGACAATCCAACTATCTATCTGTATCAGAGGTGCTCATATGGCCCAATTACGATAAAATGTGAGCTCCTTATGTATTTATCCTCCTAACATTCCTCCGAGGTAGGGAAGTTCTGTAATCTCCATTGTACAGATAAGAAACAGAGGCACAGAGAGACTAAATGATCTGCTTAGTATTTATTACACAGGAACCTGATGGCAGATCATGGAATTCAACCTGGCTCTCGCATTCCACAGTAGTTTTCTAACATCTGGATCACCCACCTTCCCCCTCAAACTTTCACCTCCCTCAAGCCAGGTCAAATCAGCTGACATCTTTCACCATTGCTACCATTCAATATGTTTGTTTGTTTGGCTTTTTTTTTTAAAGGGGAGGGATGTTGCAAAAACAAAATCAAAACCACAACAAAATCTATTAAAATACCTTTTCCACCATACGTGGGAGGCTGGCACACAATTATGGAATGACAGAAAGTGTCTGTCCACAGCAATACACAGCACAGAAATCCCATTATTTTTTAAAGACAGACTATAGTCCTAAATGATTATATCTATCCATCCATCCATTCTACACTTAGCAATTTAGTGTCTGCGGCAAACTTACACAAATACAAATGCATGGTCTATCTTTTCTATTCATTCAGCTTGTCTTCACGCAAGAAGTCCATATGGGTCAAATTCGCCCTCCATGCAGAAAATGCACTTCATAAGACCCTTTCAAGTCCTGTTCTGAGGACTTAGTGCATAAACCTTATGTTGCTGACCTTTTTCACAGTGGTCTATTTCCTTTTATCTCAGTGGGACAACTCACATGAGTAAAGACTGCATACTCAAGTAAGGATTACAAGATTGTTCTTGGGGAAGGGATAGCTCAGTGGTTTGAGCATTGGCCTGCTAAACCCATTTAGGGATCTGGGGCAAAAATCTGTCAGGGGACAGTACTTGGTCCTGCTAGTGAAGGCAGGGGACTGGACTCAATGACCTTCAAGGTCCTTCCAGTTCTATGAGATAGGCATATCTCCCTATATTGTGATTTTATTTTTTTTATCTTGGTATTTTAATTCTGGGTAGAAAAGCAATAGTTTGTCCTTAGATTGCTCTGCAAATATCTTAGTTTGGAGGAACAGGGTTGGTTCTTGGTGGTTTTGTTTTTGTTTTATTTTTGTACAGGTTTTTTACTGGTAAATGATCATGCAGGATTTACACACACACACGCTCTCTCTCTCTCTCTCTCTCTGCTTAAAACAGCCTGACTGATTGTATTTTTCAAAAATACAAATGCCTATAGCTTTTATAGGAGGAAAGTCCTTAACATTCGTAATTGGTAAAAGAGAAACTGTGAATGTTATTCTGGAAAGTGATGGCATTATGAAATATACACAATCTGGTCAGCTTTCAATTTAAAAAAATGTGTGAGCATAAACAACCTCGAAAATAGCAATGTGAAATGTACGAGTGCAAAGTAGATTTGCAAATCGTGGCCACGCCCAGTCACATTTTCATTTTGCATCAATGTAGTTTCTAATTCCACATTCATGCATTTTACATGCACAATCATTTCCATGTACCACAAGGCTTTCTGCACCTACAAGTGGGACAGCTGGAGGTTTTGAGTGCATAAATAATGTTGTATTGGCATTTAGGGCCTGATCTGACAGACCCCCTTTTTCCAGTTTTACTCCTACTCTATCCAGAAATCAGTGAACACAGCATTGATTATAGTCTCCTTCTTTATGTTTCTAATTCTAGAAGTGACTGAGTAGCCATCAACATGCTAAACCCTAGCACCACCCATGTACAATATGCTTGAGAGCTGCCCTTGACAACTTTCTGAGAAAGCATGTTATGAAGATTAGTTGCCATCTACCAGCCTGTTTTTGTGAAAAAAGGTCCAATGGTTAGGGGCATTAACCTGCATCTTGGAAGACCTTGGTTCAAGTTCTTCACCGACCTCCAGTATGAACATTGGAATAAACTGCCCAGGGAGGTTGTGGAATCTCCATCTCTGGAGATATTTAAGAGTAGGTTAGATAAATGTCTATCAGGGATGGTCTAGACAGTATTTGGTCCTGCCATGAGGGCAGGGGGCTGGACTCGATGACCTCTCGAGGTCCCTTCCAGCCCTAGAATCTATGAATCTATGACCTTGGGCAAGTCACTTAACCTCTCTGGGCCTCATTTCCCCAGTTTGTAGAATGGGGATAATCTATGGGTGTTGTAACGATAAATACATTAAAGATTCTGAGGTGCTCAGATACTATGAAGATGGGGTCATGCAAGTACCTTAGATAGAAGGCACTCTGATATCATGATGATGGGGAGATATTAGAACCAGCACAGAATAGTGCTACCTTGACAGTCTCTTGAGACAGAATCCATGACATCCTATGTTTTGTATATAAATCAATCATGTTACTGGTAAACAAATTATAAATAAGATCATCATTGATAATGGAGTTGGAAATTATTGTGTAGGGATAGGCTTTCTGTTTTCCTGGCATTTCTATCTAGCTTACCTCTCAAGTGTCCCACTGGCCCTGATTTTTAAAGTTGACTGTGGTCCAATATTGTCATTGCAAAGTCCCTATTCACCTAACTGGCAAGGTTTCCTGGTTGTGAGCTGCACATCTTGGTTCATGATGTCATCACATCTCAGGATCTCCACCAGTCACTGCAAGAAAGTTGAGCAAGGCAAGCCCTCACATGAAAGTAAACAGGTACAGCTTTCTACATAAAGTATGCTTTAGGTACACAGAATCATTGCATACTTTCATTACAAGTACCAGGCTATTTGCATGTTTGCAAATATATATTTAATAAAATAGCGTGTTCAATAAAAATGTTGATGTCCCTCATTTCAAGGTAGGTTGTCCCACATTTCAGAGTCCAGGGGTTGAGAGGTATACAGCTAACCTGTCCAGTTTACGAGTTTCCAGTAACTCAACCGCTCAGTCACTTCATTATTATCTATCATCCCATTTTGTCTTCTTATTTTCCTCTTCAGTTAACAAATGTAAAATCTCCAGGTATTTCTAACAAAGCATACACGTTTAAATAAAATACAGAGCAAAAACCCAAAGAGGACCCATCAGAATATGCTGTAGCTCTTAGTTGCACAATATTTGGATGCTTCCTCTCTCGATGAGAGAAATCACATTTTGAAGAATACTTTCCATCCAGAACATTTTTCTTCTTATCCTTTCCATTTGCACCACCTGCTTCAGGAAAAATATATTTTCCACATACTGCTCAAATGAACTAATCTATTTTCACTATATGTCCTTTTTGGCAAAATATCTATAGTATTTTCTTTCATAAAGACAAATTCCCTTCTTTTGCTTTTTTTTATTAATAAAAAAGCATGATCCCTAGTTTCTTCCTCGAGAAAAAGGATGAAGGAAAAAGAAAAAGAAACCAAAAACAATAAAGCCTTCAAGCAATTGAAACTTTAGAACCAGATTTTCAGCTGGTATAAATTGACAGTTACTTGGAGGTTCTGGCCTGGAATTTTTAATTGCTGAAAACCAATTGAATTCCATTGCCTAGCAGACAAATGTTACCCTTCTTTTTCTCTTAAGGATCCTTTACAATATCATTGAACATACCTTTAGGTGGTAGCATGGGAGCAAAATGTTATATTCATATAATGTTGAGCAAAGATGGCAATCCTCCATCAGTCGGGGAAAACTGGCCACTGCACTCAAACATGTATCTTCAGGAGGGACGCTCAAGGTGTGGCAAGAACTGAGTGGGACTCTACTTCCTTCTCATTTCAGACAAATCAACCATGCCTATCAGTGCAGAGATGTGTTTCAGCCATACTTCTGTTACATCCTTTTCACTGGTATATGCCCTTTTCCACTATGGCATTTTATATACAGGCATCAGGAAAATGCATTCCTGATAAAGAACCTGCTTCCCAAATTCAAAACCAAATTCCAGCCTTGTTCCAGGTTCTGGAAGCGAGTCTGAACTTCACATCCACAACAGAGGGGGGCTTGACCATCCCTAGCTTAATGATTAGGGGCTAAATCCTTCAGGCTTTGCTCAGCCAAAACTCCCAGAGAATCAGCTCCCATTGATATTGCCTCAGTAAGAACTTTGGGATTTGGACCATTATTAGCCCATATTATGAGATATTAGTTTTTAATCCTAACCCTAAAGAGGTACCTAACAACTGCTTTATAAAGGTCAGTAGTATGGGTCTGATCCAAAGTCCATAGAGGTCTATGGGAATCTTTGCATTGTCTTCAATGGGCTTCGATTGTTGCTTTCTAGCCTGCTCCCCACATCAAGGAAACTGAAGCACTAAGCATTTCAATGATTTGTCCAGGTCCATATGATCCTCTTGAGATGCCGGGAATAGAACACTGCTTTGCTGAGTTTCATTCCTGTGCTCTGACCATTAGACTCACTGCTTCCCTACCGATATTTGGGGATCCCCAAAAAATAATTTTCGAGTAATTAACAACACCTGCAGACTTTTATGGGATTCTTTGGGAGGTTGGAAGTTTTATGTTTAACATAAGATGGTGTAAATACTTGGATGGTTGTGTAATTTCCTGCAATTTGTGCAGGTGAAAATCCTTTTCTGGCTGATGGGGGCAGCATAAGAAGAAATGTGTTTGCAGCTTCTATAACTCAGCAAACAACTACACCACCTACCAGCAACACTTTATTCTAAAATATCCGATGCATTTGGACAACAACCAGCCAGGTTACCCAAGTAAAGCACTGTGTTCATGACTCTATCCTTTGAAGGCTAAGTACTCAGCAGGCACAGGATTGTCATGTAGTGTCTGTCATCACTCTCCAAATTTCAAACTGTTCACCAGTCTCCACAGGCTTCAGAAGGTGAGTTCACCCAATTTAAGAAGCAAGGCCCAGGATCTACCCTTTCTCAAAATGAATTTCTGCTACCTTTATCTTCATTTAGCATCTCTTTTCCTTCTAACTTTCATTTGTTTTCTTTATCCTGGGGGTTAGCATCTTAGGAAGGGTATAAAAAGACTGTAAAGGTTGCTAGACTTTCCTTATAAAGTGCCGGGCTCCCATGAGACACTTTCCTTAAAATAAAAGCACAGCAGAGCAGTGGCAGTCTTAGATGGAACAAACACCCTAGAGAATGGGTCTCACCATGGGCTATTATTGTAAGGGCAAATCTGAGAAAGTCAGTGGTTAATGTCAGAACAGCATCCAATTTAATAACTTGCAGGCAACTTTGCAAACAGCATTTGTCTTCCTCTGCGGGATGCTAGCAAAGTAGGTAGACATTCAGACTTCAGAAGCAAAAGGAACACCCTTTAATTGTCACAATTACTTTTGAGAAAGTGAGGGCTCATCTGAAGTTCAAATTCACCCATGGCAGTAGAAGTCTGGGGAAGGCCCCAAACATAGGGAAACTGCTGTGGGTCTACCTGTCTTATGGTTTAACACTGCTCTAATCTCTGTATGAGCTGAGGCCCAGATCCTGACAGGTACTTAGGTGCCTAGCTCCCATAGAAATCAATAGAAGTTATATGCCCAAATTCTTCCTGAGTGCCTTCCAAGAAAAATCAATAGCAAAGTCCCTAGCAGACTCCTGGTACTTCTATTTTTTTCAGGGTCAAAATTCTGCTTTGGATAGGGTTTTTCAGGGGAGGGAGTTGATAGGGGTTTGCGCATAGAAGGGGGTTTAATATGGTGAATGTCACTTATGGTGGAAAGACTCTCTCAAACAGGAAGATTTTGCAACATAGATTCAAGATGGTTCTGTTGCATGAGTGTGAAGAAGGGTGTGGCTGGTTATAACGTGGCCCTGGAGGGGTAAGGCCCACTCGACCTTCTTTGCATCCAGGTTAGGTACACTTTGCCCTGGTCTACACTAAGGGGGGCGGGAGTCGATGTAAGGTATGCAACTTCAGCTACGTGAATAACGTAGCTGAAGTCGATGTACCTCGATCGACTTACCGCACCATGAGGACGCCGCAGGGTCGACTGCCACCGCTCCCATGTTGACTCCGCTTCCGCCTCTCACCGGGGTGGATTACCGGAGTCGACAGCAGAGCGATCGGGGCTCAATGTATCACATCTACACTAGACGCGAAAAATCGATCCCCGAAAGATCGATCGCTACCCGCCGATTCGGCGGGCAGTGTAGACGTGGCCTTTGTGTGGGTGGGCCAGACAGCAGGGCTTAATGCCTGATACTCCTCCCAGACAGAAAGGGGGGGTCCAGTCAGTGAGGGATGAGTCGTTACATACGGACCGGTGGCAGGGAGAATGTTGCACCCTGTAAAGGCCTGTCACAGATTACTTTGCTATGTGAAACAAATGCCTGATACAAACCCCACCAAAATCAGTGGGAGCTTTTCCCCATCAACTTTAGTCAGCTTTTGTGACAAATGTGGGGGGTACTCTTTCATAGTTATTCATACTGTAGCTGGATCTTTCCCTAACATGGTGTGTCTGTACCATATATGGGAATGGATATTTCATCACCGGGGTCTGTCTGGTTACCAGAGCCTTCTCACTCATGGCCAGGAGGAGGAGATGCTTTCCAATAGTCACCTAACAGCGTCTAACTACTGGTTGTTAAGAGACAATGCCAGCACTGGTAGCTTTAATGGCTCTAGCCCATCTCCTGGCCAGGCTTCAAACCATTTTTAATTGGGGTGGGGTGGGGTGGAGAAGAGAGGACTCTTGCGGCTCTGTTAGAGAATCCAGGAGGACAGTGAGACGTGGGCAGTGGTGGATGGATTAATAGGGATCATTGTGATCATCTAATCCGACCTCCTGTCTCACACAGGCCAGAGAACTTCCCCAAACTAATTCCTAGAGCAGATCTCTTAGAAAACCATCCAGTCTTGATTTAAACATTTCCAGTGATAGAAAATCCACCACAGCCCTTGGTGCAGTGTTCCACTGGTTAATGACTCTCACTGTCAACAATTTACATCTTATTCCAGTCTGAATGTATTTAGCTTCAACTTCCAGCCATTAGTCCATGTTAGACCTTTCTCAAAGTGTAGACAAAAGGTACAGCTACACTTTAAGCTGGGAGACTTGCTCCCAGCTCCAGAAGACATCTCTGCACTAGCTCTGATGGAGGAAATGCACTAAAATTAGAGCATAGCCATGGTTGCACAGTGAAGTAGCCACCAAAATACAAGTCTAGTGTCTGAAAGGGATATGTAAAAGCGTCAAAGTGTCCTGTGGCACCTTATAGATTAACAGACGTATTGGAGCATAAGCTTTTGTGGGACAATACCCACTTCTTCAAATGCATGCATCTGAAGAAGTGGATATTCACATATGACATGCATCTGAAGAAGTGGGTATTCACCCACAAAAGCTTATGCTCCAATACGTCTGTTAGTCTATAAGGTGCCACGGGACTCTTTGCCGCTTTTACAGATCCAGACTAACACGGCTACCCCTCTGATACTTGAAAGGGATATCTTACTCAGGATGATCAGCTCCTCTGGCTGGTCTCACCACTGCAGGCAGCTACATGCTCAGATTGATCAGAGCTAGGTATCCTCAAGCCTGAATTGTACATGTACCCAAAAAACTCTCTTTCAATGGGGAGTCAGAGGGCACTGGTAAGAAATCCACAATGACATGTACCTGTGGGGGTGTCTAAAGGAGCTCATCCTGCCTAGAATACTATTTTGCAATGTCAGTACTTGAGGTAAGATAAACATATGTACGGGGTGTTTGTTATAAAGTCTTTTTTTCCCCCATTGCATAGTTCCAACTGATCATAGAATATCAGGGTTGGAAGGGACCTTAGGAGGTCATCTAGACCAACCCCCTGCTCAAAGCAGGACCAATCCCCAATTTTTGGCACAGATCCCTAAATGGCCCCCTCAAGGATTGAACTCACCACTCTGCATGTAGCAGGCCAATGCTCAAACCACTGAACTATCCCTCCCCCCTGATGAACAGAAACAGTTTTAAGAAGTCTGCTGCTCGCTATATCACTTATCAAGGGCGAAACACAGGTGCCAGAAAACCCATTCAAATCTGCAGGGTGGCAGTTGGTTGGTGTACAGGACATATTGTACCAGGGTCCAGGTCTAAGGCTGGAACACTTGTGAGATTCCATCCTGAGACAACTACGGGCAAAAAGCCTAACACCTGAGGAGGAGTTGTGCCCGATGTCTGTATACAGTTATAAAAAGGGATGAGAGTTCTTATGCAAAATAGGACAGCCAGGGAAAGCTTAAGGTGCTGAAAAAGAGCTGCCAATGGAGCTTGTGAAATTGGTACCTTTAGAAGGTGTTCAAGATAGATAACACTCAGTAAGATGACATTCTTGTACTATCTGCGCTTTAGGGAGACTTACATCATTTTTGCCACACTGGGGCGGGGGGGGGGGGGGCGGGGGGTGGACATCATAAATGACACATTAAAGACTGTATAATTACATGTCTAATATGATCACATTTTTTCCAAAGTCCAGCACATCTGATGTCTAAAGGAGAGGACTTCTTCCAAGTTGAATATTTTCTTTCTTGTTGATTCAATATGAGCAGAGAGGGCCTGGGATCATAAAAGGGACTGGATCTTTTTTACTGGAACATATTCACTGAGCACTTCTTAAATAGGACCAAACATAATTGGGACTATTGGGCCAAAAGAAATCTGATGAGGTTCAACAAGGACAAGTGTAGAGTTCTGCACTCAGGGGGGAAGAATCCCATGCACCGCTACAGGCTGGGGACCAACTGGCAAAGCGGCAGTTCTGCAGAAAAAGACCTGGGGATTACAGTGGATGAGAAGCTGGATATGAGTCAACAGTGTGCCCTTGTTGCCAGGAAGTTTAACGGCATATTGAGCTGCACACAAGGAAGAAAGGAGAGCAGTAGAACAGAGACCCTGGACTTCAGAAAAGCAGACTTCGACTCCCTCAGGGAACTGATGGGCAAGGTCCCCTGGGAGAATAACATGAGGGGGAAAGGAGTCGAGGAAAGCTGGCTGTATTTTAAAGAATCCTTATTGAGGTTGCAGGAACAAACCATCCTGATGTGTAGGAAGAAAAGCAAATATGGCAGGCGACCAGCTTGGCTTAACAGTGAAATCCTTGCTCGTCTTAAACACAAAAAAGCAGCTTACAAGAAGTGGAAGATTGGACTAATGACCAGGGAGGAGTATAAAAGTATTGCTCTGGCATGCAGGAGTGAAATTAGGAAGGCCAAATCACACTTGGAGTTGCAGCTAGCTGGAGATGTTAGGAGTAACAAGAAGGGTTTCTTCAGGTATGTGAGCAACAAGAAGAAAGTCAAGGAAAGTGTGGGCCCCTTGCTGAATGAGGGAGAGAACCTAGTGACAGAGGATGTGGAGAAAGCTAGTGTACTCAATGCTTTTTTTGCCTCTGTCTTCACAGACAAGGTCAGCTCCCAGGCGGCTGCACTCCGCAGCACGGTATGGGGAGGAGGTGACCAGCCCTCTGTGGAGAAAGAAGTAGTTCAGGACTATTTAGAAAAGCTGGACGAACACAAGTCCATGGGGCCGGATGCACTGCATCCAAGGGTGCTAAAGGAGTTGGCCGATGTGATTGCAGAGCCATTGGCCATTATCTTTGACAAATCATGGCAATCGGGGGAGGTCCCGGATGACTGGAAAAAAGCTAATGTAGTGCCCATCTTTAAAAAAGGGAAGAAGGAAGATCCGGGGAACTACAGGCCAGTCAGTCTCACCTCAGTCCCTGGAAAAATCATGGAACAGGTCCTCAAGGAATCAATTCTGAACCACTTAAAGGAGGGGAAAGTGATCAGGAACAGTCAGCATGGATTCACCAAGGGCAAGTCATGCCTGACTAACCTAATTGCCTTCTATGATGAGATAACCAGCTCTGTGGATGAGGGGAAAGCAGTGGATGTGCTATTTCTTGACTTTAGCAAAGCTTTTGATACAGTCTCCCACAGTATTCTTGCCAGCAAGTTAAAGAAGTATGGGCTGGATGAATGGACGGTAAGGTGGATAGAAAACTGGCTAGATGGTCGGGCTTAATGGGTAGTGATCAATGGCTCCATGTCTAGTTGGCAGCCGGTATCAAGTGGAGTGCCCCAAGCGTCAGTGCTGGGGCCGGTTTTTTCAATATCTTCATTGACGATCTGGAGGATGGTGTGGACTGCACCCTTAGCAAGTTTGCCGATGACACTAAACTGGGAGGAGTGGTTGATACGCTGGAGGGTAGGGACAGGATACAGAGTGACCTAGACAAATTAGAGGATTGGGCCAAAAGAAATCTGATGAGGTTCAACAAGGACAAGTGCAGAGTCCTGCACTTAGGACGGAAGAATCCCATGCACTGCTACAGACTAGGGACCGAATGGCTGGGCAGCAGTTCTGCAGAAAAGGACCTAGGGGTTACAGTGGACTAAAAGCTGAATATGAGTCAACAGTGTGCCCTTGTTGCCAAGAAGGCTAATGGCATTTTGGGTTGTATAAGTAGGGGCATTTCCAGCAGATCGAGGGACGTGATTATTCCCCTCTATTCGGCACTGGTGAGGCCTCATTTGGAGTACTGTGTCCAGTTTTGGGCCCCACACTACAAGAAGGATGTGGATAAATTGGAACGAGTCCAGTGGAGGGCAACAAAAATGATTAGGGGGCTGGAGCACATGACTTATGAGGAGAGGCTGAGGGAACTGGGATTGTTTAGCCTGCAGAAGAGAAGAATGAGGGGGGATTTGATAGCTGCTTTCAACTACCTGAAAGGGGGTTCCAAAGAGGATGGATCTAGACTGTTCTCAGTGGTACCAGATGACAGAACAAGGAGTAATGGTCTCAAGTTGCAGAGGGGGAGGTTAAGTTGGATATTAGGAAAAACGTTTTCACTAGGAGGGTGGTGAAGCACTGGAATGGGTTACCTAGGGAGGTGGTGGAATCTCCTTCCTTAGAGGTTTTTAAGGTCAGGCTTGACAAAGCCCTGGCTGGGATGATTTAGCTGGGTTTGGTCCTACTTTGAGCAGGGGGTTGGACTAGATGACCTCCTGAGGTCCCTTCCAACCCTGAGATTCAATGATTCTATGATTCTATTAGTAGGAGCATTGTCAGCAGATGGAGGGAAGTCATTATTCCCCTCTATTTGGCACTGGTGAGGCCACGTCTGGAGTACTGTGTCCAATTTTGGGCCCCCCACTACAGAAAGGATGTAGACAAATTGGAGAGAGTCCAGAGGAGGGCAACGAAAATGATTAGGGGCCTGGGGCACATGACTTACGAGGAGAGGCTGAGGGCATAGGCTCTGACTCCGTGGGTGCTCCGGTGCTGGAGCACCCACGGAGAAAAATTGGTGGGTGCTCCGCACCCACCGGCAACTCCCCGCCCACCCCGGACCCGCGGCAAACTTACCGAGCACCGGGAGACGTTATGGGGCCCCGCCCCCGACGCTGGGCAACATCACCTGGCGTTGGGGGCGGGGCCCCGTAACGTCACCCGGCCTCGGGGGCGGGGCCCAGCGTCGGGCGGGGCTCCGCCCCCAACGCCGGGTGACGGCACCCACGGGCGTCCCCGGAAGTCAGCTCCTGGGGCTGAGGGAACTGGTGTTATTTAGTCTGCAGAAGAGAAGAGTGAGGGGGGATTTGATAGCAGCCTTCAACTCCGTGAAGGGGGGTTCCAAAGAGGATGGAGCTCGGCTGGTCTCAGTGGTGGCAGATGACAGAACAAGGAGCAATTGTCTCAAGTAGCAATGGGGGACGTGCGCCCTCCATGGGATAGCTCAGTGGTTTGAGCATTAGCCTACTAAACCCAGCGTTATCAGTTCAATCCTTGAGGGGGCCATTCAGGGATCTGGGGGAAAAAATTGGGGATGGTCCTGGGTTGAGCAGGCGGTTGGACTAGATGATTTCCTAAGGTCTCTTCCAACTCTAATCTTCTATGATTCTATTATAAGAACAGCCATACTGGATCCAACCAATGGCCCTTCTAGCCCAATATCCTGTCTTCCAAGAGTGGCTAGTGCAAAGTGCTTCAGAGGGAATGAACAGAAGAGGGAATCATTAAGTGATCCATCCCCTGTTGTCCGCTTCTGGCAGTCAGATGCTAGGGACTCCCAGAGAATGGTGTTGCATCCCTGACTATCCTGGCTAATAGCCATTGATGGACCTGACAAATCCACCATTAGCTCCAAATGACAAAATTAGAGTTATACCAATATCCAATAAAAGTCTTATAAGACTCCGATTTGAGATGATGCAGGTATGTAACAGAGTGTACCAATGTTCAGCTCTAAGTTTTAAATTGTCATTTCCCATCATTTCTTTTTATGAACACAATGGAGAGCTTACATTAGGTGAATTTAGGAGCAAAATGGGAAAGTGACAGATACAGGGGCCATTATCCTGCCATCAATAACTTATGTATCTCAAGGTACATTTTTTTAAATATGTGTTCACTGAATCATTTAACTTGGGCATTTGCAACATATATAGAAAATAGAAACTTTGTTCGGCATACAAAGGAACAGAGTTATAGGGCCATATCCTCATGTGGTGCAAATCAGCAAAGTCCTATTGCTTTCAGTGGAGCTGCATCATTTTGAGCCAGCTGAAGGTCTGGCCTGAAGTCTTCTCAAAGGGAGATAAGTCACACCGTGAATATGGAAGAGAAAGACTCTGCCTCACTTCTTTTGACTTTGAGAAGGTTACAGAGAAGGTTGACGGTGTCAACGCATACAGCATGATTTATCTGGAGTTGCAGAAAGCTCTCAATAAAGTTCCACATGACAGGCATCTGTTTAAGGTAAAAGCTGCAGAGATCCACGGTAGGACATAGAAGTGAATAAAGAACTAGTTAAAAAACAGAACACAAAGGCTACTTACATGATGAGCTACACTGCCTTCCCGACAAGGTTGATAATGGCAGTGTTTTTGACATAATTGTGTTAGTTCTCGGAGTTGAGGGAGACGTCTGAAATTGTTTATTGCAAAAGCATTTACAAAAAAAAAAGTAGGTGCTTAATAGCCTGGGCAAGATTAATTTGGAGTTAAACTGCCCCTAGACTTGCTATTGTTTTTACAGATTGTTGCAGCATTTGATCAGGAAAGGCAGTAGAAAATAAACACTCGCAATGAAGCAAGGGACCCGTTGCCCAGCAGCTGGGTGGAATGTTATTGCTTAAATGCAGCTGAACCACTTCAGCTGTGATGTGAGAGCTTGTTCCATTAGGGGGGACAACTAGACTGGATCAGAGGGAAGAACAGACACCCCTTTGGTCTTAAATCTGCTTTCATGCATGTATATAAAATGCAAATAATAATAATAGAGACCCACCGTGTTTTTTTGTAAATTAAAGATTTCCCCCCTGAAATTATTGAGCCATATTTTTCATGTGCTTTCAAACAAATTAACACAGCTTGCAAAAAAAAGTGTCTCAAATATATTGAATGCATAAAAGCCAGAGTTTTGCATAATCATCTTCCAAGAGTTCTTAAATCTCTGTATATAAACTGTTTAAAAGTAAATTAAAATTATTCTTTAATGAAATACAAATCTGAAGTCACTTGAATAACTAATCATTTTATGACCCATGCGGTGAATTTTTAATGCCTGCCTCTACCTGATTATTTTAGATATGTCTGTGTTGTAAATTAAAAGCTACATAAATCATTAATGCATTGATACAGATGAGTGAGCTGACTACATTGTGTCTGATTCCTTAGGACATACAGTGTCCGATTCACCTCACTCCTTTTCCATTATATAGATTGTAGATTTATTCCAAGTTTGTTCTCTGTTAGAATCTTATTTGAACGATTTGAATGGGTTTTCTGCAGGATTTACTGCATAGAGGTTCCCTGTGCATGTACCTTACAGACCTGCAATTTGTGAGAAAAATCTACCATAGGTAAAGAGACTATTATTTCTACTACTATGTCTGTGTGCTTATAAGATATTTTATGCATGGTTCTCAAATTGCTTTGCAGACTTTAAGTCACAAAACCCCAGTGATGTAGGTAAGGATTATAATATCTGTTCTACAGATTGTTAAACAAGGGACAGAGATTAAGTCATTGACCAAGATTATGTAGGGAGACGGGGGAAGATTTAGGACTGGAAGCCAGGTGTGATGACTTCTAGTCACCCTGCTTTAATCACTAGCTCACACTCCCTTATAATTGTCAAGCTTTTGAAATGAAGAAAACTATATAGATAGATCAGTAAAATACACACATATGGACCCCGCACACATTTTTTTTTTTAATAAATGGAGTTATGCCAATCTCCTAGAACTGGAACGACCTGAAAGGTCATCAAGTCCAGTACCCTGCCTTCACTAGGAGGACCAAGTACTGTCCCCTGATAGATTTTTGCCCCAGATCCCTAAATGGCCCCCTTAAGGATCAAACTCACAACCCTGGGTTTAGCAGGCCAATGCTCAAACCACTGAGCTATCAAAGTGTGGATTTCTGGGGCAATAAGGACATACCTCCTGAAATGGCACTCAAGTGTCTCCCAGACCAATTGGAGTTTGCTGTTGTTGTGGGTGTTCGTATTGGGCAATTCTAGTGTTTTTTAATGAGATTGGTGCACTAGTGCTGCTTAGTGGAAGGAAGCCGCCTCCTCTTCCCCCACCAGCACCTTCACCTGCTACCAGGATATGTTGCCTTTAGGAGTTATCCCATTAGAGAAGGTTGTTGCCAATTCACCAGCATCTCTCCCGCCCCCACCTTTATGTTTTTTGTCTCCATCCTCCTTTCTCCACCCTTCCACCATTCAAAGAATAGCTTTATTTTCTCAACCCAACATTTTAAAGGGATACATTTTCAAAAGAGACAGCAGGGATTTTACTATGCAGGAAGTGTCACTGGTAAGAGGAGTTGAAATTCAAAATGTTCATGTGTCCTTTCAATAAACTCAGGCCCAATCTAAAGAATGCTTGCTATGGGACACAGTGCTTAGCAGTATATCGTCCCATTGACTTCATTGGGAAAGCTCACAGCTGTAATTCCCATGCCTGGTAGTAAGTGTTCTCAAGTTCAAGTCTTTAGTCATTGGGGATAGATTCTGACTTTAGGCCCAGCCTTGAGTGAAGCTGGGCTGGGGTTATGTTGAGACCACAGCCCATTATGCTGATTATATTGACTTGTTTCCTTGTGGCTACTCCTTCATATCAGCCTGTCTGTATCCATCTGTTTTATACTTCGCTCTTTGGGTCAGGGACATTTTTTTTGTGTTAGTACAGTACTTAGGACAATTTTTCTTGGTCTATGACTAGGTCTCCTCGGCACTATGACAATACAAATAACCATCAATGAAGCTAAGCCAATTTACAACAGCTGAGAATCTGGCTAATAAATATTAACAGCTGAAGTCAAATGGAAAAGTTAATTCATCCCCATACTCCTTCTCCGTGCTGATATTTTGAAAAAAATAATGGAGTTATAGTTCCAATGGAAGAAAATGTCTGCATGTCAAATAGATTGCTTCTGATGGTAGCTCAAAAGATGGATGCTCTGTGTAGCTCAAAAGCTTGTACCTTCCACTAACAGAAGTTGGGCCAATAAAAGGTATTGCCTCATCTACCTTGTCTCTCTAAAATAGATCAGCCCAAAATACAGCTGTCCTCTGTTATAACTACGTAAATCCACAGTGAAGTCAACAAGTATTATTTAGGGTTTGAAGAGAGTAACTGGGAGTGGAATCTGTCCCATTATATTATCAATAGGGAAAACTGTAATTACCTCTTTGAAAGATAACACAGAACCTGTCTATCCTCTTCCTTTATCCTCATTTGATCTGGCTTGCTGATGCTCTCTGTTTTACGCAGCGCCAGATGTATGTTAAATTTCAGAGTATATTTGTAACCTCTGTTGATAAGGACTGATTTCTGTTTGCTTGACTCCTTGGAAACCACTTAGTGTACTAATGTTAATACTGACATAAAAGGTAAAGTATTAGGATTTGCAGCTAGTAGGAAAGAAGAAATGAAATATGTTTAAAGGGAATTAAAAAAAGTCAGTGGTCTCCCTGCTGTTTAGATACATAGGGAGAAATTCTGGCAAAATTCCCAGAAACTTTAATAGGGAGAAGAACTCATCCATAGTTTCTAAGGCCAAACGGGACTATTAGATCATCTAATCTGACCTCCATAACATGCCATAGGTTTTCACCCAGCAGTTCTTGCAGTGGAGGAAATGTGTTCCTTTCTATGTGAGTGAGCACTGTATTCAGTGTTATAGCTGTATTGCTCCCAGGATATTAGAAAGACAAGGTGGGAGAGGTAATATCTTTTAATCAGACCAACTTTTGTTGGTGAGAGAGAGAGAGAGAGACAAGCTTTCGTGTTTCCATGGAGTCCTTCTTCAGGTCTGGGCAAGTTTCCATTTTAAACTGCTAAATTCAATATCATCCTTTCTTGTAAGCAGTGTTGTCGCAACCATGTTCGTGACCTGAAGAAGAGCACTGTGTACACTCAAAAGCTTGTCTCTCTCACCAACAGAATATATGACTAAACACTATGAAGCCAAACATGTGGCTGAAGTAGAGCATGTCTCAGAGAATGCAGTTCCAGGAATTCTACTAAGAGCACTACTTACAGGTCTGTGAGTGTCCCACAGAACTCCTTTATTCAATAAGCATCATTAGACAATATATGAATTTTAGAATATAAGTATGAACAAATAAGAGTTACCACTGGCATAATAGGTTGCCCTGGAACTAGGCCTCCCTTGAAAACTCATTAACACTGACCCATGCACTCAGGATAGTCCCAATCTATTGGACAATTCTTATTCCAGTCTATCACATCTTCCCGTCATGTGCTATGGTTCCCTTTACATAATAGCAGATCAGAGGAACCAGCATCAGTCACTCTTGCGATCTGTCTTCTTCAAGTTAAAGGACTTTAACTTCTTGATGCCTGTGATGAGTAATACTAGACCCTTTGAGGCCGTCCAGAAGGCTATGAGGTCCTGACACACACCATCACAGAGAGGAACAGGAGAGAAGTCCTCCAAGTGGCCTAGAGAGGTTGTGAAGAAGCATCCAATGAGGGAGGCCATAGGGAGCAGCCAGTCAGGGTCCAACAAGCTCACATAAAAGGAGCTGTTCTCAAAACATAGCTATCTCAAGGCTGGGTCACGCTGACTCTACTCTGCAGTCTTTTCACCCGCTTCTGATGTGAGCCCTGCTTCTACAAATCTCGCGTTATTACAGCTAGAGTTAGCCTGACTCTTGCTCATATAGAGGCCTGCATCCAAATTCCCTCTACTGACTTCCACAGGGATTCTGGAGGTCGGTGCTCAATTTTTATGTCCTGTGTGATTTTGCCAAATCATTTAATTTCTCTGTAGTTTAGGAGGTCATATGTAAAATAAGGACAACAATGCTTCTCGACTTCACAGGGAAGGTATGAGACCCTCAGATACTATTATGTTGGGGAACATAAAGATGGGTAGTGGTGTAGGCCAGGGCATACTTTGACTCATCAGCAGCATCCCTGGGGAAACCTACCAATAATCTAAAACTACTTTCCCACCCCACAACAGGAAGCCCTAAAGCGAACGGCAGTGGTATAAAGGTTCAGTGACTGTCCCAAGATTTTGTATTTTGGTCACATCCCTTATCTCAAGTCTGATTTGTCGCTAAGTTTACCTCTTTTTTGTTTTTATCTAAAGAGAGAGGTGTTTTATGACAGATATTTTTAAAGAAATATTCTTTTTAACATGAGCTTGTTATTCTGCTCTTCCACAGCTGTTTGTAATGTTTCCAATTAAGTTGCACTCCAGTTTGTTTTATAATAGTAATAATTTAACTTTTCCAGAAGGAACTAGGTGTCCCCAAGGAGCGATCCTCAATTGCCTCCCCCGCCCCCAGTACAAAGTGCTTCTTCATTCAGAACATTTTGCAGTGCTTTTATACATAATGCAGCACTAGCACTGGCTGTGCTATTAAAAGCAGCATCACACAATGTTCTCTCACTCAAGAGGGTGACCCAGAGGAACACACACACAAGCAGAGTTGTGCATTTAAACAAAGCAACTCCTACAGCAATATTTGTTTCATGGTGGAATCAGGGACCCGTCAACACTTTGTGTTGATGCTGCAAATGGCAAGGCGTGTCAGTAACATTTTATTCTCTCGGTTTAAGCTACCATCTTTCTCTGAGCAAATGTAGTATGAATTCCAGGTTGGATTCAGGTGGGATTTCAATTACGCTTATGATAATTGGCAATAGGATCTTCCTTATAATAATACTATTACTGCTTTCGGATTTAGAGCTATTTCCTTAGCTGGTGTAAATCAGTGTAGCTTCACTGAGCTTCATGAAGCTATGAGAATTTAAACCAGCTAAGGACCTGACCTATAGTTTATGGTGCCTCTCACTCAAGGAGTTGGGAAGGAATTTCCCCCCAAGTCAGATTAGCTGAGACCCTGGCGGCAGGGGATGGGGGGAGGTGGGGTTGCCTTCCTCTGCAGCATAGTGCATGTTTCACTTGCAGGTTTAAACTAGTGTAAATGGTGAATAATCTGTAACTTGAATTCTTGAAACCATAATTGGAGGACTTCAGTAACTAAGCCACAGGTTAGGGGTCTATTACAGGAGTGGGTTCTGTGGCCTGTGATGTGCAGGAAGTCAGAGAAGTTGATCACGATGGTCCCTTCTGCACAAAGCACCTCACAAATATTCATGAAGCCTCATAACCATCGTTGTGCAAGAGGTGTCTATGGGGTAAAAATTTCACATGCGCATACATGATTAGGAACAAAAGTCCCATTTTCAAAAGAGACTTAGACTCTGACGTACCTAAGTCCATTGAATGTCAAAGGGAGTTAGGCTCTTAGGGCTAGGTTTTCAAAGGTCCCTAAAGATGTTGATAGGTGGAAGATGCTTATAGTAGAATTTTCAAAAAAGCCTAGGAAAATTAGGCATCTAAATCCCATTGATTTTGATGGGATGTAGGAGCCAAACTTGCTTAAGTGCTTTTGAAAATTCTACTAGGCACCTTTAGGCACCCAAACACCTCTGAAAAATCTGACCCTTAACTATAACTTGCACCTTTGAAAATCTCCCTGTCAGGCTTCCAGGTTCCTAAGGTCTGGTCTAAACTATACCCTTTTGCTGGCATAGTTGTATCAGTCAGGGTATGAAGAGGTGTGATCCCTGACCAACAAAGTTATCCAGCAGAAGAGTTGTTGGTCGTCCATCACCGACGATGATGATGATGATGATATTGTCACAATTCTCATCTATGGCTATGCATATGACTCTGAAGTCCAAACCCTGATTCATAGAGTCGGCCACACTGAGGACATGGGTAATCTGTATCTATAATGTTTGATGATGGGGCTCTGTGACATCTTTCCCGTGCAGCCTGGAGATGATTTTGTCGATCCCGTTCATGCTGATCTTTTCAGAGACCACCAGTGAGTCCTGTTCTGAGCCATTTGTTCAAGTTCTTTGGGATTGAGGCCAGCCCACTGGAGACTGCTCTTCAGATTATTTTTGAAGCGCTTATACGGACGACCCTTCTTTCTTTTGCCCTGACTCAGCTGTTTTGGGAGATGAGATCTGTTTTGGGAGACGGTGATCTTCCATTCTGATGACATGTTTGGTACCCCTAAGTTGTGCTCTTGGGAACGTTTCCTCAGTACTGGTTGTGTTTGTTCTCGCGAGACCCTTAATGCTGGTCACTCTGTCCTGCCAGCGAATAGTCATTATTGAGCGGAGGGAGCACACATGTAATTGCTCAAGCTGTCTAATGTGATGTCTATAAAGAGTCCGTGTCTCAGATCCATGCAGGAGAGATGTCAGAACCACTGCACTGTAGATCTTCAATTTAGTGGAGAGACAAATGTTGTCTCGGTGAAAGACTTTTGGTTGGAGTCGGCCAAGTGCCTGGCTGGCTTTGCTAATTCTGGAGGAAATTTCCTTATCAAGGGAACCATCACTTGAGATGGTGCTGCCCAAATACTTGAACTGGTTCACAATTTTCACCCGTGTGCCTTGGATGAAGATAGCTGGCACTGAGGCAGTGGAATGAAGTGCTGGTTGGAACAAGAACTCTGAATTCCTGAGACTGATGGTGAAGCTAAAAAGCTGGGAGGCTTCAGAAAATCTATCAATGATCATATAATCATAGAAGATAAGGGTTGGAAAAGACTTCAGGAGGTCATCTCGTCCAATCCCATGCTCAGAGCAGGACCAACCCCAATTAAATTATCCCAGCCCGGGCTTTGTCAAGCCGGGCCTTTTAAACCTCTAAGGATGGAGAGTCTATCACATCCCTAGGTAACCCAACGATGACCTGAAGGTCAGCCATGAAGAGGCTGAGCAATGTGCTGTTGGGTGTGGAGAGCATGACAAGGCACTGAAGATGTCCTGGTCACCCACTGCACCCAAAGAAGTCCTCAGCCATAATGATTCTTCATGCTGCTTATTATCTTATCAAATTTCTTCATCATTAACATTATGTCATTAGCCCAAGTCCTGCGGCAATGGTGGCATGGCAAAGTGACAAGTGGAGATGAACACTGGCAATCGTAGCCACAATATTGCACGTAGGCGACCTTGGGACTGGCGGCTTTTCAGCTCCATCCCCGGGGCAGCGGAGAAGTTCGGCAGCATCCTAGCCAGCTAAGCAGCCCTTTTTAGGATAGCACTGCTCACTCCTTTTAAGGGAAGAGGCTAGAAAAGGTGCCCTAAACATTGCCTGCCCCATAACATCTGGCCAGACTCCCACGGCTAGCAGATCATCCTACAGTGGTTGAAAAACAATAAAGAAGAAAAGATTCATTCTTGAAGCATGGAATGTAACCCCTCCCTAGTATCCCCCACCAGCAGAAGTATAGGTGTGTAGATCTATGCAGTATAGATGCATTGCTTGTTTCACTCAGAGGAGGTGAGGGAGGGACTGGAATAAGCTATATCAGCAAGAGGACCATTTTGCTGGAAAAAAGCTGCATTCTGAGACTGAAAACAGTTGAAAATTACATTTAAAAAAGGAAAACATTGAACTAAAAATAATCCATTAAAAGTTTTAAAACCAAAATAGAGTCCAGTTTAGAAAACCAAAACAATAACACCAGCTTCAATTAAAAAAAACAAACATTTTTTGAACATTTTCTTTTTCTGCCAGTTCATAGTGATGCAGACAACAGGGATTAGCACACTGTAGTCACTGACATGAAATCTACTAGAGTTGGCCGTGACTTTACAAATTCTCTTTGATTTGATTAGCTCAAACCATTCTGTCTCAGTCAAACAAATATAAAGCAGAATAGGATTGTTCTTATCTACTCTGCTTGATTTTTTTAAGTTGGACATGTGGCCATCAAAGTGCTGACCCAAAGTCCATGAAAGTCCATGAAAAAACTCCCATTTGATTTCAATGACAACTGAATCAGGATTCAATCTGTGTACCTAATACCCATGTCTCATCACCATGACTGGGCACACAGGAGCTAGATCGTGATTTCCTTCCATAAGTTGAGTACATTTATTGAAATCAATGGGTCCTCGAGGAGTTTAGAGTAGCAGAATCTAGCCCCAACTGGGTAACTGCAAGCATAGATTAGCACCGTTAGTTATTTGCACGTGTAATTGCCTAATATAAAGATGCAGTTATTGTAACTGGTCTCCAAAAACAAGACACACAGATGTGCATGCATTATGATGACCTACTTGCATGTCTAACTTTATTTAAAAAATCTCACCCTGTTTGCTTTAGACAGGCCAGGTTGCAAAAGCCTATTAATCATGTTTGCAATGATTTACTCACATGAGTAGTCTCACTGAAATCAATGATATTTCTCATGTGAGAAGCTGCTCCCCAATGACATTAAGCACTCACAATCTGACCCTGCATATTTCTCTCTCATAGGAGTGTTTTATGATTTCTTATATTATATTAATTATAAAGCTTACAAATGTACATATAGTAAATGCGCTCATAATACGTGGCCTAAATGACTAAAGAGACTGATATTATGGTATTCATTTTTAGACTGTTAGCTTGAATCCAATGAGAGTAGCAATGATTAGAGGTATGCAACATATTCAGCGTAAAAGTTAAAACATTCACAATTCATCCACTTTTAAGTTTGCAGACCTTCCTCGCTGTTAAGTACAACATCTTTTTCATCAACGAAACTTTCCTCACAGTTTGGGTACAGATTTGTTTGCGCGCTCTGGATTCAGATTTTGTAGTGCATTTTGAATTTCAAGCTGCTCTTGATTATATGATGGCAATCAAATGGCTGAAATTACATGGTATTCATTCCCTGATTGGTTGGACCTAACACTTGCTTTTTGGTAAGTCCTTTGACTCATATTCTTAGATAAAGCAGCCATGTTATGTGTGCTCTTTCTAATCCAATCAAGGCAAAACTAGTATGTCTCTAATTCTTCTTGGAACGTTAGCCCTGGGTTGTCCTTAGGCACCACCACCAAGAGGTTTATTGGCTGATGTTGATATTGTACATTCCTTGAGCTGGTGCAGCTATCAGTTGTAATGTATGGGGGACGTATCTTATCACCCACGCCAATTGTCACCCTCCATCCAAGATGATTAGTGACTCTACCTAGTACCATCCCTCACAAGGACGTGCCATGAAGTGAGTATACCTGCCATCCACCAAAGAGCTTGTAGGGGGGAACAGGTCATCATTCATTCACTCTAAGACTACAACAGTAGGTAGGGTGATGGCAGATTTTCAGTGAGATGGTCTGCTGCTGGCCTGTTGATTCTGGGGAAGGAGGATCAGAGAGCAGTGGTTAAAGCATCTTTATGTTTTCCAAGTTAGGTGAAGCATTCTGATGCTTTTGATGGTACACTCACTTTTTATTCCATCTGTAACATTTCAGTTTAAACAAAAAAAAATCATAGTTATCAAAGCACATTGACATATTTTGTCAAATTAATTTAGAAGAGAAAAGCTTTTCTTTGGAAATGATAATCGTGGCATGAAAACCATTGTTGATTAGATTTTTGGTTTTTTTAGTGGGAGGAAAAAATAGGTTTTGGTTTTCAAAACCAATTTTTTTTTAACCAAAAATCAAAGGTGGTGGTTTTTTTTTGTTCTGTTTGTTTGTTTGTTTTTGCACAAAACATTTTCAAAGTAAAAATTGTTGGGTTGGTTTTTCATTGGAAAAAAAAAGATTTTTTTTTTTACAGGAAATGATTAAAAATATAAAAGTACTCCCCCCCCCCAGCATTTCACACAGAAAATAATCACCATTTTCCCACCAGCTGTAATGATTATGGTTATTCAGGGGATTGACAATGGAAGAGCTAGCCTGTGAGCTGCACATGTCCCACAGCCTTTTGATTTGGGGCACCTGGAAATAATGAGACTTCCAGTTTAACAAAAAATTCTACTCCTTCATTCTGGATCTTCATGCTAGGATCTAGGATCTTCATGCTAGGATTCTGGATCTTCATGCTAGGATCTAGGATCTTCATGCTAGGATCTTCATGCTAGGATCTAGGATCTTCATGCTAGGATCTAGGATCTAGGATCTTCATGCTAGGATTCTGGATCTTCATGCTAGGATCTACCTCCTGAAGCTTGGAATGGGAAAAGGGAACTGAAAGATTCCTCCTCTTCCCCCTGGCTACTTCCATATTTTTTATAATGTAAAATGAGTCCATTAAATATGAGGTGTATCTTTAAGTATCATCTCACTGGTCATCCCCCAAATCCCAAGATCTGTCCTGTTTGTGTCATCATCTGTTGCAGAAGATAGCTTAGAGATCCAACCAAGCTCGGGACCCAATGTGAGACAGCCTGTGCAAGCACATAGTAAAACACAGTTCTGGACCCAGAGAGTTGATAGTCTAAAGAGACAAGACAGACAAAAGTTGGAAGGAGAAGCAGGAGGCATGGCCAGCATCTACACTGTGACCTAGGGGATGTGATTCCCCAGCTCATGTACAACAACTTGTTATCTCTCATCGAGCTAGTGCGAGTATAAATACCAGCGTTGCTGTGGTGTCCGCAGCGGAGGAAGCGATGCAGGAATATTCACATCTATTTTTTGCTATATTTGCCCAGCACTAGCCCTGAAACTGGTGGGTAGGTACTTTGGCATGGCTAAGCTATGCCTTCACTGCTGCTACTGGGGCTACACTGCTATTTAGACTGCCAATAGCTCTCATTGAGCTAGCTCGAGTATATGTATGTGAGCAGGGAAATCACACCTGTAGCTCGTCGTGTAGACATAGGCACAGAGAGGTGAAGAGACTTGCCCAAGCTCATATGGCAGTTCCATGGTACAGCCAGGAATAGAACACGGGTCTTTGGAATGCCAGGACCCTGTCCAGTGGACTCTGGTGCCCCTCATGAGGGCACAATCATGGTGGACCGCAATTGGAGAGAAGAAAAGAATCATTTCAAAGATTTCCCCAATACTGTGAAGACCAGTCATGGTATCAGGATACAAAGGGCTTCGTCGCTGTGCCCTGTTAGGGAACGTTGAATCTTTCAGTGGCTGGAAATGATCCACCATTATTAAACAACTGTTTGTTGAGTGATGTCAAATGGATTTGCAGTGTAGTTGTAGCTGTGTCGGTCCCAGGATATTAGAGAGACAAGGGAATGATATTAAACATAGTACCTCGCCCACCTTATCTATCGAGTGGATTTATGACTTCAAGCCACATCCAAGTGTATGGGTATCTACATCACAAAAACCATTTGTGACCCTAAGCATCCTTGTATTCACAGCTTAAAGACTACTGCAATAATATTTGTTCAAAATATGCTTTATGAGTATTGTATGAAAGCTGATAACATGCTGGTTATTAATATCATTGTAAAATGCACGTGTTAACTTTACACGTGAAGATATGAATTCCCTCTGTACAGGGGGGAGGGATAGCTCAGTGGTTTGAGCATTGGCCTGCTAAACCCAGGGTTGTGAGTTCAATCCTTGAGGGGGCCATTTGGGGATCTGGGGCAAAAATTGGGGATTGGTCCTGCTTTGAGCAGGGGGTTGGACTAGATGACCTCCTAAGGTCCCTTCCAACCCTGAGATTCTATGATTCTAGGGGTTGTGGAGCCTTCCCAAAAGTGGGAGGGCCAGAGCCCCCTGCCTGCTCCGTGGCACTTCCATGCCCCACCTCTTTTGTCTGAAGCCCCGCCCCAGGCGAAGCCAGCACGGGCCAACAGCCACTGACCCTCCACCTGCTCGGGGAGGGGAGGCTGAGAGCAGGCCCTGGCCTGTGTCCCTGCCCTGTGGGCACCCCACCCAGGGCAGGAAGATCCATGGCTCCCCACAATTGCCCACCTGGCTTTTACCCCTACCCAGCTCCATTTGAGGGGCTGCAGCCTGGCCATATTAAGAGCCACAGACTCTCCACTTGCCCTGGGCGGTGGCCCGTGGGGTGGGGACACAGGCCGGGGGCTGCTCATGGCTCGCACACCCTGGGCAAGTGTAGGGTCTGCAGCACAGTGCTATTTCTTTGGTTGATCATTTTTATAGTGCAAATATTTGTAATAAAAAATAATAGTATAAAGTGAGGACTGTACACTTTGTATCCTGTGTTGTAAAAGAAATCAATATATTTGAAAATGCAGAAAAACACCCGAAAATATTTAATAAATTCCAATTGGTATTCTATTGTTTAACAGTGCGATTAATCACAATTAATTTATTTTTTTTTTTAGTTAATCATGTGAGTCAAATACAGCTAATCGACAGCCCTATTTTATACTGTTCACCTGCACAGTGAATGCTTTAATGAAGAAAAAAATCATCAATTAATGTACTCTAAGATTTGAAACTATGGGCAGATGTATGAAACTTTAATCTTTTATATATCACCAAACCATCTGAGAGGTCTCATCTAGCGCAGAAGCAGTAGACCAATTTCGCTACAGTACTTTGTATAAAGAGAGAGAGCAAAAATGTCAGTCATTTGATTATACAGGACTTGCCCCGGCTTCTCATCCAACTTTTGTTTAATATTAGATAAAACATACAACACACACAGATAGCGACACAGTGTATTATTGCGGGATGCTACAGTGAGCAAATGTTATTTCCTATTATCTGGCCGATCTTGAGATAACTGGGGCTTTCTGAATAAACTTTGTTTAAAAACATTGCATGGTCCACTTTGAAATCTAATTCCAAAAAAGGTCCCTGCGATTCTTCCTTCCCAGCTCCAAGGCAAACAGTGTGATCGGTAGCGCATTCATAATTCAACATGGTTAAATGCCAAGGGCCGAACAAAGAGCACCCTCCTAGCCAGCATGAGCAGAATGACATTCATGGTTGATTCAGCTCCTCGCAACAAGCTGTGTAATTGGAAAAGCCAAGGGAAGTGACCCTACTCTCTGTGTCCTGCTGATGTCAAAATACATTCACATCACTCTGACAAGTGGCCAGTTTGGAAGGTTCCTTTGAATAGGAGGCTGGAAGGAAAGGGAGCAACTTGTAAGGAGCCTGAAATAGATACCGTGCAGGTAGATAACATAGTATACAGAGGAAGCTTTTAATTGTTTGTGTTTGGTCTCCAGAAAGGGGGGCAGCAAGACAGGAGGAGGAGAGCTGCTCAGTGTAAGTTGGTATCTTATTTACACTGGGTGCTGTGCACAGAGCTGTACAAAAAATAATAATAATATATTCACTAGACCCTTGTGGCTTTTGTTATGGAGGAAAAAGTCTAAAATCTGATCAATGGTGAACCTCAAAAGGTGCAGAGGCTGGGTTCTGATAAGTATAAAAAAGTTCTGATCTGAAGCTTTATTTAGGAGGGGACTTAGGGCTGGTCTACACTGGGGCGGGGGATCGATCTAGGAAACGCAACTTCAGCTATGAGAATAGCTTAGCTGAAGTCGACGCTTCCTAGATCGAACTAAGTTTACTTACTGCGGGTCCACGCGGCGCAGGCAGGCTCCCCCGTCGACAGCGCATCCACCTCTCGCCGAGCAGGAGTTCTGCAGTCGACGGGGAGCACTTCTGGGATTGATTTATCGCATCCAGATGAGACGCGATAAATCGATCCCAGAAGATAGATCTCTACCCGCCGAATCGGGCGGGTAGTGTGGACCTAGCCTTAGATAAGGCCTTCTTTTACATTTGAGGGGATTCAGTTCAGGAGGTTTGGTGAGTTCTGTGTTATGAAAGACAGGTTCCCACCCACAAGAGAGAGCTCTGGCTAGAACCTCCAAGGGCCTGAGCTATGCAACAGTTTGTATAACAGGATGTGGGATAGTCAGCACCATATTAGAGGGCATATCATGGTGTCAAACATAAGGAAACAGTGCTGCAGCCCTGTTTGTAATGACTCAAATATATGAAAGTTTATTGGATTTCTGGGCCTTATTGACAGAACCAGAACATGGTGTCAGAAGTAAACATGCCCCTGAAAGGACAAAGTAGCCAGCAGATCTGATTGTTACATAATCAGTTAACTAACGACAAACTTACAAGGAGAGGCTGAGGGAACTGGGGTTATTTAATCTGCCGAAGAGAAGAGTGAGGGGGGATTTGATAGCAGCCTTCAGCTACCTGAAGGGGGGTTCCAAATGGGATGGAGCTCGGCTGGTCTCAGTGGTGGCAGATGACAGGACAAGAAACAATGGTCTCAAGTTGCAGTGCAGAGGTCTAGGTTGGATATTAGGAAACACTATTTCACTAGAAGGGTGGTGAAGCACTGGAATGGGTTACCAAGGGAGGTGGTGGAATCTCTTTCCTTAGAGGTTTTTGAGGCCCGGCTTGACAAAGCCCTGGCTGGGATGATTTAGTTGGGGTTGGGCCTGCTTTGAGCAGGGGGTTGGACTAGATGACCTCCTGATGTCCCTTCCAACCCTAATATTCTATGATGATTCTATGGTTCTATGAAAGCTCAGTCATGGCAGCAAGCCTGATTCTGGTTCCTGGATTCATGGACTTGGAAGGAGATGTCTTCAACATCTGGATGTTCTTCAGAGAACATCCACAGGACTGAATGAAAAACAGTAGAAGAATAAGGGCTGCAACACGACTGTCAGTGATGGGAAAAGAAAGCCACGTGCTCCGGCACCACCTGGGCATGCCACCAGCAGACGGCAGAGATCCCTCCAAAATGTTGGGCATGCTGCAAAAACATTTTGAAATTACAAGAAATGTTGAAGAGATAGTGTCCATATATAACAAGTGTGAGCCAAGCATCTTCAGAAACATTGACGCGTATAATGCCAAGCGTTCAAAATGTCAGATGCATGTGCGTATGGCATTTTGAAAGAGGAGCTGATAGAGATACTTTAGTCATAAGTAACTAAAGACAAAGGAACCCGAATGAGAATGCTCAGAAACCCTATGTTAACACTGGGGCAGAGACCACAGAAATGTGCCAAGCGAGCAAACAAGCTCTTGCTCAATGAAGATAACCACACGTGACATTGTTGATCTAATGCAGATGCTCAAAAACAAATACAGGAATCCACAGAAAATAATAATAATAATAATAATAATTAATTAATTAATATTTAATAATACGCCTGCATAAGTGCAGTGATGAAGCAAGCACACCTCACAATGAAAACTGTGGGTACTATGGTACAAGTCGCAAAGCAGGCAAAGATGCCCAGCTTACAGCACTATTTGCAGAAACTTTGGAAAGAGGAATCACTATGCATGAGTGCAGACAAAAGAGCAATGGCAAGCAACACTCCATATAGTAGAGGTGAGCTGAGCAGCAACCCAGACAGTGAAATCTTTTACATATATGGTATCAGAACAATACACGCTAAGAAAACAACATAGTTTAAGCTCATATTGGCACCTTGCAAACTAACATTGAAACTCTGGCACAAGCAAGAAGTAGAATACCAAATAGATAGTGGAGTATCTGTAAATGTAATGGGCTACAAGGACTTCCTCAACATCATCCAAGATGGAGCAGCAAAACTGCAGCCAAGCTCTGCTAAAGGAGAACTCCTTGATGGCATCGTCGTCACGCCACCAGGGCAATGTGTGTGAGGGGCAGAACACCCAGGAAAGGTGTAACAGCTCGAATGTCAGGCTGGGAACTCTAGACCGAAACCACTTCTATCAGCCAGTACAAGTGAACACATGAACTTTGTGCCATTAAACCCCTCCCCTAGAATTCATACAATAAACTCAACAAACAGAAGAGAACCCTGCGACTCACTGAGGTGCCATACATGGGACACTTGCTGACCTCCCAAGGCCTGCACCCAGATCCAGAAGAGGTGAGAGTAATACAGCAAATGCCCAAACCTTCACCTGCCTCCAATGTATGCTATTAAGACGACAACGTTGCCACTTAGATGTACACTATAAAAAAAAGAACCAAAATGAATATAGCAGGTTTGCTATCCCGAGCAGCTCTGTTACAATAATCTGACACAAATTAACAAAACAATGAAATCCTTAATCTTATTATAACAAAAGAAATGTAAAAATAAATAGGAATGTAGCTGGTTTGATTAATACTTTCTATTTCCCGACAAGGACCACAGAAAGTCAGTGAGCATTCGCTACAGGATAAAGAGCTGCAAATTCTGGCATCTGATATTTTTACAGGATGGCCAGACAAGGCCACTTGTGAATATTGGAACTATTGTGATGAGCTCAGTGCGTAGAACAACATTATATTTAAAGGCAATCGAATACTTAGGTCTCTCTGACTAAATCTTTAGCTATATCTCGAATACACCGCAGCCTTTCTGGGATACAAGCATGTTTTTGAAAAGCTAGGGATGTAGTGTGATGGCTGTGGTATTACTGGGCATTTAAGAGAATGAATAGAATCTCCAAGGCATGGAAGCTGAAAGTTGGAGGAGGCTGTTGGTTTTAGGCTAGACTAACATATTGACTTGAATTTAGATGTTCTGTATATATGTTAACTATGTAGCTAATAAAGACAGTTGTTTAGTTACCGGCAATACATTCTTAAGATTAGTGTATTACTTGAATATAAAACATGTGATACCAGGATTGGGGTAAGTGATAAAAAGAACTGGAAGAAGTTTAAATAAAATGAGATCAACATTAATCAGAAGAGTGAAACAAATTTGAATGAAATAGAATGGATTAATTAAGAGTTTCCACATTTCTAAAATTGTCAAGAAATGCTGCAGAAAATTGGAAAAGGGTTAAACAAGAATTTGATTTATTTTTGAGGGCATCAGGATCTGCTCATAAGGAAGATGAACAAAAGATTGGCATAGTTTTGAATATTGCTGGTACAGAAATATCAATATATAATTTATCTGAGTTTAATGTTAGAAATTAAGTTGTCTGAGTTTATCTTAAATTTTTTTTTTACCAAAACAGTTTACCAAAAGGAAATGAAACATTTGAAAGATTTCAGTTTCACTCAAGAAATTAAATAGAAGAAGAAACTTTTCAATCATTTTAAACATCTATAAAGATAAGAAGTCAGATGTGACTTCCAGCATCTCTGAGTCAATGATAAGAGATCAAACTGTGATGGGTATACAAGATATCAGTGTAAGAAAAAGACTGTTAGAAGAGCCAGATCTAAATCTGAGTAAAAGCAATGAGAATTTGCCAAACTGCTGAACTTAATCAACAACCATTACACATTTTGGTAGAAAACAAACTGATGTGAATATAGATTTAATAAGAAAAAGTAAAAAAAAAAAAAGGCTATGGAGGAAAATGGAGTGGAATTGTTAAAATTAAAACATGAGCATATTAAATAATGTTCTAGTTGTGGAAGGAGGCACTACCCTAGGCTATGTCCAGCATATGGTGAAATCTGTCATATCTACAAGAAACAAGCATTTTGGAAAAGTTTTTAAACAGAGACGTCTGGAAAAACTTAAATATATATTTAGTTGGAAACTTACAAACAGATTTACCTATGTTTCTTCAAGAAGAATACAGGGAAAGGTATAAGTAAGTTATGCAGCGGGAGGGATAGCTCAGTGCTTTGAGCATTAGCCTGCAAAACCCAGAGTTGTGAGTTCAATCCTTGAGGGGGCCATTTAGGGATCTGGGGCAAAAAAATCTGTCAGGGGGCAGTACTTAGTCCTGCTAGTGAAAGCAGGGGACTGGACTCCATGACCTTTCAAGGTCATTCCAGTTCTAGGAGATTAGCATATCTCCATTTATTAAAATTATTAAGTATAAATATCAGTTGAGTTTTTATCAAAATAATTCTTATGACACATATTCCATATTGCTTTTATTTTTCCTGTGGCCATATCCCTATTTACCTGGACAAGTGGCCTTCTTGTCTGTGTGCAGTTCCTGGAGCATGTTCACTGCTACCTACTAAGCTGTGGAGACAGGAGAGGAACATTTAAGTACATTATTTTTAGTGCTCTAGAAATTCATCCATGTTTTTGTGCATGGTACAATTGAATTATTTATCACTGTTGCATGCCATGCCACAAGGGGACTTCTGTCTTTAATTCTGTGTCTTTCTATAACAACAAAGGTGTGATTTTCAAAAGGGTTCAATGCTGGACTAATGCTACTCCCATTACAGTTAATGGAAAAGCTCCCAGTGGCTGTAACAGGAGCAGAGTTGGTAGGACTGAGTGCTTTTGAAAAATCCCACTCTTCATCAATGCTTGTAGTTTTGCAACAAATATCTACAAGACTGAGCCCATTTTGGTTATGATTGCCACAGTTGACTCCATCCCTTCCTTGCTGCATCCACAGATTTTTGGGACAGGCTTAATACATCTGATCATAACTCCCTATAATGGCTGGCCCCAGTGATTTTAACTACCTGCTAAGTATTGCTAACAGATGTTCCTTTAGTCGAAACTGTAGAGGTCAGTGATTTTTTGGGGGGGCTAAATATCCAGGCAGGGCCGACGAGAGGTGAGGGGGAGCTGGTACAAATCACCGGGGCCATGCGGTCTGGAAGGGGGTCCGGGGCCCGACTATGTTGCATATGTTTTTGTCTTTCTCGGTAATATCATTATCATTTGTGTATCAGGCAGGGAATATTTGGGGTTTTTTACAAATCAGTACAAATCCCATGTAAAGATTTTTAGCTGGTCCGCCCTTGCTGGGGGGCCCAAACAATTTTTTTCACCGGGGCCCGAACCTGCTCTCGGTGGCCCTGTATCCAGGGTTTGAACTCACTGGTCCCTATGGTTTGTTACATGCCAGTCTCTGGGACCAATCATGTACCCTTCTGACTGTGCCCACTTCTGGGTGCCTGTTTCAGTTTTGCACACTTCACAGCACTGAAGGGGATTCTGAGATTCAGAGAAAGAAGGAATAAAAGGAAAAAGTAGTAATGGGGTGGACTAAGAGCAGGGGAGGGGAGATTTATAGTAGGCTAGTGGAGTGTGAGCAATTATTGTGCATCTAGGGGAAGCCAGTTATTCTGCAAAGTTGTCCTGCAATGGTTCCGTTGTTAAATGCAAGAATTCCATTTCTCTTACCAAGTAGGATGCACTCACTCTACATGAAAACCCGATGTTTGTATTGGGTATTTTGGTTAATTTGTTACGAATTCTGCAATACCCCAAGCATATAGACACTATCATTTGATTATAATAGTTGAAGGAATATGGTCTTATGGTTCATTTAGTTATATTGGTTGTAACAGTGATTGTAAATGCTTAATACTTGTTAAGACTGTTTCTAACATCTCATATTAATTCCAGGGCATTTTCCTAGCTTGTCCCCCTGGTCAGAATCATGTGAGGATAAATAGCTATCAAAGAAGACTGTCCCTGTCAATCCTACAATATATGTAGGCAACAATCTTCAGAGAAAGCATGGGTCTTATAGTGAGCATATAATGTCATCTCTTATTTATGACAGACTGAGATCATTTAAAGCGGAATACAACTTATGTATTTGAGGTATTTTTAGTTCATGTAGGCACTGCAGGATTGTTTCTTACAGCATATTCACCAGTGCATTGTCCAGACTATTTTTAAGTGACTCAAGCAATGGGGTTTCCATCACTTCCCTTAGGAGACTATTCAACTTTCTACTAATTGGAGCTGGGCAAAGACCTCAGAACTTTGGCGAGAATACAAAGCTGAATTCACTTTGACTGTGTTTGCACCCTATTTATTCATCCAGACAATGAGTTCACAGGCAGTAATAACTACAGAAATAGAATGTGAAATCATGGCCTTATTGAAGTCAATGGAGTCAGAATTTCACGTGGAAAATGTTGAATATTGGAGAAAATTAGTGCAAAAGAAGGCTAGTAATAACAGGAAAAACTAGTTTTACACAGTGACAGGTCTCAGAGTAGCAGCCGTATCTGCAAAAAGAACAAGAGTACTTGTGGCACCTTAGAGACTAACAAATTGCCGTGTTAGTCTGTATCCGCAAAAAGAACAAGAGCACTTGTGGCAAGTACTCCTGTTAGTTTTACACACACACAAACACACACACACACACACACACCCTTCAAAACTTGCTTTCATTCTGAAATGTTTAAAATAGGACAAAGTTTTCAATTTCTTTCCTTTATTTTTTCCCCAAATTGTTATGGAAACTTTTTAATGAAAATGTTCTAGAGACAGTTATATATATTTCAAGTATCAGAGGGGTAGCCGTGTTAGTCTGGATCTGTAGAAGCTACAAAAGGTCCTGTAGCACCTTATAGACTAACAGCCGTATTGGAGCATAAGCTTTCGGGGGTGAACACCCACTTTGTCGGATGCATGCAGTGGAATTGTCTAGTATTTGAAATTTCCATACAGTATAACCACTGCACGCATCTGACGAAGTGGGTATTCACCCACGAAAGCTTATGCTGCAATACATCTGTTAGTCTATCAGGTGCCACAGGACTCTTTGTAGCTTATATATATTTGTCATTTTTCAGTAAAAAAACCCATTTCTATAATATATTTGATAAAATTGTTAATATGGTTGAGATTTTAAAAAAAAAGATGTCAACATTTTTCACAAAGAAAGAAAAAGTTTGTGCGCTTAGCAGTACATGCTCACATAGTAGTGAAGAATAATTCCCTCCATTGCAGGAATTACTGGGTCAAAACCTATGGGCTGTATTATGGAGGAGACATGGAATGGATGATTTTAATAGGCCCCTTTGGCCTTTAAATCTATGGGTCAGATCCTTAGCTTGCATAAATTGAAGTAACTTCATCAACTTCAGTGGAGCTATGCCAATTTACACCACTCAGGGACCCAGCCCAGGGAATCTACAATTATTGGTAGGAATTTTTCAGGGCTGTATTTTGCTACCCTTAATCATGTTGAGTAGCACATTAAAGTTTGACACCACTGGAATAACAGAAAGAGGAATGAGTGCCATGACATGAATGAGGATGGCTGAACCAGGCACTCAGTGAATCATTTTCAATAACTGATATATTTAAAAAAATTGTAAGCTGCTGGCTAGCAAATGACAAACACCTACACTATAGGATGGAAGCGGGAGGGGAACACCTACAGGGAGAGTTTTAAAAGCTCATAAGAGAATGAATGAAGCACCCAACTCCCATTGAAACACTACTGGACACCGGATTCCCATAGGCACCTTTGAAAATCTTACCATAAACTTGTTGAATGCATTATTCACTACTCAGCTCACTATTAATAATGATACTTAGCTGCAGTAGAATAGCATTTTTCATCTTCAAAGAGCTTTTCATTCGTTAACTAATTCATTAGTCTCATAGATCTTTCTGGTAAGATTTCCCTGACATTCAGTCGACATTTTCTTTTTGCTCAGTTTCTTCCCATAGCTCTCTCTGTTATATCCCCTTGGGCAGACCTGACCGGCTCCTTTCTCTCTCACACAGCCAAATTCATCCTGGGTGTAACTTCATTGAAGTCAGCTTCAATGAAGTTGCTCCAGGAATGAAGTTGGCCCTTAAGGATCACAGCACTCTTCAAATGAAGTTTTTGGAGATGTTTATCTTATTCCCCACCCCACCACTAGCTATCATTTGGCCAAGCTGTACATATTTACTTGCATTCTTTTCATCTTTCCTCATAAGTCAATATTGTCAGCCCCTCAGTCATGTTGGTTGATCTTCTTTTTATTGCCTCCAGTTTTCTCACAGTTGTGCAGTGCTTCATAGCATTACCTGAATGACTTGAAGTCAAGAATGCTGACACGCGGCAATGGGATTGTGATGTTTGTGAAATAAGTGCAGCGCTGTTGTGTCCTGGACACAGGCACATTTTGCTATAGCCAATTATGTTCCTTCTTCAGTTCTGCCCAAATGGTAGAATGATTTGACAAAAATAATTTCTAATTAGAACTGGTTGGAATTATGTTATTTAAAATTCAGTAGCTAAAAATGGCCTTTTTTTGCAAATGGAAATGTTTCCTTTCTCCCCCTCTCCCCCCAAAAACCTTATTGGTTTTCAAATACCAAAAACAACTAGTTGTTTGCTGATTTTTATGAACAACTGACAAATGTCAATGAAAAGTTTTAGGGCCAAAATATTATTTTTCATTTATTTTGAATTTCTTTTGCAGAAAACATTATTTTCTGACCAGTTCTATTCTTTTTTTTAAAAGATAAGTAACATTATGAACATTTGCCTATTTTCTACTTTCCCCAAACAATATTTTCTACCTTCTCTTTTGCACCCTTTTCCTCTATCTTTTTCTTCTTTAATCCAACCAAAGCCCGACTACAATCTGATTTCTTGCCTCTCCAGATGTGCTTCCCCACTTCCCCCATCTCGCAATCTTGTTATAGTTATGTCTTTCGTCCTTATTACCATTGCTTTCCATGGATCCATCCCACCTATGTCTGCTGTCATCACCTTCCCCTCCTTACCAAGGCACCCAAAGTTCCCTCCTGAGGTGGCTGCTCCATTTGGACCCCTTTGAACTTCCATTTTAACCAAGGTATGCAGAATGACACAGTGAAGTACACTTTTCATTCAGGGGGAATATGGTAGTTTCTAGGACCCTATCTAAGAATACAGGGCTTCTCTGGTTAACCACCCTAAATTCGGCTGTTAGAACCCTACATGACGATACCAAGTAATTGTTACTGACTCATGCTGGTAGGTCAGCCTCCTTGGCTCAAGACAGTACAGTAACTCCTCACTTAACATTGTCCCGGTTAACATTGTTTCGTTGTTACATTTCTGATCGATTAGAGAATATGATCGTTTAAAGTTGCGCAATGCTCCCTTATAAAGTCGTTTGGCAGCTGCCTGCTTTGTCCACTGTTTGCAGGATTCTCTGGAAGAGCAGCCCCTTCTTGTGGGGATTAGAATTAGGGGGGGCCGGCAGCCCCCCATCAGCACCCCTAAATTCCCTGTAAGGTATGTGGCTGGGCAGCTGCCCTGTCCTTCCCCGCAATGCTATGGTGCTCCTGCCCTCTGCCTTGGAGCTGCTCCCCAGAGCTTCCTGCTTGCTGGGGGAGGAGGATACTGATATCAGGTTGTCCCCCTGCTCCTGCCCTCCGCTCTGTATCCCCCTCTCTACAAAGCAGAGGAGAGGGGCAGAAAGAAGGGAGCTTGCTGAAGCTTCCTGTCTGAACTGGCTGATCTGCTTAAAAGGGCAACATAGTTAAAGTGCGGTCAGGGTAATTAAAGGGGCACTTCACCTGTCTCTCGTTCACTCATGCACACCCCCGCCCCCCAGCACTTTGGAAAGTCAGTCCCTGTGCCGCGTGCTGTCAGGAGGAGGGAGTGGTGTGCTCCAGCTGGATAGCATGGGCTCATCATCATGTTCAGTTTTTGCAGGGAAGTGTTTGCAGCTCCTGCCCTGCATCTATTGTGTTTCCTCCCTCCTGCCTCAGTCCATGCTGCCTTGTAGCGTGTGAGGCTACATTAACAGCAGTGTATTAACCCTTGAGTGCTCAGCCGAGTGCTAGTTCATCATTTAGCAGCAAGGCATTCCCTGGGAAATAGTCCACCCTCTTACTCCACCACCTCAACCAAGCTTCACTATCATCCATTGCTATGTACAATATTAAACTGTTTCTTTAAAATTGTTTAAAACTTATACTGTATGTGTACATAATGTCTTTTGTCTGGCAAAAAAAAATTTCCCTGGAACCTAACCCCCACCCTCATTTACATTAATTCTTATGGGGAAATTCGATTTGCTTAACATCGTTTCGCATAAAGTTGCATTTTTCAGGAACATAACTATATCGTTAAGTGAGGAGTTACTGTATATAAGAGCATGCAATGCCTCTTGGATGGGAGCAAGAGGAGAGAGAACTAGGGTTTGGGACAGAAGAGCTCCAGGGAAATGCTAGGAATAGTCAAGCATGTGGGGAAAGTTTAGGCTGAGGTTTACGTTTTATTATTGTTGCTTGAGTTACAAATAAAAGCCAACCCCAGCAAGTGGGGTAAGTTTGGACTTTATACAGTATATATACTGTACTGCATTATATGCTCATACAGCAGACAGTGTATGGAAGGAATGGAGTTTCTATCCACAATGATCTCCTAAAAGCAGCCTGAGGCAGAGGAGGGTGAGAAGTGTATTGTTTAAAAAAAAAAAAGTGAGAGAGAAAATTGATCTCTGATAGAGAGAAAGCAGAGACTGAGTTGAAAAATATGCTTCTCCAAAGAAAACAGGGAGGGCTGCCAGGTCTATCATATGGATAAAGATGATACATGAACGATGTTTTATTTACATATTAAGAGGTTTGCTTTGAAATAGAACCTATGCACTGAGTCACAAGCTTCTTCATATCTGTGATTTCTGAATCGTTTGGGAAGTAATCTGTTCACAGTAGCCACTGGTACTCTATTACTTATGTATGAGAAAATTCAGTCATGATGCAACTCGTTTGGTTGTTAATAACATTTGGGTTTAAGCATCCCGATAGGGTCACTTAGGTAACCTAAGTAGAAACTCACATTAGCGCTGTTACTAAATATTATCATATGAATGCTATTAATACATGGAAAGATGAAAAACAACGGAGAAGGTATTTCACACATATTCAGAAAACGTTCCTCTGCAATGTTTGCTATTGACAAATGTGTCTAAAAAGTGAATGTGGTGGGAAAAGCTACAACTGAGATTGGAGATTTCCAGTACAATCATTAAGGCTGCCAGTGTTCATTGACTAGGTTGGAAGAGTTCTGAAAGGGAGTGGGGCCATTAGAAAGCTGAATTGGGAATTTCAGAACCTACAGACTTTGAGTCTGGACCTGCATCTGATCCAATCTTTATCTAAGTTTTAACGATGCTCAGTTAAACAGCTCTGGAGCTGAACTTTCATAAGGGTCAGGTGATTTCAGACCTAGGGTCCCAGACAGAACTCATCTCTACTAAACAGTAGCCATATAGGTCTCCAAAAAACAAAGTGGATACCTTTCAGTATTTCTTTTGAATGCTAGAACAGGAAAACTGTGGAGTCGTTTGGGGCTTTTTCTTTTTCTTTTCTCTTCTCTTCCATGTATGTTTGTTTTACTTTGCACCGTTTGATTGTAATATGTCCAGAATAAGTGGAATAAGCCAAAACATTAACAACCTATAACCGAAACAATATTGAGGGTTTAGAGACAAGAGACATGGATGGCTTTGAAAAAAACATAGCTTGGGGGCTTTGAATTGTTAGCCCTGCTGCAGTGAACACTGGTGTCTGGAACTTGGAAATTAAAAGAGAAAGAAACAAATGGAAGAGTGGGTAGGGTACTAAGACTGATTACTGCTGCATAAGCATTTTATCATAAGCAAAAAGGGAAGGCAGACCAGATAGGGGCCTCTAACAGTGACAGAGATAAAGAGGCTAAAGTTTAAAAGCACAGAAGTTTAACTGCCAGTGTTTATTTATAGCTTCGTACATACAAAGGCACTGTTATTTCAGGGGACTGGCACTATTTTTTATATGTGTCAGTTTTGAATAGTCCCAGACACAGTAAGAGTAAAATAAAGTGAACCGCATCTGTTAAGGCACAAATTTAAATAGCAATGCTGTACATTAAAGTAAGGTAAGAGGCTATAGCTCATTTAATTTGCAGAATAAATCTCTGACAAAGATCCCTGACTTGGGGACAGCGATGATACTAGAAGTTGAGAAAAAGATATAAGCTCCAATCTGATCTATATCTAAATCTCTCTTGACAGACCGGCAGACAGACACACACCTATCGATCAGTCTGAGCTCCGTCTATATTTGATTTATGTAAGTTCTTTGTGGCAGGGACCTGTTCTCCATACTTTCCTGTGCACTGTGCATGCGCACACACAAATACACACGCATATATGTACTATGATAGGCTAGTCTGGTATAAAGGTTTTATGAGGTTTTCTCATAAGAACAGGTTTGGCTGCATTACTTACCAGCAGCAAAGTTAGAATTGATGTATGCAGGTCATTTCCTCACCCCTCAGTTTGTAGTCATTGTATGCCACATATTTTTACTGAAAAATAATATAATATATTTAGTCACTTAACAATACACATGTTTTAAAATGTCCCAGGGGATAAATCCTCTATCCCGCCACCTCTGCAGCTAGATTTTAAATTGACAGAATCTCTTTAAACCATTTACATTGGCTCATTTCCAACAGATGGCTTCAGCTTTGCTTCCTCTGAGAGGAAAAGAAGAATTGGAGGGGACAACAAAACCCCTCAGAGTCCCTCTCAAAATTGATGTTAATGACTAGGGGTGTTGAATAATAGAACCTCAGGCTTGGAAAGGACCTCAGGAGGTCATCTAGTCCAACCCCCTGCTCAAAGCAGGACCAATCCCCAATTTTTGCCCCAGATCCCTAAATGGCCCCCTCAAGGATTGAACTCACAACCGGGGGTTTAGCAGACCAATGCTCAAACCACTGAGCTATCCCTCCCCCCTGGAGACAATGCTGGCAGTGCTTAGGGAAGCTTAACATGGGAATTCTGAATCCCTGGGTCTTTTACTGGGGCCATTGTCCTTTCCTATGTAGGGGAAGCGCTGAGCATGCCTGTCTCCTCCCTCATTCTTCTTGAAGGGAGCCTTGATTTGAGACAAGGTAGGAGTGAGTCCATGCCTACCTTCTTACCCCCCCATCACCTTCCTTATCCTCAGGGCCACAGCTGCTGCCCTGGAGGAGACTTGTCCCTGGACAAGGGCCCTGTTTCCCTTACTGGGGTAAGCCATGCTGATGACCCACTAAGGTCACCCACTAATAGTCCCTGTTGTAGGGGGGGTGAGGTACAGGCACGTGAGTTCCTTGTGTGAGCTGCTGGGACAGCTGAACACTGAAGAGTGTCACAAAGATTCCCTAAGCATTCTGAATTTATTTCAGCATAAGCTTTCGTGGGCTACAGTTCACTTCATCGGACGCATAGAATGGAACATACAGTAAGAATGAAATAAATGTGTTAGTCTCTAAGGTGCCACAAGTACTCCTGTTCTTTTTGCTGACACAGACTAAGATGGCTGCTTCTCTGAAACCTAAGCTTTCTAGGCATGCTCTTCCCTTCTCTTCTCCAGGACTAGCCTCCCAGGCATATTGGGGAAACAGAGGATACTGAGTGCTCAGGGGGATAAGAGCTGGATATGTTGAGAGTACGATATCATGGAAAGTCTTAGGGCTAGATCCTCAGCTGATGTAAACTAGCATAGCCCCAGTGGCCTCAGTGGTGCCGCCTTGATTTACAAGGTGAAAATCTGGCCTTTAGTATTCTGTCTCCATCTGCTGGTTGGCAGGAATTATAATCCAAGTGTTTGGACCAATAGAGAAAATCTGAAGAAAGAACATTAATAGGTGTGTGTGTATATTAGGGTCACCAGATGGCCCGATTTTATAGGGACAATCCCGATTTTGGGGTCTTTTTCTTATATAGGCTCCTATTACCCCCACCCCCCCACCCCGTCCCAATTTTTCACATTTGCTGTCTGGTCACTCTAGTGTATATAAAGATAGATATATATGCACACATATATAAAATCTTTCTGATGGTTTTCATAAGATTTCAAGCCCAGAAAGGACCATTGTGATCACCCAGGTAAACCTCCCGAATAACAGGCCAGAGAACTCCCCCAAAATACTTCCTAGAGCAGTTTTTAGAAAAAAATCCAACCTCAATTTAGAAATTGTCAGTGATGGAGAATCAACCACACCTGTTGGTAAATTGTTCCAATGGTTAATTACTCTCACCACTAAAAAATTTCATTTTTTTTCCAGTCTGAATTTGTCTAATTTCAACATCCAGCCTTGGATCATGTTATACCTTTCTCTACTTGATTAAAGATCATATTATTAAATTTTTGATCCCCATGTAGATACCTAACGACTGTCATCAAGTCGCCCCTTAATTTTCTATTCATTAAGCTCAATAGAATGACTTATTTGAGTCGATCGCTACAAGGTATGTTTTCCAATCTTTCAATCATTCTCTCTCTTCTCTGAACCCTCTCCAATTTATCAACATCCTTCTTGAATTGTGGACACCAGAACTTGACACACTATTCCAGCAGCAGTTTCATTGTTTTCATATGCAGAAGTAAAATAACCTCTCTGGTCTTACCCAAAATTCCCCTGCTTATGCATCTCCAGATCACATTAGGATCCTGGGATCAGGATCTTTCATCCATTGCATCACAGTGGAAGCTCATGTTCAGCTGATTATCCATCATGACCCCTAAATCTTTTTCCAGAGCTTCTGCTTCCCAGGATAGAGTCCCTCATCCTGTAAGTATGGCCTACATTCTTTCTTCCTAAATGTATACATTTACATTTAGCTGTATTAAAACACATATAGTTTGCTTGCCCCCAGTTTATCGAGCGATCCAGATTGCTTTTAATCCTTGACCCAATTTTTGTGTCCTCTGCAAACTTTATCAGTGACAATTTTATGTTTTCTTTCAGGTCACTGATAAAAATGTTAACTAGCATAGAGCCAAGAACAGATCCCTGTAAGACCCCTCTGGAAACATACCTACTCAATGATGATTCCCCAATTATAGTTACATTTTGAGAGCTATCAGTAAACCAGTTTTTAATCCATTTATTCTGTACTATGCTAACTTAATATCATTGTAGGAATTTTTTTTTAATCAAAATGTTGTAGGGTACCAACTTCTGGTATAGAGCTATCTAGTCTAGTTCAGAAAGGTTACGAGATCTTAAACCTGTTTGTAGTACAGCAGGTAAATAAAAAAAAAAAATTTTTTTTGGGGGGGGGGTGGAAATTTCGGAAAAAATACAAAACATTGTCAAAAGAGTTTGAAAAGCTCTAGTTATTAGTGGTCAAGTGACTGGCTCAGCCTGTGGATTTGGTCAATCTACTTTTCCAGGGGAAATCTCCTTTTTGGGATAAAAAGGGAAAGAAAAAAGATGGAATAGTAGGTTCATTTTGTAAAGTTTGAAACTTCTTCTCTCTCTTTTTCTCCATGGTAACCATGACTTGTTGACTAATGAACTGAATGCTTAGGCCTAGTTGAATAGTACCTTACTGGGAAATTAGCCTGTTTACTTTCAGTAGGACTACTCACAGAATAAGCTGCAAGTCAGTGCAAATAAAAGAGTCGAAATCTGTCCCTATGACTATTTGGAACCACCTGTTAAAATCATACCATATCACAGACTTAGAGACAAAACATGGTGATTGAAAGTTAAGCTCTCTGTATAATATGGACTAGATTGTGTCTCAGGACTTGTCTACATGGTGGGGTAATGTGTTCCACAGGGGTGTGATTTCTAAAGGACACTAATATGTTGCTTAGTAATTGGTCCATGTAGACCCTGCTGGTACTCATTAAAGGTTCCCCACTGTGCTTTAGTGTAGTATGGTTTCAAAAAAGCATGATGTTGACCCCACTAGTGTGCTTTTACATGGTCTAATTAATGTGCAACACATTAGTGCATTTTAGAAAGTGCACGTCCATAAAACACATTACCTCACTGTGTAGACAAGTCTTCAGACTCTGTGCACATCCAAGGGACCAAGAAAGAGTAAGAACTTCCCTGGCACAACTCTGAGGGCTTCTCAGATCTTGGCTCCATGCACATAGGAATACGAGGAACTCATTTGTTTACTCCTTCCAGGGCAAGCGGGTTTGGGAGAGGCAGGGAATGGGTGGAGCCTTGCTGGTCAGAATAGCTTAGCCAACATGGGGTGGGTAATAAGTTACTACCAGTATAGGTCATCAGTCAACTACTACCCCTCCCTCCCAGGAGCAAGCAGGGGAGAAATTGAGACTCAGAGGGATGTCTGTGAGTTACAAGGCCTCCTGAGGCTATTTCTGGTGTGGTGCACCTTACGTCCCATGCATTGCTCAGGGCTGTGCCTAAAGTGAGTGTCTCTATCCTTATATATGTACGTATGAAATCAAATCAAGACATGCATTTAAGTGATAAGAACTCACACTCTCCCATGGTTGACTTCTGAATATCCAGCCCCTTGTTGCAAAGCATACCCCTGAACTCTCACTTATACTGGACGGACTCCTGACTTACCCAAGTCTAAACCTGATGCTCCTGCAAAGGATGAAGAAGGAAGACTACACACTCTACTAACATTGTAAGTTTGACTTTAGGAGATTTTCCCTCTCCTTCAGTTCTCTCACAATTTCACCATAGCCTGTGTCAGAACTGAAGGGAGCAGACAGTTATCTCATGACCTAAAGGCATTAGCCAAATTATCACGGATCAGACATCTGCAAAATACAAAACAAGGTTTCATTTGACATAGAGATTTACATGAAACATATACAGAATAATTATTTCCAGTGGAGTATTGATGAATCAACCAATGGCAATTTAATGAGAATATTGTCTGTCCTTGTAAGTTATATTCCCCTTCAGTTGCAAAGGTGCTAGCAAAGCTCACTCTATCACTCAGTCTTGTCAGAGTAGATGTTCTGTCACTGATTAAAGAGCTGGATGTCCTCTTTAGTCACAAAAACATTTCATGGAATAACCTTGTTTCTGTCTTAATGGATTCGTGCAATGTAATGAGAGGTTCCAAACTGGACTTGAAGAAACCCTCCGAGAGACAGAGTGTCACTTCTCCCTTAGCCACTGATGGCAATTGCTGCCTCCTGTCCAGAACACATCTGCAAAGAGATGCACAAGTTATTTAAAATGCACATTCCTTCAAGTGCATAATGGCCAAGAGAGGCATCAAAAGGATTTTAACTTTTTTTCCTTCCCCACCATAACCTGCAACTTTCTCCAATTTGTCACAGCTGAAGTGCAGGGGTCAGATATAAGAGGGAATATTTTATATGATTACATCATGTATATGTGACACTTTGATAGCTAATTGGTAACACATGCAACACAAATTATTTCCATAGTTCATGGGGAGGGAAAGTGAGGGGAATATAGGAGATCTGACAGAGCAGTTTCATTCCACATCTGCTGCCAATTTGAAGGAGCCACTAATTCACAAACTATATGATAAGCACATTTAACTGTTCTAGCATTTTGCTCATGCTTCATGAAAACAGAGATAATAACTGGCAAATCAACTGTAAAATTAAAAGAACTAGATGTTGCCAATAAAGACCATCATTTCAGGAAAATAAATTTGTTTCTCGGAAGCTGCTCTCTAACGTATGCTTTAGATGCCCACAAGAAAAGCAATTCAACCAGAGAGTAAATTGATCTTGCTCCACTGGTTTATATGAACAGAGCAAAAATACACACCAACAGGTTATCACTTAATAACTCTTTGTTTCCCTAATATTGAATCAATAGCAGGATCACTTGGAGTCATCAAATCCTGAAGCACAATGTAAAAAGTAATTCAAACACACACGCACCTTACAGAAGGAATAAACATCTTCAAGGCAAGATATGCCAGCAGACTTAAGACATGACTTTATTGTTCTTCAAACGAAAGAAAAGAGTAGAAGTCATAATATTTTTCTGTAGGAGTTATGGGCCAAATTATCTATTGGCATAACTCCCCTGGTTTCAGCAGAGGATCTATCTCTGTGTAGTGTGATACAGCATGGCCAGAACGCAGCAGGAGAGTGATCTAGGATGAGGAGAAGCCTTATTCCCTGTAGATTAATTAAAAGCACCTGAAACCAATTAGAGCACCTGAAGCCAGTCACCTGATAAAACCCCCCTACTTCAATCAGCCAGAGGAGGAGTTGGAGCAGAGTGAGGAGGAGTTGGAGCAGTTTGGAGGAGTTGAATCAGAGTGGTTTGGTGGTGGAGCAGAGAGCAGTTTGGAGGAGTGAAGCAGAGTGGATTGGTGGTGGAACAAAGAGCAGTTTGGAGGAAAGAAGAGGAGAGTTTTGAGAAGTGCTGCGGCGGGCTAAGAAGACCAAGATCATAGGTAAAGGGACACCTGGCTTGTGCAGAGGGAAGGCAGGAAGCCCCACAAGCTGAAGGTCAGGAGAGGGAAGTAGCCCAGGGGAAAGAATCACTGGTACAAGTGGTTCACCTGCTATCATAGGGCCCCTGGGCTGGGACCTGGAGTAGAGGGCGGGCCCGGGTCCCTCCCTCTCCACTCCCCTTCCCTGGGATACTAGTAGGATAGCTGTTACCCCAGTTCAGGGGCAAGAAATGGCACCCTGAAACCCCCCCACAAGAAGAGAAAGTGCGGGACCCATCATATTAGTGCTGGCAATTTGCCACAGTAGATAGATAGATAGATAGATAGATAGATAGATAGATAGATAGATAGATAGATAGATAGATAGATAGATAGATAAAAACAAACAAGGCCAGGTACTGGGAAAGCCAGGATCTGCAAAGAATTAAGGCTGTGTGGCTATTACACAGACAAGACAGGTGATGCTGCTGGTGCATCTAGGGTATTTAAGGTACTTAATGCAAGCCACCTTACTTTGATTACTTTGGTTATTAACATATCCATTATGGGAGGCCTATTGGCTCCCCAGCTACTTTTAGAAGCCAAAAAAAGAGTTGTCTGAGTCCATGCACATGTGGCTTGGCAATGAAAAGTTCCCTCTTCAATGTATAACCTCACTCATTCCTTTGTTCTGATCCTTTGTGACTGTAATGCCATGGTCAACACCCACCCCATGTCCCCTTTTCTGTGACCTCTTTAAGACCTCACAAGTTTCCAGTCACCTTCATATCCCAAAATCGTTTAATTCACCAGGCTAGCACTAGAGTTTGTCCAAAACAGAACTCAAAAGTCACAAACAAAAACACCGTTCTTTCTCCGGTTCCAACTCCACAGTCTCCTGTTTGGGCTCCCCTCAGTTACTTCCAGCTCTCCGGTCTCTGACTGTGTCAGCTACTTCTCGCAACTATGCACCCGCTGCAGCTTTCATATTTTAATTACCTGATTCCCCTCAGGTGGGACTCACCTTGTAATCAGGGCTGGCTTAGCCCTAGGATCTCCAGCCCAAAGGGAAACCTCCCTATTACAGTCACCTCTATATTAGATTGTTGCAAGACACTTTCTCCATGGGCATAAACCTGTAGAGTACTCAAACACTTCAACTACTGCAGAAGACTGGGTTTGTGGGGGTGGCCCATCTGTGCAGTAATGCTCCTAGCAAGGAGCACGTAATAGTGGGGGTTGCATAATCTGGACTGTCTTTCAGTTGCTGGACTTTTTTCTGGGTACAATTCAAGATGTTGGCAATGCATTTAGTTGGGGATTGGTCCTGCTTTGAGCAGGGGGTTGGACTAGATGACCTCCTGAGGTCCCTTCCAACCCTGAGATTCTATGATTCTATGTTGGTTTTGATGTACAAATCTTTACCATAGAGGGTTTAGATTCTGGCTACCCAACAGCTCATTTCTCTTCTTGTGTTAAGTCCTGATCCAAAGCCCAGTCCCCTGTACTGTAGCGACTCAGCTCAGTGAGGCTATTCAACCTAACAATCCCCAGATATATAGAGAAGGCTGTTGACAGGGCATTTTCAGTGGAGAAGCCTGGGTCTTTAGTTAGAGTACTGTTTATCACCGTATCAGCGAGGCAAGTTCTATGCAAAATTAGTTGCATAAATGCTGGTGGCTTCTCTTACCATTGCTAGCACCATCAGAGCCACATCAGTGCTAGACCAACAATGAGAGAATCATCTAACATTCTCAGGACAGAGGGTCCTGTGGCACCTTATAGACTAACAGAGGTATTGAAGCATAAGCTTTCGTGGGTGAATACCCACTTCTTTGGATGCAAGCAGTGGAAAAAGCTTGCATCCGAAGAAGTGGGTATTCACTCACGAAAGCTTATGCTTCAATACCTCTGTTAGTCTATAAGGTGCCACAGGACCCTTTGTCGCTTCTACAGATCCAGACTAACACGGCTACCCCTCTGATTCTCAGGACAGATATAGCTAAAGGGTTTGGTCTAAACTCTATTGAAGTCAATAGAAAGACTCCCACTGACTCCAGGGACTTTGGATCAGGTCCCAAATGAGTTAAAATTAGTTCCAGGTACTGCACCAGTGTCTGAGTCCCTTTCCTGCAGCTGCCTGAAGAATCCGCACAAAGAACATGGGAAATTGGCTGACAGACAATACAGGGGGAAGACTACACAAAAAGTGCTGTCAAATGCACAAAGTAAAGAAACTGAAAAAAAGGTAGAGAAGAAATGTGCCTTTCCTCTAATCTGATTCAGTTAGTGTGATGCCAGATATCATTAGTCTCAATAGCAGGTGTACATAAAAAAATGTTCAGGCACTAGTCTGATTTTTAACTTCAGTGTCCCTTCAATTATTGTTTGTGTGCAAAGCATATGCACTAAGGAAATGGTTGGTTTAGCACATTTTATAAATCTAGCTACATTATAATGTCTTTGGTCAAAGTTCCATTCCTAGCAACTGGAAATAAGAAAAAAAAGTTATATTTCTCAGCCATGATTTAATTGGAAAGCTATCTTTCCACTACAGTTGGTATTAAGCCTCTCCATTGACAAGAGAGCTGTGAAATATAGCTGACTCATGGGGTATGAAAAAAATTGAATATTTTTTTTCTGACATCTGACATATGCTGTCTCTTTAAAAGTCTGACAGCCACTCTGCTCCATTAACAGAACTTCTGGAGTCCATCTTGACTGGAGATGACCATGGGTAAATCTCTAAAAGTTTGGATGTTTAAACACTAGCCTCTTTGGTCTGGAAATGTTGCAAGATCAATTTCTCTCAGTAGGTTTCCAGCACTCCCTGGTTTGTAAATAATAAATGGGCTGCCTTTCAGAGGGATTCAATATGCCCATTTCTCTATATGGAAGTGAAAGGAGCACAACATTTATTTCTAAGTTAACCCTACTATTTTCAACCATGAACAAGGTGGAGGTTTTGTCCTGATCAAGTTTTTGGTGAAAATTCATCTCAGTTCTTGTTTCACCAGAAGTGATTCACTTAGCTCTAATTTTAGTCTTGGCAAATACATACATATATAAATATTAAGCCTTTATTACACTGTGAATGTTCAAAGCACTGTACAGATACTAACAAATTAATCCTCACAGCACTCCTGCGAGACATACGTTTAAGTATTAGCAATCCATTTTACAGGTGAGGAAACTGACAGAAAACTGAAGTGACCTGCTAGAAGCCACACAGCCTGCAGGACACTAGGACCTTGGACCACCTGATTCCCATCATTCCCCCAGAGAAGAATGTGGTTTTTTGGACCAACCTCAGTTGCTGCAAGAGACAAGCTTTCCAGCTTACACAGAGCTCTTTTTCAGATGTGGGACACTAAAGGTAGGCCAACACTTAAAATGAGCCTCACTGATACAGCTGCTTTAATGAAAATGCTGTCTACCGATGGTAAAGAGCTCTCCTGTCTGTGTATTTAATCCATCTCTGCAGGAGGTGGCAGCTATGTTGATGGGAGAAGCCATCCTGTGGACATAGCGCTGTCTACACCGGGGGTTAGGTTGGTATAACTGCATTGCTTGGGGGGTGTGGATTTTTCACACCCCTGAGCAACACAATTATACCGATGTGAGTCTGTAGTGTAGACTAGACCTTAGAGTATCACAGCTAAATTACAAGGTGGAACAGATTGTTTAGCCTAAGTAGTTAACACATAGTTCAAGGGACCATTCAAAGTGAAGTGGCCACATCACCTGTGGGTGAACACTTTTCACAAAGTGATCGCTCCATAGCTGACCTATCAGTCTTCATCATCCTCAAAGAAAACCTTTACAACACTTGCAAAAGAAGAGCCTGGAAACTTACATTCATAACTTTGCTAGACACGAGCAATCATCGACTGAATAGAGACTCTGGATTTATGGTTTATTACAACAATCTTATAACTAACTAACAATGCTCCTCCAGCTACTTCCTCTTTCCCCCCCCTTCATTTCTTCCCTTTGATTGGAGGGGTGTTAATGGAACACTTCACTTGGAATGGTCCTTTGAAATATGGATTAACTACTTATGCTAAACAATCTGTTCCAACTTGTATTTAGCTAAGGCTATGTCTGCACTCCAGAGTTTACAGCGACACAGCTGTACCAATGCAAGCTGCACCGCTGTAAGATCTCTTGTGTAGCCCCTCTATGCCAATAGGAGAGAGCTCTCTCATCCACATAATTAATCCACCCCCAACAAACAGCAGTAATTATGTCGGCAGGAGAAGCTCTCCCATCGACGTAGATCTGTGAACACTACCACTTATGCCGGCTTTACTTCTGTCATTCGGGGGTGGAATATTCACGCCCCTCAGTGATATAAGTTTTGCCAAAATAAGTGGTAGTGTAAACGTAGCCTAAGGCTACGTCTACACTACCTGCCCTATTCGGCGGGTAGCTATCGATGTTCTGGGATCGATTTATCACGTCTCGCCTAGACGCAATAAATCGATCCCAGAGCCGCTCCCCGTCGACACCGGAACTCCAGCTCCACAAGCGGAGGAAGCGCTGTCGATGGGGGAGCCTGCCTGCTGCGATGTGGACCGGGGTAAGTACCTTTGAAATCGATCTAAGATATTTTACTTCAGCTAGGTTATTCACGTAGCTGAAGTTGCGTATCTTAGATCGACCCCCCCCCCCACCGCAGTGTGGACCAGCCCTAAGCTTCCCAGACCTGAAGAAGAGCTCTGTGTAAGTTCGAAAGCGTGTTTCTCTCACCAACAAAAGTTGGTCCAATTAAAATATTCCCTAACTTACTTTGTTTCTCTAATATCCAATGAAAAGGGATGGGTATTGTTGGTGTCAAACTTTGCATGTCACACAGCATTCTTGTTTAAGCTCCCATGCTAGTCAGCTTTTTTTTAAAAAGTTGGAACGCATTTAAAAAAAAATGTTATTACTATTATGGTTTGGGCCCAGCCCAGCTTACCCTCAATGTTTAACAGGATGGAGTTCAACAGATTAAACATTTGACAGTGGTAGGTATTGAATTTACAATTGAACACAAAGTGGATGAGTCTATTATAAAGCTTGCCCAGGGAATGCATTCATGAGACATCCTCTAATCAGGGAAAGAGAAGGGGCATGTTTGTCCTTTCTCTGTTGCATTGTAAGTTAGTGTTACATTGAAAGTCTGGCGTGTATCCAGGAAACAGCAGCTGTAGGAGGACAGAGCTTCCTCCTAGTTTCTCTCCTAAAATAGGCTAGTTTCTAAAATTTAATTTTAAGAAAACAATCAGCAGATTTGTTTTTTTAACAATTAAAAAATTACAAAAGTATATTCACAACACTTTCCTCCTCAGTGTTTGTTTCCTTGGTCTGGTTCAAAGCCACCACTGTGAAACATGCCTCTTGCATGCTTTGCGAATGTTTTGCAGAGCTCTGAATATTTGATCTACTGAGGTGTTTTAATGCAGCTTAATTCAGCTTGTACTTGACTTCTCTGGAGGCTGGAGGACTTTTGGAATTTTACATTAGAAAAGTTAGTATTTGTCTTGTTGTGATATTGACTTTATCCTGATAACTTGCAATATTTAACAATTCCTAGACAATAAGATTGTGGCTGATACTAACAAAATAAGATGAGTACCTTCATTTTATTACAAGGATATTTTGTGAAAATAAGGGGCCATAGTACAAGTTTAGTAGCAATTCCTCTTCTCTTCCTTGAGGTCCTGTGTTCAGATGAACCTGGAGAGAAGGGTTGTGGTTTTTTTTGTCTTTCTGGATCGGCAAATCATTAACTTTGGAATTATCCTTTGCCCTTTCATCCATTTGGACTAGGGGAAAGAGGAGAGGGGAGGGATAGCTCAGTGGTTTGAGCACTGGCCTGCTAAACCCAGGGTTGTGAGTTCAACCCTTGAAGGGGCCATTTAGGGATCTGGGGCAAAAATCTGTCAGGGGACAGTAGTTAGTCCTGCTAGTGAAGGCAGGGGACTGGCCTCAATAACCTTTCAAGGTCCTTCTAGCTCTATGAGATAGGCATATCTCTCTCTCTCTGTATATATATATATACTTTTTAAATAATATCTTGATACTGATTCTCAGTGTTTTTAAATCATAATTAATAATAAATGCCAAGCTTATAGACAGTGTTTTTCATCCCTAGTTCCCTGGTAGGTAAATATCATTTCCCCCTTCACCCCAACTTTACAGATGGCTAAACGGAAGCACTGAGAGGGGAAACATTTTGCCTAAGGTCACCTTAGCAGGCCAGTGAAACTCCCTTTTTACTCTTGGAAGAATCAACAGCTGATAAATACAAAAAAGATTTAACCCACATTAATGACCTTGAAATGCTGAGTCATTCCTTATGTTATATTAGTATATTCATTATTATTCTACAAATAGTTATATACATATGTTATGTAGTAAGATATCAGTACTTTGGATTTATATGCCATTGCATCTGAGAGTATCAAAGCACTTTATAAACTTTAATCAGAAGGAAGAATAGTCCTGTATTAGGTTATATGATGCTAATCTTAGGCTACGTCTACACTACCCACCCGATTCGGCAGGTAGCTATCGATGTTCTGAGATCGATTTATCGCGTCTCATCTAGACGCGGTAAATTGATTCCAGAGCCGCTCCCCGTCGACACCAGAACTCCAGCTCCATGAGCGGAAGAAGCGCTGTCGACGGGGGAGCCTGCCTGCTGCAGTGTGGACCGGGGTAAGTACTTTTAAAAATCGATCTAAGATATTCGACTTCAGCTATGTTATTCACGTAGCTGAAGTTGCGTATCTTTGATCGATCCCCCCCCCCCCCCCCCGCAGTGTAGACCAGCCCTTAGATGTTTCAGTGATACGTGCATTTGAAATGCATTATATATAAATAAGGAGCCAGTCTTATGTCCATTAATATTAACAGCCATATTACAGGAAGATCAAGTTCCATATGGACAATGGAGTTATTTTCTGACATGCTATGGTATATCTTTTGTTATTTGTTGCTGTGGAAATTAAAATGCCTTGTCCAGATTTTTTAAAATTGTTTGGATAAGATAAGAACTAGATCAAAACATAAAATATAGTAGAGATGGTCCATGAGTGAATATTATTAGTGAATCTATTATTCCCTGATTGATGCAAACACATTCCCACATATTTCATTTGATGAATTACACGTGCGGCCGATAAACACAACTGGACTGATGTAACAGATTTCTGTAAGGTATCTGACTTAGGACCACCGGCTATATTACCAAAAAACTAGCACTAAACAAATCAAAATGGCACATATTAAAGTGACTAAAAATGGGTTCACTGGAAGATCTCAGAACATAGTTGTTATTGGAGAATTGTAAATAAATTGGGAGCATTTTTAGCAGGATCCTAAAGGGATGGACAATTGCTGTCTTGATAATTGGCGCAAAAAAACCCATCATGTACAGAATAAGAACATAAGTACAGCCATACTAGATCAGACCAATGGTTCATCTAGCCCAGTATCCTGTCTTCTGACCATGGCCAATGACAGTTGCATCAAAGGGAATGAACAGCACAGATAATCATCAAGTGATCCATCCCATCGCCCATTCCCAGCTTCTGGCAAACAGAGGCTAGGAACACTTCAGAGCATGGTTTTGCATCCCTGCCCATCCTGGATAATAGCTTCATTGATGGACCTAGCCTCCATGATCTTTCCTTTTTGAACCCAGTTATAGTCTTGGCCTTCCCAACATCCTATTTGTACATATTGTTCAACCATTAAAGTGCTCTAACCCAAGGGAAATTGGACCATGCTATTTTCTGAGGTTCAGAAGAATTTGTTGTAAATGTGGACTTGTTTACATGGAGATTTAGTGCAAGGTGAGCTAGTTTGCCATACATTCATACCCTCTTGCTGTGCATTAAGTCTTCATGTGGACAACCCCTGTATGTGTGTTTTTTATATCATGCTTATTTATTTCTTTTTATTCGTACACAGAGCCCATGAAAAAGGAGCACCCATCATTTACTCTAGGCTCACATGTTTTAAAAATGCAAGGATACAAATGTACTCCTCTAGGAACCCCCAATAACAATCACTAATTATAAATAGATTATAACCCACTATTTTAAAATAGATTAAAGATTTTTATGACCTTCCACCAGAATATTCCAATTCCCGCATAACGAGGGAAAACAAATGTGACCTGAAGGTCGATAAAAGAGGACTGGAATGGGGAGTTTGCACCAAAACTGCGTGTTCCTTATGGAGAACACTCCACCTTCTGCTCCTTCTCCTATATGAGTGGGGCTCCAGGGCAGGTGTCCTTGCAGGTCTTAACTGTGGCAATATGGTAAGATCTTTCAGATAGGTGGCTCCCAGGCTATTTAGATTTTGAAAGCCAAAATGCCATGAGAAGAGCAATCCTTGAAGTACTCTAGCCCAATTAAACATGAAGAACATTTGGAAATATCACTGGATTAACTCTATCTCACAATTTCCATCTTAGATTTGAGTCCAAACACTTGGGATGAGCATGGGTAGCTTCGAATAACCTTCTGCCAGCTTTGAGGCTTATACGCACAGTCATTCTGTTGACTCTGTATCTTCAGAGGACCACACATCACTGCTGACAGCCTTTTCCTTTTTGTTAGAGTTCCAATATGTGCACATTAGTAGCAGCATCCTGGATCTGCTGTGCACTAAGAATTCCTGGAGCAGTCTCAGTCATGGCTCTGCTCTCTGTAGCTCCTGAAATGAAACACTTTGAACACTCATTCAAAGGTGTGGAAAGCATGAAATTAGCACAATGGGTGCTACAAAGCTTCACATTGCCTTGCACGGTGTTCACCTCTGGTGCCCTTTACTGTCTCTCTTTCTCTCCCCACCTTTGTTCTGCAAGCCCTGCAAAAGCCTCTTTAAAGAGCTGTTGCATTCATGGAGAGGGAAATTGAAAAATCAGGGTGTCTGACTCAGGGCCAGCTCCAGCTTTTCGGCTGCCCCAAGCAAAAAAAAAAAAAAAAAAAAGACACCTCCGAAGCAAAAAAAACGCTGCCTCAGGAAAAAAATGCCGCCTCAGAATCCCCTGACTGCCGCCCCCTACAGGGCACCGCCCCAGGCACGCGCTTGGCCGTCTGGTGCCCAGAGCAGGCCCTGGTCTGACTAGAGCTTTGAGCCCTAAAAACTACTATGGAAGTTTAGGCCTTCCAATACTCAGAACATGAATTACTAGGTTAGACTGGCAGCTAGGTAGATGAATACAATACAGGCCAGATTCTACTTCTGGTGTCTGGTCTCAGATTGCAGTGAGTCCTGGGGGGTGCTGAACTCCCTCAGTCTAATTGATTTAAGGAAAAACACTATGACATGCAGTAGTGGGCGCTAAGGGGCTAGGGTGAAATCCTGGCACTTCTGAAATCCATGGCAAAACTCTAATAGATTTCCTTCTTTTGTCATTGACTTCAGTAGGGCCAGAATTTCACCCATGATCCTGCTCACATTGAAGTCAGTGGCAAATTCCCACAGACTGAAGCGGTAGTTGCATCAGTCCCTACATTTGAAGTAGCTCCATTGACGTCACTGGAGTTACACCAGTAAAGGAGATAAAATGTATCCCATAGAGTTTAATTTTCCTAGATCTAAACTGGGCCTCTTTCACAATGTCTTCTCAATGAGTGTAGCTCTGCTTAAGGTGGAGCGGTAACTACCATATATAGTATACCAAACTCCAGTTCTCTGCAACTGGCAAGGTGCTTCAGTGTTCTCCCAAAGTCACCCTTAGGGGGATGCCATGAGGGGGGAAAAAACATTGTATTTTACTGAAAGCAAAGATAAAGGGTGGAGGAGCGAAGATAAATGGAGGAAGCGGAAGATCTGGGTACACAGCAAAATCAAAAGCTAAATTAAAACCAAATAAAACCTTTAGAGGAAAAGAAAAGCTCTTATCAGTTTCTTACATCCCTTCCTGTTCTAAGCAATTACTATCTGCAATGGAGACAATAGACATCAGTCAGCAGAAAATGTCTCCCTCTGACCCTCCCACCAGTTTTGTCCTATTCTATGGAATCTAAAGTTTAATTTATTTTATTTTTTAAGGTTTCTAGGCCTTCACCTTTCTTCTCTAAAATCAATACACTGCTATTTTGCTGGCTCTGTAGAGCTTTGCTACGGTACCTACTTCAGCTTCCACAAAATTAAAACTTTGAAGAGGCTCTGAAATCTTGGTGAAAAATACATACGAAATTTCAGGCCTGGCTGAAATGTTGCATCGGCCCATAGCATCTTGTACAAATCAGGGAATATTGTGTAGGAGCAGTGAAGTGATATTAACTCTATATAGGGCAAATATAAGACCACCTCTGTTGTTATGGGTCCCATTCAGGTGTCTCCCCTTTGAAAAGGTTGCTGAAAATTCAGAGAGGGTTCAGGGAAGAGCTACAAGAATGATCCAAGATCTGGAAAACCTGTCCTAGGATGAAAGACTTAAGGAGCTCAGACTACTAATGTATCAAAGAGGTTAAGAGCCAACTTGTTCATAGTCTATAAGTATTTACACAGTGAGATGGTGTATGACACCTAAACTAGGAGGCAAAGTCCCTTTGAAGCCCTTTGTGGTGTGATGCATATGGAGCAGAGCATCAGCAGAGTTAGGGAGATGCAAAAGGTTGGGCTAGGGGTTCCACTACTACACCTGTCCTTGTATTCCAATGAGTGATTATATTTCCCCCTTGTCCCAATACCCATTCTTATTGCTTCTCTAATTCCTATCCACCTTAGTATTGTTTCCAATGGGGTTCCCTTCCACCTTTGAGTATGATTCCCCACCAATGCTACTACCATTACTGTTATCATTACTAGCCAATGGTAATGGAGAGGAAGGATGGTCCAGTGGTTGCGGTACTAGTTTAAGACTAGAAAGACTAGCTTTAATTTCCTTCTCTGCTATAGATATCTGGAATGACCTTTGGTAAGCCATTTAGTCTCTCTGTACCTCAGAGGTTTGTTGTGAGTTACTCAGGAACGACAATAATGGGGACCATGTAAGTACCATAGGGATTTCCAATACGTCTATCTTCTTTAAGGATCTTGATCAGGATTTTTTATATCCAGGTTAAAATTAGGGTTACTAATACCTTACAACCTATATGATTTCCTATTTAAAGATAAAATATTTCCTTTTAGAATTACATAATAATGGGTTTAAAATGCAAGTCGCATAAGTGGAATTGGCAAAGATAATAACTGGAAACAGAGTTTTACTGTAAGTAAAAGTGTAGCATCTCAGGACATGCAAACTTTCCTACCTACCCCTCTCCCTGCTCACCCTAAGGCAAGCCGAAATGCATGCTTTGTACATCACAAGAAACCAGTCAGACTAATTATGTGGCTAATAATATTACTTATGCATTCCTGCTGAAAAGTCAGAAGCATTAGGAATTCCACTTCTTTCCTCCCAAACTGTAATCTTAAGGAGCCCTGCTGCAATGAAAACAGCACAATTACTTTCGTACACTGTCAATTTTACAATAGGGGCAAAAAAGAGCTTCACTAACAGCAAATAATTATGCCACCGCTTAATGATTGATTTAACATAGAAAACCCATCTAATTCCTTTTGTCATTACAATCTACAGTACTAACACTATAACAATGCTGTCTTAGTGGTTAGACATTACATTAGCATTAAGAATAATGCTAATATAAAACATAGCTTAACTTTTTATATTGTTAATCTGCATTGACACACTACACACATAGTGCATTATGAGATCTATTAGTGTAGCAAACATTCATAGGGCTAGCAACCAGCCTAGCAGTATCTTTTCAACAACTGTGCAAATGCAACTTCTTACAGATTTGAAGAACCAGCCTCCTACATAGCAAACATGGGGAGACATTATGCATGTATTTTACCATAAACCACAGTTGTGGAGGCAAGGGGCAGTATTTACCACCGAATACAGTGCAGAGGTTGCTATCCCAGTCACTGCAGAGATGCAAAACCAATGCTTAACATTCCCACCGGTTACCTAAAGAGGAAATGAATGTCCTTTTAGGGATAACATGTTTTAGAGCTTTAGGGTATTTCTACACGGCAATCCCAGGTGTGATTGCCGGACGCTGGAGAGTAGGGATGGGATACAGAGGGACCTAGGCAAATTAGAGGATTGGGTCAAAAGAAATATGATGAGATTCAACAAGGACAAGTGCAGAGTCCTGAACTTAGGATGGAAGACTCCCATGCATTGCTACAGACTAGGGACCAAATGGCTAGGGAGCAGTTCTGCAGAAAAGGACCCAGGGGTTACAATGGACGAGAAGCTGGATATGAGTCAACAGTGTGCCCCTGTTGGCAAGAAGGCTAACGGCATTTTGGGCTGTATAAGTAGGAGCATCACCAACAGATCGAAGGATGTGATCATTCCCCTCTATTCGGCAATGGTGAGGCCTCATCTGGAGGACTGTGTCCAGTTTTGGGCCCCACACTACAAGAAGGATGTGGAAAAATGTGAGAGTCCAACGGAGGGCAACAAAAATGATTAGGGGCTGGAGCACATGACTTATGAGGAGAGGCTGAGGGAACTGGGATTGTTTAGCCTGCAGAAGAGAAGAATGAGGGGGGATTTGATAGCTGCTTTCAACTACCTGAAAGGGGGTTCCAAAGAGGATGGATCTAGACTGTTCTCAGTGGTAGAAGATGACAGAACAAGGAGTAATGGTCTCAAGTTGCAGAGGGGGAGGTTTAGGTTGGATATTAGGAAAAACTTTTTCACTAGTAGGGTGGTGAAGCACTGGAATGGGTTACCTAGGGAGGTGGTGGAATCTCCTTCCTTAGAGGTTTTTAAGGTCAGGCTTGACAAAGCCCTGGCTGGGATGATCTAGTTGGGGTTGGTCCTGCTTTGAGCAGGGGGTTGGACTAGATGACCTCCTGAGGTCCCTTCCAACCCTGAGATTCTATGATTCTATGATTCTAAGGAGTTTTGTAATAGGTTTCCAAAGAGCAAAACATTTTGACAACTACTTATTTGCACTGGAGAAGTGACTAGAGGCTGCAACTGAATTCTGGGACTCATTGTGCTAGGCACAATATATATGCGGAGTAAGAGTCATGCCTTGCCTCAAAGAGATTACAATCTAAGTAGACAAGATAGACAAAGGGTGAGAAAAGAAAAATAAAAAAATATTATGTCCATTTTGCCCAAATGAAGGGTGAACCTCAAAAGGTTCAAGATTCATTTCAGTCTGGATGAGAACTTGGACTCAAACTTTCTCCGAACTATCTTAACTTTCTGAAGGAAGGAAGTTTCACAAGAACATAAAGATTTCTGTGAATTACGGATTCTGGTCAGATCAGAATAACTCCAGAACACCCTTTTCTCGGCACTCTCCTCTCTGGTTGTAGCTGGAAGCAGAAGAAGAAGTGGGTGAAGAGGTGGCCAGAAATTATACTGGTGAGTGGCAATACAGATAGATAGACTACATCAAAAATGAAACACAATTTGGAGAAAAAGTCAACAGAACATTTTTCAAACAGTGACAGAGTTTTGGTGTGGAGGTGTGATCACATTATACATTCAGCTGAGTTCTTGTTTTATCTGAACCATTTTACTCACCTCAAATTTTGAATGAAATGAATGCAATATATATGATAACAGTGTTAAAAGTATCATTGTGTACAAATTTACACTCGAATATCCTTTTGGCAAAGGCTGTAAGTTCTGGAGAGCCAGACAAAGCACCTCTCTACCGATGGGCTAAGAGTACAGGTGTGAAATCATTAGAGTTTATATCACAGGCTGGCTATAAGCTTTGGCCTGTTTCTCTAGAAGTGTCACTACTTCCCGTTTAACATATCGACCTGCCTATTTGGCATTTGACAGCGCTATTGAATTTTTGCTGAATTTTATGCTTCAGGAAGGCCATAAAGTAACAGGTTTTCCCCAGGGCTCCCCCCTTCACAGACTCAAATTTACTGTGAACTTCAGAAACACTTTGGAATCCCACATAAATATGTTGTTTCCCCTGTCGTACCGCCGCAGCCATTTTGGAAATGAAAGGGGCCACTCGACTCTCCAGAGGGTTGAAGACATTGCTGAGCATGTAAAAGCAACAAGCAGGTAAATGGAGGACTCTAATGAAATTAATCACATGAGTTGTGGGTTTTGAATTTGTTGTTGCTGTGTTGGTAGAGGCCCAGTCCGATAGCCTGTACTCAATCCTTTGTTCAGTCAAAACTTCCTGAAAAGTCAATGCAATCTAACAGTTGAGTTAGAGCTTTAGGTTGAGACTCAAAGCTTCTGTTTGTGAGCATGTGTGTGTGTTCATGTTTGCCAAGTGCTTTGGGATCATTTGGGATGGAAAGTGCAACACAATAAAATGCATCGTTATTCTGATTATTATCCTCTGTGGCCATTTGGCAGAGAGGATGCTGAAGGCAAAGGTTTCATAGGAAACTCAAAGCAGCATTGTTTATAAGCTAAGGATCCCAGTTCTGGGTTTTCTTTTTTTCGTTTAGCTTCAAGATACAATAATTCTAGGTTCCACTTCACAGGAGACAATTAGATTTACCAAAATTTAATTTTAAAGCATAGACTGTTCATGACTGCAATAACTTCAGTGGAGGGAAGGGAACACACAGAGCTCATAATTCAACTAAAATTTAACATTTTAAATCTTACCCATCACTGATCCCATACTTTCTCTCTCCACGCTTCCTTCATTTTTTCTTTGTCACTTTGCTCTGCCAGCATTCAGCACAACTATTTTTTCCCCCAATTTCTCTTGGATTTTCATCCATCATACTGCAAATGCCTTTAAACTTCCTCTTCCTGTTCTCTGCTCTTGCTTAATGCATCATGAGCTGTGGAACAAGAACGGGTCTTCTTCACAAAACTCTGCTTTTCCCCTGCACTGATCTGTCAGCAAAGAGGTCACTGAATTCTCTATTAGGAATGGATGGAACATGCCCAGATAATGGCACAGAAAGTGGCTAAAGGCAATAATTGTATATTTGTAACAGTCATGTGTTTTTAACCAACAGGCCCTGTGGTCTTTAAGCACATGGTTATGCTCAGATCCACATTGGTCACGCTAAAAAGCCCATCATAACGTAAATGAGATGAAACTGGAAAATGATGACTACGCAAGTGGAATTTGTCATCTCTTTTTCTAGCATTGTGGTCTTCTTCACACTAGTGGAAAATCAGAATATCTCCACTGCTTCACTCCAGATTTAAACCAGTTTAAGTGAAAGCAGAATTGGACCCAGGGAATGTTATAAACCAGCGGACTCTGCACACGAGCAGACTTGTTTCCTTGTGTTAATGGGACCGTTGCCACCCTGATTGACACATGGGGGAATTGACCCAGGGACCTCCAGAGCTAAAAGCACAAGCTGTTGGAGCAGGTACTAAAGAGCCGGGGGAAGGCTAGACCAACTCATATCTTCTGTGGCTAGCACAGAAAGAGCTTATAACACACCAACTAGCCAACTTTCCACAACCAGGCTCTGCACCAAGGTTTACACAGGAGGTTAAATCTAGGCTCAGCTGAGCACGAGGTAAATAATGCCACATAACTGAGTATCCATCTGGCATTTGGAAGGATTGTGACACAGGATACTTACATGGCCCCCCCACCTCCGCTGTACCTGAATAGCAAGGGCTGGTGGTTTGAGTAAAGGACTAGTAAACAGGACTCATGGGATGTGATTTTAGCATCACCACTGCCTTGTTCTTGAGCAAGGCTAGAGTTAGACTGTGGCTTGAATTATGTATCTGTTCAGAGGAGTATGGGGAAGTAAGAACCCCCACTAACACGCCTAACTCCAGCTGCCCAGACATTGGGTCTGGGGATGTAGGACTAAGCAAAGGTGGTAGAGACCAGCAACAAATTACTGCAAACCACCTCCCTCAAACAAGGAGGTAGCAGAGGAGAAAACATAATGTCTTTCAGGCACAGGTCCTCCCAGGGCTATTCCTGAGATGGTGGTGTCTCCTCACCCCATCTTGCTCTGGAGTAGGCCTAGAGTCAGAACCTAGCCCTTAACTTTGAGCTACAGTCCCGTCTGTAAAACAATACATAGCCTTTCAAAGCACTTTGCAAGGCTGGCTAACCACAACAGCACCCCTGTGAGGTGGGTCAGTATTACAGTCATTCTAGACACAGTGTAACAGAGTTACTGAGAGATCAAGTGGCCTTCGAAGGTCCCAGGGTGAGTCAGTGTCAGGTCTGTGGACAGAGGTGAATAATAATGCTCACCTAAAACGCTGGGCTGTTGTAAGAATCAATTAATGATTGTGAAGCACTTGCAGATCCTTAATGAAAGGTGCTATATAAATGCAAATTATTATTATTCTGCAGTAGCATTGTACCTCTGTCACACCGTCAACAAGGACTAGAAGAGGCTGGGAGGATCCTGGATGAAAATGACTCTTCTTAATTCTCAGACAAAGTTGATGCAGTGATGTGTTACTAAAGCGGATTGATTTTTCTAAGATTTTTTTTTTGGAGTGCACATTAGTAATTTTTTTTCTTAAACAAGATGAGGTCTTCTTTGCGTAAGAATAAACAAATGCCAGGTACCTGGGAGGCGGAAGAAGGCTTTGTTAGCATGCTTCAATAGATAACCTAGACTAGAATGTTCTAGACAGATTCAGTGAGAGAAATACTTCAGTGACACCCTAACACATGGCTTCAATCCCTGCTCTGCCCCAGGCGTCCGATGTGAACTTGGACAGTTCACAGGTAGGGTGACCAGACAGCATGTGTGAAAAATCGGGATGGGGTGGGGGGTAATAGGAGCCTATATAAGAAAACCACCCAAAAATTGGGACTGTCCCTATGAAATCGGGACATCTGGTCACCACAGGAGCCAACTTTCATCGGCGGCCGTGGGTGCTGTCGCCCGGCGTCGGGGGCGGGGCCAGGTGACGTTGCAGGGCCCCGCCCCTGACGCTGGGCCCACCCCTGACGCCGGGCGACATTGCGGGGCCCCGCCCCCGATGCCGGGCCCACCCCGATGCTGGGTGACGTTGCGGGGCCCCGCCCCCGACGCCGGGCGACGTTGCGGGGCCCCGCCCCCGATTCCGGGCCCACCCCCGACGTCGGGTGACGTTGCGGGGCCCTGCCCCCGACGCCGACGCAATGTTGCCTGGTGTTGAGGCTGGGGCCCAGCAACATCGCCCGGTGGTGAGGTGAGCTGGGCGCGGGCCCTGGGGCTGGCGGGGAGCTGCCGGTGGGTGCTGAGCACCCACCAATTTTTCTCCGTGGGTGCTCCGGGGCTGGAGCACCCACAGAGTCAGCACCTATGCTGGTCACGCTCTTCACAGAAGACTTGCCTACGTGCACAGTTAGTGTGGGGCAAGCTGGGCTTCAAATCCACAGCACACTACCTGTCTCTGTGGATCCTGCTACTGAGCACTAAAACTTCCTGAGTGCGCTTTGAAATCGGAGGAAGTCAATGTGCATTAGAGCTGGTTTTCACTACGGGGAGATTGATGCTGCTGCAATCGATGCAGTGGGGGTCGATTTAGCGGGTCTAGTGAAGACCCGCTAATTCGATGGCAGAGCCCTCTCTGGTCGACCCCACCTCTCCGAGAAGAGTAATGGAAGTTGACTGGAGAGTGTCTCCCGTCAATGTAGTGCAGTGAAGACACCAGGGTAAGTCAACCTAAGCTGCGTCGATTTCAGCTACGTTATTCACATCACTGGAGTAGTGTAACATAGGTCAACTTACCCTGGTAGTGAAGACAAGCCCTTAGTGTATTTGAATGCACAGTAGCAGGGTTCGCAGAGACAGCTAGTGCAGGGCATGCCAGTGTGCTGTAGACCCCAGCTTGCTATGCGCTAACTGTTGGTCTGGCCAAGTCCTCTCTGTGCCTCAGTATCCCATCTGTACAGTGGAGGTAATGGTACTTTTCAACCACACAGGGGTGTTAGGAGGATAAATGCATTAAAGATTGTGACACACTCAGATATTGTGCTAATGGGGGTCACTTGAGGTAGGTTTCAGATGCTTAACTTTACATTTCAGTGGGAATTGGGCATCCATCTCCCTTAGACTCTTTGAAAGTCCCAGCCTTTATAGTCAGCTGATGTTTCAGACTGGAATAAAATGGTCAGACTTCCAAAAACAGGTGGGTCCAAATCTTACCCTCACATCTCCTAACTTTGGACGTCTTCAGAATCCATGGAACTGGAATTTGAAAATGGTCCCTAATTTTGCAATGGGCTCAGAGAAAAGTTTAGTAAGATCCACTGGCTGGAATTGAAACTCTACACTTTCAGACTGTAAATAAGGCATGAATGATAATTAACCACTGGGACAACTTACCAAGGGTGACAGAGGATTTCCCATCACTTACAATTTTTAAATGAAAATTGGATTTTTTCTCTAAAATCTTTGCTCTGGTTCAAACAGGAATTATTTTGGGGAAGTTCTCTAGCTTGTGTTATACAGGAAGTCAGATCACAATGGTCCTTTCTGGTCTTGGAATTTCTGGATCCATATCTGAATGCCAACTGAATATTGGAAGTCTTCAGATTTAGGTCTGCAACCAAATTTTGGAATATGAGCCCATTTCTGTATCCATTATTATTTTATCACTATGGTAATGCCTAGACCCCAAACAAGATCAGGGCCCCATAGGTGCTGTATATACACATAGTAAGAGACAGTACCAGCCCTGGAGAAAATAATTGAAAAAGACAAGACAGGGAAGTGGTGTTATTCCCATATTACAGATGGGGAAGTGAGGCATGGGGAGATTAAGGCCCAGATTTTTAAAGGGCCTCAGTGTTGACGCACCTAACTGATTCAGATGCCTAAATCTCAATTTTAAAGAGATTTAGGCTTTTAGGAGTATAAATTCCATTGATTATTGATGGGATTTAGACTTCTAAGTTCCTATATCCCTTTTGAAAATAAAATCTAGGCTTCTAAATCAGCTAGTCACTGGGACATTGAGCATCACAGCACCGAAACACCTTTAAAAATATGGGCCTAAGTGACTTGCTCAAGGTCACACAGGAAACTTGGTAGAACCAAGAATCAAATCCACTTGATCAGTCTATTGTCTTAAGTATAAGACCATCCTTCCCCTCTGAAACCTGCTGAACTGGGGATGACCATTGCCCCAGGGAAAGTCTTCATTCCTGGGATCCTGATTCTGTGGGTTGATTTGGGAAGGAGTCAAATCCCCTCTCAAACCCGGTAAGAATTTCATCTCAGCTAATAGGAACTTCAGGCATATATGTCCTTCTGGAGAAGTCCAATAGAATTTATCAGAGAGTCATAGGCCTTCTGAATGACCCAGAAAATTAATGAAAAATGTATATGCCATTGCTATTCAGTTCTATAAGATGATTCAGAAAACATACATGATTTTGTTAAATGACAGGCTTTTAAAGTGAAAGCTCCTACAAATGCATCTACGTACCTAATTTTATGTATTCATATTTAAGATTTTTTTTACTTTGTTTTGAAATTATTCCTGCACACAACACAGCCCTGTCTATGCACGTTAATTCTGATTTGCAAAGTACCTCAGTTAGTTTCATTCTCGGCCCCTTGTAATGACGGAACTGTCAGTTGGGCTGAATTCTTCCTCAGCACAGAGATTGTTCAGTCATATTGCCAAATGCCCACTGAAATCTAGGATGATGTGAGACCTCCCAACTCATTTTCATCTGGGCCCTACCTGCACAGTAAGGATTCATTTGAACGGATGTCTTGGAAATACAGTAGGTTGCTCATTACTTTCTGTTGTCTGCCACATCTATTATGTGACCTGACTGCTCCAATTCATCTGTTTTGCTCTCAGACCAGCTGCAGTTAACCATTGTAGAATGTTTTTCCTTCACCGGTTTTCATTTGGAGCTCTAATAGGCATTTATTCTGAGCACTGTACCGCCTAAGGAGTGTCTTTGGAAATATATTTATATATATGGTGTTGATGGGGGTTACTGAGATTCTCCTTATCTCAAAATAAGGAAACAACTATTACAGAGTCATGCATTCCTTGCTATATTCTTGACTGGAATTGATGCAGAATTACTGGGTGAAATTCTAGGGCCTGTATTGGTTAGAAGGTCAGACTAGATAATTATAATGATCCCTTCCGGCCTTAAATCTACGCATGTATATCATAGATAGAAAATATATAATAAGTGACCATCACCCAATCCGAGCGAGATTGTCCCCTGTGGTATCTTCTCCGGTGTTCTGTCTGACTCTAGTATTAAATGGCAGATGTGGCTACCTTTGCATCTTAGTTTTGAGAGAAAATTATGAAACCCAAGTAAGTTAAAATCATATTTAAAGCAAAATAATGTCATTGAGGATGATTCAGTGGGTTTCAAACAACACTTAGGGTTGGTTTGTTTCCAGTTTGAAATCATGGAGTGATGTAAACATCTTGCAACGGAGAAAGAGAACCTCTGGCCCATGGGTTAATAATATCTTTGGTCTCACTGTCATCGCTGGATTCCTTCCTTCCCACCTGGCACAGATGGGCAATCAGGTCAATGGGGAGACAATACAATATGATGGGGGCTAATTTAGCTACAACTAATCAGGAAAAAAATCTTGGCCTCATCATGGACAGTTCTCTGAAGACATCCATCCATGCAATGTGCAGCGGCAGTCAAAAAAGCAAACAGGATGTTAGGAATCATTAAAAAAGGGATAGAGAATAAGACGGAGAATATGTTATTGCCCTTATACAAATCCATAGTGCGCCCACGTCTTGATTACCATGTACAAATGTGGTCTCCTCATCTCAAAAGGGATATACTGGCATTAGAAAAGGTTCAGAGAAGGGCAACTAAAACAATTAGGGGTCTGGAATGGGTCCCATATGAGGAGAGATTAAAGAGGCTAGGACTTTTTAGCTTGGAAAAGAGGAGACTAAGGGGGGATATGATAGAGGTATATAAAATTATGAGTGGTGTGGAGGAAGTGAATAAGGAAAAGTTATTTACTTGTTCCCACAATAGAAGAACTAGGGGCCACCCAATGAAATTAGTGGGCAGCAGGTTTAAAACAAATGAAAGGAAGTTCTTCACACAGCACACAGTCAACCTGTGGAACTCCTTGCCCGAGGAGGCTGTGAAGGCTAGGACTATAACAGGGTTTAAAAGAGAACAGGATAAATTCATGGAGATGAAGTCCATTAATGGCTATTAACCAGGATGGGTAAGGAATGGTGTCCTTAGCCTGTGTGTGTCAGAGGGGGGTGATGGATGGCGGGAGAGAGATCACTTGATCATTACCTGTTAGGTCCACTCACTCTGGGGCACCTGGCATTGGCCACTGTCAGTGGACAGGATACTGGGCTGGATGGACCTTTGGTCTGACACATTACGCCCATTCTTATTGTCTTATGTTCTTATGAGACAAGCTGGTAGAGAGGCCCACAAAGAATAGGAAGACTCCTGCTGGGTCTGACCTGTCCTGCCAGAGGAGTGGAGAAAACTCTTCTGTAGCAGAACCAGCTGGGTGGCTGGAAGTGCTGAGAAGCTCTGCAGTGAGCTTGGAGAAGAGGTCTAGCGAGAGTGAGGTGATACACAGTGAGCCCAGGAAGAGGCTGTGGGAAAGGCCTAAGAGAGATTGAGGTGAGAAGTGGGCTAGGGAGGCAGCAAGGGATCAGTGTTGCCTAGCCTTAAGAGCTTATTAAAGGGTCCCTGGACTAGAACTCAGAGGGGAAGGCATGGGTTCCCCTACTGTCCCAGGTGGGGTGGAAATGCCCTCACAAGGGGTATAGACTGTTGAATTCCTCCCGGCTTATTTCAGGAGTCAGGACTAGTGAGTCTGGAGTTGGACCAAAGGCCCGATGCAAGGCCAACAAACTATTATTTGTGCGATTATCGGCTTGTCCCGGAAAGGGTGGGACCACGTGGGACCTGGCCAGAGGGCTGAGTTGAAAGAAAAAGCAGACCACCCTAGGGCTGGAGCAGCTGCCTGTAGGATGCACTCAATGAGGGGTGTCTGCTATGCCATGCCAGTTCCCAAGGGGGCATGTCACCTGATGTGTCACACTCCTATGACTGGTGTGGAGGAGTCAGAGACAGGATGGGGTGGTGTTCACATCATGGAAAGGAGGTGTCACGTAGAGGGTGATACAACCTCAGGCTGTATTTAACTCATCCTTGTACTGAAGTCACCACTAGTCACCACCAACCGGTACCCTTTGATCATGTTGTCCACCTTGGAGATAAAGACCCCACACATCCAACCCTGAAGATAGGACTTGAGGTCAGGAGGGGACATTGTCCGACCAGAGACTAGCAACACCCACGGGGTCATCCAAGATTAACCCAGCTACACTAGGTCAATAATACCCCTGTGGAGGTTTTAGATACCTAGACTGAAGCCCAGTATGTCTATGGACATTCAGCGCTATGGATCTCCACTGTCTGAGAGTGTTGTTGTTATTGTTGGAGTCCTCACTGATTTCTGGGGCTGTGAATAGTGCCTCAGTTTCCCTCCACACCTTCTCATAGCTTTCCAAACACATGGGAAGCTGACAGCAGAGTCCGGTGGCAGTGGTGACATCATGCCATCGAAGTTACTGGCCTCCTGTCCCCCTCCTTCTACGTTTCCCATGTTGTAGTCTGTTAGGTTTTCTTCTGTGCAGGCTCAGGGCAAGATTTGGCCCTAGGAGTCTTGCAACAAACCCTCAAGATAAGTAATGGATGAGGCAGCTGCTTGAATGGTTCTGTCATTATCACTTGAATATGTTCTGTGGATAAACAGAGGACTTCAGTCCCCGGGGCTGTTAATCTGACACCTTTCATGGAGCACTAAAAGAATTCACTTAACATTAAAAACAATGCACAGCTGCTTCAATGGATAAGTCACACCATTTGCATGAGGATAATGGATAATCAATATACAGTGGTGACACAAATTAAATGTGGATTAACAATCACTGTCCCACAGCTCTATCATGCGAGATATCCCCAGATATCTTGGGCTAACACCATTTTTAAAAAGAATTATTATTATTATAGACCTGCATTCAGTTCTTGTGACAGGTGAGGGGTACAGAGTCTAGGAGACCGACTGCCTCTTTAGTCACAGAATAGATACAGTGTGGGCTGCAGAAATGCCAGCATCACTCAAGCATCCAGCATGCCTCAGTGGTGAGCTGTAGGGCCACCTCTTATGGAGTCAGAATGGTGTTCCACCTCCATGACCCTTTCAACTTTTCTGACAAAAGGGAGTGCCAAGGGGACCAACTATGATGGGGCGGGTTTTTTTAATACATATATATAGATAGATACCTATTGTCCACTGGGCCCTGGCCTGAAATCAGTTGCTGGAATTTTCAAAGGGACCATACTTTCAATATGGCTTCCTGTCATGGGGTATCTAACCTGTGCAGGTGGTGAAATAGTTAAGGTTGGCCTGAGAGGCTAAAGAACACACCTGATTGCACCTGAAAGGTGGACCAGGCCAAATTAAAGATGAAGCCCAGCTGGGAAGGAGTTGAGTGATGCTATGAAGTGGGCACGAAAGCTGATACTCAAATAAATGTGTTAGTCTCTAAGGTGCCACAAGTACTCCTGTTCTTTTTGCTGTAAAGAGAGGGCATCTGGAGCAAAAGGGAGTGACGGGGAGAGAGGGAAGAATTCTGCAGCTGCTCCCTTGATAATAGAATGACCGGTGGGGAACAGGAATGCTTCTTCAGGCAAAGAGGATGCTGGGGATGGGGAGGGAGAGTTAACCTGAAGGACACAGCATTAGAACAAGATCCCATAGCTCACCCTGACACAATGGCAGGACATGGAACTCTAGGGAGAAACCCTGGGAGATGCTGACCATTATAAAGATCCCAGGAAGAGGCTGAGGAAAAGGTCTTAAGAAAGGCTGATGGCAGGAAGGAATTTTAGGTTGGAATGAGGTGGGGAGGGGAGAGGCAGCTGCCAGGTGTCTGACAGACCGGACCTTGGATGCTCTTCCTCAGGCCCTCGGACTGAAAACCAGTGTAGTGGGAGCACCTGGCTTCCCCTACCAGCCACTGGAAGGTGGCGTGAAGCCCCTGCTTTAAGATAAGGACAATTTAAAACCTCATGAGGCAGGGATAAGGACCACTGGCCCCAGAGTCAGAGCTGAAGATGATATATAAGGACATTGATTTTTTGTTGATTGGACTTTGTTACCCCAGATGGGGTGGATCTAAAATATGGTAATGTGGTCAGAGGGCTGAGTTGCAAGAAGAAAAGAACACCACAGACTGAATCAACCATTGGCATAGGGCAATAGAAAGAAAAGTGCTGCTATACCACAGCCCGCCATGAGGGGCATTCTGGTGGTAAGTGCACTCTTCTATATCCCTGTCACCGTAGTAGAAGAGGGACTCACTATTTTGACATATTTCTTCACACAATGCCCCTGTGAGATAGGGCAGTACTGTTATCCCCATTTCATTGAGGGGAATTGAGAAAAAGAGATGTTAAGTGACCTTGACAGAGACCCACAGGAAGCCCAGACTTGGCGTCCCCCAAGCTACTGCCACACCACTGAACCAACCGTCATCTCTGAATTTCAATGGGAGATGGGCACCTAACTCAGTGCTAAGCTCCCTCTCCAATTACCAGACATATTCCCTTGATAAAATTGTTTCACTGAGAGAAAATAAATTCTAGTGGTAAATCCCATGGTATTTCATGTTAACCAGAGCTGTTCAAATTAACTACTTTTTATTGGGGTGGGGGGAGGGGGGACATGATGTGAAAAGTGAATCTGGTAATTTGTGCACCAAACATAAATAAATCAGGATTATTTTATCCATAACCTGTTGCATGCTTCTATGAAATTCTCATGTGCTTTGCAAAATTTTCATTTATTTTGGAACATCCATGAAAAATTCCCAGTGCTTAGAGTGGCTGAAAGCGATAACTACTCTGTTTTATCCAGAATCATATATTTTTTTCAGCAGAGAAGACATCTCTTCTCATTGGCAAAGTGAAACTGGATTAATTGATAAAGGGAGAGATTTTCAAAAGCATTAAGCATTGGCCAACTCTGCTCTCATTAAAGTTAATGGTAAAACTTTCATTGACTTCAGTTGGAACATAGGTCAAGAATGTGTGCTTTTAAAAATCCCATTGGAAAAATTCTAATGTAGCCTCAACTCATCTCTAGTCTAAGTGGATCTCTCATCCTTGAAATTGTCCAAAAGTTGATTTTGATCTTACATGCTTACCCCACTATGACAGGCTGTACCCCTATGTTCACCCCTTTTACAAGACTATAATATATTTTTACAAAGTTTGCCTTGTGAGGTATCAGTTGGAAACTCATAATTTGCTGATCATTATTATCCTGGTAAAATATGTGTGGCCACATTGTATGTAAAGTTATAAGATTCTACTGTATGGTATTACTAAGACATATGCATCGTCTGGAGAACAGTCACAAACCGGTTCCCAAGAGACAAAAGGTTAGCTGACACATCAGCCAGATGCCAACACAATCAAATGCACCATCACTTGGTTAAGTGGCCATTCTTTGGCAGGAAAGAGGAATGTGGGCGAAAATCTACATCTTGTCAGAGAAACAGCTGGAGGTTCCCATCTACACAGACTTTCTGTCTCCTAAACCAAAGCTGGAGGTGATTCTTAAAGAAGAGAGAGGGCTATAAGAAAGGAGAGCAGAGGCCACAAATTATCTCTCCCTTTCTCTCCATCCACAGAATCCCCAAACACCTGAGGAACAAAGGAAACAGCTTTGGCCTGGAGGAGAGATCCTGACCAAAATAAATTCAGCCAATAAGACTGCTGTAACATGTGTTGAAAGAGTCTTTGCTTTGAATTGACTGAGCTTGTTAAGTTAGGCATTAGTTGAGTTTTATTTTTATTTTCTTTTAACCAAATCTGACTTTTATGCCTGATTATTGTAATCACTTTAAATCTATCTTTCTGTAGTTAATAAATTTGTTTGATTGCTTTATCTAAACCAGTGTGTTTGGACTGAAGTGTTTGGAAAGCTCCATTTGGGATAACAGGATTTGTCTATATCATTATCTATTAATAAAATGAACTTTATATAGTTTATATTGTCCAGGAGAGAGCTGGGCAGTACAAGACAAACACTTCTGAGGAAAGTCCGGGACTGGGAATTTTCTGGTGTTGCTCTCCTTGTAATTCAGGAGTTGCTGCCTATGGCACTCATGTACTATAACTGAGAGTAACTAACATGCTGAAGGCTGTAAGGTGTGAGGAGACCAGGAGTGGTAACTCTCACAGTGAAGCAACGTGAAAGGCACCCCAGATTGGAGAACTGAGGTCCAGATTTTACCCTGGGTAATGTTACACCCACAAAAACCCTTCCCAGTCCTTGTGGTGTTACTGGCATGGCTGGAAAGAAATGCCAGGTATTCTGGTGGTGAGAGAGCGTGTGGTAGATTGAGACTTCTACCCCCAATTTGGAAATTCCAAAGAGTACATATTCAAACCAAAGCTCCTAATGTACCCCAACCCCTGACCCTGCAGACACTTATATGTAAGCAATCCCAAGGGAGGACAACTCGCACAACTAAAGTTACTCACATGCATGACATTTTGCAAGGTTGCTCCCTTTAGTATGAATGCTGAAATTCACAGATGTAAGCACTACACTCAGTAGTAGGCATATGAAGGATGCATCAGATGCTGTAGCTCCTGTCTAAAAATCTGTCTCAGGCACCCCTTGCATGCTCCAAGCTCTCAAGCAAGCTGACCTCTCCTTACATAGTCTCAGGGAACGGGGAGGGGAGTCACCCAACAAGTACTGCTGGTAAAAAAATCAGCTAGATTAAATCACATGGAAAGTCAGAACATTCAAACTGTTGTACATCTGCTAAACCCTATGCCTCCTGTCTCATTTTGCTCTTAATAAAGCACCGTCTTTAATTTTCAAAAGTGATGTTTGACCAGTAAGAGCAAAATAATTACCAATATTTAATGCAGGAAAACATCTGGAAATGAAAATTATTTCCGGCTTACATTTTGCCTTTTGCCAGTACAGAGACGATTCGTTAGACATGTTACACTCTCAGTATGATAGCAACTAAAGTGGCTTAAAATTGGATTCATTTATAAAACTGGACACTATTAATATCACTCCCTGCATGATGGTAATTCATTTCATTCTCATCTGTCTGTGCAGCAGTAGGGGCCCTATTCCTTATATTCGGATTGCAGTCCTAATTAAGTATTCATTATAGAATACATATTTTGTTCATTTAAGACCGAATATCAAACATTTATGTGCCATATTAAATTTGTTTAGCATTGGGCCTATGTATTAATAATACACTCCGCTAAACATAGTGAAGCACACACAGAAACAAATCTGAGCCTAACCCAGAACCTCAAATCCAGGCCCATTTAAATATCTGCAGAAGGTGTTTCCATTTGAATCCTTGGATCTGAAACCATCCCCATGATTTTTAGGTCAAGCCTAAAATTCTAATGTGGTTTATTATTCTAGTTCTAGTTTGGATGCACCCAAAATGTCATGAGAAATTTCAATAAGAGATTGGCTCCATTGAACAAAAAAATCTACGCTTGAGTCACTTTCAATCCTTCATACTCAGTACCATCCTTTATTAGGGTTTTCTATAACACACATCACTGTAATATCTAAGCCCTTCCTGACTGAATTGGTCGCATGGCAAAGTCCCAAGGGGAATTAATAAGTTTCCTGCTCTTCTCTCTTCCTTGGTACCTGAGCCTGATCGTGATCCAGAGGCACCATCTGCTCCTTGACCCAGCTCTACAGCGAATGAAGCCAGATATGGAAAGCAGGTGCCGGTATTAGAAGAATTTGAAGCCTGTGGGTCAAGACCACACTGGCCTTCTCATATTGTTAAATGGAAGGCTGGGTCCTGGTTAGATAAAAGGTGGGGTTCTGACTTGCTGTGTTGATATAAAAAATGACTAGGATTTTATGGTAGTGTTATGCAAATCTAGGGAAAATGTTTTAATTAAGATGGGTGAATGCATCAAAGCAAAAAAAAAGTATTTGTGAATGTACTTGGAAAAAAACCCCACTGTTTCTCTTCTCTGGTATTCACAACCCCTTTAATCTGCTGATTTGTGAACATTTATATGGGTCAGATGATTCAATGAAAGTGTCACAAGAACTAGCAGGAAGTTCTTTTTACTGTTTGCGCAAGAGATTCAAGCAGTTGCAAATGTTTGATCATTTGCTGACAGACAAAATAACTTGTCTTCATAAAGCTTAGCTCACCCAATCAGGGACTGCATAACAATATCATGTGACTTAGGGGACCAATCATGCAGCTTGAATGACAACTAAGCGCATATGCACAGAGTGACCAACCTGTGAACAATCCAGATGGTAAATTTGTTCACAAAGCAACTTGATAAGCAATTGTAAATAATGAACAAGTTGGTGAAACTCACAACAATTTAATAGCTAAACTAGAAAAAAAGGGCAAAACTCACACAAAAAAATGAAATGAATAACTTGACTACTTCCAGTTCCAAAAGAAGTTTCACATGTGAAAGAACAACTGATACATTTTGGTTCTTTGTTCCTCAGAAAAATAAATGTAGCAGCATGTTTCATCAGTGTGGTTTGGCAAGCTTTTAGCCTCTAAGTTTGAAAGAGGGTAAATGAGGAGAGAAGGAATGAGAAAAGTGTCCAGGGTGTTTTCAGCTGTCAGAACTGCAGGTAGTTAGAAGAAACTGAGTGAAGGAAACTTTAAAGTGTACACCAGGAAAAAATGTCCTGACACTGAAAACTGTGGAATACACTAACCAAGGAAGTGGTGGACGCTCCAGGGTTAGAATGATTTAAAACTGAACTGGACAAAGCACTGTAAAGTAATCCTACATGGGGAGGGAGGATGGAAAAATATGAACTAACCAAACAATTGGTCAGGAAACATGTTTCCCTCACAGAAAATTTGATCTTTTCATCACAAACATGTAAAACCAAAGATTTTGGACGAAACATGAGTTTTTGATGAAAGCAAATGAGTCCCTTGAAAATTTCAATTTAGTGGAAGACTCAGGTTTTCATCAAATAAAATTCCAATAGAACTTTTTTGAGAAAACCTACCTAATAGTTCTTTTTTAGCTCTAATTTCTATGCTTCTGCCCTCAAAACAAAACAAAACAACCTCCCCAAAAAGCCAACAACAGCCAAACAAACTAACAGCAACAGCAACAAACGAAACACCCCGGCGGTTTGGTTTGATTTCACCAACTAAAATCTCCCTTTGCAAAAATGATTATGAAATGTACAGTGTGAAGGGGAACTGGCAAATCTCAGTGAAAGTGGTTGAGGTTTTCCAGAGTGAAACTGCTGGGTTATTCCACAAATATAAAATGTCAAGTTTTGGTCACCTTTCTAATCTGCATATGGGAGGGTATTTGGAATGTTATTGACACTACCAAGAGACAAAAAGGGTCTGGTCAGTTCCTGTAAGCACGTCAAAGTACAGCTTTTTGCTAGTGACACTGGGATGCAGCCCCACACACTGGATCTTACAACATAGTCAAGTGCTTCATTCCACTTAATAACTTTTTGGGGTTCTTTGTGTTTTTCTAGTTTTTATTGACTTTTTTCCCCTTTACACATTTTCTGCAAGAAGCCACGAGTCTGTGTCTGAACTTAGTTCCTCTGCTGTAAACCAGGAGTAACTCCTCTGAAGCCAGTAGAATTACAAGAGAGCAAAACCTGAGGGTTAAGTGAGCTCAGAAGCAATCCTTATATTTCTGAGGACATTACACACACTCGGGACTTCAGAAGAACACTGACAGTGGGTCCAGTATCTGTAGTCTCACACATTCCACCAACTTCTCTCATTCATTGTAACATAACTATTGTTATGGAAGGTGGAGCTCTTACACATAGTCTTTCAAGTCCTTTTTTAGTGGGCAAGGAAGTTTTTACTCTGGAGAAGACATGATGTGGTGTTCTTAGTTTTGAGTTATGAAAGGTTTGATGTAGAAACAGCTTTGGGAGAGGGAGCTGTGTGAGCAGCAGGAGAGTTTGCTCTCTGCAGTGGGCTCTGATTAGAGTCAGTTCGGGAGGTAACGTTGATCTCCAGAAGCAGACGTTAAACCTGGACTGAGATTCCTGAAAGAAGGGATTGCCCTTCATGCTGTTTGACCACCTCTGCTCCAGGACTGGTGCATACGTGAGAATAAAGCACATTCTGTTTAGTGTTATCCAGATTTCATGTCACTGATTTCTCCTCCCCTGGGAAGCAGACGTGCAAGACTCCAGACACTGATCAGTTCAGATTTCACCAGAACTGCATTCTCCGACAGAAAATACTTCTATTTACATTTTTTTAACCAGCTCTATCTATAAAGAATATTCAAGAAGAAACATTACTTGACTTCTAAGTATTGCTATGTGTATGAAAACAACACAGCCTTTTGCTATCCACACTCAGCATACGTAACCACAGAAACATGACAACATGTCCAAAGAGAGGTGCCCTTGATTCAGCCAACAGTTGGACAGAGAATTGATTGCCCTTCTGGACAGCTCTCAATGGTATTTTTTTTTTATAATCCATGTACATTTCCTACGTGGTGATATTAGAATTGCTGAGAGAAAGAGAATTGTTTGATATGAACAGCTACACATCAAAATGGTACAGAAGGTCTGTAAAAAAGAAAATTATATAAACTTGTCTGAATGGATGCAATAAAAGCAGATGGTTACAGTTAATATCTTTCTCAGATGAGGTGTTTGAACCTCAGTTTTTCATCTGAAAGACCCACAGATAGTGAATTGCATGGAACTCAGTTTATAATTCCTAGTAAATGACCCTACTGAGATTTCAGTCAGGAAGTCCAGGTATTTCAAACGTGATGCCTAGATCTTTTTTAGCCATTCCTTGTGATAATAGGGACAAATATTGGGCAAAATTATGCCTTGCTTAATTGCCACTTGCATTACTGATAAATGTGGTACATTCTCCACATTGTCAACTCTTTGCATGGATTTCTGGAAGACCGGCCTGGTGTTCAGTTGCAGAATATGCCATGGAGATCCACTGTGACAACAGAAGGTCTATAGTGTAAATGGCAAAAGAGGTTTGGGTTTGGGTTTTTTTTTTTTTTTTTTTTTTTTGTTGCCCTTGATCTATACGTTTAAACATAGGAGGGTGAAGAACATTTTCCAGGCTATTCAATGTATAGCAGGCAGAATGAGCTAGAAAAAATGTCCTAGTTATTGCAAAGCTGAAGAAAAAGGGTATAGTTTGAATATGACTGAATAAAAATGAGGGCACACAAACTCAGTGAAGAGAAGAGATGTTACAGTGCTTAGCAATAATGGTTACAGTCTCATTTTCTGACAAACTGGTATAGAATATAATCACAATGTGAGCTCCATAATTAAAGCAAAGATAGCAGTGACATTTTTATTGTATATTTCAACTGCTGAAATTCCCTCTTTTTTTTTTTAAACTTGTACAGAAACTATTCATTTTCGCAGGCAGGAACAACCAGCTAGTGGAACTCTTAATTGCACGTAGCACCATGCCAAGAAAAAATCTCCCATACAAAGAAGACACTTGTTAAGCAGGGGGAGGGATAGCTCAGTGGTTTGAGCATTGGCCTGCTAAACCCAGGGTTGTGAGTTCAATCCTTAAGGGGGCCATTTGGGGATATGGGGCAAAAATTGGGGATTGGTCCAGCTTTGAGCAGGGGGTTGGACTAGATGACCTCCTAAGGTTCCTTCCAACCCTGATATTCTATGATTCTATGATGAAACTCAAAAGGTTAGGTTCAGAAGCTTGTATGTTCATCTCAACTAGGCAAAATGAGGTGAACACCTCCTCCAAAGCTCAGGGAGGTCAATAGAACTGTCCATTGATTTGAAGAGGCCAAAGTTAGCCAAAGCAGGGTGGAAACTGTGTTATGAAGCCTGCTGTCATGCTATTTCCAGCCCAGTTTTGCTAATCCTGGGATGTTTCGGATGTGGTCCTCTGCTGCAAAACACTCCCTCTCTCAGTCTGGAAAGCAGCAAAAGGTTAGCAGCTCAGAGTGGCAGAAGCTGCTGAAAGAAGGGACTGTCTGCCGTAAAACTTGAAACAGGCAGTTTCCTGTCACATGTGGAAGAGGAATTGGGAAACTGAGGCACAGATGGATGAAGTGAGTGATTTAGAGCACATGGCGGATCAGTGGCAGAGACAGAAACAGAAACTAGGACCCCTATTCAGTGGACCATGTTGTCTCTCAACTAACCATACTTCTTGGGTCCATATTTTTTATAAGGTGTCTTGGTATTAAAGGCTCAATTTGGATGAAAATACTACAAAAATATCGTTTGTCATGGTGGTTCCTTATATCCACTTAACTTGCTTTCTCAATGACAAAGTCAGAAGGTAGGTAGGCGTTGGAAAGCTTAAAAAGAATCTAGTTGGGGGCCAGACCCTCAGTTACTATAAACCAGCTTAGCTCAGTTGACTTTAGTGAAACTACATTCATTTAGACCACCTGAACATCTAATCCAAAAAGTTCACCCAACGTTTTGAATCTCCAAAATAACTTTTCTCAGAGATTTTTACTGAAATTCAAGCCAGTACTTATTTTATCTGAACTGGTTCTTCCATCCTTAAAACCCCTTGAGAAATTTCCCGATAAAAGAATAAATCTGTCATATGAATTGATTTACTGCACAGCAAGATCATGCTTTTAAGATGTCTCCATTATAAGAAAATTAATTTTTCAAGCTACTTAACACAGTTCTAGTAAAAACCTTCCACCCCATGGAGTGCAATGAGTAACATTAACTGTGCATGCACAGTATGAAGTTTATCAATTTTTGCTTTGTTTACTTTCTTCACAGAACATCTCTGGATTGCCTCACGGAGAGAGTGGATTGAAATTCCCTAGAAGTGTCACACAAAAATAAAATAAAATATTCTTTGCACCCTTTAATATGAATCAAGATAGAGGAAATTTAAATAATGTTAGCAGCTTAAAGTGCCATTTAAAAAAAAAATTGGGGGAGGGTGGGAACTTCAAAGTCCGGCAGTTCAGTTCAGGGATAGTATTGTGTGGTAGGTAGGACAACTAGTCCACAAGATCGGAGAGTTGAGTTCTGTGCCGGGTGTGCCGGTGCTTTGGGATATTTCACCTCATCTTAACCGCCCCACACTTTTTCTCTCTTGTATAGGCCAACAATCCTACACAGATTTGTTCATATGCTTAATTTTGCACATTCTGATTATTCCTATTGACTTTGATGGAACTGAAGACTATAGTAGAATTATCAATCACAATGAAAAAAAGGCAGAAGTGCTAGATAAATATTTTTGTTCTGTTTTTCAGAGAAAAAGAGATGATATAGTCACACCATTATAACACTATGTCCATTCCACTAACATCTCAGAAGGATGTTAAACGGCAGCTTCTGAAATTAGACATTTTGCAATCAGCAGGTCTGAATAACTTGGATCCAAGAGTTTAAAAGAGTGGCTGAGCAGCTTGCTGGAGCATTAATGTTCTTTTTTTAAATAAATCTTGGAACACTGGAGACATCGCAGAAGAATGAAAGACAGCTAATGTTGTGACAATATTTAAAAAGGGTAAATGGGGTGATGCAGGTAATTATAGGCCTGTCAGTCTGATATCAATGACAGGCAAAGTAATAGAGAGGCTGATACTGGTCTTGATTAATAAACAATTAAAGGAGGGTAATATAATTAATGTCAATCAACATGGGTTTATGGAAAATGATCCTGTCTAACTTGACATTTTTTATGAGATTACAAGTTGGTTGATAAACGCAATAGTGTTGATGATATACATTTAGACTTTTATAAGGTATTTGACTTGGTACCACACAACACTCTGATTAAAAAAAAACTAGAATGATATAAAATGTAAATGGAATACATTAAATGGATTAAAAACTGGCTAACTGATAGGTCTCAAAATGTAACTGTAAACAGGGAATCATCAACGATCAACTCTGTTTCTTTTGAGGTCTTGAAGGGTTTGGTTCTTGGCCCTATGCTATTTAATATTTTTATCAATGACCTCGAAGAAAAGATAAAATCATCAGTGATAAAGTTTGCAGATGACATAAAAAGTAGAGGAGCGGTAAATATTGAAGAGGGCAGCTCACTGATACAGACTGATCCGGATGGCTTCATAAATTGGACACAAGCAAACGTGTTTTAGCTGTATTAGATGTAAATCTATACACCTGGGAACAAGAATATAGGCCATGCTTATATGATGGGGGATTCCATGCTGGGAAGCAGTGACTCAAAAAGATTTGGGGTCATGGTGGATAATCAGCTGAACATGAGCTCCAAGTGTGATGCTGTGGCCAAAAGGGCTAACGTGATCCATCGCTGTGTGAACAGGAGAATCTCAAGTAAGAGTAGAGCAGTTACTTTACCTCTATATTTGATACTGGTATGACAGCTGCTAGAAAGCTGTGTCCAGTTCTGGTGTCTACAATTCAAGAAGGATGTTTATAAATTCCAGAGGATTAAGAGAAGAGCCATGAGTATGACTGAACAATTAGAAAACATGCCTTATATTGATAGACTGAAGGAGATTGATCTATTTAGTTTAACTAAGGGAAGGTTAAGGGGTGACTTGATTACAGTCTATAAGTGCCTACATGGGGACCAAATATTAATAATGGTCTCCTCAACCTAGCAGAGAAAGGTTGATGCAACCCAATGACTGGAAGTTCAAGCTGCACAGATTCAGACTGTAACTAAGGTGTAAATTTTTAACAGAGAGTGTAATTAGCCATTAGACAACTTGCCAAGGGGTCATGGTATATTCTCCATCACTGACAATTTTTAAATCAAGATTGGATTTTTTTCCCCTAAAAGATCTGCTGTAGGAATTATTTGGGGGACATTCTCTGGCCTGTATTATACAGGAGGTCAGACTAGATGATCACAATGGTCGCTTTTGGAAGCTATGAATCTATGAATTCACATTATGTAAAGTTAAGCATATGATTAAGTCATTTCAGTATTGGGGCCTTAAACTATAAGATGCTCCGGGAAGGACTTTCACAAAGTATAGGTTTGTACAGCCCCTATCACAAGGTGCTTCTGAGCTTGTGTAGGGTGTCTACGTGTTACTGTAATACCAATAGCGACATAGTAAAGTTTGCTGAAGCACGTAAAAGTTCAGGGGCTGGATCCTCAGCTGATGCAAATCAGTTCGGCTCTGTTGACTTCAATTAAGTTATGCTGTCTTACATCAGCTGAGCATCTGGCTCCTGCAGATGGTTGTTTAAACAAGCTGCCCCTCACAACTAGAGTAGAAGCCTCAAGAGAGCAGACTGTCTCAAGAGCCTTCTAGGCCTTCCAGTTGGGACAGAGAACCAGCCCCAGAGAAGTGGAAGCAAATGAGGCCACATAAACAACTGTGGATTGCTGCTTCCCCAAACAGACTATGACCTACTTGAAAAGTGATTAGGCCTAATAGTTCACTTATGTAGCATGGACAAATTATTTCTTCCACTGCAAGAATAATTCTAGATAAAATTATATGGATTTTCTGGCCAGGAGCTTAGATTAGATGATCCCTATTGGCCTTCACAGCTGGATTAATTCAGGTGGTGGCAGCTGGAAAGCTGCTGAGTCACATTTATCCCTGGTGTAACTCCACTGACTACGCTTCAGTATGTACTAAAGTCCCAATGGGGCTTTCCCCAGTGGGACTTGAGCACACGGTTAAATTACATTCCAAATTGAGGCTTGTGACGGGGAATACACACCCCACACTGGAGAAGAAGGTGTGAAGGAGCAGGTCTGGGACCCAGGTGGCCCCACACTGCTGCACCTGCAATGGAGGTGGAGCTTAAAAGGGGAAGCAGAGAGGCTCAGAAGGAGGCAGACAGTGGAAGAGAGCTGCCCAATGCACTGAGCTCTTGGGAAGGAGCATCCCAGGAGCTCTTGCTGCCTGGAGTTTGAAGATATTGATCTGACCATGCATGCGAAGGAAGGACTGGGGATTTTTGAAGGTCAGAAATTTTAGTTTTGTGTTTGGTTCTGTGGGAAGAGGGGGCACTGATAGGAAACAAATCCAGGGAGGCAGCCACATAACATCCCAAGGTGCAAGTCTTAGGCCAGGTCTTCACTAGGGGCAGGGGTCGATGTAAGGTACGCAACTTGAGCTACTTGAATAACGTAGCTGAAGTTGACATACCTCGCTCGACTTACCGCGCCACGAGGACGCCGCAATGTTGACTGTGGAGTAGCTATAGTGAGAAAGGAAAACGTCTGGGAAGAAGACAACCTGCCATACCCAGGCCTGAGCTCCGGATGGCACTGCTGTTGAGTGTTCCCCATCACAGGGCTTTGTTGATTTCAGTGGCATCAACACCACTTTGAGTTCCATGCAGCTGCACCAGGCATGAATTTGACCTAGTACTTTTACCATAAATAAAGCAAAGAAAAGTAATGCATGATTGCTGGTGAATGGGAACAAGATGATCCCCTTATCTCCTGAACGTCAACATCATGCTTTATATAATGATTTTAAAATATGATCAGTGGCTTTTCCAAGATGTTAATCCCTACAAAATGAATAAATGCTTCCACTGCTGCTAAATTAGCATTACCATTTGCTTAATAAAATATGTTTTGCTGTCTTGGTTTTATGGGCAAAGTAATAAACTGCAGTCTTCAGAACCAGGTTGATACAGTACAGGACAAACCTTTACACGTTTCCACTTAATTTCTAGTCAGAAATAATAAAGCTAAGATAATTTTTAGATTAAAGACCATATGGTAGACAATAGACACTTTGAAAAAACACTGATCTGATTATTGCATTCTGGTGCTATTTTCATATTCCGACCTACATGCGCAAGATATTCGCTTCTCAGCTATGGATGGAAAGAGAGAATATATATATGTATCTGTATGCACACGCCCCAAAATTCAAAGCACTGTTAATCTGCTGTGATTTATTAGAGTCTTCATCAGATCTTAAATCCTTTTCTCTCCAGCATTACTAAATCAGAACAGGAGAAAATATTTCCTCAGGTTAATGATTATGCTTTTCAGTTCCTTTTGCCACCTTTAGGTTTAATGGTTCTAGATCAGATGCTCTGGATAAAAAAGAAAGGAGAAGAAAGAACTTTTAAACATTCTTGCTTTTTCACCACAACAGACAATATATTTTAATTAAAAAAATTAAATTCCACTGCAAAACCATGCTTGAACTTTAACAAGATGAAAACATCCTATTGCCAAGACAGAAGAAAAAGTGGTGCTTTTTTCTTAAGTGGTGTTTTTTTCTTAAATAACTCTTTACATTTCGCTATAAATAAAGTAAGCTATTTAATGATCAGTGAATCTTGACAGTTTCCCAGTTTAAACTTAGTTGAGAATAACGATCTCACTACTTGTGTCCCAAATTTTCATGCCTGGCTTCTAGTTAGGCTCCTAAATCCATATTTAGGTACCTGAATAGACCTGGAACAATTTTCATAGGTGCTGAGTACCTGCAACTTTCACGCCTTGATTTAGGAAAGCATCCCTATTCCAGAAACCACTTAAACATGTTCTTAACATTAAACATGTGTTTGAGTCACAAGGGGACTTCCCCCAGCGGGACCTTAACATATGCTTAAGTGATACTCTGAACTGGGTCTTCACTGATTTCCATGGCAACCATAGTTGCCGAACACCTCAAACCAGTTCTGTTAAGGGGCCTAAATGTGTTTAAGATCCTTTATTTAGGCCCCTGGGTTTTATCCAAAGTTTAGTAGAAATGTCTGAACCTCTCCTCCAAAATTGGTTTAGAAATTTCACAAGGTTTCTGTTCAATCCTTCTTTCAGTTCAACTGGACAAAAAAAAAACAAAAAAACCCCAAGAAAAATATAATTGGTAAGTCGCCTTCTGGTTCCCTCTGGTTCATCAGCTACATAAAAAATAGCTGGTGGAAACAGTTTATTGAACATATCAGAACATTAAAGAAATGTGTAGGACTGACCCCTACCAGAACCAAGTACCTGATTTTTGATGACTCTTCATCTAAGCCCCTGTTCCCAATCCAGTTGTTGAGATCTGGATAAAAGGGATCTTTGTGGTATGTTAAAAAAAAAAATCCTAACAAACAACATTGAGCAAAAAGGAAACTAAAACCATTCTCAGGTTTGGTTCATCTCCAGTTCTGATTTGCTTGGAGTTTTGACTGAAGGCAGAGCCAGACTTTGGGCCTAGCTCTTGCAAACGTCAGTGAAGTCACTCCAGATTGACACCATTGTAATTGAGATCATAATTTGCTTCTTTGATTTTAAAATTTATTTTTTATCTCTTCTCCTTCTTAAAAAAAGTTATGGAAATAGAAATTTGTGTGTGTTGAGGGCTACTGTTAAAATAACAAGCAGCCTGGCTTGACTTCTTGACTCAGGCCTGGGAACCTAAAGACACATACTAGTCTGGTGTAACAGTCACTTTTGTTTGGTGAGTTTTTCTAAAGAATCATCTCATTCCCCTCTCCTCTCAAATACTTAGACTAGCCTTATATATACCAGTGTGACAATGGTGGAGAGATACCATTGAGCTTTGGTGGGTAGGCAATGAGTAGCGGAAAATTGCTTCAGATGCCTGACTTGAAATGCTAATTGCAGCCCTGCCTGAAGGTTTAGAAAGGTATTTTGTGTGTGTAAACTGGCTCACCCCTCATCATTCTGATTCGGGATAGTCAATTAGTACAATCAGTATAGTAAGGATGATAGCAAAGAGGTAGGTTGCTATAGAAGACTCCAACTGCCAGTTCAAAAATGCCTGAACTGCCCCAACCACAGTGTCATTCCATTAAGAAAACCCTCTTAGTTTGCATCAGAACTAAACTTCAGAAGACTGATCATTCTTCTTCTGTTGGAGTACCCATTGACTTGAAAGCCAGTGTTGGTGGAGATGATTTGTAGGTAGGAAGGACATTGGATTGGAATTGAAAAGATCCCTATTCAGCTCCTAGCTCAGTCACAGATCGCCTCTGTAACCTTGGGCAAGTCACTTATTCTCCCTTATTTATCAGCTCACAGCTGTAAAATGGGAATATCTGTTCCCTACATCACAGTGGTTTTGTGAGGGTAAATTCCATTCATAGTTGTGAGGTGCTCAAAGCAATGAAGGCCACATAGATACAGGATGATATTGGTCAGAAAAAGATTTTCCCATCTGCCAAAAATTGTGAGATTTCGGAATTTTGTTTCAGCCCAATTTAGAATGAAAAATCAAAAGGTTGAAGACTTTTACAAAATGAAATTCTGGGAAAAAACTCATGTTATGTCCATTAAAATATTTTGGTTTGAAAAGTTTAAAATGTTTGATTTTGATTCTGAGCTTTTAAATTTATTAGAAAATATAAAATAAAGTAAAAGTTGAAATAAAATATCATCTAAAAAGATTTTTCATTCCCAAAATGTGAAAATGGAGCTATTCAACATTTTCAAAACTTTTTTCCCTAATACTTTTCATAACAAAATGTCATTGAAATCTATATGATTTCATGAAAAAATTCAGTTTGCTCAAAATGGCACTTTCCATAAGAAAACTTTTGATTAAAATTTTCAGACCAGTTCTAAAACTGAGCAACAGATCTATGTTCAAAGAAGGTCATTATTGACCCTGCATCGTTTTTATGGGGAACTTTCTGTTCAACGAAAAAAATATAATCTTTTGATAACACAATATGCATGGCTTTCTTCCTTTTTACATTAAAAAATAATCTGCTTGCTGGAGCCTACATACCAGACCATTAATCTTATGAGCTTCCCACACTGAAGTTCATGGTAGTCTCATATTTTATATTTTCCGTGTAAATGTAATCCCTATAACCTCATGCTGATATAAAGAAATGTCATTATGCCAAGTCAAAAATTAGCCGTGAATGATAGATGGACCTGGCCCCTAGATATGAAGTCCCTGAAATTTGGAGGTGGGAAGAATGTGAACCTAGATGTGGATCCAAATTTTGCAAATGGCTCCTATCTTAATAGTTGGTTAGATAATAAGGAATTTGAATTCCCTGTTTAGTGCAAGAATGAGTACAGCAATGCCATAAACTCAATGCACTTTCTCAGTGCATAAACTCAGTGCACGTTCTTAGTGCATACACACACACACATACACAAAGATGTAACAATGTTTTGTTTGATGTCACTTTGAAAGTTGACCCATCAGGAAGGGTTGCATTGATTTCATTGTCTTTGCACTTTAACACCACTAGCTGTATTGATACAGCAGCCTCCTGTAGTTGCTGGCAAAACAAGCAATGAAGAAATACATTTTACCGCTTCCAAAAAGGTCTCCTCCGCTGTGTTTCTCAAAGTATGAACCTGGCTTCCCTGAACAGAGTCAGATTCTTCCAGGGAAGATTCCACAAAGTCCCACATGTAGGGTCTGTTTGTTTGTTTTGTGGTGGGAGTTAAGTAACGGCTGCCAGACAGAGATGAAAGATTATTTTGCTTGCCTGCTTAATAAAACCGGTCAAACAGTGTAAGATTTGTCTCTTTTCTATTCTCTGGCGTTCACCGAGGCAGAGAATTTTCAGTATAGACCCCCTAAAGTTAGGAACCTAGGTCTCTCTTTAAGGGTCAGATTTTCAAAAGAGCCCGTGTGATTTATGAGCACAAGATCATTAACTTTCAATGAGACGTGCTCCTTTGGCACTTTGGAAAATCCCACCCTAGATAGATAAATAAGTGTACTGAGTTTCTAACGTGCTGAGAACTCAGCAGCTTCCATTCAAGTCACTGGCGTTTGTTGGATGGCTGGGAAGGGCTTTGGAAAATCAGTTCTTTGGGTACTGTGAATGGTGACTTAGGAGCCTAAATGTAACCAGCCAGTTTTGAAAATCTTGGTCAAAAATTCTTGAGATCATTTTAGTCTTTATTTATGAGTTTTTGGATAATGGCCATGTACTTGTAAAACTGTTGTTTAGTCCCCAAAATATCATCAATTTTAGTGTAATGGCGTATATATCTGACAATTGAGACCAGACACTACTTTGTTATTTTGCTATTCTCCATGCTCATTTATTTTCTTGCTTAAAAGTTTTCAGTCATCCAATCAGTGAGCAAAATGTCGCAACATGACACAGATGACTTACCACACAATATGGATAGCAAATAGTCAAAGCAAACAGTTCATGAACAGCCCATAGGCTGAACATTATTTGTCCAAATTGTTTGTTCCAATACATACCACAAATGCATTCAGTGAGAATCAGGCTTGCTTTGTGATTGGTTCTTTATCCAAAAAAGAAGTTAAATTCACAATGCAGACATTTGGCTACCACAGCTGTGCGTGTGGCAGGAGAATATAGATTAGAGAAATGGGTGGAGAGAATACTAAAAAATATTATTTGTAACAAAACTCTATTGCTTTGTCAATTTAATTTATGGTTTTTAAAATAAACCCTGAGCCTTCTATTGCTCACTAAACATTCTACAGATGATTCACCTTTTGATGAGTCCTAAACAGGAATGAGTCAGTAGGGAAAAAGAAATTAACATACGGCTTAGTCCACGTATTTAAGATACACTCCCAGACTGCACTTTCATCCCATTTTGTTCTGTGCTGGGGAGTGCCAGGCTGGGTATTAAGTTGTTAATGAATGTATTTGATTATGACAAAAACTCAATTCAATAGGCCCATTCTTAACTGTTTAACTGTTTAGTCAACACTCTGGTGATTGAACTATGGCCCTCCAGAGCTAAAAGAATAAACTTCTTGAGGGAAGGAGCCGAGGCTCTGAAACTAGATGTTTTAACAACTCATAGCCTCTGGATCAGTGCAGAATGGAGTCATCACAGTCACCACCGGGCTACATGTGCACCTATCAAGGCCTTGGTGTTTCAAAAATAATTAGCTATGTCCAGAACCCTGAACAATCTCCGTTTGAATGGTGTGATCATAAATATCTGGGCCTTCCTCCCGAGCAATCTGCCTTCTGAGTGATTTAACAGACATTACCGGGAAAAAACATACCCCCTTAAAAACTTCTTAAAAGGAGGACGATGGAGCTATGGCAAACAACAAGAAATACACTTGATTGCAAAGATATTTTAAGCCAGATATTGCTCTCTTTCTGGCAGTGCAAAGGGGGTGGAACCCCAATTTACCCAGCAGTTTGTGGCTTCCACCAGCATAGGGGAGACAAAGGAATTACTCTAGATTTATTTCAGAGTGAATGAGAATATAATTGGACACTTTATCGCTTGTAAAAATGCCCAGGCTACAGAACCAACTGCATTATGCACTGTAAATAATGAATAATTATTTCTACCAAAGCTCACCCAGTACATTTTCTTCCTCACAGTTATAGAGCATTTTTATTAAAAAGGGAAGAAAAACCTCACTCTCCTCCCATCTTCCTCATTAGTGTGGAATGGGATTTATTCCATGGTGTCAGCATGTTAACATAGCACATTTGCTTCACTGGTTCCTGCGCTGCTTTGTGTGTTCGGATTCAGGTGGGCTGAAAAGCCAGTCGGTCTCTGGCCATAGAAAATATATTGAATCTGATAGCTTTAGTAGTCTATATCATTGGCCCAGGAGTACAGGACAGCAGCAGAGACAAAAGAAACAACTTCAAGCAATACTGTGCAGTATAACGACATCGGCCATTTTTGAGGCCTAGATTTTGCCGTTTAAGAAGAGCTCTGAGCAAGGATGCAAACCCCTAGAAGTAGCACTGCCTCAGGTCAGTCACTCCCTTTTTGCTAATAGCCTGATGCTAACCTAAATCAGCTGTAAATTAAGACACCCCTCCCCTAAACTGGCTTAGCTGCACTGGCCGGTGAGTTGGAGTGATGGGACAAAGGTTCTGCTGAAATATTCCAGATTGGGCAGTAAATAGGCAGGCGGTGTATGCTTCCTTCTGTGCACCCAAAGCTAATGTCCAGAGGTGGGAATAGGGAGAATACTTAGACCCTTACACCCCCAGTAGTAGTTTTGCCCTTCACAACATCCCCTGGATACAAGTTCCACAGGTTGACTGTGTTTTGTGAAGAACGACTTCCTTATGTTAGTTTTAAATCTGCTGAGCCCTTGTTCTTGTGTTATGTGAAGGAGTAAACAACTCTTCCTTATTCACTTTCTCCACACCATGCATGACCTCTATTATATTTCCCCTTAGTCGTCTCTTTCCCAAGCTAAAAAGTCCCAGTCTTTTTAAGCTCTCCTCAGATGGAAGCTGTTCCATACCTCTAATCATTTGTGTTGCCCTTCTTTGTACCTTTTCCAATTCTAATATTTCTTTTTTGAGATGGGACAACCAGAACTGCATGCGGTATTCAAGGTGTGGCCATATCATGGACTTGTAGGTGTCTAGATAGCCAGAAATTAGGGATGAGAAGTTGTTCGGGGGGCCCTACTTTGCCCCACTTTGCCTTCATGCTTGTCTTGAACCAAACCTCACTTTATGAAGTTTCCCAAATGATTTGAGGAATAACATGGGGAGTCCATTTCACTATAATCTACAGGGATGAGAAGCAGGTTATTTCAGGTTTATTCACTCTGAGTCTTAGAATTGAAATCAAAGGGAGTATTTAGAAGTTACTACACAATGTGAGCAAAGATGTCAAGAATGTAGCCCATATGGCTGTTTGGACCACTGCCGTATATACATTAAAATGGTCCCGAACCTTGACATTTTCTCAAAGTTGAGCACAAATGTTTGTCTGAAAATTTGTCCTGCAAGATGGATATCAATTATTAATTATTATCCTCTCTTGAAATGCTACAGTCATCCAATAAGGAAGCAGGATCAATACCAGGGGAGGGCAACTAATCACACAATTCAGCTATCAAAGAGCTGCTGTGAACAATTAGTGAACAACCAACAGGTTGAAAATTATCCATGAATAGCAAATATATCTTCAGAGAGCAGGAGAGGTTCACAAACTAGCTAATATCCAAAACAGGGCAACATTTGTGTAACAGTAACCCCCAACACAGGTTATCAGCTGTGTATGAACCTGGCATCTTCTTCATCAAAAACCCAGACCTCTTCCATGTTAGCTAAAATAATAACTTCATTAGCTAGCAAAGGTAGCAGTAACTTCTAGGGCTGGTCAAAAGTTTTTCACTGAAACTGGTTTTTCCATGTTTTTGGCACAAAAAGAAAATCAATTTTTTGTTTTGTTTTGTTTTTCATTCATTGTTTTCATTCATTGTTTTGTTTTCATTCATTGTTCATGAGTTTGTTTTTCATTTCATTGTTTTTCATTTTGGTTGAATTTTTTAGTGAAAATATTGACCACATTCTATCCTGCTCCATTAACTTCTGCAAGAATCAGGCCCTGACCACTTGCCAGTATTATCTACATTTAAACCTGAACTCACATTTAAACCTGAACACTGATTTTATTATTCTTATTATTTATTTATTTCAATTTTTGGCAACCAAAACCTGCTTTTTCCCCCTTTGTTTGTTTATTTGAGGTTTCTTTTGTTTATGTTTCCTAAACTGAAAAGTGTTTTGATATTCAAGTTTTCAGATTTTCAACCAACCAAAAAAAAATCATTTACAAAAATTGTTTTCTCAAAATGCCATTTTCCGTCAACAAAATGTTTCAGTGGAAAATTTTCAATTAATTCTCCTGTACTTATCTCAAACTAGCTCCCCCTTCTCCATTGCATCTAATGTAAGCTACTCTTTTTCACCTTCAAGGCCCTTCCCGGCCTAGTCACAACCTATCTATCAGCTCTCTTTCGCTACTGAAATGTCGACTACTACCTCCAATCAGACCATGAGCCCAGCCTCCTTCGCCTACGGGTTACATTTTCAAACAAGCACATGTGTGCTTTCTCTGATGCTGTGTCCCCGCCATGCCAAAGCTGGGAGAAGCTCCCCCTCACCATCTCAAACATTAATCTATTATCCTCCTTCAAAGCACACTTCAGAATGCTCCTATTAAAAATAAATAAATGGCAATATGCCAATTTCCTAGAACTGGAAGGAGCTTGAAAGGTCATCGAGTCCAGTCCCCTGCCTTCACTAGCAGGACCAAGTACTGTCCCCTGACAAATTTTTGCCCCAAATCCCTAAATGGTCCCCTCAAGGATTGAACTCACAACCCTGGGTTTAGCAGGCCAATGCTCAAACCACTGAGCTAGCCCTCCCCCTTTTTTGTACATATTCTATGATACCTACAAAAAAATTACCACCAGTTATGCTGCTGGTGTGCTGAGATCGCTGTCTATAATTCTGACCAAAATTATCTCTATGTTTCTTTGTACTCCCTCTCAGTCTGTCTGTATCCATCTATTTGCCTCTTGTCTTATACGTTGATTGTAAGCACTTTGGGGCACAGACAATCTTTTTGTTCTTTGTTTTTGCAGCGCCTAGCACAATGGGGTTCTGACCCATGACTAGAGCTTCTAGGCACCATGGTAATAACAACAACAACAACAGTTCTGGATTAAAATTGCCCCTAGAACATGAAGTGCCATTTTATTCTCATGATATATGTGGCCTGACTAAAAAGGGGAGGAGCTGCAAATCTGGAGAGAAAAGAGTGCCTGTGTTCATGAGCTGTCCAGTCCAATTCTGCAGATCAAGAGCCGGATCCTCAGCTGATAGTCAATGGAGCTATGCCAGCTTGCACCAGCTGAGCATCTAGCCCCAGATGTTGTAGGTACCATGGATGATCAGCTAAACTTTTCAGGGCTCATAAGAACTGAATGTGAACTCCCATCTGTTGCGGTTCTCTCCTTGCTACAGCCAACGTGTGCCAATGAATGTTAGAGCCAGTCAGAACCAGAAGGGTAGTTTGCAATACCCAGCTATAACATTCCTTTGCTACATCAGAGCACACGAGTGAATCTCTCCTTTGAAGGATGCCTAGTGACCCTCGCTACAGAATAAAAGGGTTCACAAGACAAAAGGGGACCTAAATGAAGACAATGAAGTTGGCTTTCAGAACAGCATGATTCCTGCTTGCTTGAAGGGGAGATATACCTGGAGTCGTGACCTTGGAGGCTGTTTGCTTTAGAAATAGGCTGTTATATTCAGAGGAGTGAAAAGGCTCCTTCTATGGGACTTAGCTAAAGCAAATGTGCTTGGTAGGTTCACTGAACAAGACAGACATTCCTGGCACCGGCAAGGTGACAAATACCCACAGTGTATAGTCTAAAAAGATAAAGTATAAGTAAAGTGGAGGCAGCTGAACAGAAAAGCTACTGAGAGAGATAAAACCCTCAGTAAAATTAGAAACTGCCCTTGATAGTAGCTGTAGAAAATTAGAGGCAGCACCAGTTTTGCAAGCATGAGTTTCTCTTTGTTCGCTGCATTTAATATGTTTCTTACCGCAATTCTGTGCTGTCCCATTGCAGTCAGCTTCACCACGCTTATCCTTGTATGAGGTATCTGTTTACACCTGGCTGTTTATTTCATCAAGGTCTTCTGTGTCGTGTGTGCCTGGTGTTATGTTTTAATAGGACCTCTGAGAAGCACATGACATCCCAGCCCTTTTCTGCTGTTCTCTTTCTAAAGGAATCTACCCTCAGTCAAAGTCCTGGTTGGATGCAGTTACATTTAACAGGAGCAAAGACTTTGTTAAATAAAATTAACTGTGAGAATAGGGTAGAAACTTTTCTATTTTGCAGGAAATTCTGTGATGTCACATTTTTTTCCCATTCTGATATGGATCAAAAACAAAAAATACAGAATTCCACATGCAATGAGATTCATCATCCTCATCATCATGAATAATTCATTTTGGTCTATCAAAACCTTTTGCTTCAGTTTGAATTGAAATATTTCATTTCAATTTTGAGATAGATAGATAGATAGATAGATAGATAATTAGATAGATAGATAGATAGATAGATAGATAGATATAAATGAAAGGTCATTTTGAAAGGAAAAAAATTGAACTGTTCCATTCTGAAAACACTGAAATAGAACATTCTGACAGTATCAAAATGCTTTTTTCATTGTTTTTAAAATAAAAATTTCCTTGTAGAAAAATGCTGTATTGACACATTTCTAACCAGCTGTTCTAGTTGGCAGAATCTGTGTGGTCCAGTTTATAAGGTAGTAGCTCAGAAGTTAGGGGACATGGGTTCAAATGGTGGCTTTGCCTGCAATGTGGGGCATGTTACTTAACCTCTTTTTCCTCTCCTACACTTTAGGTATGTCTATATTACCTGCCGAAACGGTGGGTAGTGATCGATCTATGAGGGATCAATTTATCACGTCTAGTGTAGATGCGATAAATCGATCCCCGATCATTCTGCCATCGACTCCTGTGGCGAGAGATGGAAGCTGAGTCGATGGGGGAGCGGCAGCAGTTGACCCTGCACCATGAGGACCCGAGGTAAATGGACCTCAGATACGTCGACTTCAGCTACGCTATTCTCGTAGCTGAAGTTGAGTATCTTAGGTTGACCCCCCCACCCCAGTGTAGACCAGGGCTTCATCTTCCTTGTTTATTTAGATCAAAAGCTCTGTGGGGCAAGGAATTCTTCTTCCTATGAGCATGTACAGCACCTAGCACAAAGGCATCTCAATCTCACCTGGGACCTCTAGGGTCTATTGTAATGAAGTTAACTAATAATGGTCAAGATTCAATGGATTCCATGTGGTTAGAGATAAGAACTGGAGCCTGTATTGCAATCCTGGCTGAGCATTTAATATATGATCCGAGCCTGTGACCCTTACTCACATGAGTCAACCATACTTATGTCAATAGTCGGATTGATCACTTGCCTGAGTCAGGATTAGTCATTTGATTTAAGGTAAAAGGATCAGGACTTGAACAAGTCATCTGATTTCCTTTTCCTGTTAAACTGGCTAAGCAACAGATGGTGGGATCTGAGCTGAAATTTCCCAGCGAGATCAATTATCTCTATGAAACTATCTTAATTAGCAAGTTTTCCAAGCAGTTGCAGGATATACATATGTGCAGAGGTACTGTATCTCCATTCTGGTTCTCGTTCCATCCTCGTTCCATCCTCACAACTACCAAACCCCACCATGTCCCCAAGCTGAGGACAGAAAATATCCTATTGCCTCTATATACATCCATGGTACGCCCACATCATGTATACTACATGCAGAGGGGTCACCCATCTCAAAAAAGATATATTGGAATTTGAAAAGGTTCTGAAAAGAGCGACAAAAATGATTAGGGGTATGGAACAGCTTCCATATGAGGAGCGATTAATAAGACTGGGACTTTTCAGCTTGGAAAAGAGACGACTAAGAGGGGATATGATAGAGGTCTATAAAATCATGACAGGTGTGGAGAAAGTAAATAAGGAAGTCTTATTTACTCCTTCTCATAACACAAGAACTAGAGGTCATCCATTTAAATTAATAGGCAGCAGGTTTAAATCAAAAAAAGGAAAGTATTTCTTCACACAATGCACAATCAACCTGTGGAATTCTTTGCCAGAGGATGTTGTGAAGGCCAAGACTGTAACAGGGTTCAAAAAGGAACTAGATAAATTCATGGAGGATAGGTCCATCCATGGATATTAGCCAGGATGGGCAGAGATGGTATCCATAGCCTCTATTTGCCAGAAGCTGGAATGGGCGACAGGGAATGGATCACTTGATGATTCATTGTTCTGTTCATTCCCTCTGAAGCACTTGGCATTGGCCACTCTTGGAAGATAGGATACTGGGCTAGATGGACCTTTGGTCTGACCCAGTATGGCCGTTCTTATGTTCAGAAACTGGACCATCAATGGTAAGAACATAGGCCTCAACCACTTGATGTAAAGGAGCATGGACGTTAGCTGGTAGTTGCATCAAGCTCTTAGCTTGGTCATTCGCTGGCTGGAGAAGTGATCCCACACACTTAACCAGTGTATTGCCACTACTCTCGTTTCCTATATCTGGATACATGGTACTGTCTGACCTGTCTGGTTCCTACCACAGTGGTCAGATAGTGAAATAAGAGTGAGAAGTACTGCACTGGGAACACACCACAGGACATTGTAGAGGATTTCTGGCGCTGGGGTGCTAAAGCTCGTTAGGATTTGCTTTTTGCAAGAGTGTTCTGCATCTTACTTCCCAATTGCTGGAAACACTTACCAATGCACTCTGAGGAAAAATAAGAAAACAGGTTGATGAAGGGGACGTTTACTCCTATGGCTAAATCTGAAGAGTAGGACTCCAAGCTCTGCCACCAACTGCCTGAGTGAGTTTGGGCACATTACTTAACATGTCCCTGCCTCAGTTTCCCCTCTCTCCAATGGGGATAATAATACTCCCCTACCTCACAGAAGTGGTGTAATTACAACTGGTCAGAGAAATGGGTTTTTGTTCCCATTAAACATTTTGACAAAAATCAAAATGCTTTTGTTTCCTTTGAGAGAGACAAGGTAGGTGAAGTAATATCTTTCCTTGGACCAGCTTCTGTTGGTGAGAGTGACAAGCTTTCGGCGGACCTGAAGAAGAGCTCTGTGGAGCTTGCAAGCTTGTCTCTCTCACCAATAAAGTTGGTCCAGTAAAAGATATTACCTCAACCACCTTGTCTCTCTCATATCTTGTGACCAACACAGTTGCAACACTGCAAACGACACTGGAAGATATCAAATTTCGTCATCATTGAAATTTTACTTCAAAAGAGTGTGCTTTTTTTCAGATTTCAGGAACTAAAAACATGTTAATTTGGAGGGTTTTCCAAGAAATGTTATTGGAAAACATAGTTGGCATGAAAACATTTGACCAGGTCTAGTTGAAAGGTGTCATTCCAGAATGTTTGTAAGAGACTTTCAGAGTCTTGTGTGGCAGGTGCTACCAAAGTGTTCTTCTAATCACAATAGTTTCCGGGGTGTTAATTACTTGGAAACCAACTGGTTCTTTAAGGATCCAAAATGCAGGGATGAGTCAGAGATTCTTGCTCTTCTTCTGAACGGGTTTTCTCACATCTCTGTGCGGCATGGCTGCCCCCACCTTGAAACATAGATTTTTATTTAAGTATGATCCAGTTGACTGTACAAACTTTAAACACACATATCTAATATTCCATCTGGCTCCCTTTTGAAATGCATTTATACCATGAATCCAGCCGTACGCATGTGGTCTGTGTACTGCATAGAAAAATATCATTTTCCCACCCCACAGGTTTAAATTGGCCTAAATTGGTTGAATTTAATTTGTCAATTACATTTTGTTCAATTCCTGGCTGCAAAATGTTCACTAAACAGAACCACAGATTCCCAGAAACCCCAGTGGCAAGGAAAAGCAAAAGCTTTTCTTGAGGAAACCATAATATAATAGTTTGCCTAGGGTATTCCAAGGGGAACACGCTCATCTATTGAGGTTTGAAACAATCTAGCCCCCAAAACTTCTAAGAACTTCAATGCAGATAGCTCCCTTTCTTCTAAAGCAGCGGGAGGTGGGGTTGGGTGGGGTGGGGTGGGGTGGGGTGGGGGAAGGGTTAATTTGATTCAAGTTAAGAGAAGAGAAGCCAACTAATGCATTACAGACCAGCTTTTATTCCCCTATAACCACCATGCGCATGCAGCAGTTATGGGACACCCTTTTAGAAGGCTCACCTCACTTAGGTAAGTGTGAAGCCTTGGGATCTCCTTACTGCCAATGGTGGGGGAGGGGGAGCTAAAATGAGACAGAAAAGGCCGAGGGTGTGAAGATAGGGCCAAAATCTGCAATGGAAATTGAGGGTGCTCTGCACCTATTAAGATAAGACTCATAGTTTGCTGCCCTGGGCCAGAGTCTGATCCCTTTACTTTTCTTGGGCAGCAGCTTCCTCCAAAGGGACTGCTTGTGGAAAAGGACACCGTAGAACCTGAGTAAAGGAATCAGGATCTAGCCCTCTGTACCTACACTTAGGATCAGAATACACAGCTGGTATTTATTAATTACAGGTGCTTTATTTATCCAGCCCTGTAAAGAATTAAAAGACAAAGGGAAGGGGAGTTAAGAGCTGACAGCTCAACTCCCCTTCTGACTGTTTTGGGGATTTGTACCAGATAGGCCCATAATTCTGGTAGCCAATGTGGATTACAAAAAAGAAAAAAAATGAAGTATACATTGATTATTGGGTCCTCTGTTTTATTAAATGCATAACTCAGTGTATTGAGCCACTTAATGTGGAGAGCGTTCTAGCATGAATAAAGATGATATTTATGAATCACCGAAGGATTCATACAAAACAATCATTTCTCCAGTTGAGCCACACTTTGAAGTTTCGCTCCTCCCTCTAAAATAAAGTGAATCAAAATAAAATAAAAACAGGCTGCTTTTTCACTGCGGAATAAGGTCATTGTGGGCAGAAGGAAGTAGGAGCCATGCACCTAGTTCATCTCTCCTCAAACAAAGTCTGCTTGTTAAAATCATAGTCCGTGATTCGATCAATCGAGCAAAGGCAAAAGGCTCCACAGTTTGGCTATGACCGGATCCCTGTGGATGGATCTCTGCACTCTTGCCAGGGCTTATGGAAATCGGCAGGGCACCACTTGTTATGAGCTTGTTGGGGGAACAGCTGGGTAAGAGCCCATGGCTCAGAGGAGGTCAGACTGGTTGATCATCGAGACCCTTTCTGGCCTCCAAATGGATGAATCTGTCTGGGCACAGGAGTCCAGCTGTGTGTATCTGACTGAAGGTTTGGGACCTGGGCATGGCAGGTTAAGCAGACCTGAGGTTGCTGGTCAAATAATTCACTTCCTAGTATCTGAATAGTTTCCCACCATCTACTCACATGGACCAATGTGGGACATTGAGAAATGAACTGGACAAAGCCCTCAGGGATAGAATGTAGGGAATGACCCTGTAATGGCTCTCAGGGACTAGTGCCCCGATCCTCAAAGGTCTGTAGGCGCCTAATTCCCATTGATTTCAAGGGGAGTTAGGTGTCTATATACCTTGGATGATCTGAGCCCATGTGACCTAATAAATCCTTTCCCATCTCTGCCTGATTGGACGATTTCATTTCTGCACAAGCTACAGCTGACACGGCAGCCCTTTCGAAACAGAGCTCATGATGGGAAATGAGCATTTGCAAATGCTCATGTGTAGCAGGAAATCCCCTTTCCAGCCACCACTTCGTCTTAGCTTTCTTCCCTCCATCCCGCTCGGATTGGCTGGGGCAGTGGCTGTTCCATTACACAGTAGACAGTCCTTGGTCCTAAGGTTTTAAATGTAGCGTTTTTCTGTTCTATATCAAATATAAGTATATACATACATAGGAGGGGGAGGGGCAGAGAAGAGGAGAGATGGGCATAGAGAGGGTTAATCCTGAAAGACTACCAGGAAAAAAAAAATCTGTGTAAAGTGGGAAATTAGTCAGCAGAGACCTGACAAAGTGCTTCCTACACATGCTGTTCTGTCAGGCTGCACAGCTTCTTCTGCTTCAGAGGTAATTACATAGATTTTCTGTCTTGTACTTGCAAAAACACAGCACAGCACTCCACCACTGCTTGTACCTCCGTCCTTCATGCCTCCAGCTGCATGGGGCTGGAAAATGTTTACACAATTTCATTTCAGATTTTTTAAAGTACAATGTAGGATCTGGGGGCTTGGAAGGGTCTCCTCTGAAGACAGACCAAGGCTCAGGGAGAAATGTAGTGGTGGTAGGGGTGAGGGGTATTACTGTTCCCCTTTAAAAACAAAATGCATTCTACAGTTCTTTAACCCTCTTCCTTTGGAATGTTCTAATTAACCATTCAGACCCAGCTCTGGATTTCCCACACCTGAAGTTTCAGCTCTGGAATTCTGATTTAAACCCATCTCCGGTTTTCTGGAGTAGCTTTCTTAACTCCATTAAGAAAGAGGTAAGAAAATTACTCGTTAAAACCAGGGATGGTTTTCAGTCAGAATTCCAGCTCCAAAACGTTGGGTGTTGTAAATCCAGATCTGGATCCAAATTGTTAATTGTTATTAGGATTTATGACCTTTTACATGCACAAATAGTTTCAGATTCAGTCACATTTCTACCCTGAAGTAGGAGGCTTGACATCTGTTACCTCAACATGTCTATCATGCACTTTGTGTTCTTCTTTACAAGACTGAGTGCACAGCAGCATCTCTATGACTTGGTAACGTTTTGAGCTCCCTCTGCCTATGTGTAAATGATGACAAAAGGGAGTGAGGTAATGGAGAATCAGGCTCTCAGTATTCATACTTGTTAATTAGTACTTCTAGTCAGGAAATGATGCTTCTCCCCTCTCACAAGAAACTTCAGTGAAAACAAAGCTTGCTTGCTAATTTTTTTAAGTGACATTTGTCAGGTTTCTATCAAATTACCTAAACCAGTGTTTGACCAAAATCTGATTTTTTAAAAAATGAGAACAGTATTTTTTCCTGCAAAAATTCCACATTTTTTCATTAAAAAATATTTTGATGAGTATTTTCAAACCAGCTCTATTACTGAGGTCAAGTATCAGAGGGGTAGCCGTGTTATTCTGGATCTGTAGAAGTGACAAAGAGTTCTGTGGCACCTTATAGACTAACAGATGTATTGGAGCCTACGCTTTCGTGGGTGAATACCCACTTCTTCAGATGCATCTGAAGAAGTGGGTATTCACCCACGAAAACTTATGCTCCAATACATCTGTTAGTCTATAAGGTGCCACAGAACTCTTTGTCGCTTCTACTGAGGTCAGTGATTCTTTCAACTTCAAATAGCATTTTCCACTTTGTTTGTACGACTGCTTGGTGGAAAACTCATTGAATGATGTAACCTTAATGCTTGCCTCCCATTAAACATGATGTTTCCCAGTCATGCCAAATCCTCATGAAGAAAACACTCTGAAGATTGACTAGATAACAGCTGAGGAAGAAAAACAATCCAAACCCATCTGACTTCTGTGATACAGTGGTTTTGCTTTAATAAAGAGGGGGAAACAGGAGCTGCAAACAGGAGCTGCAAACAGGGGAGTTTGAGAGGAATTGCTCCAGGTAAAGCAGGAGCAAATACAGGACCCTTGGGGTAAGTGGCTGTCTGTAGTGTGTGTTTGGGGGTACTTGTGTCTGTCTGTCTGTTCATTCATTTGTTTGTTTGCAGGACCGTGTGCTGTGGCTGGCAGTTGGAAACTGTGAGCTTCTACACCAGGGGGCGGGGCTAATCAATCAGGCAGGCCAGGGCTTTATAAAGCAGTGAGCAAGCGACCAGGAGCTGCAAACAGGGGAGTTTGAGAGGGAGTTGGGAAGGGGAGTGCGAAGGGGGCAAGCTATCCTTGCCATTCCTAACTCCTTTAACCCAAACTAAAGGCAGAGGCAGAGCAACCAGGGGGCTGCAGACGGGGGAGTGAGTATCTGTTGTGGGGACAGTTTGACCGTGTGCTTGATTGTTTGATTGCCTGTTTCAATAGTGTGAATTGGGAGTGCTTTGTTCCAGGCTCTTCTAAAAAGACAGTCAGTCAGCTGTGAACCAGCTGAGCAGCGAATAGCAGAGAAGCAAACAGGTGGAGTTAGCCTGGGAGTTCGCCTGGAGAGAGCCTACTGCGGCATCCCCCTTGCAGGTTCCCTGAGTAGCTTCTGCCACAAGTGAGGAAACTCTTCGAAGGAAGGGACTATGGATGCTGAGCGATCCGCTGTCGTGACCTGCACAGGATGTGCCATGTTTGTCTTTCTTCCACAGGATAGAAGCGACTTTGTCTGTATAAAGTGCAAGCTGATCTCCATATTGGAGAAGATTCAAGGTCTGGAGAAACGAGTATCAACCCTGCATTCCATAAAAGAAAATGAGGAGTTCCTGGATAGACGTCAGGATAGGCTTCAGCGGGCACAGTGTTCTGAAGATTCAGAGCAGGCGCAGCGGGGACAGAAGGCCAGCGAGGATAATTGGCGGCATGTGACCTCCAGAAGAGGAAAGAGTATGAGACAAGTCCATGTACCAGAAACGCATATTCAGATGAGCAACCGTTTTCATGTTCTCTCCACAGGTACTAGTGCAGAGAGTGGAGTGAATGATACATCTGAGGGAACAGAGCAGAAGGAGACTCCACTGACTGGAAGGCATGAGATGCACAGTCCTAGGGATGGGGGTTCCACGACCACCACTCCCAGGAGGAGGAGGAGGGTGGTGGTGGTCGGGGACTCTCTCCTCAGGGGGACTGAGTCATCTATTTGCCGCCCTGACCAGGAAAACTGAGAGGTGTGCTGCTTGCCAGGGGCTAGGATTCGTGATGTGACGGAGAGACTGCCGAGACTCATCAAGCCCTCAGATCGCTACCCCTTCCTGCTTCTCCACGTGGGCACCAATGATACTGCCAAGAATGACCTTGAGCATATTACTGCAGACTACGTGGCTCTGGGAAGAAGGATAAAGGAGTTTGAGGCACAAGTGGTGTTCTCGTCCATTCTCCCGGTGGCAGGAAAAGGCCGGGGTAGAGACCGTCGAATCGTGGAAGTCAACGAATGGCTACGCAGATGGTGTCGGAGAGAAGGGTTTGGATTCTCTGACCATGGGATGGTGTTCCAAGAAGGAGTGCTAGGCAGAGATGGGCTCCACCTGACAAAGAGAGGGAAGAGCATCTTTGGAAGCAGGCTGGCTAACCTAGTGAGGAGGGCTTTAAACTAGGTTCACCGGGGGAAGGAGACCAAAGCCCCGAGGTAAGTGGGGAAATGGGATACCGAGAGGAAGCACAAGTAGGTGAGTGCAAGAGGGGAGGGCTCCTGCCCCATACTGGGACAGCAGGACAGTCGGTGAGTTATCTTAAATGCCTATACACAAATGCAAGAAGCCTGGGGAACAAGCAGGGAGAACTGGAAGTCCTGGCACAGTCAAGGAATTATGATGTAATTGGAATAACAGAGACTTGGTGGGATAACTCACATGATTGGAGTACTGTCATGGATGGATATAAACTGTTCAGGAAGGATAGGCAGGGCAGAAAAGGTGGGGGAGTTGCGTTGTATGTAAGAGAGCAATATGACTGCTCAGAGCTCCAGTATGAAACTGCAGAAAAACCTGAGAGTCTCTGGATTAAATTTAGAAGTGTGAGCAACAAGGGTAATGTCGTGGTGGGAGTCTGCCACAGACCACCAGACCAGGGGGATGAGGTGGACGAAGCTTTCTTCCAGCAACTAACAGAAGTTACTAGATCACAGGCCCTGGTTCTCATGGGTGACTTTAATCACCCCAATATCTGCTGGGAGAGCAATACAGTGGTCCACAGACAATCCAGGAAGTTTTTGGAAAGTGTAGGGGACAATTTCCTGGTGCAATTGCTGGAGGAACCAACTAGGGGAAAAGCTCTTCTTGACCTGCTGCTCACAAACAGGGAGGAAATAGTAGAGGAAGCAATAGAGGATGGGAACCTGGGAGGCAGTGACCATGAGATGGTCGAGTTCAGGATCCTGACACAAGGAAGAAAGGAGAGCAGTAGAACAGAGACCCTGGACTTCAGAAAAGCAGACTTTCACTCCCTCAGGGAACTGATGGGCAAGGTCCCCTGGGAGAATAACATGAGGGGGAAAGGAGTTGAGGAAAGCTGGCTGTATTTTAAAGAATCCTTATTGAGGTTGCAGGAACAAACCATCCCGATGTGTAGAAAGAAAAGTAAATATGGCAGGCGACCAGCTTGGCTTAACAGTGAAATCCTTGCTCGCCTTAAACACAAAAAAGCAGCTTACAAGAAGTGGAAGATTGGACAAATGACCAGGGAGGAGTATAAAAATATTGTTCAGGCATGCAGGAGTGAAATTAGGAAGGCCAAATCACACTTGGAGTTGCAGCTAGCCGGAGATGTTAGGAGTAACAAGAAGGGTTTCTTCACGTATGTGACCAACAAGAAGAAAGTCAAGGAAAGTGTGGTCCCCTTGCTGAATAAGGGAGGGAACCTAGTGACAGAGGATGTGGAGAAAGCTAGTGTACTCAATGCTTTTTTTGCCTCTGTCTTCACAGACAAGGTCAGCTCCCAGGCGGCTGCACTGGGCAGCACGGTATGGGGAGGAGGTGACCAGCCCTCTGTGGAGAAAGAAGTAGTTCGGGACTATTTAGAAAAGCTGGATGAACACAAGTCCATGGGGCCGGATGCACTGCATCCGAGGGTGCTAAAGGAGTTGGCCGATGTGATTGCAGAGCCATTGGCCATTATCTTTGACAAATCACGGCAATCGGGGGAGGTCCCGGAAGACTGGAAAAAAGCTAATGTAGTGCCCATCTTTAAAAAAGGGAAGAAGGAAGATCCGGGGAACTACAGGCCAGTCAGTCTCACCTCAGTCCCTGGAAAAATCATGGAACAGGTCCTCAATGAATCAATTTTGAGCCACTTAAAGGAGGGGAAAGTGATCAGGAACAGTCAGCATGGATTCACCAAGGGCAAGTCATGCCTGACTAACCTAATTGCCTTCTATGATGAGATAACTGGCTCTGTGGATGAGGGGAAAGCAGTGGATGTGCTATTTCTTGATTTTAGCAAAGCTTTTGATACAGTCTCCCACAGTGTTCTTGCCAGCAAGTTAAAGAAGTATGGGCTGGATGAATGGACGGTAAGGTGGATAGAAAACTGGCTGGATGGTCGTGCTCAACGGGTAGTGATCAATGGCTCCATGTCTAGTTGGCAGCCGGTATCAAGTGGAGTGCCCCAAGGGTTGGTGCTGGGGCCGGTTTTGTCAATATCTTCATCAACGATCTGGAGGATGGTGTGGACTGCACCCTTAGCAAGTTTGCAGATGACACTAAACTGGGAGGAGTGGTTGATACGCTGGAGGGTAGGGACAGGATACAGAGGGACCTAGACAAATTAGAGGATTGGGCCAAAAGAAATCTGATGAGGTTCAACAAGGACAAGTGCAGAGTCCTGCACTTAGGACGGAAGAATCCCATGCACTGCTACAGACTAGGGACTGAATGGCTGGGCAGCAGTTCTGCAGAAAAGGATCTAGGGGTTACGGTGGACGAAAAGCTGAATATGAGTCAACAGTGTGCCCTTGTTGCCAAGAAGGCTAACGGCATTGTGGGCTGTATAAGTAGGGGCATTTCCAGCAGATCGAGGGACATGATTATTCCCCTCTATTCCGCACTGGTGAGGCCTCATCTGGAGTACTGTGTCCAGTTTTGGGCCCCACACTACAAGAAGGATGTGGATAAATTGGAAAGAGTCCAACGGAGGGCAACAAAAATGATTAGGGGGCTGGAGCACATGACTTATGAGGAGAGGCTGAGGGAACTGGGATTGTTTAGCCTGCAGAAGAGAAGAATGAGGGGGGATTTGATAGCTGCTTTCAACTACCTAAAAGGGGGTTCCAAAGAGGATGGATCTAGACTCTTCTCAGTGGTAGAAGATGACAGAACAAGGAGTAATGGTCTCAAGTTGCAGAGGGGGAGGTTTAGGTTGGATATTAGGAAAAACTTTTTCACTAGTAGGGTGGTGAAGCACTGGAATGGGTTACCTAGGGAGGTGGTGGAATCTGCTTCCTTAGAGGTTTTTAAGGTCAGGCTTGACAAAGCCCTGGCTGGGATGATCTAGTTGGGGTTGGTCCTGCTTTGAGCAGGGGGTTGGACTAGATGACCTCCTGAGGTCCCTTCCAACCCTGAGATTCTATGATTCTATGAAAGATGGTCTTCTGATTAAACCATTGGCCTAAGGTGATCTAGGCTCACTTTCTAGCTCTGCCACAGACTTGTTGAGTGATCTTCGGCAAGTCCCTTAGGCCCTGATTCTCAAAGGTATTTAGGTGCCTAACTCCAAGTGGAGTTGAGGATTTGGGCCTTAGTTCAGATTTCCATCTGCAAAATGAGGATTGTAACACTTCCTTCTCATATCCTTTGTCTGGCTTGCTATTTAGATTGCAAACTCCCAGTTGCAGGGACTGTCTCTTACTATGTGTACATGCAATACTTAACAGAACTAGATAGAGGTGCTATAACAATACAAACAAATCATATGACAGAAGAAGAGTAAGGATCTGATTTGCCTCTTGGTAAAGTTATTAGAAAACTTCCATTGATTTCAACTGGACCCTTATGGATGTGAAAGGGACAAAGAAGGTTCTTAATTTCTATGTTTCAAACACTTTTCCAGACCCTCCCCTTTTTATCAGGGGATTTATTTCTCATCATTTTCTTGTACATTTGGGAGTTTTTTCTGGATCAGCTAAAGGTGAAAAAAGAAGGTAACAACTTTATTGCTGGCAAATAGCTTGAAAGTCAGTGTAAGTAGCTACCTGGAGCACAAGTATTACGGAGGCCATATCAGAGTAAAAAGATGTACATATAGGCAGTAGGATACTGGAGAAATAACTGTACCTTGCTTATGCAAAACCACTGCGCACTCTGAATGGCTGTCACCCAATCAGAGAAGAGGGATTTTTATTCTCTATGGTTATTGGAGAATAGCCATACAGTGTTTATGCTAATCAAACACCCAGAATCAGAGTGTAAGAAACCTCATAATTGCGGGGGGCGGGAGGGATGTACAGTTACAGTAAAGTTAGTAACTGTAAAGCACCCTAGCTCTTCAAGTGGTTTAGACAATCACAGCTGAAGGCTTTCAAAGTGTTTCATGACTGATGCTAGTTATCTGTCTACAGTGTTTTGTCATATACTGTAGGTACAGGATTCAATAGTTATCTCAACTGCCATGGAAATAATAAAACATTGCCACTTGTAGGATGGACTTTCACCAGGTCCAGAAACTCTACCTTACAGTTTAGGACAGGAAGTGGTTCTTGGTGGCTGTTTGACCATTCACTGCCGCACTGTACAACACGCTGAGACAAGAAGTGAAGAGTAACATAGTCAGTCAATGCAAACATGCTGATAAATAATCTAACAGAAACCTTTTCCATATCCAGTTCAAAGAGACCCAACGCCTAGGAAGAACGTGAGAGTTTATTTTACAAACAGTTTTGATAGAGCCTGCTCATGAAATCTAACATACTAGACATTTTAAGCCAAGTTTGATACTCAAGTTTAGGAGCATAGGTACTAAGACACAGCTCAGTTGCCCTCTTGCTTTCTGTACCTTAGATTATGTCTTCCTACTAGGTTCCTGAAAGATAAAAGGTTAGTTTAAAGCACAGCCTCAGTACAGTTCCTAACAGACAATTAACATCACCTGAACCATCAACACAATTGTCGTTAATTCCCTCCCTTGCTGTAGTTCAACAGTGAAAGGATTCATAATGATCAGCAATACCCTGAAAGTCTTATAATCAGAGAGGAAAAGATTCTGCTCGCCAGGTTTCGTTTGGGGTTCTTTAAATCATGAAGTTACCAAAAACATAGTAGCAAAAGTTAGCCACTGTTTTTGTGGGGCTCACTGAATAAACAACATTGCCTCGCCATCTGCTACCTCTAGTGGTCGTACAGAATATTTTACAAAACCAATCTTAGCCCTGCCTAGAATGTGCTGAGTGCTCCCCACTAGCACTGGAACCAATGGAAGTTGAGAAGGCTTGAACTTCCCAGGCTCAGGGCCATTATGCCCTGAATGGTATCAGTGGGTTTTGTACTGGAGTAAAAACAAGTGTGTAAGTGTGAAAAGAGAATAATGTCCATTGTCAGCAATGAGGCTCCGGCACTGACAAGGGAGTAAACAAAGCATACTATTGTTTTTACTATTACTGTTGGTTTGACTGTAGTGCTTCATGTTTTACATACACAGAAGAAGACAGTTCCTTCCTCAGACAGTTTACAGTCTAAACAGAGAAGACAGATATTTGGGACGCTGAGGCACAGAGGGGGAGGAGAGCGTTTAACATTTCCACATCAGATCAGTGGTGGACCCAGGATCAGAGCTCATATATTATGAGTTTCCAATCTATTGAAGCCATTGAACTAATCTACCTGCAGTGTCATTTGAGTCTAACCACAACTTACAAGGAAAAATTAATAGCTGGGGAGGAAAAAGTCTCTAAATTGGTATGGAAGATATTTGCTTTTTAGAACTTTTAAGAGGGTGCCACCAAAATTGGAGCTTAATAATAATAAAAAGAACCCATATTTTTAAATGCCTGACAGCATCCATTTAAGAGGCTGAATATTATTGGGATAGATAGAATAGTAACATTTTAAGACAAAAAGAAATTTGACACAATATAGTTATAAAAGATCTATTTTCTTTTGGAAAAATAGAAGAGGTTTCCGTTCACTCCAGCTCTATATCGTATTACTTCCATTTGTTACCAAAAATAGAAGATAACCCATATATAAAGAAACATTGATTCCAGTGTATTTTCAATTCAAATAAACAGTCTTCACTCAACAATGAAATTCATATAAGAAATAAAGGTGGCTGGTTGTTCTCTGTTCCCAACTCTCCTCCTTTTATTTATATATCCACAGTCAGACAAACCATAATGCTATCTAAACAACTATACACATTAAGAAACAAACATAGATCAATAGCTATAATTTGACACACATGCACCATTCACTGTGAAAACATCAATAGTATAAAGGCTTAGTGGGCATAGCTAGGGAAAATATGCTCCGTAGACAGTGTTGGCAGAAGATTAAATAAGCACGTCAGAGGGAAAAAAAATCAGTGAAACTGAATGCATATAGGAGATGTGCAGGTATTCTGAGTTAAATTGTGCAGGATTAATAATAAGAAAATTATCTTTGTCTTCCAGTCACTCAATTACTTCATGTGCAAATATTTTGGCTTGGATGTCTGCTATTCAAATATATACTGGCTTTCCTATCTGCCAAAGGAGTGCTATCGAAAGACAAGAAAACAGGAAATGAGTCGCATGGTGCAGTCAAATTGGAAGACAATATCTTAAGCTGCTATATATTCTTTCATAAACTGTACCATAGGTGACTGCTCATCTCCTCCTGATCCCTCATGCTCTGATGGAGCAATGAGAAAGGAATATATCAAGTAATGATGTGTTCAGGCAGCATAGAGACAGAAAGTTTATTCAGAGCACTTGATGAAAAATAGAATGGAGATTCAGGAATTTGTCAGTGTTGTCTGTCTACACACACAGAGAAAGATATTTTGAGAAGCAATGTGGTCTAGCACATGTAGCACAGGACTAGAGGCCAGAAACACAGAGTGGTGTGTATAACTAATTTTTCAGTTCTCTGGCAATAAAAAAAAAAAGATGGGAGCGATAAACCAAGACCATTTGGAGGGGGGGAATTATGAAGTAAAAACTAATTTTGAGACAAATGAAACATTTGGTTTCACCAGAAATGAAACGTTTCATTTTATTAATTTAATAATTTTTATTTTATTTTAAATTAACCCGAGGAAATGTCTACACCAAAACTCATTTTGAACCAAAAAACTGAAACATTTCAGAATGAAACATTTTGACTTTTTGAATATTTTTCTTTGTTTGCTTTCAACATGAACAATTTGGTGAAACTGACATGACTCTGCAAAATGTTGCAGTGTCGAATCTGCATTTTTCATTGAAAAAAAAAAGATTCTGCTGAAATGTTTCTCCCAGTTCTACAGCAAAATCTATTCTAAAGTTAGCTTTACCAGTGAATCCATTTGTTAACTTCAGTGAGTCACAGTCCAATCCTTAAGCACGAATACAACTTTCCTAATGTGAGAACTCCTATTAAATTCAGTGGGTCTGCTCACAAGCATAAATGTAGGCATATGCATAAGTGCTAGCAGGCTCTGTCCCTCAAACACTGTAATAGTCATTATTTGTTAAGCAAGAACAGTATGAATGTTGGAGAAATCTGGATGAAATTGAAGACAGATGGACTAATTTGGAAATGTCAGTGGTTAAGTCATATGCCCCCAAAAGATACTTCCATATGTAACCCACACACCTCCTGGGTGTGGTGTTCTGTCTCATCGAATGGCATTGAGACCACTTGAGAGACAGTGTGCAATTAATGAGTCTGCTCTACAGCCTTAGCTAACAGCCTCTTAGCTTTTAGCTCATGGGGTAGAGGCTCATGCACTAAGGTCCCAGGTTCAATTCCACCCATCAACAACCGGCATCTGTTGGCGTTACACATATCCACTCTGCACACTAGATCTCTATTTGAGAGACAAGGTGGGTGAGGTAATATCTTGTATTGGACCAACTTCTGCTGGTGAGAGAGACATGCTTTCAAGCTTAAACAGAGCTCTTCTTCAGGTGGCAGGTGCCCCGTTCCATCATGCAATATACTTTTCCAGCAAAGCAATGATAAAAGACAAAAACATCCTAACACTTGTGGGTGAAAACTTTTCACAAAACGATCACTCTATGTTTGACCGCTCAGTCTTGATTCTCAACTGAAATCTGCACAGCAACTTCAATAGATGAGCCTGGAAGCTTAAATTCATAACTTTGCTAGACACTAAAAATCATGGACAGAACAGAGACACTGGATTTATGGCTTATCACACCAATTTATAGCCCTCTAACAACTGAAGCAAAGTAGGCATTAAACACCTCATCTTTCTTGATGTCATCAATTATTAACTCTCCTTCCCCACTGAATAGAGGACCTACACTTTCCTTCATCTCTTTCTTGCTCCTCGTGTATTTAAAGAACCTCTTCTTATTGGTTTTCATGTCCCTTGCTAGGTGTAACTCATTTTGTGCCTTAGCCTTTCCAGTTGTGTTCCTACATGCTTGTCTTTTTTTTCCTTTTGTATGCCTCCTTAGAAATTTGTCCATGTTTTCACTTTTTTGTAGAATTCCTTTTTGATTTTCAGGTCATTAAAGCTCTCCTGATGCAGCTGTATTGGCCTCTTACTCAGGGCCGGCTCTTGCTATTTTGCCGCCCCAAGCACCAAGCAAAAAAAAAAAAAAAAAGCTGAGGTCGGAGCTGCCAAAGCAAACCCCCCGCCTCCAAAAACGGCCCTTGAAATGTGCCGCCCCAGGAATGGCTGGAATGCCACCCCTTCAGATGTGCCGCCCCAAGCACCGGCTTCCTTTGCTGGTGCCTGGAGCTGGCCCTGCTCTTACTATTCTTCCTATCTTTCCTTCACCTTGGGATAGTTTGCAGTTATGTCTTTAATATTGTCACCTTGAGAAACTGCCAGCTCTCTTGAACACCTTTTTTCCCTAGATTCTCTTCCCATGAGATCTTACCTACCAGTTCTGTGAGTTTGTTAGCATCTGCTTTTTAGAATCTCATTGTCCTTATTCCGCTACTCTCACCCCTTCGTTTTCTTGGAATCATGAAATCTGTCCTTTCACCCACTTTCACCCAAATTGCGTTCCACCTTCAGATTCACTCCCAATTCCTTCCTGTAGATCAGAATCAAGTAGAAAATGGCTGTCCCTCCATTATCTCCCCCATTTTATGGAACAAAAATTTGTTCCCAGAATATTCCAAGCACTTTGAAAATGTTGTGATTTTCCTTATTACTTTTCCAACACATGTATGGGTAGTTAAAGTCCCCCTTTGAACCTGGTTTAAATATCTCCTCGCTAGGTTGGCGCTCATAAATGTTCTTCCCATTCTTGGTCAGATAGACACTGTCTCTTCCCAGCAGACCTTCTTCCCAGAGCAGCATCCCATGGTGGAGGCAGCCAAAGGCCTCTCATTGACAACATCCATGCAGCCCTTGATTCATCTTCACAATATGCATGTCCCTGCCTGGGTTCTTATCCTCAACCAGGAGAATGGATGAGAACACGACCGGCTCCCCGACCCTTTCATCCTAGCTCCCAGAACTCTGTGGTCCTGCTGATCTGCTCAGGGTTAGATTTGGCAATATCATGAGTGTCCACATGGATGAGCAGTATGGGGTAGTGCATCTCTCAATATCTGGCGGTTTTCTTAAAGGCTCAGCTCCCAGAGAGATTTGATTATGTGACAATCTCACTTTACAATACAAAAAATAAAATAAAATTTAAAAAAACCCATAAAGCATGCATGTTTCTATCCCTCAAGGTTGTGGATAAAAGCTTAAGTGCTCAAAAACAGGAGGAAAATAAAATGATCCCCAAAAGTGTTTATTATTGTTTTAATCTCCTAATTTGAAGACAAACTCATGACTCCAGATCTTTCCATGTTTCTTGTTGACAATACTGTAATGTCAGCACCTATTTGAAATCTGGGCCACTGTAAAGATCTTTTTGGTCCTTTGGTAGTTTTCTCATCACTCTACATGCCAATGTACTCAGATACATCTCTTGATGGACTGGGTGTTTTGAACATATTAAGTGCTATATAATGCTAAGTATTCTGAAAAATCAGGTCTTAGGTGTCTCAAACTTGGGCACCCAAAATTAGTGGATACTTTTGACCTTAGTTGCTCTCTGCCTCATTTCCCCATCTGTAAAATGGGGATAATAATGCCCCCTCATCTCACAGGGATGTTGTGAAAATAAATTCATTAATGTTTGTGAGGCGCTCAGATACAGCAGTGGTAAGAGTCACAGAAAAGCCCATAAGGGAATTAATAATTCTGTGTTCAGAGTGGAGTATAAACAGTGGGCAGTAAATAAGGCCTGGGACCACACAATGAGGATAAAACAAAACATTGAATACCTGCTCATTAAGAGAACCATCCATCCTTGGCACTGATTGAGGCAGGGATCCTGTGTAGAAAATGTTTGATCAGGTAATTAAAGACTTTATCATAGTGCATACACACAAGGGGACAGCCTTAATTCTGGCATATCCTAACTTTTGACCTTGCAACCTTAATAATATTATTTTAATGTAATTTGAGTGTGTGTGTGTGTGTGTGTGATTAAATATATAGGTTGACATTTTCTAGAGGGCCTAAGGGAATCTGGCCCCTGCATCCCATTCAAATGCAAAGAGAGTTGGTCACCTAACTCTATTAAGCATCCTTGAAAGCCACAGCCATTCATCACACTCTATAATCCTCTGTAATTCTTAGTGACCATTGCCGTGGCATTATCCACAGCTTCCACTTTCTAGCCTACTCATTTTTCCATCATTAATTATTAATTTCCTCTCTCGGAAGTTCAGTCAACTTGCATTCTTCATGTTTACACTGTTGGGTAGCAAACATCTTTTTTAGTTGATGATTCTCTTCAGAAATCCAACATTGTTCTTAATCTCGCCTTCTCATTTTTGTTTTGCTTCTCACACAAGGGCTCTTTCACATGTCTACCTACTGTCAGTCTTCAGCGACAGCTTGAAATACTGCGGATATCTTCAGCATAATCACTTCTTTTGGGGGTGGAGGTGAGTTCCTCTAAGACTTTGATTACTTCACAATGTCATTTTTTTCCCCTTTGAAATCTTTGTCTTTGTTTTTTGGTACCTCTAGAGAACTTATAGGGTAATGTAAATATTAATGGAGGAGGAGAATTTCTTGCATTGGCCATGGCTTGTTCAAAGCCATAATAATCTATATATTAATGTGCACTCTGACGTTCCAGGAGTCTCTTCAGCACACAGTGAACAGAGCTTCAGTCCTTATGTTGAATTTAGCATGTTTGTACCTAATACATTCGAGATTTTTTCCCAGGTTTATCCTTGTTAGGATAACCAATAATGCTGTCAAGGTCAGGGAAGGGCATGGTTTATTTGTTGTGTAGATGATAGCCAGGCAAGTTAAAATTTTCTAGAGGCTCTTCTAATTTCTCTAACCAGGTTTTGCAGAAACAAATGGACTTTTTATCCCTCCTCATAAATCAGCAGACTCTGGAGTTCATGACAATCTGCCCTGTTCTCAGCGAGTGTATTTCTGGATGAATAAAATACACTGAGGATTTGGTGGTGATGATAGTGTGGAGAGGGAGGAGGTTGTTTCCCCTCTATACTTGTGTATATTCCTAATGAGAATCAGTGCTTTGTGCCTGAGAGTCTCTGTAACAAGTGAAAGCTGAGCATGACATAACCTGTGTGGCTTCCTTTGTGCGCTTCCTATACAGCTTTGTTTGAACCTGGTGTAATAAGTACATAGGTTCTCCATTTCCATTTAAAAAGCAATCATAGAATTGGTCAAGCGATGTTGCAGACATGTTCCTTGTTGGTCAAAGGCTGGTTGCTTTCTGTACTGTGTTCCCTCTACAGAGATCATGGTTATTATTGCCAGAGCAGCATCAGATTGGGAGGGGCCGGATCCTCAATTTGTCTAAATCAGAGTAGCTTCATTGACTTCAATGGAGCTACAGTGATTTACACCCGATGGAAATCTTACCCCTTTCTATATGTATTCACTCAATAAAGCACAGATCTTAAACATTCCGATTGAGTGAAGAAATTCCACTGTTTAGAAAGTACCCTGGATCCCCTAAGGGCTTTTTCCTAGCCATTCGTAAAGGGAATAGCACCCTTGTCTTGATCTAGCTTCCACACCATCATCTGCCTGCTTAGCTACCAGTAAATAACCACTGCTCCAAACAGACAACACTCCTGATACAATCTCCTTTGCTTCTGAGGAAGACCATGTTTCCACCCAACCAGACCCTCCTTGCTTCTCCAACTTCATTCTTCTCCTTCCCTCCACACGACTGGACCTTTCTCTCCTCTCCTTCATCCTGATCTACTACTTCCTTACTCTGGGCTCAATACCTTACTACATAAGGTAGTATGTAGTGGGACTACGCATGCTGTAAGGTATTACTCACCATGAATACAAGGATAGAATGTAAGGCCCTGATCATTGAAATCAATGGGAACATCTCCATTGGCTTCAGTGGGCTGACTCTCAGCTTTGACCTTCCTTTGATATTCCCTCGACCCTTTACATTTGATGCCAATCCTACTGACTTTTGCTCCATTCTAACACTGTGGTCTCTGCCTTTACCTCTCATAGAGTCTCGTTCTGTGGTGTTTCCATCCAGAAAGCATAACACACTTGAACTAGTGTAGAACTCCAGACAGAGAGGCTACTCATGGGCTAAGTATATAATGCTTTGGTTATCTCTAGTGGAGATATTGAAGAAAATGGGAAAGAATAAGTTTGGAGCAGATATCCTCTCTCTGATCAGTCTTGATGTGATGGGCTAGATTTTCAGTACTTGCACTGGTATGTGCACATTGGCTAGCTGCTGGGCACACAGTTACATGATTTGTGTGTGCAAATTATAGTGTGTGTAGAATAGTTCTCCTCTTTGCACATATGGCCATAAATTTGCCTTAAGTTATTTGGGGAGACATCATTTTCGAGTGGATATAACATATCACAGGGAGTCGAGTGACCTTGGTTTCATTCTCAGCTCTGCCAAAGAATGGCAGTGTGACCTTAAACAAGTTACTTAACCTTTCTGTGCCCCAGTTTTTCCATTGCTAACAAGGGTATAACAGTACTTATTATTGTTTGCCAAGTTCTTTGATGTCCTTGGATGAAAGCTGATAGCTTAATGCTAGGTAAAAATATCAAAATAAATCAAATCAAATCAGGAGCTAACTATTCAAATTGTTGCACCTCACTTCCCGCCTGTGTAAAAACCATTACATACAAGTCAATGCATGGTGCACTCCTTTGAAAGTTGCCATTACAGTTGAGCGCATGCACACACACCACCAAAACAAAACACTCTCTTGTACACACAATTCTCCCCCTGGGGAAAGGATGAGAGAGAATGAACCACATGTGACAGATGTTAGTCACGTCACTTAATGGATTTCTGGAAGGCAATCAGATACTATGATGATAAGGACGGTATAAAAAGCTATATAGAATAGAATAGCACCATCACATGGTTTGCTTAATACCTTGCAGTTTTTGGAAGAGAACAGTTATAGTAATTAACCTAGGCTCACAGATGATAGAATCACTACAATTATTAGGTGATACGCAAGTAAATAAATTAGAGATATCAATCCTGAAATAGAAGGATGTAGATCTAGATGACCCAACGGGTCTTATCCATCTTTAACATCTGGGTTCTGTGAATCATTGAAAGAATTGTGTGTTCAGCTCCCACTCTATTTGGCCAATCTACAATAACTGAAACCCACAACTAAGAAATACGAGGTTCCCTGTATTTATGGCAATTATGTGTCTGATCCAAAGCCCATTCAAATCAGTGGAAAGACTCTTATTGGCTGTAGTGGGCTTTTATCCAGCTCAGTGAGCTCTGTGAATTTAGATTAGAAGAAAGACGAGTTTTACAAAGCTTAGGAGTGAAGATCAAATGTGGACTAAGTAACACATTGGACAGTAGGAGTCACTCTTATCCTCTGAATAATCCAAAATTCAGTAGAATTTAGAGATGGAAAAGTTCTGTTAGGTCATCCAGTTCAGTCTTTTATGCCATCTATTTTTAAGTAACTCAGGCAATGGGACTCCCAACAATTTCTCTGGGTGTGTGTGCGGCAGGAAGGGGACATGAGGGGGAGAATACTCCACAATCTAAAATACGGTAAAAAAATTTTCCACAGATTGGAAGGCTGTAAAGGACCATGAGATCATCCAGTCTGACCTCCAGGAATGTTTGTCAAGTAAAATATATGAGAGCCGTCAGTCAAGTGACTGCACAAATTATCAATGTTCACAACTATTAAAAGGCAGGCTCTCAGAACACAGCATCAGCCCACAGAAGAGGCTTGTAGCAGGGTGGGCTGTCCTGAGGGGCTTAAAACAGCCCTGGGAGAGGGCTGAGGCTGGGAGCAGGCTGACTGGGGAAGCAGCCACAGCTGGGTCACACCCCAATCAGGCTGCAGCTGGCCCTTATAAGAGGGCAGTGGGCCTGGAGCAGACAGACTCCCTCTGCCTTCAGAGGGAAAAGGGCCTGGCTGCAAGGGGGAACCAGGGGGATCAGGGCTGGGGAAAGGCCAGGGGAGCAGGGAGGCTCCAGGCTGGCAAGTCCCAGGCTGCAGGGCCTGGCATAGGGCCCTGAGAGGTACTGGGGTTCAGAGGCAGCGGGTCCAAAACCCCTCTTGCCTGTGATGAGGGGCTAACACTGCAGTCTGCCCCAGTGCATGGGGCTAAGTGGTGACTGGCAGTAGCCTATACTGAGGCGAGGTGGGGATAGTGGTTGGGAGTTCCCTGGGGAGGGGAGACCCTGAAACTGAGGGGTTACTGCCAGGGGGGGCAGCACCCCCAGACAGAAGGGCACCAGGGTCCAGGAGGGACACTGGGGCCCGGCAGCAAGTGGGACACCAGCCTGTAGAGGGCGCTCCAGTGGCTGGCGAGCTAATTCCCCAAGAGACCAGCAGGAGGTGCCGCCGGGGTGAGTCCCGCCTGTCACAAGGCTGAAAAGAACAAGCCCCTGCAGTGCATTCATTTTCTTTTTTGGTATAGGAAGACTGCAAGAATAAGCAGCTGTCCCTTGCATTTGTTCAGCAGAAACACAAGTGAGACTGGATGAGTCTAGGAGCAATTTGGGGTAATAGTAGCTCTGATTCTCACAATGGATTTGATCTCTTCTCCTATCTGTGTTCCTTTGTCGGAATCACCTGCCGTCTGGCTGGGGTAGGAGCAGGTGCAGGCTGGAGCAGGGGCTGGTGAGTGTGGAAAGAGGCATGGGCTAGAGCAGGAGGAAGGCCTAGCTGGAATGAAAGCATTTTGTCAGAACTACTGGGCAACCAGAGTGCTCCCAGTCAGGTAGTGTCATTGTGAAGACTGGAGAGTCTATATACCTGCCTTAGAGTCCCCTGGGTGAGTGACTGGAGAGACTATATACCTGCCTTAGGGTCCCCTCATCTATCGATTGGCTGAACCGGGCCTAACACAAAACCTGCCTCTAATAACTTATCACCCTCTCTGGCTCAGGGATGACTCATCAGGTTTAAGCACGCTCCGGCTCAGAGTTAACTCAGGGATGACTCATCACACCGCACTGCTCAAAAGGCCTTATTGTCTGTCTATTCAGTGGCCCATGTGCCATGCTGTTCTCACTCCAGTTCCTAGCTGATAGCACTCCATACACAAATGGTATCGTCACAACCGGCACCGATTCACACTAGAGTCAGCAGAGGCGACCCAGATGAAATAAGCCATGGAGACTGAACTAACCGAACTCTGACCAAGAGGTGGTCTTTCCGGAACAGGACTAAGGTGCATTCACTCGAAGCGGTGTATATGAGCTTACCCTGTTGCTACTGCCTGTGCTGTGGATAAATAGAGAAGTTTAGATTCCAGGACACTTAAATGGAAAATAGCAGCTATAGAGAAAACCCCAAAGGATAACTGGGTCTGCCTGAAAAAGAGAACCCATCAAGATGTGAATATCCCTTCTTTCCTTACAAAATGCAATGAACGTTACAGGTACACCGATAGTCAATTCTAACATTAGAGGAGATCTGATACAAGTTGTGGGTTTCAGTCATTGAAAGTTGCCCAACCAGAATTGTAATGGAGTCATGAATGGAAATTTCATGCTTTGGTATTATAATTGCTTTGGCATCCAGCCCTGCAAAGACTTCTGCACATGCTTAACTTTATGTACTCTGGGAAATACCACTGACTTGACAGGGATGCATTTTCATTTAGACTAAGGTCCCTTTACACTGTTCGGACAATGAAAACTGGGCACAGATTTTGAAAATATTATTTGGCTATTTTTGGAGGAAGACCTTATGATATTTATGGTCCCCGCTGCTTTCACAGCCTAAATTTCACAATAATTTGGCCCATCAACTCTCAGTCCAACCAGAATCCAACCTCTGAACCATTTGAAATGGGCACATTCCAAGCTTCCTAGATCTGAACATCCCTCAGAATTGGGAAAGATGGAAAACGGATCTGGATCCAGACTTCATGGCTGGTCCATGTAGTCTTGATCCAATAATCACTGAAATAAATGGGCATTTTTCAATTGATCGTGTCCTCTGTGTATAAGGTACCTAGGTAAAACCACAGGTCTGAAAGTGCCTGAATTCTCAGTCTGGATCCCTACTCTGTGGCTTGATCCTATCTTCATTTTGAGGTTAATAGACCACTAGATTTTCTGCTAATGACTAGGGGAACTTAGAAAAATGGAGAACAGGCTTTTTTCTTGTATCAAGGTAAAAGCTTGCTCAAGGACAAAAAGAGGTAGGAGAAGAAGCTATGCAAGTCTAATGCTGACAGAGAGTGTCACCTGCTGACAGTGTGTTACAGCCAGGGATTCTGCCCGAGCTATTTCATGATGATGTGTTTGAGACCTACGGGCAACTGATGCCAGTTCCTGTCACGAAGATGTGTTTTAAGCACTGACTTGCTGCAGTGTAAGTGAGTAGAGAAACTGTCAGTCACCTTCCAATATGTGGAGTCAAGTGTATCTTCCATATCATACAGCTGTCTACAAATTCATGCCCATTTTCATATTTCCTGGAAGCTTTTCTGACCGTGCAAAAAGAACTTCTCATTATCAAGGGACATTTGGGGAAATTCTGAAGACAAGGCTAAATGCTCATGGATTCGTGCTCCAAAGCATTTCTTTGGCAACAGATTTCATCAATGTATTGCAAGTTAATCATTTGGGATTAAAACCTGCATGGAATCTGCATTCAAATCCTGCCTTGTACCTAGAACTTCCACTCTTAGACTGAGTGGAAGTTCTAGGTACAATGGGCGTTGTACCTTCCACTCTTGTATTGAGTGGAAGTTCTAGGTACAATGGGCGTTGCATAATTAGGCCCCTCGTGATGCAGATATTAGACAAATGGCATTACTTAGGAAAACCAGTTCAGTGCGGTTTGAGGTACTTCATACTACATGGGTTTGACAATTTTCCATTGGGCTAAGCCTTTAGAGGAGTATAGTCAATGGGGCCAAATCCTCAGCTATTATAAATTGGCATAGTTCCATCGACCTTTCGAGCTAGACTGATTTACACCAGCTGAGGATCTGGACCAAATGCTGTAATATTTGCCAAGAACGAGTACGGGGGCAGAGTGGCCATGAGGACTGCAGAAGAGGAATTGTTTCAGAATGTCAAGATCTGCCATGAAGCAGACTTACAAATGCTGCAGCTTTAAGTGGCAAAGTCATCTCTTTTTCACTGACTCGATCAATTCAATTGTATTATAGAATCCCTGGGAAACATCAACATTTCAAAGAATTTATTTTAAGCCTCTTATATAATAGAACATGTTGTTCAGTATATAGATTTTTCTTTACCGAAAAAAAAAAGGGAAAGGAAATCTGAAATCACAAATGCATTGAGACACACTGGTGGAGCAGTGGGGGGAAAAAAACTTTCCACAGTGAACAGATAGATCTAGCAGAGAGGATGCTGCCGCACACTTTTTGATTTGAAGAAAAAGTGAGATAGATTGATGAGATTAGCTTAATCCTTGGTGAATGTTCACCATCTTCCTAAAACCCAGAACCAAAGTCCCATGCCTACCCTTCGAGTAGCAATCCTTCCTTGCACTAAGTTTCTACTGGGAATATTACTCTGGAACTGCTTGCGAGTGTCTTGGAGCAGCCTATCTAACTGTAATGTATCCGGTACATGTTCAAATAGAGACTGAAACGTCCAGTAGCCAGCTCAAGAGTTAGAAAATATTTCTCTACTTAAGGACAAATTCTGCCCCCACCTAATGCACATGTGGACCCATTGAAGTCAATGAGAGTCACACCCATGCATCTGGTGGAGGAATTTGGTCCTTCTGATTTACCGGGGTTAAGTGAATAATTCTCAGTGAATAATTTATCTAACAAATGTTAAATGTTTTTTCTGCTCACAAGTAAATGGTGATTTTCTCGATCCACTTGTTATTCAAAATGAGCTGACCATTTTTTAAGGTAGTGTTTTGGACTGTTTGGGCCAGATTCTCAGGTGGTGTAAATCAGCATAGCTTCAGTGAAGTCAGTGGAGCTATGTTTGTTAACACCAGTTGCGGATCTGGCCCTATGCTTTGACTGCTAACTGTTTTCTTTTTTCTTTCTTTCTTTCTTTCTTTCTTTCTTTCTTTCTTTCTTTCTTTCTTATCATAGCACCTAGGAGCCCTGGTCATGTGCCACAACCCCATTGTGCTTGGTGCTTTACAAACAGAAAACAAAAAAATGGTTCCTGCCCCAAAGAGTTTACAATCTAAGTATAAAACAAAAGTAACCGATGGGCACAGACAGAGGGGTGAGTACAAGGAAAGAGTATAATAAGGTACACCAGGAGCCTACCATTGTCAAGTTGCTCTGTGAGTATTGGCTCCCTGAGATGAGTTGGTAAATTGTAATTGGTCAGACATGTCACATGGTGTTGTGACATCCCTGACCGGATGAGTGTGCAAGCACTTCTGGCACCAAAGCCAATGTACAGTCCAGGTGAGATGTGGTTGCTACAGATACTCACACAAACAGCTTTGAATGTCCGGACAAGATGGGGTAGAGGGCTGAACTGCCATTTCACTCCTAGAGGAGGTCATTCCAGGGTTAGATGGAAATACGTCGAGGAGACGCTTTCACTGCTGCTGCTCGCGCTGTATGCATTACTATTTGTGTCTCAGTACCTAACGGTGATCGGTGCCATGTTGTGCTAGGCGCTGTACATATACCTCATAAAAGACAGTCTCTGCCCTAAGAGTTTATAATCTACATAGAAAAGACAGACAAAGTTTGGAAGACAGAAGCATTATTACCCCTTACAGATGGGATTAAGCAACTCACCCAAGTTCCTGTAGGAAACCCGTGGCAGAGTTAGGAGTTGAACCCATATCTGTTGAGTCCCAGTCAAGTGCTTAAATACAAGACCGTGGGTGAACTTAGGGGTGGAAGGATAGCTCAGTGGTTTGAGCATTGGCCTACTAAACACAGGGTTGTGAGTTCAATCCTTGAGGGGGCCATTTAGGGATCTGGGCCAAAAATTGGGGATTGGTCCTGCTTTGAGCAGGGGGTTGGGCTAGATGACTTCCTAAGGTCCCTTCCAACCCTTATGTTCTATGAAATCCTGGCCCCATTCGAGTTAATAGGAGCTTTACCATAATGGGTTCAGTATTTCACCCCATATTTCCTCTCTGGATCATTCTTCCTGTCTTTATGTATTCTGTAGCTAAGTAAGTCTGGGCTGTTTGCTCTAAATTCAGTCTTCCGACATGTAGATCCAGGAAAGCCGGATTAGAATCTGTGCATTACTGGGCACTCCAGTGTGTTGCTTGTTGTTTGCAGAAAGTTGAGAGTTCCCTTCGGTAACGATTCACTTAAACTTTGAAGGGGCCAGAAGGTATGTTTTCCTACTGTTGTTGTCTCCAATTAAAGCAGCAAAGAGAAACATATTGGAAAGACTCATCACTGACTGCCAGGCTGGAGTCAACTCGAAACCTTCAAACCAGCTGTACTGATGCAGCGACATAGAGAGCTCTTCCCAGGCTGGGATCTCTCCAGGGAACTGGAGGCGACGCTGTCTTTTCTTTTCTTTCTGTCTCTATTTTTTATTTGCCCTACAGTCTCGCAAAGTGGGAACACATGAAGTTAAAAGGAATCAGCTTGTCTAACATCTAATAAGAGAAGAATCTGTCACCGCCAGTGATGTGAAAGGGAATACAAAAGCCGCAGGCATGTATATTCCTTCAGCAGCGAAAGCACAACAAGGCGAAAGGTTAGCCTAAGATCTTCTCTCTGTTGCTTTAAAAGCTCTGTTTAATTGTTAGTCACGATGCACTGTGGGCAGAACAATTAGTTGTATCTATATTAGATCTAAGCTGTAATTATTTGTTACATTAATCATGACTAGAGTGAGAATTTAATTAGTCACGAACATTAAGTGGGTTTTTTTTTTTTGGACGAGGGGAAAAAAATACCCTGTTTTCTGTTGCTGAAGTGAGTCGTAGCCCTCCAGGAGTCACTATACAGGGCACCATGCCTAATATTTTGCCACCTCTGAAGGTGGAGGGTCTTTGGCTCAATAACGGAGCCAGTGACTGACATGCATTTAGACAGGAATGCAGCAAAATAACCGATGCACTAGCTTAGGGCCCAAGAGAGAGAGCTGGCCTATGTCTCTATGCAGAACAGTGCGGTAGTATAAATGAATTCACTGTGCTGTCTAGTCTTACAACAGGTTACTACAGGGGGGAGGGAGAGCATCCCCAAGGCGGCTACTCCATCTTGCTCACACATGAGCAGGGCGTGGGTAGTGTTTTGGCTCTACCTCCCCGAGCTGGTGGCGGGGGTGGGAGTGGGAAGCAAGCTGTGCCAGTAAAATGGCTGGCCCTGCTCTCTTCTCCAAGGGGAATGCAGGACCTCTTCTCCATGGGTTCCTTGAGCCATGGGTTTGTTCCCGGTTCTGCTCCTAAGGCAGCACATGTGCTGCACCGTACTCAGATCAGATCGCAAGGGGCCAATGGAACTAGTCTAGGGTCCTGCAATGATTGACCTCTGTGCGGGCAGGGAAGGGAAGGGAAGGGAGAATCCCTGCATTGACTGCAAGGGGGTCCAGGTTAGCTTGCAGAAGAAGGACCTAAATTACCTTGGGCTGGACTGAGAGCCCCTTACTCACCTTGGAACGCGTTAGTCCCACTGAAGCCAATGGGATTCCTTGCAAGAGTAACTGCTCACCAAGGGGTGTCAAAGCATTCATAGTCTGGCCCCTAATTTGGTGAATACCTTTGAATCTCTGATGGTGTCCAAGAAATTTCACAAACCAGCCCATTATCCACATTCTGTATGTGCTGGCTAGCCTGCCTCTTTCTTCCCCTTCCCTTCTCTTTTCCATGTGTTTGTGTGTGATTCTCTTTCCATCTCTCTGTTTCTCTCTTTTTTTTTTTGGTCTTTTTGTCTTTCTCCCTCTTTGTGCCTCCCACAAAGGGCCGGTGCACCCACTAGGTGACCCTAGGGAGTCGCCTAGGGCGCCAGGAGCCAGGGGGTGGGGAGGAGAGAGTGCTGGCCGCAGCTGCGTCCAGCCTCCCAGCTCCGCGGCTGAGTGAGCCGGGAGCTGGGGAGGCGCCGCGGGTGGGGGGAGGCTGCTGAGGACGGCCCACGCGGGGGTGGGGATCTGCTGTGGGGGGGGACTGGCTGCCAGGGGGGTGTGGTGTTAGCTGGGGTGGGGGCGCAGGGCTGGTGCAAGGAAGTTTTGCCTAGGGCGCGAAACATCCTTGTACCGGCCCTGCTCCCACCGCTAAAGATCTGTTTCTGGAACTGCTGGTGGCTGGAATGGGAGGAAGGATAAAACATGAAACAAATATCCAGTCCAACTAGCTTTTCTCCCTGCTCGGTATGGTGAGAGAGAGAGTGCATGTACTTTGAACATCTATTGCTAATATCCAGCGCTTCAGAGTATCAAATTCCTTACGCTTCCTGCATGAGAAATGTAAACCAGAGCGGGAAAGATAATTTTATATACACGCACACACGCCTCACAGCATCCCTCCCATAAATGTGGTGGGCTGTGATAGTGTGGGTGACAAGGTTTTGATAATGTGGTACTTTTAATGAGTCACATATATAGGGCTGTTATCACCCTAACCAGCTCTACCCTGCTGATTCGGGTAAAAAGAAAAGGAGGGGGAAAAAACAACTTTTTGGCCATCTCAGCAAACTCTTGCTCATTACACTGACCTGTCAGAAATGACAACTTAGCCATGTCTGGCTATTCCATGCTGACAAGGTGCTGTATACACTTTTCTGCAATAATGTCAGCTTTTAAAGGTGTAATGTACTGAGGGAACCTCATTTCTATGATTTGGCCAAAAAAGAGCCGTTTGCTCTGTCCATGGGGTGAGCAATACCTAAAGTTTTCTTTAAATTAGGCATCGTTTTCAGGAAGATTGTTCTTCGAAAACTAGTTCAAAGGAGAGGAGCTATTAACTGAATGTTTTTTTGAAAGGTTGCTTATTGAGCAATTGCATGATGATTACCTTACAGTGTCTAAAGAAGCAGTAACGTTAGCCCTAATATCAAACATCTTTCACATATACCCCTAATGCAACAAAACAAAATTGCATTTGAGGGCATGTGTGTGCAATCTACGGTAAATATAGAAATATAAGATAGACACAACAATTTAAAAGGCAATGGTGCAATAAATATACATTACAATAGTCGGATGGGCTAATTTGTTTTTCAGAACCTGCCTGCAGGATGGTGGCTGCAAAATTGTAGGCAGAATTAATTGCAGTCGTGGTAGCCCCCATTCAGAAACCTAAGAGGCTGGTAGATAGCTTTCTAAATGTGTACAATTGCAGATGAAATTAATTGCTCGTTCAGGACTGGAAACTGGATTGAGACCTAACTATAAATGAGGGCCTGCGTGACTGTATATCTAAAAGTTGGATAAGCAACAGCTAAGGAAGGGCTTACCTGGAGTGTGTGAATGCAGCACATCAGTGTAGTTCATGTGAATATACGTCCGAGTGGCTGTGTTCCAGTCACTTTAAGAACTTGCTATTTATTCATAATTATCCTTTATCTCAAGCAGTAGCGGCTTGTGCTTTTCCTGATCCTGAAGCGCCTGGGTTCCATCCCAGTGCTGATGACCATGTGTACATAGCAACAATGAGTTACATAAACATCCCCACAGCCTCTCATCCATTAATGTATTGATCATCGTTGCTGTGCTTCACACTGTACCAAACGCCATCCCCGTGCAAAGGAGTTTAACTTAGAACGGGACAAAACAATTCAGACTCAGAATGCCCTAAGTGACTACATGACTCTCTAACCTCTAAAATCCTACGTAGCATGGGATGCTCAGGGCTAGCTTGTCTAATGGTGGTGGGGGAGTATGTAATAAATGAGTTTACTGCCTTTTACCATGTCTCCCTCTAGTGGCTAGATAACAGCCTGCTACTGACTGTTAGCTAAATGAGCTTTTCCTTTAGTTCAGATTTTAAAGGATTGTGGTTTTTGGTGCTGAAGGCCACCGATTTGATCCTTGCCGATGACTATGGTGCTGCTATATACAATAATACCCAACCTGTGCATGTTAAGCAAGGAACATGTCAGCTGAAGACCTGTTCTTGGAGAAAGAGTGTAACACAGCTTATACCCAAAAGAAAACCCACAAGCTAAAGATTGGAGGAAACAGGGCTGTAGGGGTGGAAAGGAGATAGATGTCTGCAGACAGTATTGTGGGGAGGATAGGGAGTATCCTCAAAGAAATGTTGACTTAGATAGTCTTTGGATCAATGTCTAAATTCATGGTTGCATTTGGGAATTGAAGTTTTGCTCATTACTGTTTGCAGGCATAGAAAAAAATCTCACTATAAAACCACTCAGTGGGGTGAACTAAAAGTGATCTTGCAACCTCTTTTTATTAGAATTCATTTAGAATAAGTCAGGGAGTATTTTTTGCTTGCCTTACTCTACTGTATTTAGGGATGCGTGGAAAATAAGGAGGAATTGGTGAATTTTCCAGCATCAAAGTTTTTTGTTTGCCACCCTTGTGCATGACATTTTTTCCAGTCAGCTCTCAGTATCTACTGAAGCACAGGAAACATTCCTCTTGCCAATTCCCTTATTCCGAACGACACTTCGCATGGTCGCCACAGGATAGTCAACTCTCACAAAGCAGCGGGAGAAAGGTTAAGAGAGGCATTCGATCCACGAGTGATATTACAGACATGTGTGCATCCCTGCTAAAATGAACTTGCAGAGCACAATAAGAACCAGTTCATAGCCATGAACGATGTTGTAGCCTGGGATCGTATGGGCTAGATTTTCAATTCCTAGCATCTCCTTTGGAAGTGCAACATAGGTCGTTAAGATTTGATCCTGCAAACATGCACACGGGACTTCACTCATGCGAGTAAAGGCATGCACATTTATGTTTGCAGGAACACAGCCTTCATGCCTGAAATGCAACATTGATCTTTTTCATTAAGCTTTAACTCAATAATTTTTACATGTGCACACATTACATTACTAATAAAAACTGAATAACTATGTTAGGGATAGCTCAGTGGTTTGAGCATTGGCCTGCTAAACCCAAGGCTGTTTTTAGGGGGCCATTTAGGGATCTGGGGCAAAAATTGGGGATTGGTCCTGCTTTGAGCAGGGGGTTGGACTAGATGACCTCCTAAGGTCCCTTCCAACCCTGATATTCTATGATTCTAATCAGACTATTCCTTCTATAGCTGGGCTGGGGGAAAGAGTAAGATGCATTGTTATAGTTATTTCTATTTTTAAACATTTGGCAGATATGATGGAGATGGAGCTGTGTTAATATCTAGGTAATATCTAGGTAACTCCTGATTTTTTTCCATCCACTTCTTCCAATGCAAGTAGAGTCTCAAATTGTCCTAGGAGTTATTTGCACCAGAAAGTAGTGGACGAAAAAAAAAATCAGGAGGGTTTTTTTTAAACTAAATCTGTAGTGATGGCTGCTATTTTTGTTACTCTTTCCTAAGACATGCACTGTGGCCTAGTGAGTAGCCATGAGATTAGAAGACTGGGTTCTATTCCCAGCTCTGCTGCAGGACTAATGGGTGACCTTGGGTGAGTCACTTTCCTGCTCTGTGCCTCAGTTTCCCCACCTGTAAAATGGAGCACACTTAGCGAGCTACCAATGAAAAGAACTGCATAAAAGCTGGGTAGTGTTATTAAGCCTAATAGAACAACAATGGAAGATACAAGGGATGATGATCTATTATTTAAAACATCAACACACCACCAATAACCATGCCAGCTCAGAATTAAGATCTGGGGTTTGGAAGCATCTCTTTGATATACAGGCTGAGTTAGGGGGGGGAAATAAACCCCTCTATGATGGGGTGTCCACCCCATACAGAGCAGAACAGTTTAAATTCAGTCAATTAACCTTGTATGCTGCACCTGGAGGAGAGCCAGTAAGCAATAAATCTTACGGGAGATGAAATTCAGCTGGGAAGCAGCAGGTTTGGCTTGTATAAAGGAATGGAGCTGAGAACAGAATGGAGCTATGGAGAAAGAAGTTTGCAGTCACTTTCTTTGAGGAGGGAAGTTTGTTTAGGGCTACAAAGTCTGGCAAGAAGTCTGGGGAAGTAGTCAACAGTTACTCTGTGGGAGGAGGGAGTTTGGGCTGCTAAACCTCAGGGGGAAGGGGGAGTAAAAGATAGAAAAGGGAAGTGGGAAGGAGTCCAGGGAAATAGCGACAGTGTCTAGGGACAAACAGACAGTAGTAGTTGGACATAGCGACCCTATACCGGAACCTGGAGTTGTGGGTGAGCCCAGGTTTCCCTACCAGCCGCTGGGAAAGTGGCCCAAGTCCTGGCCTTGAGTAGGAAAACTGTCCAGAACAGCATGCAAACAGCTGATCCAGTGGGACTTTCATACCCCAGAAGGGGAAGATTGTACAGTGACCTGGCTGGAGGGCTGAGTCATGAAGAGAGAGCTCCAGGAAACCTGGAGAGCGAGGAAGAACGTGGTGTGAGCAACCATCGGAAGGGGGGCGTCTACCATGAAAGGAGCTAATCCCCATGCACCACTCCGAGGAGGCGCCCCAACGGTGTGTAGCAAACCGCACAAGACCCTCTTATCATGCGTTGTTAATATCATCAGCACAAACAAAAAACACATCCACACAGTGTGATGCCGTTTGAATTATGAAAGAAAACTTGAAATAGGGCAGAAAATGGAAGCTGTTCCTGTGAAGGGAAAGATCAGATAAATAAATTAAACTATATGTTGAATTCTGCTGTAAGCAGATATCCCTTAAGGCTACCAAAATAATGATTTGATTATCAAAGCTGTAGCATGTGCAGCTCATCTCCCTTTGTGTTACAAGGAGCCTTTCCATTAAATTTGTTGTTAAGCAAAATGTCTACGAGAGACTCATTTTGGATACTGATTATCCACCCCGTAGGAAAGAAGAACTCCTTGCTTCCCTTCCACAGACTGGAGTTACATTCCAGCAAGGAATCGCAAGGTCAAGTCATCAACCCCATGTCTTTGATGTACCTGAAATGAGCGAATTCTACCAGCATATTCAATAAAGCAATTACAATAGCATTAATGCAAATTACCAAAAGCATCAGGCGCAGTGCGCTGGAGCAAGCTTAAGGTATTTTAGCATATTGCCCCAAATTTTAGAGGCAGGAGGAGAGGGAAGACAAATAATGCGAAACCCGTCGATTTCAGGGCTGGCACGGAGAGGAAAGGCCTCTGCACAGTGTTATCCTCCACGCTGCTTCTCCTATTGACTTTCCTCTGCTTTACATCAGACCCTAGAAGGGGTGAGAGTCTAAACATTCTTGTTGTATGTGGCGCTCCCTTCCTTTTATACCCCTGCCCAGAGGCTAGCCAGAATCTTGATGGGGAACACTGTCCCTGCTCTTCCTTAGTGCTCTCCTGGGGAGATGTCTGGTAGGGGGTGGTATGAGCAGAACAATGGCTGTGTCATCAGCTTTGGTCACTGGATGGCAAGGAAAAAGCAAAATTAATGTTACATTGCAAAAAAATGGATGCTTTGACCTGACATAGGTTGGGTCAGGGAAAGATTTGTTTTAAGCCTTCATGGGGAAAAAGGGTTATACTGTCCCCTTGCAATGCAACCTGCATAAAGGAACAGGGCAAGGCTGCTCCTGGAGCAGAACAGGGTCTGAATTATGACGGTGCCATGGAGGGAAAAAGCTTCACTGCAGTACTTATTCTGATTCTGGTGCAGCTTACTTCTTCTTCCCAGGGCAGTTCAGCTGAACTGGTGATTCATTGGGGGATGGGGATGTAACCAACAATCTGCCCACTCCCCACCCTTGCCTGCCTGCCTACTCCCTCTTGTACATGGGCAAGGGGGTAAAAATAGCAGTAGGCTGATGATGCTCCTTGGCCCAGATCATCTAAGAAATCAATGCACCTGAGTATCTTAGTTGGAGTTGGTCCTGCTTTGAGCAGGGGTTTGGACTAGATGACCTCCTGAGGTCCCTTCCAACCCTGATATTCTATGATTCTATCATCTTTGAGAATTCGGGCCCTTATGCCGTCCTGATTTCCTTAGGCATGTGGCTGGGTTCACGACTGACCCAAACGTGATTAATGGTATAAAAGTCTCACCCCTGAACCTCAATGCATCATTAGAATTGCAGACATAAGCAGGAGCTGCTCCGACTTCCGTCGGAGGTTGAGCCTGACCTCACGCGCCGACAACCCTCCCCGCTGCTCCTGCGAAGTGCTCGCGCCCATCAGTGGATAACAGAGAGCAGTGAAAGTAATGAGAGAGGTAATAAGAGTTTAAACAAAGGTGGATGAACCTCGCACGAAAACAGAAAGATTTAGGATACCTGGAGAAAGACAAGTCAGCATTATATAGAGACGAATTAATACTTTGGGATTAAACTGTGTGTGAAGGGTAGGGGCACGGCACACTAAAAATAGGAACAGGGTAATTTAGAAGCTAATCAAGCTCTGTCACAGACAAAATTAATAAGTAAAAAAAGTTTTAACAAGACATTAGCCATCCGAAGAGCCCAGGAAGCCTGGGGAGGAGGATATTGTATCAGGAGGTGTTATTAACGGTGCTATTATTAGAATGGGCATGATTAACAAGACTTGGGCAGAAAAGGAGCAAGGTGAGGCTTAGAAGTACAGTCATATGTCAATGGTTGATCACCTAGAACTCCATTACAGAGGTGAAAATGTTTAAAAAGGGGGAAAGTATCCCCAAGGGCAGGAAATGATTCTGGGTGCCGACAGAGAGTTGGATTAAAGTGGAAGTGGGTGAATTGTTCTGAACTTTGTTATATGGGATGGGGATGCATGAAGAGAAGACAAGCTGTTGCTGTAATTGCTTTCCTACCTGTCCTTGGTCTTTGTGACAATTTTCTACCCGGGAAAGTGATTAAAGATTGAAACGAAGCAGCTCTACAGGTAGATACAGGCCTGGAGCATTACTGTTCATCCTGCCCCGAAGGAATGGAGAGGTCTGTTTTTAATGCTACTTCTGCTTCTCCCATGATGCCCCAGAGTTGATGATAACTACAGGCCAGGTCCTCAGCTGGTGTAAATCCTTGCCATGCCATGGAAGTCAATAGAGGTGCACTGATTGACACCAGTGGAGGATCTGACTCACGGGTTTAGCATTCTCGCTGTTAAAAAATCAGTTATTCTTCTCTGTTTTCCAGTGTATCCATTTTTCTTCCTGTCTGTTTCTTTTAGACTGCACGTTCTGTGGTGGCCAAGGCTGTGTGACTCATAGCTAAAATGTGTGCACATAACTAGCAATGCAAAATTATATTTGTGTTACTACCATCCCCCATTTTCCCATCTCACCCCCATAGCTGTCACTGGTCTGAAGCCTTGAATGTAAGCTCTCACGGACAGGGAGTCTCTTGCTACAGGTTGCTCATTGCCTAACACAAAGGGGCTCTGCTTTGTTTGGGCCATCAAGGCACTACTGTAATAAAATGTGGGGCAGGGACCATCTTTTTGTTTTGTGTTTGTACGGTGCCTTGCACAATGGAGTTCTGGTTATATGGTAATACAAATAACAATTAGGAAGAAGAAGGATGGTTAAAGGATTTCACCTGGAGAAGATGTGGATTTTCAAAGCTTTGGGACTCATAGAATATCAGGGTTGGAAGGGACCTTAGGAGGTCATCTAGTCCAACCCCCTGCTCAAAGCAGGACCAATCCCCATTTTTTGCCCCAGATCCCTAGAAGGCCCCCTCAAGGATTGAACTTACAACCCTGGGTTTAGCAGGCCAATGCTCAAACCACTGCGCTATCCTTCCCCCCCAAGTTAGTACTTATGCTAGCCAGGACTGTGGCATTACATTTATATTTCCTGGGCCATATTCTGCTATCACTGTATGTAAACAAGGAGTGATTCCACCGAAGTCCATGGAGTTATTCTGTCATAAAACTGGAGTGAGACCAGAATCAGGTACCTTAAGTATTTACAGAACTACAGTCACCATGGTGGCATCTAGTCACTGATCCTGTTATCCTTGTAGAAACAGTCTGAGAACTGACACTGATAGTAACCGTGCTGCTGAGCTCCAGCTAATTCTCTGGCTCAGAAATGGTGAGGCCACTGGAATACAGAAGGAATGCTCACCAACATGTGTAACCCACACACCTTCGGGGTGTGGTGTTCTGTTCCATCTAGTGGCACCGAGACCACTTAGAGCAGTGGTTCTCACTGCGGTCCACCGCTTGTTCAGGGAAAGCCCCTGGCGGGCCGGGCCGGTTTGTGTACCTGCCACGTCCACAGGTTCGGCCGATCGCGGCTCCCACTGGCCGCAGTTCGCCTCTCCAGGCAAATGTAGGCTGCAGGAAGGGTGGCCAGGACATCTCTGGGCCCATGCCGCTTCCCGCAGCCCCCATTGGCCTGGAGCGGCGAACTGTGGCTAGTGGGAGCCGCGATCGGCCGAACCTGCGTACGCGGCAGGTACACAAACCAGCCCGGCACGCCAGGGAGCTTACCCTGAACAAGCGGCAGACTGGCTTTGAGAACCACTGACTTAGAGAGAATTAAATGAGTCCGCTCTACAGCCTAAGCTAACAGCCAGTTCGCTTTTTGCTCATGCGGTAGAGACTCGTGCACTAAACTCCAGAGATCCCCAGTCCAATCCTACCCACTGACAACCGGGGTCTGTCTGCGTTACACATGGATATACAGAATGTGTCTTCGTTGCCTTCATTCTGTCGCCACATTTCAGCTGAGTAAATTCACTCCCATATATCATATTAGCCTCTCTGTTTCCCAGTGGAAAGCAGTGGTGAACATGTAGAGCCCTGATACACAGAATTTGCATGGCTGCTGTTTTACACTTGTAACATCTTGTATGCACTGAAATGTATAGCTATTTGCACTTGTAGAACTGTCAAGCAAACAACGTGGTGATTGTATATGATAGAAGGGAAATTGGCACAGGCATGTTTCTCACTCACGGGTAACTCCTTGCAGTGGAAATCCTGTGTTGTGAACCAAATTGGCTTAATCTACATTGTAAAAATTGCTTCTCCAAAGCAGAGAGAAGACTTAGAGGAGATATATTTACTCTCAAGCAGAAAGTAGGCACACTTGATTTAAATTTTAGCCACGATAATTAGTAGTACACTGGTAATACCTAGAAGCCCCAATCACAGATCAAGATCCTGTAATGTTAAGCCCTGCACAAACATATAACAAAATGTTAGTCCCTGTCCCAAAGAGATTACAGTCTCAGGGTATGTCTAGACATCAATCACTGGGTGGGATTGCAGTTTGAGCCGACATACCTGAGTTATCTTTAATCTATCTATCTTGAATCCTGGAACACCGAGTTCACAGCCATGTAAGCTTCAGTATGCACTAGCCCTGTGAGTAATTACTCAGGGTTCCCAGCAGGTTGTACCGCCTGCATGGAAGCTTACGCTGCTGTGCCTTCACTCTTCCAGGACTTGTGCTAACTAGATCAAAGCTAGCTGAGGTATGTCATCTTGAGCGGCAATCACTCCCCGTGATTGCAGTCTAGACATACCTTAAGTCTAAATTGGGAGACAACAGATGGATACAGCCAATAGATGGGGGCAGAGGGCACAAGGTAATGGCGGGATGATTAAGATCTGCACAGTAAGCAACAATCACAACATACATGCTGTCTGACCCATTATCAAGTGTTCTTACACATGGCCAAAAATGACGACTTTTAAGGAGATGATTGAAGGAGGACAATGTAGCCGCTTTGTGGATTTCTATGGGAAGCTGCTCCACCTCCTATGCCTAGTCACAGGGAGTTGGACCTCTAAAGGGAGATAGATCTCAGCCCACCTGTGATATAGCCAATATGCCTCTACAGGTGGAGAAAATGCATTACTTCACATGACAGATGCTTATGTGACTAGACTAAACCAAACCTGGGGCGGGGATTAGCATTGAAAAACAGAGGCCTGTGGACAAACAGGGAAGAGACAACCAGAAGCTAGAGCAGAGAGAAGACAAAGGAGCCAGATGTCTCATCCAGCTGCTCAGAGAGCAGGAATTAACAATTGCTCAGGGAGGATAGGCCAGGCCCCACTTAAGACTGGGATGAAGAATGCTTTTCTCCAGGAGCAGGCACCTATGTGAATCTGCCCATCTCAGGGGAGATGGACTGTAACTCTCTTCAGTGAGGAGTGATGATGGAAAACTACAGAAAACAGATCCTCAGGTAGGAGGAACTGGCTCTCACTGGAGTCTGGGTAGAAGATACAGTGAGTCTGGGTGGAAGAGATTTTATTTTGAGTTTATTTGGATGTAATAAAGTACAGCCCCAGCAGGGGAATTTTGTCTGATAACTTTTGGACTTGTGGAGTTCTTAAGGGGCCCTGGGCAGAAGGAGGAATTGAGGCAGGGTGCTGCAGAATCACCCAAGGCCATTCGGGGGTGCACAAGCGGCAGACCAGTAGAACCTCAGAGTTATGAACCCCTTGGAAATGGAGGTTGTTCGGAACTCTGAAACGTTCGTAACTCTGTACAAAACGTCCTGGTTGTTCTTTGAAAAGTTTACAACTGAATAACGCTAGTATTTGTTGGTGTTCATTGAGTGCCTGTGGAAGGTTGTGTATTAGCAGGAGTGGAGAGAGTGAACCCTTCTAGACACAGGATAGGTGTAACATACACAGCATTGATAAAACCTGTTTTAGACCTGGCACCACCTCAACTCTTATCTCAATGGACCATCTGATTGATAAATTCCAAGGCCAGAAGGGACCACTGTGTTCATCTAGTCTGACCTCCTGTATAACACAGGCCATAGAACTTCCCCAAAATGATTCCTAGAGTATACATGTTAGAAACACATTCAATTTGATTTAAACATTGCCAATGATGGAGAACACACCACGACCCTTGGTAAGTTGTTCCAGTGGCTAATTACACTCTCTGTTAAAATTTTGCTCCTTATTTACAGTCTGAATCTGTATAGCTTCAACTTCCAGCCATTGGATTGTGTCAACCTTTCTCTGCTAGGCTGAGGAGCTCATTATTAATATTTGTTCTCCATGTAGGTGATTATAGACTGGAATCAAGTCACCCCTTAACCTTCTCTTAGTTAAGCTAATAGATTGAGCTCTTTGGGTCTGTCACGGTAAGGCAGGTTTTCCAATCCTTTAATCACTCTTGTGGCTCTTCTCTGAACCTTCTCTAATTTATCAACATCCTTCTTGAATTGTGGGCTCCGCAACTGGACAGAGTATACCAGCAGCTATCGCACTAGTGCCAAATACAGAGGGAAAATAATCTCTCTACTCCCACTCAAGACACCCCTGTTGACGTATTCAAAGATTGCATTAGACCTTTTGGCCATAGGGTCGCACTGGAGCTCATGTTCAGCTGATCATCTGCTACAACTCCCACATCTCCTTCAGAGTCACTGCATTACAGGATAGAGACCCAATCCTGTAAGTATGGACTACATTCTTTGTTCCTAGATATATACAGTTACTGTTAGCCATATGAAAACACATCTTGTTTGATTGCACCCAGCTTACCAAGCAATCCAGATCACTCTGTATCGGTGACCTGTCCACTTCATTCTTTACACCCCCACCCCATTTTTGTGCTCAGTAATGATTTTGTTTTCTTCCATGTCATTAATTAAAATGTTAAATAGTGTATGGCCAAGAACTGATCCTTGCACATAGCCCTTAGAAACACAACCACACAATGATTCCCGGTTTATAATTACATTAAGACCTATCGATTAACCAGCTTTGAATGCTTTTAAATTAACATGACACACATTGAATAGGGATTTTTTTTAGGAAAATACAAAATTTTAATTGAACAAAAGCTTTCACTGAAAATATTAATTTCCATCAGAATATTTTGTTTTTCTGAGGAAAAATTAAAAATCAAAATGTTTTCATTTTTCAAAAAAGTAGAAGTTTTGGTTTTCAGTGTTTGGAAAATTGAAAAAAAATGGGTTGGGGGTTTGGTTTTAGTATTTCTTTTAAAAATAGATAATAGATGATGACGGTTGTTATTACTTCCTTTCTAATGTACCTGTGGACACTCTCATTATCCTTTTATTTTCAATTCCTGAAGGTAACTGAGAGAAGAATCGGACCCGTGGTTTTTATCCAGAGCTGATCACAATTTTATTTCTACAGATGTAATGCCACCAATCAAGTATAGGTCCAATAGTTTTGGAGAGTAGGTGTGCCGTGTTACACTGCTCCACTCATAACGCTGTGTATCCATAATTTATATCTTTCAAGACAGCGTCAACTTTTTCCCCTGCATATTTTGGGCTAAATTCTCCTCTTCTCTAAGTTAATAGGATATATTTCAGTTTTGCATGTGTGTGACTGACAGGAGAATGTGGCTGGTTGGTTTTAAATAAAACCCATGGGGGGAAAAAACTCCAGGACTTACATTTCAGCCCGGGTGCATGTTTTAAAAAGTCCTAAAGTATTGATCACAGTAGTTAGGCATAATCAAAGAGCCTCTAACAGGGTCATAGGCAGAGCACTGCCTGTAAGGTTTTTTGTTCTCAGCATTAGGTACATCTCCCGTGAGTTTTGCTGAAGCTGTATTAATTGGATGATTAAAGCAAAAGCCCGATCAATCAGAATTTGAAGAGACGCTGAGTGTTATCATAAAGCAAAAAATAAAAATGTTGTATCTACCCGTTTAAAAAAAAAATCAATGAGGTTTAGAGGAATAATGTAAAGAAAGAAAATAGGAAAAAGCTAATTGCTCCATCTTTTTGCAGAGTTATTTCCTGAGTCACTTTCCCATTTTTATTCTCTTTCAGGCCTGTGTAGAATGACCCGGCTCCCCTCTTCTCACATATGCAAAACCACAGCTACATTAATGGCTGTGCTTGTTCCAACAGTTCTTCTCAGTCTTCTGTTCAAAATTACCTTCTTTGGCTTTGCTACACTCTAGTCTGCCGTTAATGAACTGGATTGAGACCTGAGTTTAACTCCTAACTCTGCCACAGACTCCCTCTGTACCATGAGCAAGTCTCTTCATGTCTCAGCTTTCCCGTCTGTGATATGGGGATAGCAGTAATTCCATCATCTGCCTTGTCTGGTTAGATTGTAAACTCTTTGGGACAGGATTGTCTCTCGCTATGTGGTTTGAGCCTGGCAGTACTATTGTCATAAAAAGAGTCAAGATGATCAAACACAAAACAAAAAGAGGCCCCAATCTTGATTTGAAACTCTCAGCACTATGGTAACACTGCCAGTGTCATGAACCAGTAGACAGGCCTAGTGGTGGGATCAGGGCCGGCTTTAGGCCCATTCCACCGATTCCGGGGAATCGGGCCTTGTGCCCTGCGCTGGTGGGTAAGAGGGTCCCACGCCGGCACCTTTTTAATTTTTACTCACCCTGCGGCACTCCGGGTCTTCGGCGGCATTTCGGCGGCGGGTCCATCAGCGCCGCCGAACACCCGGAGAGAGTGAAGGACCCGCCGCTGAAGTGCCGCCGAAGACCCGGAGCGAGTGAAGGACCCGCCGCTGAAGTGCCGCCGAAGACCCGGAGTGAGTGAAGGACCCGCCGCTGAAGTGCCGCCGAAGACCCGGAGCGAGTGAAGGACCCGCCGCTGAAGTGCCGCCGAAGACGCGGAGCGAGTGAAGGACCCACCGCTGAAGTGCCGCCGAAGACCTGGAGTGAGTGAAGGACCCGCCGCTGAAGTGCTGCCGAAGACCCGGAGGACCCGCCGTTGAAGTGCCGCCGAAGACCCGGAGTGAGTGAAGGACCCGCCGTTGAAGTGCCGCCGAACACCCGGAGCTAGTGAAGGACCCGCCGCTGAAGTGCCGCCGAAGACCCGGAGCGAGTGAAGGACCCGCCGCTGAAGTGCTGCCGAAGACCCGGAGGACCCGCCGCTGAAGTGCCGCCGAAGACCCGGAGCGAGTGAAGGACCCGCCGCTGAAGTGCCGCCGAAGACCCGGAGCGAGTGAAGGACCCGCCGCTGAAGTGCCGCCGAAGACCCGGTGAGTACAAGCGGGTCTCGAATCGGGCCCCGCACTTGCTAAAGCCGGCCCTGGGTGGGAGTGGGAGCTGGGACTCAGAAGCTGGAGCCATGGAGTCAGAGTCGGAAGCGAGAACCAAGGGGTCAGAGCTGGGGGAATCCAGTAGGCAAGGAGGGCTGTAATGGACAGGGGAAGGGGAAACAATAAGGTTGGGGACAAGGCTGGCACAGGAGCGACTGCAGCTGCGGGCCTAAGCGCTGAACAGCTAAAGATCAGTTGTTGTTGCTGGACTCAAGAGCAGGCTTGCTGACTTCCTTGGCCAGTCAGGCAGAGTGGTCAATTGGACAGCCCCGCTGTGGTTCAGCTGTGCCTGGAGACTGGGCAGGTGCAGCGGCAAGTCTTAATTCCTGACAGCTAGTGCTGTCAGAGACCTCTGTTAATTGGCTGGATGAAGGACATTCTCGTGCATCAGTTTCCTTTCCTGCTGGTCTGCTGTACAATGAGAAGATGAATCTTCTAAATAAGACAGTGTTACCTGAAGGTTTGAGTCACTTACAAATATCAGCCCTGACCATGCTCCTTTGTAGATGCTCAGTGCCTTCTAAGGGCGAAAGACAAGGTTTTAAACTGGGGAGAGGGCTAAAACTATCCTCCTAAATACATATTCCTGTTTCTAAATAAATGTTTTTTTCCAAAGATACTGAGCACCTACCAATTCCCATGATTTTACCTTTTAAAGATCAGGACACTCAGTCAGATACCTGACTATAGACCTATAGCAGCCAAACCTTAGGCAAAAATTGGTACCAAGATTTTCAAAACCAAGTGCTAATCTCCAGTTATGGCAGCTGATGATCTCCCAGACTTGTACATCTAACATAAGTTTATAAGTGTTTCCCCTATAGAAAAGATTAGTTTTGATCAGCTCCAGCAGAATGTGGATCTTGGTTATATAAGGTTTTCAGAGATTGTGGGAGGAGAGGAGAGCCAAATAAAAATAGCATGGGAAGGTCTAGGTGAGTGAGTCATTGGTAAAGACAAGTGGAGAAGAAGATTAAAGGGAATACAGAATATTTCTAAACATGAGGCATTTGTGAGACTCAACACAAAATAAATAACAGGCTTCTTGTCTCTCCCATGCTAAGAAATAGATATGTTCTTGATATCTCTCCTGCATTTCTTCAAAGTAAGGCATTCCTGGCATTGTGATGGTGGTCCTGAACCTTAATTGGTATCTCTTGAGTTAAAGTGATGTCATTGTTAAATCATTTAGGAGTCCATTAAGTCCAGATCCCTTATTTCTCTACTTGAGCACTTGGCCTCTGAAATCACTGACTACAATATTCTCCATCTGTTTGCTTCAACATCATGACTTACCTTTCACAGCCTTCCTTCCCAACAGGTTCAAAGAAGTAGGATCTCCATGGAGGACAATGCCATACATATCCTTCTCAGGCATGTGTGGAAATGTTGCCATATTTGTTGGTGGGAATGAAGATTCCCTGCATGGAAGGCTGGGGAGAATTTTTTTTGCACCTGGAAACACCCTCCTCTAAGCTCTGGGGAGGAGTTGTGAGGAGCTGCGCTGGTTCATATACTAGGCAAGAGGCTGTGTAAATCAGTGTAGCTCCACTGATTTCAAGTCAATGGAGTTACATTGATTTATACCAGCTGAGGCTGTAGAGTTCTACCACAAGGGCTGAAACTCAAGGGAGTTTTGCCATTGACTTCAGTGAGCCCAGGATTTTCTGAGACAAGACAAAATAGCTTTGGAACAATGTTCAAAGCATACTTAATCACCTGGATTTTTTGCTGAGGTCTATAGCTCAAGAATGGTATTACTAATATTATATTCAGTGCCTACAGTATATTAGGTATTCCCCAGCAGATAAGAGAATCCATAAAATCAGTTTGCCCAGAAGACCTTACTGTCCAAGGACAGACAAGTAGACAGAGATGAGGGGGAAGGGGAAATCCATGTACATTGTTTTCAATTAAAGTACATATCACCTAGACAAAAGTGAGTCCTTCTAGGAAGAGACTTAAATGCGGAGTGGGGAAAAAAACTTTTGTTTTTTCCTAATAGCTTCACATTTGCCAATGGCCGTAGAACACCACACATGCAAGATCTGTCATGGAAAGAACCGTTAGGGGTGGACTAGAATGAAGCTCACACTAAAAGGCAAGTCTCAAGCTGAATCACAATCAAGCTCTGTTGCACCGTATTCTGGCAGACATCATTCATGGAATTGTATAATAAAACCAGTGACTTTGCTGCAGGTGGAAATGTAAGAACTTTGCTCCTTTCCCACTGCAGCAGGCATAAGACAGGCCGTCGCTAAGATACCTTCCCATCACTACTCTGCCAGCGATCTATGAAACCAAGTGTCCTGAAGACTGAGAGAGAATTTAGTGACCCTTTTTATGGTCTGCCTTTGGGTGCTAAGGCAATTCTGTCTTCAGGCCATCTTTCGAAGGTGCTTGCAGAAGGTATTTGTTTTTCTTCAGGCTGATAAAATTCATTGTCTCTAATGGTTTCGTGATGACAGATGAGCTTTCCCATCCCACCAAGGGGATGGCCCAGACAGTCTATTTCACTTTAAGTTCTCAGGCTGAGGATGTACAGTGCTCTGGGAGATGGAAGCCTTTATTAATTAAGCCACCTATCAACCCCTCCCCAATCCATTTCAAGACCAACCTTTTCCCCCGGCAAATGACTTACTGTATGCTGCAATTTCGCACCTTGCAGTTCTTCAGCTGATGATGGAGCCTGTGACCTTAATTATATCCAGCCATTGCACTGCTGTTGAACTACCAATGGGGAGGGGGAAATATAGTAATTTAGTGCACAGTACACAAATCTAATATCCTTGCTACCTTCTATTCTTGTGGAAGGTTGGAGGTTTCCTTTAGAACTGTTACTTTGGGTGAATGAGCAAATGAGCATCTATTCTCCCTAAAAGATGGGATTTTAATGTGATGGTTAGATCATGGATCTATCCTGAGCTTATGAGATTTGTAAGGCTTTAGAAGTGGCAGTGGGGGAAAATGCCATATCTCTCTCACTTACGAGCCTCTTTGAACTTATGAAGGATTTCATTTGTATACATCTGGATAAACTATCTCTATAGTTAAATCTACTCAAAGCTGGTCTGGAAAGCCTAACCTTGGAAAGGAAAATAAATAATACAAAATAGCTGAACAGAAAAATGTTGTAAATGTTAGTTGAACAAAATGAGATATTTGCTAGGGGCCGGGGAGCCAGAAAATTGCAAGCATTTAAGAGAAATGCCTTTTACTTTAAATTCACTTCCCATACCACAATAATATGCCTTACTACTGCAGGCTTCTAGGCAGAGGGGGTGGGGAAAACGTCGTGAGTTCAATAGCTACCCACTGATTGTAAACATGAGAAGGAACTCTGCGAACACAGCAGTGAAATATAGGGTAATTTTCTCTTTATTAGAGTCCATGAACTCTGCTATGTTAATGGGTAGGCTCTGTATACAGTGCATATAACAGAATTATACTGTTATTTTCTGCAGTGGTTTACTTGCCTTTTCTAGTTCCTTTAGAAAAAAAAGAGATTTTTTTTTCATTTTTTCACCCATTCTGCATGTACCTTTATCATATTGTTATTAGCTCTCGAATGCCCAACACGTTCTGGTACCATAGTTGCTCTTGAGGGTAGTTTGGCTGATACCAAATACCAAAGTTCTCGCTTTCTTGGTATCACCCAAATAATTGTAATTGTTTTAAAATAGAAAGGTGAAAAATGCATAAACAGAAAGAAAGCTGTTGGTTAGAGATTTGGTCTTTGAACTGGGAACCCGGAACTTCAAACACTTAACCTTAACTCTGCTTCTGAGTGGCCTTGGGCAAGTTAGTTATCTGTCTTAAAGAGCTGATGATCAGCTAGATAATTATACAGGGATTTAGGAAATAAAAGTGTTAACATAATAAGGGCCATACTGGGTCAGACCAAAGGTCCATCTATCCCAGTATCTTATCTTGCAATAGTGACTAATGCCAGGTGCTTCAGAGGGAATGAATAGAATAGGTCATCATCAAGTGATCCATCCCCTGTCACCTATTCCCAGCTTTTGGCAAACAAAGGCTAGAGACACCATCCCTGCCCATCCTGGTTAACCACCATTGATGGACCTATCCTCCATGATGGATCTAGTTCTTTTTGGAACCCTGTTATAGTCTTGGTCTTCATAACATCCTCTGGCAAAAAGTTCCACAGGTTGATTTGCGTTGTGTGACGAAATACTTTTTGTTTGTTTTAAACCTGCTGCATATTAATTTCATTTGATGACACCTAGTTCTTGTGTTATGAGAGGGAGTAAATAACACTTCCTTATTTACTTTCTCCACACCAGTCATGCCTTGTTCTCGTGTCAACATTGGCACTTAACTTAAATAACTCCTCTCCCTCCTTGGTATTTGCTCTCTAAATTCATCAGAGGGATAATCATATCTCCCATCAGCTTTCTTTTGGTTAGACTAAACAAGCCATGTCTCCTTTCATGAGATAGGTTTTTTAAACATGGAAGGACAGAATTTCACACAATATTCCAGATAAAGTCACACCTGTGCCTTGCATAATGCTAATAATACTTCCTTATCACTACTGGAAGTAGAATGCAGCAGGCAAGGTAAGATTTCATCAGCCTTTTTCACAGCAGCATCACATTGGCAGCTCATATTGGGATCAACCAATACACCCAGGTCTTTCTACTCCTCTGTTGCTTCCAACGGATCAGTCCCAAATTTATAGCACCCATTCTTGTTGTTAGCTCCTAAGGGCATGACTTTGCACTATTATATTTCAACCCATTTCTATTACTTCCATTTTCAAGGTCACTCAAATCTTCTTGTGTGACACTCCACTGCATTGACAATACCTCCCAACTTTGTGTCATCTGCAAATTTTGGTAGCACTTTCCCACTTGTGCCAGGTCATGGATGAAAAAGTTAAATAAGATTGATCCCCAAACCGATTTTTGAGAAACTCCACTAGTAACCTCCCTCCAGCCTGACAGTTCACGTTTCAGTATGACGCGCTGTAGTCTCCCCTTTGCCAGTTCCTTATCCACCATTCAATTCTCATATTAATCCCTACCTTCTCCAATTTAATAATTTCCCACGTGGAACTGTATCAAATACCTTACCAAAATTCAGGTAGATTAGATCTACTGCATATCCTTTGTCTCAAAAATCAGTTATCTTCTCAAAGAAAGAGATCAGGTTGGTCTGACATGATCTACCTTTTGTAAAACCATGTTTCATTTTATCCTAATTACCATTGACCTGTCTGTCCTTCACTTTTTCTTTCAGAATTTGTTCCAAGACCTTGCAGACAACTAAGGTGAAACTAAAAGGCCTGTAGTTTCTCAGATCACCTTTTTTCCCTGTCAATGCCCAGGTGTGAGATGTATTTTTTGCATGACATCCTTACGTAATGAGGCAGGGACCATAGCTGTCTGTCCTCAAAATATGATTCCATCCTGCATATTCAGTTCATCTCGAATTTGAAAATGTGATATCTCTCCTGCCAGTAGGCTTTTGTCTTCTGGCCACCCTGCTAGAATTGATCTCTTGACTACCTGTAGTTGGATGTCTTTCTCCATATCCTTTCGTTAACATCAGCTGCACTGTTGAAACTGGTGGAGAGTGCAGCATGTTAATGGATTCAGTGTCCTGATCCCCTTCCCCCAATACATTGCTGCTATCTACAAACTGTTCCAGGTGTCAACTAACACCTGTAGCTGTCCTGGACAATGTCTGCCCCCTACCAGGTAGCACTAGAAATACATCAACATGTGCTTCAATCTCTCTGGAGCAATAGGAAGGGGCTTTGCCATGATTGTTTGTAGTGTTTTGTGGTCGGATTGCACTATTATTGGGTGGCCACAGATAATGGAATTGCTCCACTCCAAGTAACATAACAAGAAGTTGTTTCTATTTGGGTGAACCCAACCCTTATTCAGTCTCTGACAGGCCTGTGCTGGTATCAGTGATGGCCTGCTCCTGCAAAAGAGCTACACCCAATCCTTTCTTTAGTGCATCACACTGGAGAGTGACAGTAGCTCTCCTACCTTCAGGACAGGGGCTACCAAGCTACTATGGACAGTCCAAGAAGGCTGCCAAACTTATACTGGGTCTGGTTCTTATACATGCTGTTTGAGTCACATTTTTTTCTGGACTAAGTTTTAAGTCCCTGCATCACTATAGAAAAGTTTGTAGCTTTCTGTCACGGTCTCATTCCGCTTTTGTGTCATTGCTCCCTTCACCTACAATGAGGATATCGTCTGCAATTATTTTCAACCCAGGAAGTCCTTCCAGTGCTTGAATGAGTCTTCTCTGGAACATCTCTGGTGCTGGGCTTATGTCCATTGCATGCACAGCCATCTGTAGAGGCCAACTGGTGGTGCAAAGGCTGTCCGCTGCTGGACTCTTTATCCAGGCTTATGTGTCCAAACACATTCCTCACGTCACAGACAATAAAGATTCTGGCTTTGGGGAATTCTGGCAAGAAGTTTACAGTTGTGGATAGTAGCCATCTCATCAGTGCCCAGTTCAATAGCTATGCAGATACACAATTTCCCTGATGACTCTTTAACATCACCATGATGCTCCTCCAGGACATATTGGTCTCTACAGGTGCTATGATGCCCCTTCTCTGCAGACTTTCAAGCTCCTTGCAGATTTGATTGTGTAGTACTACTGGAATTTTTCTTGGTAGGTAAGCACACAGGTTCCACTCTGGGGTCTACATCCAGTCATAGCTCTCCTTTTAGAGACCCGTCACTAAACCACCTCATATGCTTTTGAAAACCACCTCATATGCTTTTAAAATTGCCTCCATTGTCCATGGGAGTCCACTTTTTTGCTTCTTGCACTGCAACTATAAACTTCTGGTGTTGCACCCTGATTAGATCCCTGACTCATATGGCTGTGTTACCCAACCGGGGTCTCTGGTACCTACCATCCACTATCACAAAATTCATTTGATTCCATCTGTTATATTTTGGTTTAGTTACTGTGAGGTCACATTTTCCTATAGGTTACATTAAGCTCACATTGTACATTTCTAGGTCTCACCTGCTCTTTGTAATGGATGTATTCAAGTCCAGTTCACCCTGAGCAACCACATTGCTGGAGGCTCTGATATACAGCTAAACTCACACAGGGACACTCCCCTTTTACCATTGTTGCATGCACAGAAGCTGGTGTATTCCTGCCTTGACTGCCTGAACCTGGACTCTTGACTCTTGGACTCAAGATGTGAGGCCTAACATCATCAGTGCTGTCTGATGTATCATCTTTTTTATGCATTTGGGACAGTTGTGTTGGATAATAGGGCTAGACTGGTCTGCAACACACGGCACTGCAGAGATTCTAGGCAGTGCAGCTACTATGGGGCAGTCCAGGAAGGCTGCCAAACTTCTACTGGGTCTGGTGCAGGCCACGAACAGGAAGTTACAAAGGTGCCTTAAATCCACTTCATATCACCCTCCCCTAGGTTGTGAGTTCTGGGCTGTACCTCAGAGGTCACCACCATTGCAAACATCTAGCATTCCTGTGAAACACTTGCATAAACAGCAGCATTGTGGTTGCAAGCAAGGATAAGAAATGTTCCATTCTGCATCAGGTTCCTTTGCACCATTGCAGTGATGGGGTAATAATAAAGATACTTAAATCTTCCATCTCCCTCCTGACCAGGGATTTAGGCTTCAGTTCCTCCTGTAATTCACTGTGATCACTTTAGCAGGTCTGACCTTAGTTCACCTGCCAACTTGTTCTCTCAGGGGCAATGACAGGTTAAGCAAGGGACCAACCAGCCTTCATAAAGCAAAGTACTATTAGTTAGGAAGAAAAGCATTACAGAGAAAACAGAATTTGAAAACCAATATATAATTTACATGCAGGCCTTGGCTTACCATGGATCCATCTTCTCCTTGGAGACCCTGAGAGTAACAAAGTACTTCACACCTTTTTAGTAGGGTCTGTCACTTTTTTGGTCATAGTTTCATGTCCATTCTTGGATAGAGTGGGTGTCACCTCTCTCCCAATGTTAGGGTGCTTGCTTGGCAGAGGTTTTAGTTTTATTTGACGGGCTTCTCCAACCAGTTCAGATTAGTCTATACAACTCCACCAGTGGGTCAGGCTGCTCTAGACCTGTTACTGGTGAGGGATTGACAATAATTACCTTCTCCCCAATCTGCAGTGATTTCACTTCATGCAGGAAACTGCTGCGACTCCCTCCCACGGAGTTTGAATACAACTCCGAATCCATACAGACACATACACATAGCCTATGGATACTCCATGTGTCCATAATGTGTGTCACACCATGCACTGGAATGTTGCTAAACCACATTTCAATCTAGAACACCTCTTTCAGGCCTTTTCAGTCATTCTGTCTTTTGATCTGTTCCTGCTCTCCTGGTTCATTTTCCTTTTCCATTTGGAGGTGGGGGGAATGGAGTTTTACTTGCAAATTTCAAAGTGTAACACCTTGGATAGGTGGGGGAAACCCATTAACCTTGATAGTTAAATCCAAGTGTGTCTGACGTGAGTAATTTCCAGCTGAACACTGCAAAACACAATGGGCTTGAATCAGTTTCCACTTCATGGCAGTGCAAATGAAGAGTAAGGCCTTCTCTGCATTAGGACAGGTTTTATGATATAACTATACCAACAATCCCTCCTAGGGGAAACTGAGCTTATAGTGGCAGAAGAGTGGGTTTTTTTTTTTTTTTTGGCCAGTATAACTTATATCATTTCCTTCAATGAAATAAACTATACTTTCAAAAATCATGTTTTTACTTGTATAACTGCATCTACAACTAGGGCTTTGGCCATAGAGAAATGGTTTTTTTTAATCTCATTCCTAATTCTATTCTATGATTCTAATTGACATGACTAATGATTCTAATTAACATGACTCTATTGGCAAATATTTCTAGTGTAGACGTAGCCTAACTCCACTGAAATCAATGGAGTAACATTGATGTGAATGAGAGGAGAATCAGGCCCAATGTCTCCTCAAACGCTCTTTGTAAAGGTGTGCGGTAGAAACATGTTATGAAGGAAGGCATCTCAGGCTGTCCTATTTGAAACGGGGGGAAAGAAAAGAAGGAGAAAAATCAGATAGAGCTGTTCCGTTTAAGGGGAAATAAATCAATGGCACGTAGGCCATAGCGTGACTGAACACTTACTATTCAAGAAAGCGTAGCAAATAGAAAGGAGTGGCATTGGCCAAGGCAGCTCAGGCAACATTCAGACACCTACCCCCTATGAGCCTTCACCTACATCTCACACAGGAGTAGGTTGACCAAGGTTGACCATGTTGGGTTAGTAGACCAAGCAATAGAGCAGGGTATGTCACCATGCTTTGCCAGAGTGTTAGCCCTGCTTCTAAGGATGCTGATATTTCATGTCTGGTGCAATTTTTTGCTCCATAATAACCAACATGCTACAGATTAACTCAAGCCTTAAATTTAATTTCATAGAATCTGGCAAAGCATGGTGACATACCCTGCTCTATTGCTTGGTCTACTAACCCAGCATGGTCAACCTTGGTCAACCTACTCCTGTGTGAGATGTAGGTGAAGGCTCATAGGGGGTAGGTGTCTGAATGTTGCCTGAGCTGCCTTGGCCAATGCCACTCCTTTCTATTTGCTACGCTTGTGTTTGCAAAGCAGAAACCAGAATCCAAGTTGCTGCATCTGGTGCAAATTGAAATAAAACAAAGACATGCTCATTTTAGCCACATAATTTAAGAAAGAAGACAGGCTGATAACATTTAGAACAAGCCTCATGCGCACCAGTCAGCCATTATCCTTCAGAAGCAGGTGGCAGATGGCGTGAAATCATCTTTGTCAGACCTCCGTAGCTTCGCTGCCACATTTGGGAGGATGGTTCTTGTAATGACTACATGCATATTCATACTGTGTGACGGGCACTTTTTGATTTCTGTGCACCTCATTTTGGGAGGAAGCTAATATGGCTACATGTGCACTTGATGGCATTTTCACATTTGGCTTCATTAAGGGAGAGAAGAAGATTTCTCTTGCCTCTCTGATAGTATCGGAATGTCACAGGGAATCAATATACAGACGACAGCTGGAGAGCTTGGAGCACAGAGGTTTGTATATATAATACATTTAATATATATTACCATAATGAACTGGTTAGTCTGCATGCATGCCACTGCCCTCTGCTGGATGGAATCAGAACTACTCATATGCATGTCATAGACGCTGTATCACGAATAGTGATTCTCCTTTAGTTCTTGTGTTAGGGACCTGTGTGTTTGGAGATGGAAGATCTCCTTTCTAAGCCTACTGTTCCCATCAGAGTGGCCATGGTGTGTGCGGTATAGACAGGGCCGACGAGGGGGGTGTGGGGAAGTCGGTACAAATTACCAGGGTCCGGAAGGGGGCCCAGGGCCCCACTATGTAAAGATTTTTAGCCAATCCGTCCTTGCTGGCGGGGCCCGAAAATTTTTTTCACCGGGACCTGAACCCGCTCTCAGCGGCCCTGGGTATAGATAACTATAAAGTTCCAGGTGGTCTGTGACAGTATGCTGTGCTCTTCCTCCGTAGATCTCAAAGTGCTTTACAAGCCTTGTTTTTCAGCATTACCCTCAGTCAGTGGATAGGTAAACTAAGGCACAGAGAGGTTGCAAATTGCCCAAGGCTTTACACAACGTCATTAGCCGCGCTAGGCAATTTCCTTAGTGTCATGTAGGGCTGGATTGTTCAAACCTTACTTGCTTTAGTGAGAACTTACACCAGTAGCCCCAGTGATATCCATGACAAAACTCCCATTGACTCCATCAGGGCCGGGATTTCACAGTGTTGCCGACTCTCACAATTGTAGTGCACCTCTTTCAGCAGCTGAGGTTTTGCTTAAAGCCCTTTGGAGGAGAGTGATATGAGAACCTGAGCTTTCACAGTTTGCAAAGAAAGTTTCTAGCCTCATGGTTGCAGAGAAAATCTTTAAATCATGACCCCAGTGCCCCCTAAAGCCTTAAAAATAAAGACAAATAGACCAAATCTAAAATGTATTATTATTATTATTATTATATGATGATGATTATTATTATTATTTTAAAATTATGGTTCTTAAGCCAATGTCATGATTTTTTAGAGGGCTGGACTCAAGATGTTTGATTGGCATTGGCAGGACAGCTTTCACTCAACGACTGTGCGTGAGTGCTTGCACAGCAGTGTGGGTAAGAGAGGATCATTATCAGGCCTATCGCAAGACCTTAGAGCCGAGAATAGAACCTAGGATAGATCCATGAATCCCAGTCTGACAAGAATCTACTCCCTCTGAGCATTGCCCAACACTATCCTAGTTGTGCTCTTTGCCTTTGGTCCACTTCTTATTGTGGAATTTCACTAAGGTCCTGATCCAACAAAGCACTTAAACACATCCTTAACTTTTTTTTTTTAATATAAATGGAGATATGCCAATCTCCTAGAACTGGAAAGACCTTGAAAGGTCATTGAGTCCAGTCCCCTGCCTTTACTAGCAGGACCAAGTACTGTCCCCTGACAGATTTTTGCCCCAGATCCCTAAATGGCCCCCTCAAGGATTGAGCTCACAGCCCTGGGTTTAGTAGGCCAATGCTCAAACCACTGAGCTATCTCACCCCTCCTACCATGTCCCCAGTTGCTTTAAGCAACTGAGCACCGACATGGGACCAGGGCCTCACTGTCGGCTATCAAAATATTATTTCAAAAAAACCAGAATGCTGCCATTGTCTTTCCTCCAGAGAAAGACACTTTTTTTGGTAGGTTTCTTGCCTTAAAATGATGCATATTCATATGGCAGTTTCTACTTTCCCCTGCAAACGACACACTGCATTCTAAGAGTATTCTGCCTAGCCAGAAGATATTATTAACTACCATAAAAATACAGATACACACTGTGACATCTGGATAGAAATAGCCCCACAGTCACATCTTTACAGAGGCATACCATCTCTGAGGCAGAGCTCGGACATGTAAAACGGTCATTAATGACATCTTAATGGACCTCAGCAGCCTCTAGGGGCTTTAAATATGTTACTCCATGGTGAGTTCTAGTGGAGGTTTGTCGGCAGATGGAGAGTTGTAGGAACTCAAGATGTAACAGCAGAAATATTAGGGCCCTAAACACACATTTTGATTTTTTTTCCCTGGAATGGGTCATAATTCATGATATGTTTTGGGTCCAGTCAGGATTCATTTACGCGCATGGAAGGCTGGTATTTTTTTTTCCATTTATTTTTTTGGCTGAGGGTGGTTCATATGCAGAGAACACTACAATAATTTTGAAGGGGGAAAGAAAGTCATTATTTTTAAAAGGTTTTATGTTGATTGGATTCAGGGGAACTTTATAGTCAACCCAGAGCAACAATAAAAATAAATGGCAAACTAACAAATCAATTTGAGCAAAAAAATATAAAAGAACACATCAGGGATAGCCTGTCTTCCCATGACTTTATGCCAGGATTGTGGAATAAGAGAATTTAAAGAGAGATTTGGGCTGAAAGAGTGTGATCCTTAAAAAGTACCTTTAACCATACAAAATGGGTGAAATTTTCATGATTCTCATTATCTTCAACACTTCTATAGCAAAGATCTCAAAGCACTTTTAAAATGCTATGACAGGCATCACTAGGTGGCGCTGTTACCCAGAGGTTTCCAAGTTCTTTTTGCAAGCAGGTTTTGACTCTTTGGAAGATGTTGTGTTTGCTGTTAGTACCAAAAGCAGTGTGATGGTATTTTTACTTGCCACTAGATTTTGAGGCCTTATTTTTACATATTATACATGTAATAGAAGTTGGAGTAAAAAATATTTATTTATATAAGATATAAATATGTATATTGACTGATCAATAGATAGATTAGGTCAAATGGTCCAGTAATTAGGGCACTGGATGGGGACTGAGTTCACATATGAATGCCTCTGTTTCCCGACCTACTGTTTTGTTAATTTAGTGTGTGAACTCTCTAGAGCAAAGTCTGTCACTAACTGTTTATACAAAACCTAGAACAAAGGGGCCTTCCTCTCAGTTGGGGCCTTTGGGTGTTATGATTATACAATAATAATAAAAATTATAATAAGTAAAACCAGAGCAAGGTTGCAGTGATCAGACCACCTCCGGCCCCAATAATTTTAAAAATGTTTTGGTTAAGGCAAACTGATTGAAACTATAACAGAGAACAAAATTGTCAGACACACAGATGAACATAATTTGCTGGGGAATAGTCAACATGTTTTTTGTAAAGGAAAATCATGCCTCACCAATCTATTAGAATGCTCTGAGGGGATCAACAAGCATTGGACAAGGGGGATCTAGTGGATATAGTGTATTTAGATTTTCAGAAAGTTCAGGTTTTGATAAGGTCCCTCACCAAAGGCTCTTAAGCAAATTAAGATGTCATGGAATAACAGGGAAGGTCCTCTTATGGATTAGTAACTGGTTAAAAGATAGGGAAAAAAGGATAGGAATAAATGGTCAGTTTTCAGAATGGAGAGCTGTAAATAGTGGTGTCCCCCAAGGGTATGTACTGGGACTAGTCCTATTGAACATATTCATAAATGATCTGGAAACAGTGAGGTGCCAAAATTGGCAGATGATACAAAACTACTAAAGATAGTGAAGTCCCAGGCAGACTGCGAAGAGCTACAAAAGGATCTCTCAAAACTGGGTGACTGGGCAACAAAATGGCAGATGAAATTCAGTGTTGATAAATGCAAAGTAATGCACATTGGAAAACATAATCCCAACTATACGTATAAAATGATGGGGTCCAAATTATCTGTTACCACTCAAGAAAGAGCTCTTCGAGTCATTGTGGATAGTTCTCTGAAAACATCCACTCGATGTGCAGCAGCAGTCAAAAAAGCAAACAGAATGTTGGGAATCATTAAGAAAAGGATAGATGATAAGATAGAAAATATCATACTGCCTCTATATAAATCCATGGTACGCCCACATCTTGAACACTGTGTGCAGATGTGGCCACTCCATCTCAAAAATATATATATTGGAATTGGAAAAGGTTCAGAAAAGGGCAACAAAATGATTAGGGGTATGGAACGGCTTCTATATGAGGATAAATTAATAAGACTGGGACTTTTCAGCTTGGAAAAGAGATGACTAAGGGGGGGATATGATAAAGGTCTATGAAATCATGACTGGTGTGGAGAAAGTAAATAAGGAAGTATTATTTACTCGTTCTCATAATACATGAACTAGCAGTCACCAAATGAAATTAATAGACAGCAGATTTAAAACAAACAAAAGAAAGTATTTCTTCACACAATGCACAGTCAACTTGTGGAACTCTTTGCCAGAGGATGTTGTGAAGGCCAAGACTATAACAGGGTTAAAAAAACTTCAGTCAAAAAACTAGATAAGTTCATGGAGAATAGGTGCATCAAGGGCTATTAGCTAGGATGGACAGGCATGGTGTCCCTAGCCTCTTTTTGCCAGAAGCTGGGAATGGGCGACAGGGAATGGATCACTTGATGATTACCTGTTGTGTTCATTCCCTCTGGGGCACCTGGCATTGGCCGCTGTTGGAAGACAGGATACTGGGATAGATGGACCTTTGGTCTGGCCCAGTATGGCTTGTCTTAAGTATTTGAATTTTCCAGTATCCATCCCAAATAATCCCTAGAACCCCATCCAAGGTTTTCTCAATAGCTAGCAGCCACCAGCTTCATTTGTACAAGGGACCCACTTGCCTGCCTGTGATTTTTGCATTCTGTGTTGCTGAAATGGCACACCAGTTAAAACACTGAATGTAAAGGAATGAAGGGTATGTGCTATGAATTAACAAAAGAAAAATTGAGGTGAACTTGAAGTTACGTGAATTAGCTTCACAGGAAGGTTGTTATTGCCCCTGTTAGCAGCTAAAATTCACATGCAGACACATCTTAAGTAATGTGTTGAGCTGTCCAAGAGGTAATTTGAATGCTGTCAAGACAAACAAGAATATGCTCACAAATTCAAGAGCAATATATGTGCAATTTGCACAACATCAATTTCTTTGGTTGGTTGTGGATGGAGCCATCACCATCAATTAAGTTACCGACTCTTTGATTCAAATTACTTTTTGACACATAGTGAACAGAATGTCTCACGTGAGCTTTATTTTCCTCAGTGTTCCCTAGGCAGCCATATAGTAAATGTAAACAGGTGGAACTGTGGAACATCACCGCTGCTGAATCATCTGACTAGCAGAGTAGGAAGAATCATCATAATAAATATAAATATTATTCTGTGATGGGAGACAACGAGAATGGATATTTCCATCTGCACTTTGACACTGTAATAAATTGTGTCAAAAAGGGGCCTAATAAAAATGCAGAGCCAGATCCTCAACTGGCGTAAATCAGCAGATCTCAATTGCTTTCAGTGGAGATATGCCAATCCACACCAGCTGAATACCTGGCCCGCATTGTAGTCCTGAAGTAAGAGCAAAGGACTGGGTGTCGGAAGACAAATGTTCACCATTAAGAGATGATGAGAAAAATAATAGTGATAATAAATAAGACACTTGAATGATAACATTGACTCCAGACACTGACCTATGTAAGGACAGTGCCCTACTTGTGTCTTACCTAAGCCCAGCTTCGAGATGTTAATGTCTTATAGGCTTTATAGAATTCCCTTGACGGGAATGAATTTCACTTTAAGGGTATGTCTACACTACCCACCAGATCGGCGGGTAGTGATCAATCTATCGGGGATCAATTTATCGTGTCTAGCGTAGACGCGATAAATCGATCCCTGATCACTCTGCCATCGACTCTTGTACTCCAATGCGGCAAGAGGCGGAAGCGGAGTTGACGGGGGAGCGGCGGCAGTCGACCCCGCGCCGTGAGGATGCAAAGTAAGTTGACCTAAGATACGTTGACTTCAGCTACGCTATTCTCGTAGCTGAAGTTGCGTATCTTAGGTCGATCCCCCCCCCCCCCCAGTGTAGACCAGGGCTAAGTCAACACTGTGCTCTGTAACTCCCTTTACATTTTGTGTCTGCTCTGTTTGTCTGTTGCAGACTACTCCAGGTAGAAACTGTGTCTGTCTTTGTCTTGTACAGCTCCAAGCACAATCAGCATTTAATAAATCATCAATTATTATATATCTTACTATAATATGTAGAACTGTGAACCAATGTGAGACCTCGAATACATCAAAGCACATAAAAATATGCAGCATGTGAGTACTCTCATTGGATGCAATGAGATAGTTTGCATGCTTAGAGATAAACTTTTTTGTTTGTTTTTCTGGAGCAGGGGCTAAAAGCCAAGTTCTGCAGGGGGTTCCATGTGGGTGGACTCTTGCATCTCTCGGATCCCATTATGGGACTGGGGCCAATTGTGATGCTCTGTTGATGATCTCCAGATTAATATTGTTATATAGCAGGTCCACAAGGGACAGGTCACGGTACTGTTATCTGAATATGAATCTGCTCAGGACGTGATGGCATGGATCCCAATCAGCAAAGTCCCAGTAAGCAGAGACGGTGAGGATGTGCATACAAATATTGCCAGCCCTCAGGTAACTCTGGAGACTCTCAGAGGAGAATCACTATTGGTGGAGGTCCCTTGGAGTTAATGGCCAGTTGAGTTATGACAAGTGACTGACAGGCTGAGAGACAATAGGAGAAAAATGCAGTGTACACAAGCGAGCAATGATTGATTAAAATAACATGGATGAGGGAAGGCATTATTCCTGAAGAAACATACGATCTAAGGGCAGGTCTTCACTACCCGCCGGATCGGCGGGTAGCAATCGATCTATCGGGGATCGATTTTTCGCGTCTCGTTAAGACGCGATTAATCGATCCCTGATCGCGCTCCCCGTCGGCGCCGGCAATCCACCTCATCGAGAGGCGGAAGCGGAGTCGACGGGGGAGCGGCAGCGATCGACTCGCCGCCGTCCTCGCGGCCAGGTAAGCCGATTACGATACGCCGACTTCAGCTACGCTATTCCCGTAGCTGAAGTTGCGTATCGTAGATCGACCCCCTCCCCTAGTGTAGCCCAGGGCTCAGATATGCAGCTTGACTACCACTGTGAAGACAGCTGAGATGAGAATAAATGGTGGCAGTGGAGTATGTAAGTCATCAGTGGCGTATGTACCTCCCGAGCAAAATGAGGGAGAGAGAAAGAACATGGTGTTCTTGACTTTAGCAAAGCTTTTGATACAGTCTCCCACAGTGTTCTTGCCAGCAAGTTAAAGAAGTATGGGCTGGATGAATGGACGGTAAGGTGGATAGAAAACTGGCTAGATGGTCGTGCTCAACGGGTAGTGATCAATGGCTCCATGTCTAGTTGGCAGCCGGTATCAAGTGGAGTGCCCCAAGGGTTGGTGCTGGGGCCGGTTTTGTTCAATATCTTCATCAATGATCTGAAGGATGGTGTGGACTGCACCCTTAGCAAGTTTGCAGATGACACTAAACTGGGAGGAGTGGTTGATACGCTGGAGGGTAGGGACAGGATACAGAGGGACCTAGACAAATTAGAGGATTGGGCCAAAAGAAATCTGATGAGGTTCAACAAGGACAAGTGCAGAGTCCTGCACTTAGGACGGAAGAATCCCATGCACTGCTACAGACTAGGGACCGAATGGCTGGGCAGCAGTTCTGCAGAAAAGGACCTAGGGGTTACGGTGGACGAAAAGCTGAATATGAGTCAACAGTGTGCCCTTGTTGCCAAGAAGGCTAACGGCATTTTGGGTTGTATAAGTAGGGGCATTTCCAGCAGATCGAGGGACGTGATTATTCCCCTCTATTCGGCACTGGTGAGGCCTCATTTGGAGTACTGTGTCCAGTTTTGGGCCCCACACTACAAGAAGGATGTGGATAAATTGGAAAGAGTCCAACGGAGGGCAACAAAAATGATTAGGTGGCTGGAGCACATGACTTATGAGGAGAGGCTGAGGGAACTGGGATTGTTTAGCCTGCAGAAGAGAAAAATGAGGGGGGATTTGATAGCTGCTTTCAACTACCTGAAAGGGGGTTCCAAAGAGGATGGATCTAGACTATTCTCAGTGGTAGAAGATGACAGAACAAGGAGTAATGGTCTCAAGTTGCAGAGGGGGAGGTTTAGGTTGGATATTAGGACAAACTTTTTCACTAGTAGGGTGGTGAAGCACTGGAATGGGCTAGCTAGGGAGGTGGTGGAATCTGCTTCCTTAGAGGTTTTTAAGGTCAGGCTTGACAAAGCCCTGGCTGGGATGATCTAATTGGGTTTGGTCCTGCTTTGAGCAGGGGGTTGGACTAGATGACCTCCTGAGGTCCCTTCCAACCCTGAGATTCTATGATTCTATGATTCTATGTTCTTTTTTGCAGCTAAAATGGGAAAATAAAAAGAAAAGGATATTGATTAAAGAGGAACTTCAGTCACCTTGATAATGACTGGGCAATCACCAGAGAATCAGGGAGGAACGGCGCGATGGTCAAATACTGCATATCTCTTTTACAGAATGCACTTAACAACCAGCACAGTCAGAAGCTATTCTGGACCTAGTCCCTGAAAATGAGCCAAGAATGACATGTACGACAGAAATAGTCAAACATCTAGGGTCTGCTGTAGTGATCATAATATATTCAGATATGAAATATTCCTCAGGGTACAAGTGAAAATAGAATCTCAGAAGTTAATGCAACTTTTTTTTTTTTTTAAAAAAGGCTGGTTTGGAGAGTCTAATATATGGAATAATTTGAAGGAAGTAAAATGATATCAACAGCAGTGCAGAAAATCTACCATTATGGAAAAAAAAGTATCTAATTGGCAGATATGGAGGATGGATACCAACTATATTCATCCCCCCAAAAATCTCGGTATCATAAAAACGGAGGGCAGAGACAAGGATGCGGTTAAGCAAAGATAATAAGGAGAAGCAGAAGGCATTCAAAAAGTTCAAAGGATATGTTAAGTGGGAGGACTGGACAGATTATAAGTATAGATAAAGCAAGTAAGAAATAATTGGAGTGAAAATGAACAATGAACATGAAACAGGCCAAGACATCTCAACCCCATGGGGTGTTCAGATATTTACACAATAGGCAAACGGAAAGAAGGATATCTTTGGTAATTGTGATAATGAATTGTGTTGTTATGTAATACATCGGCGCTGCAAAATAGTCTTGTTCATCATTATAGGTCTTGATCCAAAGCTTACTGAAGTCAATGAGAATCTTTCAACAGACTTTGGATCAGGTCCTACAATAATACTAATTTGGACTGGAGGTTTTAAGGGAGTTGAGCACCCGTTTCCTGGGAGTTTGGTTCCTAAATCTCTTAAACTCCTTTGAAAATCCCAACTTTTACTTCTTTAGCAGGTCCCATTCTCACCACTATTTTAAAACAACAATAATAAAAAATATATACTTGAATGAAATTCACATTCAATTCAAGCCAAACAAGTGTGTCTCCTAAGGGAAAAAGGATGGGAGAGAAAGATAATAAATGTGTCACCCAAAATGCTGACATAAAAAACCCCAAACAACAAAGAATATAAAGTAAGGCATTTTTTTTAAATGGCACAAAATGGATTCAGATTTATTTTGTAGGAGGACACAAGTCCCACACTCGACAGCCCATCGCAGCCCAATCTAAGGCCCTGATCCTACAGTTGGATACAGGTGAACAGCCCTTGTGCTTGTGCAGATTCCATGTGAAATGAAGGGTCAGCTCCCACAGATTCATTTGCAGGATCAGAACCTAAGATAGGATAGCAGGTTGCTAAATGGTACATGGTGTGTGAGCACAGATAGCCCTGAAAAGGATGCCTCCGATATATTCAGGGCTTACACTTAATAAAGCAGAACCAGCTTGAAATCAGTTCCCTGCTTGATAAGCAGCCAATGTGAAGAATGTAGGATGAGCATAATAATAATACCTAGTTCATATATGGCACTTTTCATCAGTATTTCTAAACATGCTTCACGAAGGAGGTTACAAACACCCCCATTTGACATGTTGGGAAACTGAGGCAAAAAACTTGCCTGTAGGTACCCAGAAGGAGAGTGACAAGAACCCAGGCCATCAGCAAAATGCATCTCACAACACCCTTTGGGGGAAGGTAAATATTATACCCATTTTAGGCTAGAGGAAACTGAGGCAAAGTAAACAGTAAGATTAAAAATCCTTCCTTAAATCTATACAGAGAGTCAGCAGCAGAGTTGAGAACAGAATCCACAGCTTCTTTCTCCCAGTACTCTCCTGTCACTGTTGCCTCACTTTTCAACTCTAAGACACCACACTTGCTTATAGTTAATAGGAAAAAATAGAAAAAAGTCTCCAGACTTCCTCGTTGCAATCATTTTCTTTGTTAGCACTGTACCCTGCCCCAGCAAGTCAGTAATATATATAATCAGTAAATATAGCTTATTACATGCTTGGGCCAGGTTATCTGCCTGTCAGCAAAAGGGGAAAACATGCGTTTGGTACATTGCTGCTGAGTGTGCTTTCTATTTCGTCCCAGGGCACACCTCAGCTGTGCCCAGCATTTAATAAGCATTGTATTCAATGCCCCTTTTAAAATGATTGAATTATGGCTGTTTTTATGGTTCTGTAAAAGCCTTTATTAATTTGGGGGAAGCTGCCGCATCGTCTCAGCCCGACCAATCGTCATCGAGCAATTAAATTATTCATGCAGCTTCCAGTTGGCTTTGTTTATTGTGTCCACTTGTAATTTGGAAGGAGGGAGGGGGAGAGGAATGCAGGCGGGGGGAAGTCATTACTGTTCTCATACAGAAGTAAAGCTGGTCCCTGGACTGTACCGTGTATGACATGAGCAGATTAGCATGTCTGGCAAATTGCTCCATTGGTTAGGCACTGCTGCTTAAAGTCCTCTACCTTTCAAGTTCTGTCTTCTTTGAGCTCGGATCCTCAACTGTATTTAGTTGCTTAACTCCAATGGGAGTTAGGCACTTAAATGCATTTGAGACTCTGGGCCTTCCTGCCCTGCAGTGTGAAGTCCATTGAATGGCACCGAGTTCCTGAAAGCACATGTACACAAGCACCCTTCCTGCAGAACACGAGGGGATTCTAATGCCACGGGACTGTATAGTGCGCGAGCTGAGTTAACAGTGCATAAGGACACTTAAGTTAGCTATATTATTCCAAGTGAAATAGCTTTGTTTTTCTTGCCCCTTCTGTATCTCTTTGCTGGTGATTGAGCTTCAGAGAAAGAGTCAGTGTTTAAAAATTACCCCTTTAAGGAGATGAGGTACTAAATTTGCTGTGATGTCTTGCTGTATATGGATTTTTATACAACACAGAGTCCGATCCTTAGCCCATTAAAGTCAAAGGCAAAAGTCCTGTTACCTTCAATGGAGAAGGATCTGGACTTTGAGAATTAGGAATGTTTGTACTGAGTAAGAACATAAGAACATAAGAAAGGCCGTACTGGGTCAGACCAAAGGTCCACCCAGCCCAGTATCCTGTCCACCGACAGTGGCCAATGCCAGGTACCCCGGAGTGAGTGGACCTAACAGGTAATGATGAAGTGATCTCTCTCCTGCCATCCATCACCCCCCTCTGACAAAGAGAGGCTAAGGACACCATTCCTTACCCATCCTGGTTAATAGCCATGAATGGACTTTATCTCCATGAATTTATCCAGTTTTTTTTTAAACCCTGTTATAGTCCTAGCCTTCACAGCCTCCTCAGGCAAGCTGTTCCACAGGTTGACTGTGCGCTGTGAATGGTGGAGCCATGCTGCGAGGAATTTTCCATTTATCCAAGGCCTGATTCTCTCCTCCCCCAAACCCAGAACATGATTAATTCCATTAATTAAAAGTGGGAGTCAAGCTCACTATGAGGCCGTATGGTTTAGTGGCCAGGACACTATGCTGGGACCAAGGAGACTGGGTCCTGTTCTGGCCTGGTGGGTGTCCTTTGGCATGATATTTTCTTTCTACGTGCCTGAGTTTTCCCCTCTGTAAAATGAGTATAATGTGCCCCCAGACTCAAGACTCTCCAAAATGGGACATCACCATAAGTTGTAAGGGGTGGCACAAGGGGCGTGCACTGCAGGTATATTTGGGCCTGCTAAAAAGGAGGTAGGAATAGGGAACGGGGACACGGGTAAAGGCTCTGCGGCCATGTCAGCAGGCCCGCCGATGGGGGCGGGGTCAAAGGCGGCAATTGCCCAGAAGCCCTTAAGGTAGGCCGCAGGTGGACTCCTAGGCGTGCGTGGTGTGGTACCGGCAGCGGCAAAGGCAGCAAGGAAGGCGTGTGGAAGCCCTGGCCGTACTGGAGGAGCGTGCCCAGCAGCACAGCCAAGGCAGCTCACCGGGCACCGGCCAGCACAGGCACAGCACCGCCCGCATGTCAGGCCGCCCGCAGCCACGCGGGCTGGGGGCCCATTGATTGTTCTGCCCTGGGGCCCGGAACTGCTGTCGGTGGGCCTGGGCGTCAGAGCTCTGGATATGCTTGCTTGACACTAACCCCAATAAACGTCGCATTGCTTGCACTTCAGACTTCTGGTCTTCTGCTTTCTGTCTGCATGACAAGAACTAGGGGAAGCGGGGAAGGGACAGCCCCTAACAGGCCCATTGGATCAAACAAGGTCATTCTACTCGAGCTACACGTATGATATGTATCGGTTCTGAAGACCCCTCTCACTGCAGTTTGGGTCTCATGCGAAGTCGGTTATAGTCATAGGAAAAACTCCATTGACGTCAGTGGTCCTCAAAATCTGGCTCAGTTTGATCCCCTTTTTATGACATGTTGAGTGTCTTGTCGGGCTGTACTGCACACACCCTGCACCTGTAGGGGAAAAAAATAAGGAATGCGGGAATATTTGTGCCCGCTGGATATAAGATTGCCAACTTTCTAATTGCACAAAACTGAACACCCTCGCCCTGCCCCTTCCCTGAGGCCCTGCCCCTTCCCCGAGGCCCTGCCCCCCGCTCACTACATTCCCCCTCCCAAAGTGGCTCACTCCCCCCTACCCTCACTCACATTCACTGGGCTGGGGCAGGAGGTTGGGGTGCGGGAGGGGGTGAGGCAGAGTGTGGAGCTGGCATGGAGCCTGGACAGGTAGGGACTAGCCTAGGGGGTCTCAAACACGTGGCCCGCAGGGTTATTTTCTGTGGCCCAGCAAGCTCCCCGTGCCCCCCATCCCCCCCCCCGCATTATTTCCTGCAGCTTCCAAGCTCCTTTCCCCCCCCACCACCTGCCCCAGTGCGCCACGTCCCTGCTTCTCTACCTACCTCCAGGCGCTTCCCGTCGCCAAACAGCTGTTTGGAGGTGCTTAGTGCTTTCCAGGAGGGAGCGGGGAGGCGCGCGGAGCTGTGGGCTCAGGGGAGAAGGTGAAGAAGAGGCGTGGCAGGGGCGGAGATTTGGGAAGGGGTTGGAATGGGGGCAGTGAGGGAGTGGAGTTGGGGTGGGGACTTCGGGGAAGGGGTTGGAATGGGGGTGGGAAGAGGGGGGGGCCTCATGGAAGGGGTGGAGTGGGGACAGGGCCAGGGGCAGCGAGAGGGGGTGTCAGTGATGCAGCCCTTGGGCCAATGCACTAGTCCTCGTGTGGCCCTCGTGGTTTGAGATCCCTGGACTAGCCCGCCTTAGACCCGCAGCACCGCCAACCGGACTTTAAACGGCCCAGTCGGCGGTGCTGACCGGAGCCACCAGGGTCCCTTTTCAACCGGGGTATTCCGGTCGAAAAGCCTGGTCACCCTAGCTGGATAATCACCCTTGGAAGTAGCAGCATCAACTGGGAGAGGGAAGGTATACTGGGAAAGTATCACGGTATTTGACAGCCCAGACTCTCCTGACTTCCTGAATGAGATGGACATTAAGGGGTTAGTAAATACCGTTGTGTAGATTGTGCGGCTTTCTGGATCTGAGAGATTATATTTCTCAGCTCCCTGGGAAGCAGCAAGACAGGAAAGCAGGGGAGCTTTCTTTTGTACGCTTTTCTTGCTTTTAAAAGAAAAATAGCTTAGAAGGCATTTTAGCGCTGGAACACAGAGAATGTAGGACTGGCAACATTGGAGGCTGAAGTCTCCACGCCAGGGAAGAGGCAGAGCTCCATTTCGGGCTTTTTTCTTTGTTTCCCCCCCATATAACATTTTAGGATAATGTTTATCATTTCAAAAACTAGGCACAGGATGTGGCAGCCCAGCAGGCCTTGCCCTAAAGCGCCTTTAAAACCTTCCATCCCCTATTGTTCTCTCATGCTTGGCCTTGTTGCTCACTCCGCTGCGGTTCCCCATCTGTCCATTGCTTTGTAATTAATGTAGCCTCAGCAGAAAATCTTTTCTCCTGGTTGTAGCATTTTCCTTCTGTTAATATTGATCTAGGCTCCCAGCTCAAAGTAGATAAAATTTGGGGGTAGCCTCCATAACTGGAATGCAGATTCCAGAGTATTGCTAATATTATTTATTATAGCACTCAGAGGCCATGATCAGCAACATGGTCCTCCTTGTGCTAGGCGCTGTACAAACATAGAGGTAGACAATCTCTGCCCCAAAGACCTTACCCTAAGGGACTGATTCACTACCGGATTACTCCAATTTTACACTACTGTTACATGGATCTAAACGTTGAATTAAGCAGTGATGAATCAGGCCCTTAGAAACTATCATAGACTCATAGACTTTAAGGTCAGAAGGGACCATTATGATCATCTAGTTTGACCTCCTGTACAATGCAGGCCACAGAATCTCACCCACCCACTCCTGCAATAATCCTCTCATCTATGGCTCAGCTATTGAAGTCCTCAAATCATGGTTTAAAGATTTCAAGATGCAGAGAATCCTCCAGCAAGTGACCCGTGCCCCATGTTGCAGAGGAAGGCAAAAAACCTCCAGGGTCTGCCAATCTACCCTGGAGAAAAATTCCTTCCCGACCCCAAATATGGTCATCAGCTGAACCCTGAGCATGTGGGCAAGACTCACCAGCCGGACACCCAGGAAAACGTTTTCTGTAGTAACTTCTAACATCCCATCACTGACCATTGGGCCCAAGATTGAAAAGGGACAGCTAGAAATGGAGAGCTGGATTTCAGCCATTGTGGGAGATGCTTTGTGTGCGTTCCTAGCTTAGACAAACAGTGAAGGAAGAAAAAGTGTCAGGGAAAGGCACATTGACAAAGAGCAAAGGACACAACCCGCTTCAAATCTACGCAAGGCAAATCAATTTAATGTCTTTCATTACTGCTTGAAAATGGAAACTTACATGCGAACAATAAACTTTAATCTGGTTGACAACAGTTTAAAAAATGCACTGAAAGCAAGTTTTGGCTGCATGACATACTTTATGACACTTATTAAAAAGAGCCAATTAACCTGCCCAATGGTACATTTTAACTTGTTTTCTAAAAGGAAAGGCAGCAAAAGGGCAAAGTTTTTCATTTGGGATGTTCTCAGCTGATTTCTTTTCCCCCTGTTAAGTGAAGGACATTGCTACTGTCACTGTTCCTAACCAGTCCAGTCTGAAATATATGCTACTGGTGGCCCACCGACCCATGCTGTCAGAGTGAATGGCTGCATGTTGTGTAAAACTTCATAGTCACTGCAGTTTGCTGTACTAATTCATTAATTACGGTAATGATGACACCACAAGATGAGGCATTTAACAAGGTACATCTATCTGGGTATTACAGAGCACTCTGATTGCACTCACTTAAGCTAAGGTTGCAGAAACGTTTCATCTGTTACCCCAGTTTTTGCAGGCTCAGAATTTTCCCAAGCATTGGGGCTGAATTTATTTTTTTTACCCCCGTGTTTGGGGGAAGACCACTTTTTGTATTTTGATTTCTCTGTGCAAAATCCTTTCTGGCATTTTTGAGTTATGGGAGCGTGAGGTGAACACAAAACTTGTCTTGTTATTGTTATCTATTTATTTGTATTGCCATAGCACTTAGCAGTCTGGCCAAGCATTGACCACTTAGCAGTCAGTCCAAGCATTGACCAGGACGCCATTGTCCTAGGTGCTGTACAAACACAGAACAAATAGATGGTTCTTGTCCCAGACAGTTTTGGGAAAAACAAAACAAAACAAATTACCCTTTACTTTTTAGACATACCAAGCTGCAACCCTTATATACATGACTGGCATCATGGACGTGTTATTTACTCCTCATAACACAAGAACTAAGGGGTCACCAAATGAAATTAATAGGCTTGTAGAAGGTCTCTCTACAGCAAGAGAGGTGAGTCCCCGAGGGTATGTCTACACTGCAGCTGGGACCTAGCTTCCCAGTCTGTGTATACGTATACAGACTTGTGCGAATGGGGTTCATATTAGTCATGCTAAAAAGAGCTGTGCAGACATGGGGGGAGGGATAGCTCAGTGGTTTGAGCATTGGCCTGCTAAACCCAGGGTTATGAGTTCAATCCTTGAGGGGGCCATTTAGGGATCTGGGGCAAAAATTGGGGGTTGGTCCTGCTTTGAGCAGGGGGTTAGACTAGATGACCTCCTAAGGTCCCTTCCAACCCTGAGATTCTATGACATTGTGGCATTGGCAGAGGCTCTAACTAGCCACCTGAGCGCAGCGACAGGGGCAGGGCTTGACTGTGGGTAGTTAGCCTGTGCCTCGGCTGGTATCACAATAGCCCCATGCCTATTTTGAGCATGCTAACACAACCCTGTGTATATCTGCGCTGCAGTGTAGACATACTCTAAGTGTCACACTGCTGATTCCTTTCAAGCCTGGAGAAGCACCTGAAAAAGAAAGGATGCAGTCACTGAATTGGTAGGCTGTGGTGAAGAAAAGAAATTCAGAGGTGGGGGAAAGAGCCTTTTAACATACACACAAAGCAAAAGAGCCTCCCAGATCATTTGCTCTCAGGAGGGTGTGGGAGAGAGAAGCAGTTTTCAGTGAGCGTTTTTATCCTCAGGTTTTTGCTTTATCTCACTTTCTCCAAGGTTGGGAGTTGACCCCAGGAGGGGCATGGGATCTGATTTATTGTGCTACGGTTAAAGCAACAAAGTCAGCCATTCAAAGCTGTGTTGTGTGAGTTTGTGGTTGCCTGATTTTTCCCTCACCCCAGGAGAAGTTTGTTTTGCCGGAGGGAAGTCTGGAAGCAGAAGGCTAGGCAGTAAAAGTGATCATAGTCATGAAAGGCTGAAGCTGTGCCCCATCCTAGTGTCTAATTCTTCTGGTACAGCTGTGGCATGAATCTGGATCAGTTCATGGCTCTTTTAATAACATGATTTTGGGCTGATCATAAGCGGCAGAGCCCAAGAGTTTAAATAGTTTAGATGAGCAAACAAACTTTTCGATGTCCGTTGGAGCGCATCAGGAAGGGTGATTGCGCGGTTAGGCACTGGCTTGCGGGTGGGAGACCTGAGTTAAATTCCCTGCTTCACCCCGAACTTCCTGTGTGACATTGGATGAGCCATTTGGCCTCTGTGCCTCAGTCCTCCATCGTAAAATGGGAATGAAATGGCATCACAGAGGATAGTTACAAATTCTGTGTTATGTGAGCAGAAATGTTATAAGTGTTTGAGTCTGTGAAGAGAAAGATGAACTAAAAGTATGTTTGGTACAGTCTTTGTATGTGGTCCAGGAGCTTTCCAGAAACCTGCCTTAAGTATTGATTCAAATGCTGAACAACTGGAAATTATACTTGCGTGGAAATGAATGCAAAGCCTAGTTTTGGGTAGAGTTAATAATCAAATAATATAGGTGACTGTAGCATTTGTTTATTGCAGCCATGGTTGTAATAAACGTATGATATGGTCTCATTTGTTGTGTTTGATTAGTAGCAGAAACCAATCCCAATAGCTAGTCAACCTCATCACATCACAAAATCAGAGATATTAGTCTCGTATTATGGTATGTCTATTAAATTGTGGTAATAACTTACTAATAATGTCAAAACACATCATGGTAAGGCACTGTGGATAGAACATCTGCTTTTTATTTAATAAGTAACAGGATTTCAGTCCATAAATACTCGTGATGAAAGATTGCTATTTCCATGTTGATAATTAAATCTATCCTGAAACAGGGTTTTTTTCTTTTATAAATGAATATTTATTTGTGTACTCCTAAACTATGAAGTGGACTAATGCAGACTAGCACCTTACCCTGAATGTTGCTTTGTGCATTCCTATTAAAATTGTCAAGATCCTTAAGCATGTACCTAACTTTAAGCATGTGAGCAGTACTGGGTCTACTCACATGCCTAAGAACCTTGCTGATTTATAGATTTTAATGTATCATTATGGGAACATTATGATCATTTAATCTAACCTCCTGTTTGACCCAGGGCAAAGAACCTCATTATCTTTCTGCATCAAGGCCATAACTTCTGCTAGAGCTATTGCATATCTTTCAGAAAGACATCCAGTCCCGATATAAAGACTTTAAGAGATGAAGAACCCAACACATCCCTAGATAAGTTGTTCCAATGGTTAGCTAACCTCGTGGTTAAAAAAATATGCCTTGTTTCCAATTCAATTTTTTCTGGCTTTAATTTCCAGGCACTCGTTCTTACTCTGTCTTTCTCCATTAGATGAGAATCCTTTCTCCTCCACGTATACACTGCAATCAATTCTGTTTCACCACAACACCACACTGGGAGCTCAGGTTGAGTTTCTTGCCCATTATGACCTCAAAATATTTCACTGCTTTCCAAGTTACAGTCCCTCATTTTGTAGGTGTAGCCTGTATTCTTTGTTCTTAAGAATATAAGAACATACGAATGGCTATACTGGGTCAGACCAAATGTCCATCCAGCCCAGTATCCTGTCTGCCAACAGTGGCCAATGCCAGGTGCCCCAGAGGGAGTGAACCTAACAGGTAATGATCAAGTGATCTCTCTCCTGCCATCCATCTCCACCCTTAGATTTATGACCTTGCTTTTGGCTGTATTAAAACACATTCTTTTTCAATGGGCAGCTTACCAAGCAATCCAGATCATTCTCTATGACTGCCTTGTCCTCAGAATCATTTGCCACACTGCCAGTCTTTGTGCCATATGTACATTATATCATCGGTGATTTTATATTTACTTCCAGACCATAGATAAAATATATTGAATAGTGTCGGGCCTAGAACCAATCCCTGTGGAATACCATTAAAAATATCCCCATTCAGTGGTGATTCCCCATTGATAACTACTTTTGGGGGTCTTTCACTTAACCAGTTCTAAAACCATTTAACATGGTCTCTAGTGATTATTTTATTGTACAATGCTAACTTTTTCATCAGAATGCCATGTGGTACTAAATGAAACACCTATGAAAATCTAAGTATATTACATCTACTTAATTACCTTTATCGATCAAACTTGTGATCTCATCAAAAAATAAAATCAGGTATTTTTGATAAGACCAGGTCTTTTCTGGACCATTTCCAGTTTTTAAACATCATTTTGAAATACAACTGAATGATTTTACTCATTTCTGCTATATTTACTTTTGTAAAGTAAAAAAGGCTAGATTGACAATACACATTGCAAAAGTAAGGACAGACAGATAGCTAATGAATGGGACCAATCCTGTTGTCATTTAAGTCAATGGGAGTTTGTGAGTAAGCTTGCAATCTTTCAAGATGCCTAAATCCACTGGGCACTGTGGGTGGATCTGACAACAGGCTATAGAAGTGGGGAATTAAGGCAAGGGAGAAGTGTTGAGCATAACCATAATCTCTTGATAATGTCCTCAAGGTCCCTTTTGTTTGAAACAGGTCTTCTGCATTCATGCAGCTATCTTGGTGGTCTCTACCTTATATCAAAGCCAAAACTACTGTATACCTTTATAAACTGTAGCCTGAGCGACAGAATTCTATTTTCTTAGGATGTTCCTTAGGCATCAACTTGACCAGCTTACCATATTTTCAAGTCTAAATTGTCTTGTCTGTACTAGAGCTGTAGAAGGCATTAGTTGGATCATGTTTGTTGACACAGTTGAACAATACACCTTTTAAATACTAGTCACGGCAGACCCCGTGATGGTATTAAAGAATTTTGTTAGGTTGGGTATGCAGGGCTTCCTGAAAAATGAAGAGCAGTCCAATGAGATGATGAATATCTCCAGCGCACAGTGAAGTTACAAGGATGCTCAGAACCTTGCAATATCCAACCGTTAGGGCCAGATCCAAAGCCCATTGAATTCAATGGGAAAAGTCCCATTGACTACAACTGGCTTTGGATCAGTTCCTTAAGCATCAGTTCAACAAAGCAATGAAGCACATGCTGACGTCCCTTCTTTTCCAGCAAATCACTTAAGGACATACTTAAAGTTAAGTATGTACTTAAGTCCCATGAAAGTCAATCTAAGGATGTCCTTGAGTGCTTTGTTGAACAGGGATGAACTACGCTATCTGGGCTTTAGGGAGGTATATGGGAAATGATAAGAATGTAGGGATGAATAGAACCTTGAGAAGTCACATAGTCCGGCCCCCTGCACTGAGGCAGGACCAAATAAACCTAGATCATCCCTGACAGGCATTTATCCAACCTGCTTTTAAAAAAATGCAAAGAACAGGTCAGGCAAACACCTATCAGGGATGGTCTAGATAATGCTTAGTTCTGCCCCAGTGGAGGGGCCAGAACTAGATAACATACCAAGGTCCTTTCCAGGCCTACATGTCTATGATTTCTCAACCTCCCTTGGAAACCTAGGGAAACCTATTTCAGAGTTTAGATACCCTTATAATTAGAATGTTTTCCCTAATATCTAACCTAAATCTTCCTTGCTTCAGATTACACCATTACTCCTTGCCTTACCTTCAGTGTAGGATGAACTTAATGTTAGCTGGTGTATTTAGTAAATGTACTGGAATGAGACCAGTTGAATAACGAATGAAACACACCCCACCACTTGCTTTCTTCTGTCTACATAGTCACACCAGCACAGAAGATATATAGTTCCCATTGTCATGCCATCTTTCGCTTGTATGCAGAACTGGAGGTTCCAAGGTAACAGGCTTTGAGATTCAGTATAACGAGTAATATCTTTTCAGCTTTGTATTCAGTCCTTGCCAAGGGCATGGAAACCAGCAACAGAAGCTTCAACTTAAAAAAAAAAAGATAAATTTGTTAATTTTATTTGCATCATTTCTGACTAGATCAATTCATATGCCCTCAGATTATGATTGCCTTCATATAAGTTGCTCTTGGAAGTTGACAACTTCCATAAACTCACTGTCAATGAGAAATACCAGTTATGTGTAAAATTTAGTGCTTAATACGGTTTTTATTTTATTGCGAAAGGGTTCTGCAGAGCTAAGATGATTTAAGCAGTGAATGAGATTCAAGGGAAACTGCATAGTAAAATGAAGAACAATGCTTTACTCTTCTCTATTGCTTCCAAGTTTGCAGGGGCAAAGTATTTCTTCTCTGTCTGTTTTTGTTTCAGGGTCTTTGCCACTTGAAATTAATGAGAGAACAAAACTCCTATGTACGTTTTTAAAATCCTTAAAAATGGGGAAGGTTCAGATCCAGATTTTTTTTTCTATTGTATTCAAATCTACACTGAAAAGAAACAATAATCATGAAAATATTTCTATATGTTTCAAATTTCATGGACCAGATTATAGAGTTACACAGTGTATTAAGCCAGAAGGGACCATTGGAACATCTACTCTGACTTCCTGTACATCAAAGGGCATTAATTTTCTCCCAGATACCCCTATATTGAGCACAATGACTTTCATTAGACCAAAGCATTTCAGTTTTCAGGAGACAGTATCCTGTGGCTGGGGCCAGATGCTTCAGAGGGTATAAAGAGAACAGGGCAACTTTTAAGTGGTCATCAAGACCCAGCTTCTGGCAGTCAGAGGATTAGGGACACCCAGAGCATGAGGTTGTGCTCGTGACCATCTTGGCTAATAGCCATTGATGGACCGATCTTCCGTGAACTCATCTAAGTCTTGTTCGAACCCAGTTTTGAACCAGGCGGTGCGTGTCTTTCCTTCTCACGGCTGCACAGCTCCAGCAGGATAGTACGTTGTGTCCAGTGGGAGTTTTGCTTGAGTAGAGCCTGAATACAGATGACACGATTCAGCCTAGCCTAGAATAATAATACCTAATTCTTGTATAGCGCTTTTCATCAGAAAGCAGGTCAGTATCATCCTCCCCATTTTACAGATGGAGAGTCTGAGGCACAGGGAGGTGAAGTGACTTGCCCAACGCCACCAGGGAGGTCGGTGGCAGAGTGGGGAATAGCTCCTGTATTTCCTCAGTTCCAGGTCAGCGCACTATCCACTAGTCCCTATTGCCTCTCTGAATTCAAGCTGGGCTATTGAGCGGATGGGGCAGGAGATTTTCCATCAGGTGAAGGAAACATTGCCCAGCAACATCAGTATAAAGCTAGTATTAACACCGGCAGGAGACCTGAGCATGGGCAGTCAGCCTTAGAGCCATTTGCACCAGGGCTCCGTTCCTCCTCCTCACTCCCTGATAACTGTCCAGCCTTTCTTCACTTCCTCATCTTCTTTGTATTGATCTTTCACCATATAATTGGTGCAAACAGCAAAAGGAAGGCTTAATGACAAACATTACAATGAATAAATAATTACAGCCACAAATCGTCCTCAACCAGCTGGTTATTTGTCCAGTGACAACATGTCAAAGGAATTGGCTTTACATAATTTAAAAGGACGCCGGCAAATAGGATTTTTTTTTCTTTTCGTTTTTTAATAGTTATATTAAATATAACACTTCATCATGCTTGAAATACCCCTTTAGAGACAGCAAGGGCTGGACTTTATAATCAGTTTATGGCACCCTTGTGTGCCACTCAGTAGGGGCCTGGAACCTGGTTGCAACTGGTCAGCAGAGAATTCTCTTGCTGGATGCTTCAGCGGTGCCCAGGTCTCAGGACGAGTATGTGCCCCAGGGAGCTAGTTCGAAGCTTGCCCTTTGAATGAGTTTCTTCCCAGGTGATGGGTCTAATAGGCCAAAGGGGAAGGGACTAGGTGAGAGGATTATAATGTATAAGCAGGAGCCAAGAGCACAATTAGTGGGGAGAGAGATCAGGGTAAAGGTGACACAGGCAAAGGGTACAGGAAAAAACCTTCAGAGAGCAGGCACTTGCTGGGCAGGCCTGCGAGGCCCTAGATGGAGGACGGCCAGGATGGCGAAGCCTTGGTAATGTCCCAGAAGGACTGCTGCGCCCACAGGAAAGGCTGGGAGCTGCTGAGCCCGGGGGAAGCAAGTGCTGAATCTGGAAGAGAAAGCGGGGAGATTTTGGCTTTGAGTTAAACAGTTGTTTGATGTTCATCAGCCATACCCCAGAAGGGAAGAGTCATTCAAAAGCGCCAGCTGTGTTGGTTTGACCTAAGGGGAAGGAGGTAAACTGAGGCAGTGGATGGCTCTGACATCAGATTCAGTAAGTCCCTGCTCCTTTCTGGTCGGGACGACCTGGTGTCTCCAACCCTTCGTCTTGGTCTCAGGGGTGTGCTGGAGGAAAAGGGGAGGGCTCGCACAGCAATCCTGCACTGACTTAGGCTACATCCACACTACCCGCCCGATTCGGAAGGTAGCGATCGATGTTCACGCGATAAATCGATCCCAGAAGCGCTCCCCGTCGACTCCGGAACTCCAGCTCCGCACGAGGAGTAAGCGGAGTCGACAGGGGAGCGAGCCTGCTGCGGTGTGGACCAGCGGTAAGTACTTTTGAAATTGATCTAAGATATTCGACTTCAGCTACGTTATTCACGTAGCTGAAGTTGCGTATTTTGGATCGATCCACCCCCCTCCCCCTAGTGTGGACCAGCCCTTAGAGACCTTCCAGCAGCTTTAAGATGCCTTGGAGCTGAGACTGGCCATGAGCATCAGGGAGCTGGATGTGGCATCCTGACACCGCACCCCTGCGCCTCCCTTTGCTCAGTGTAAGAGACTCCAGAATTAATACACACTCAAACCTGGGTACCTATAGTCAGACCCCTAAATCCAGATCTAGGCCCCGAACTATAATGGTGGCCTGACTTACATACATGCCGAGCATCTACAGTCCCCACTGAAGTCAAAGGGAACCTTATGTGCTCAGCACCTTTGGAAATCAAGTGTCTTTTATTAGGTGGCTTAATAGGGGTCTCTGGAGCTTAACTACGTATGCTCAGGTTTGGAAAGGTGGGCCATTGTGCCATTTCATCTGAGCCCTGTGTGAAGGGGTTGGGCGAAGAGTGCCTGCTCCTGGTGTCAAGTATCAGAGGGGTATCCGTGTTAGTCTGGATCTGTAGAAGCAACAAATGGTCCTGTGGCTCTTTATAGACTAACAGACATATTGGAGCATAAGCTTTCGTGGGTGAATAACCACTTCTTCAGATGTATGCAGTGGAAATGTCCACTGGACATTTGCTCCTGGTGTTACTTTGATGTTCTAAATGTCTGTGGTGAATTCTGGTGTCCCCTGGTAGCCACTGTTTGCTGCACTATTTTTCTGTTCGCCTTTATTTAATCTACAAGCCCACCTGGCACGCACACAGACTCTGTTCAGAGTAGTAGCCGTGTTAGTCCGTATCCACAAAAAGAACGAGGAGTACTCGAGCCACCTTAAAGACTAACAAATTTATTTGATGAAGTGGGTTCTAGTCCATGAAAGCTTATGCCCAAATAAATTTGTTAGTCTCTAAGGTGCCACAAATACGCCTCGTTCTTTTTACAGAGACTCTACTCATCACTTGGGACACCAACGGCTGTAAGTTCCCCTTGTTACCTCAGTCTTGAGTCACCTCTCTGATGAGCACACCCCAAGAGCGATTTCAGAACTGTTTTGGGGTTGTATGACTTAGAACAACTTACTAAGGGTCATGGTGGGTTCTCCATCACTGACATTTTTTTTTAAATCAAGATTGGATTTTTTTTCCCTAAAAGACCTGCTCTAAGAATTATTTTGGGGCAGTTCTCTGGCCTGCATTATACAGGAGGCCAGGCAAGATGATCATAACAGTCCCTTCTGGCCTTGGAATCTATAATTGGAGCACCTCTTTGCCACTCACCTCAGTCCATTGAAATGAGAGGAGTGAAGGCTTCAGACCGGTTTGGAGCCAAAATTCCCAATGCCAGAGGCCAAGAATGCTTTATTCATTAAAGGACCTTTCTTGCAGAAAGCACCATATCTAAATGACCACATGTTGAATGAGTAATGACCTGAAAATGGCATGATTTACAGTATGATGTGCTGGCAGAAAGTTTGCTAACACCTCCCAGTTGTGCACTTTCCAGAAACTCACTGTACATAAACATAAAGGTCTGCAATCTGTCAGTTAATATTAATGTGGTCATTTGCTGGGGAGTTGAAATAACAGGATGCACACGGGACTTGCTACCCTGACCTTTTTGGTAGTAGTGATTCATTAAATGGTCACTCATTTGGACAGCAGCACCTATTTGCACAGCTATTAACATTTTAAGAACTTAACTAGGTATTTACTACTTTCAAATGGAAATTTGCACCAAGGTTAGCTGACGACCAGATTTTTCATTATTCAATACAAGAAAGAAGTTGAAATTCAAATGCAGCAATTAGAAAAGGGTGGGATACTTTGCCTGAAATGACTTAGTCCAGATTTTGCTGAGTGGTTGAGCCATTATCCAGGTGCTTCTGAGCATGAGGTACATAACTATTACCATAAGGTAACCACCCACCTGATTTAAGGAGACACCAGTAGTGAGTGGTGTTTAGAGTTGTGCAAACAGTTGATGATAAACCCCCAAACTAGGCATTATTTATTTATTTATTTATTATTTCTCATTTCTGTTACCACAATGCCAAGGTCATGGACCGGGCCCCCAGTATGCTAGGCACTGTGCAAAGAATGAACAGAAAGGCAGTCCCTGCCCCCAAAGAGTTAACAATCTAAGCAGATTACATTAGGAGCTTGCATCTGTGACCTGGTTCATCAACATTTGCAGATTTGGAGTGAATTTTCCACGAGTTACTAGGGAGTTAGTTTAGCCATGTGAACTGGCAAATTCTCTTTGTGCTCATCAGTAATTTGCAAACTAAACCGCCGCCACAAGCATGTGCGCTGAACCCCATGAAAACATAGAATTTCATACTGTTTTAGTAGAAGCGACAAAGAGTCCTGTGGCACCTTATAGACTAACAGACGTATTGGAGCATAAGCTTTCGTGGGTGAATACCCACTTTGTTGGTACTGTATGTTTCCCAGTCAAATGCCCTATTCAGTAAACTTAATTCCTTAATCAGGAAACAATGTCAACTTTCTTTCTTTCTTTCTTTCTATTCTGGCAGTGCTTAGATTTCCAAGTCGTGAATCAGGATCTCATTGTGCTAGGCACTGTACAAACATAATTAAATGATGGTTCCTGCTCCGGAGAACTTACAACTTAAGAGAGGAAACAACAGATGGATACAGCCAGCCAGCCAGGAAAGCGCAAGGGAAGTGAGACACTATTGATCAGTGTAACAGGCAGTGGTCTTTGCACACCAGCTACCTGACTGTTGCCAAGTGTAAGTTTTCTAAGAAATAGAATAAGAGATAACCCATTGAACTCATTCTCAGGGGATATTGTGAAGGCCAAAAGTATAACTGGGATAAAAAAAGAATTAGATAAGTTCTTGGAGGATAGGTCCCTCAATGCCAAGTAGTCACAAGGATCAAGGGATGCAAACCAATGCTCTGGGTGTCCTTGAGACTGACTGTCCAGAAGCCTGGACTGGACAACAGGGGACGGATCACTTGATAATTGCCCTGTTGTGTTCATTCCCTGTGAAGGATCTGGCACTGGCCACTGTCAGAAGACAGAATAATGGGCTAGATGGACCATTGTGATGGCCCAGTATGGCCGTTCTTATGTTCTTATGACCAAAATCTATTATTGTCTGACAGCTAGTTGGTGTCTCTATAATAATGAGGGCAAAAAACCTAACTTACAACATATTACTGATTTTCCCAAATGGTTTGAGCTATTTCTTTTAGTTGAAGAAATAACCACCCGATCCGTCCTCTGCACAACATAAAAAAGTGTGAAAAATTATAGCGAGAAAGCTGTAGTGTCATCAGCCACTTGTTTTTGAGGTAGCTGCAATCCAAGGGAAAGTCAATAGAAGCTGGGTACCTAAGATCCTTAGGCGCCTCTGAAAATCCCACCATAAAGCACTGGGTCTTTTTGAAGAATGAACCTAAGATGGTGGGCAGGGTGTAGTGGGAAATCCTGTCTGTTGGTCCCATGTGTCTGCCACACTTTTCAGCCAGCCTCACTGTAGTATTTTATTGACCCCTGACAGGCAGGGTTCCAACAGAAACCTGCCTGTTTTCCTGCCAGCTTGCCTACCAGGATCCTCAGCTGCCCACCTGGCAGGCAGCCAGGGAGCCAAGTTTCCAGTTACCCAGCTCCTCAGTGGTCTCCCTGGTAGGCTAATGGGGAACTGAGAGCCTAGGAAGCCTAGAAGACCCAGGTTACCAAGTTATTAGCCTAGTGGCTCATTGGCAGCCCAGGCACCCAGGACCTCCAGGGTTTCTGGCTCCCGGGTAGCCTGCTAAGTGGTCTGTCTCAGATTCAGGGTTCCTAAGACTCCTAGTCTTCCTTGCTTTCCAGCAGCCTGCCACGTAGAGTGCCATGAAGCCAGGGCTTCCAGTAGAGCTGGGTGCAGAATAGCAATTCTGCGACGTGGAGAATTTTGAAATTTTTGGTTTTCGCTTCAAATCAGAAACAAAATCAAATGTCTGCATATCAAAATCCTCTGCAGAATGGAATTCCTGTTCTCCACCCCGCTCTAACTGCTAGAGATAAGGAGGAAGTTCAGTACCTGGTCTCCCATGTTTAAGAAGGATGAATTCAAACTGGAACAGGTACAAAGAAGGGCCACTAGGATGATCCGAGGAATGGAAAACCTGTCGTATGAAAGGAGACTCAAGGAGCTTGGTTTGTTTACCTTAACCAAAAGAAGGCTGAGGGGAGATATGATTGCTCTCTTTAAATATATCAGAGGGATAAATACCAGGGAGGGAGATGAATTATTGAAGCTCAGTACCAATGTGGACACAAGAACAAATGGATATAAACTGGCCATCAGGAAGTTTAGACTTGAAATTAGATGAAGGTTTCTAACCATCAGAGGAGTGAAGTTCTGGAACAGCCTTCCAAGGGAAGCAGTGGGGGCAAAAGACCTATCTGGCTTCAAGGTTAAGCTAGATACGTTTATGGAGGGGATGGTTTGATGGGTTAGCATGATCTTAGTCAAAGGTCAATTAATTGCCATCAGTGGTAAATAGGACCAATGGTCAATGATGGGATGTTAGAAGTTACTACAGAGAACTTTTTCCTGGGTGTCTGGCTGGTGAGACTCGCCCACATGCTCAGGGTTCGGCTGATCGCCATATTTGGGGTCGGGAAGGAATTTTCCTCCAGAGTAGATCGGCAGAGGCCCTGGAGGTTTTTCACCTTCCTCTGCATCATGGGGCACAGGTCACTTACTGGAGAATTCTCTGCATCTTGAAGACTTTAAACCATGATTTGAGGACTTCAATAGCTGAGACATAGGTGAGAGGATTATTGCAGGAGTGGGTGGGTGAGGTTCTGTGGCCTGCGTTGTGCAGGAGGTCAGACTAGATGATCATAATGGTCCCTTCTGACCTTAAAGTCTATGAGTCTATGAGTCTACCTGTTCAGTTATCCCCTCTGTTGAGTGTGTCAATAAGAGACCCACTTAGAATCAATGGATTTTTGGGCTGCAGACCCCAATGGCTGGATCTTGCAAGTCCTTACTCAAGAGAGCAGCACTAATGCACATGAATAGTCCCGTGATAGAAGTCAGTGGGTCAAATTCTTTATCCACTTGTTCTTCAGTCCTTACTTCAATAAAACTCCCATAAGCTTTAATGTAATTTTGCAATAACTGAGTTGGGAGTTCTTGATTTCTCTGATCTAATACCCACTGGAGTCAACGGAAAAACTCCCATCAGGGTGAGTTGGATACACGTGCTTCTGGGATAGGTAGGAAATGTGGTTGAGTGGAGAGGACACTGGGCTAAGATTCAGGAAACTGAAACAAAATCTTCTCTTAGCCACAGATGAATTCATATGCCTGAGTGACCTTGAGCAAGTCTTTCCCCCACATTGCGCCTCAGTTTCCCATCTGTAAAATGGCCATAATATTTTCCTGTCTCTCAGGAGTCTTATAGGGTGGGAGGGATTCCATTCATGAATCTCAGGCATTCAGCTACTGTTATGATTGTTGTTGTTGGCGTCCGTTAGTCTCGAGAGACAATGGATATGCGCCCATGGGGAATGTTTAGTTGATGGTTGTGCAGCGTCTGTTGTGGTTGTGGAGCCCCACATGAGAGTGGCAGTCTCGATTGCATTTGCTGCATTTGAAGGCGGTGTCAGCTGTGGGTTGGAGCTGCTGCTTCCTTTTTCGTTGAACCCGCTTTTCCTCGGCAAGCTGCCGCAGCTTGTCTTCACCAGTTTTCAATCCAGTGGTCAGAGCGTGTCTCCATCTGCATCTGTCCTGGGCGAGCTCTTCCCAGCTGTTGATGTCGATTTGAACAGTCTTCAGGTCCCTCTTACAAACATCCTTGAAGCGAAGGTGGGGCCGTCCTGTAGCTCTGTTTCCGGAGGCAAGTTCGGCATACAACAGGTCTTTGGGGATCCATCCATCTTCCATGCGACTTAGATGGCCAAGCCATCTGAGGCGGCATTGACGGAGGAGAGTGAACATGCTGGAGATCTTGGCACGTTCCAGCACCTCGTTGTTTGTTATTCGATCACTCCAAGTGATCCCGAGTATGCGACGGAGGCAGCGCATGTGGAAGGTGTTCAGTCTCTTTTCTTGCGAAGCGTAGAGGGTCCAAGTTTCGCTGGCGTAGAGAAGAGTGTTTAACACACATGCACGGTACACAGCGACCTTTATGTTGATGGTCAGCATGTTGTTTTTCCATACTCTCTGTGACAATCTGGCCAAAATTGTGAAGGTCTTGCCGATTCTACGGTTGATCTCAGGGTCCAGTGAGAGGTTGTCCGTGAAGGTAGATCCAAGGTAGGTGAACTGACTGACCACCTCTAGCACATAGTCATTGATGGCAATGCTTGGATGCTCTGCATCCTGGGCCATAACTTTGGTCTTCTGAAGACTGATTGTCAACCCGAACTCTTCGCAAGCTCTGGAAAAGTGGTCAATCAGATGCTGGAGATCGGTTTCTGTGTGGGTGGCCAGGGCAGCGTCGTCTGCAAACAGCATGTCTCTGATTGTTGCCTCCCGTACCTTGCTTTTGGCCTTTAGTCGAGCCAGATTGAAAAGTCTCCCGTCAGACCGGGTGTGGAGATAGACTCCCTCTGTGGAATTTCCAAAGGCACGTTTCAGCAATGCTGCAAAGAAGATGCCAAAGAGTGTGGGAGCGAGAACGCAGCCTTGTTTTACTCCACTGTGAATGTCAAAGGCATCGGAAGACAAGCCATCATACAGTACGGTGCCTTTCATGTTGTCGAGAAAAGACTGGATCATGCTCAGCAGCTTCGGTGGGCAGCCAACCTTTACCAGGATCTTGAACAGCCCATCTCTGTTCACAAGGTCGAAAGCTTTGGTCAGGTCTATGAAGGCAAGGAATAGTGGCTTGTGCTGTTCTCTGCATTTCTCTTGCAGCTGCCTTAAGGAGAAAACCATGTCCGTTGTGGATCTCCCTGCTCGGAACCCGCACTGTGACTCTGGGTAAACTCTGTCAGCAAGCTTCTGCAGTCTGTTCAGGATCACGTGTGCGAAGACTTTACCCACAACACTCAGGAGCGATATGCATCTGTAGTTGTTGCAGTCGCTTCTATCACCCTTGTTCTTGTAGAGGGTCACGATGTTGGCGTCTCTCATATCCTGAGGTACTGCACCTTCGTCCCAGCACTGACAGAGGAGGTCGTGGAGGTGTTCTAGGAGGACGTTGATGCCACACTTGATAACTTCTGGTGGGATGCCATCCTTTCCTGGAGCCTTTCCTGTGGACAAGCTCTCAATGACTTTCCTCAGTTCTTCCACGGTGGACTTCTCGTCCAGCTCAGTTTCAACGGGAAAACCATCCACAGTATTGAGGGCAGCTTCGGTGACGGTGTTTTGCCTGGAGTACACTTCAGAGTAGTGCTCCACCCATCTATCCATCTGCTTGCCCTTGTCCTGGATGTTTTCGCCTGTTGCAGACTTTAGTGACACTCTCCACTTCTTTGTGGGTCCCATGGCCTTCTTGATGCCATCATCCATTCCCCTGATGTTTCCAGTGTCAGCAGATAGTTGAATGCTCCGGCAGAGCTGGAGCCAGTAATCATTTGCACGCTGTCGAGCTAGTCTCTGTACTTTGCTCCTGGAAAATCGAAGCTCTTGTAGAGTCCTATGACTGGGAGAACGCTTGTACTCCAGGTGAACAGCGCGGCGTTCTTCAACGGCTGGAGTGAGTGTGGCGTAATCACTGTTATGATTACAGACATATAAATACACAGCTTCACAGAACAACTTTAGGCGACTATCCTGATGATAGCCTTTTTATACTGGTACTCAAAGCTGTGACACAGAAGTCAGTGATTAGGTATATCATCATTATTCCGGTCGCAAAAGTCTGCAAGATAATAATCAGGATTTGAGAAATTATAAAGATAATTCTTACATAACACAATGCTCATTATTTGAGATCCCATCCTTTCCCCCAGCACCACCATCCTCGCTCTGCCTTTCTTCTTTGAATATTAAACAATATTGTTTCATGTGTACTTTACACCATGTTCAGAATTAATGGCATAATTAGCAGTGGAAAATATTTAGTTGTTACTGTGTATTTATTTATGTTCTCGGGATCATGTAAAGTTCTGCTACATTAAAATTTAATTTGAAAGAAAAAGAGTTTTATTCATTTTTCAGTGTAATGACCATTTCTGCGTAACTTATATGAATAATAAAATATGGCTTGAACACACTTTTCCATTTGTTTTCTGGGCATTTATGTAAACTCCTAAAGAAAACACTGTAATGCTTTGTTGGCTGACTATTTGACAGAGAATGGTAGACATATATTTTATTCTCCACATCCTGTCAGTGAATGTTCACAGGCCCATCCATTATTTAGCAGTTAATTTGTTAATCAATTGATCAGTTGGTTTGGGGATATTTGGCTCTGAGATTAACAAGCACGCTCGCACAAAAATCTTGTCTCTCTGGTAAATTCAGGGACACTGCAGTAGAATGTAAAGCGCGCTTGTGTTTACAGATCTTGATTGAAGCTGACACAGGATGGCAAACAATGGAAAAGAAACCTTTGCTTGCAGCATAAACATGTTGGCCCAAATCTTATGGTCCTTACAGAAGGGGTGATTGCCCCTTCCATGTTCCAAACTGTGGAAGAAGGCCCTATCGAGGGAAAACTGTGACTTTGCATTGAATTCATTCATTGAGCAGGGTGATATTCCCATCCTAGGAACAAACAGGGATTTCTGTCTATCTTGGGTACATCTGTGGCCCCAATTAACATAGAATCTAAGTGCCGCACAGTCTTTGATGAGTTTATCCTCACAACACCCCTATGAGGTGGGCGTTGATGCTATTAACTGAGGCTTAGAGTGGCTAATTGACTTGCCCAAAGTCACACAAAAGGTCAGTGCTTGAGCAAGGAACCTGGATTTTCAAGTCTAGGCTTGTACTCTAACCACCGCACCTTCTTTCCACTTCTGGCACCAGAAGATTCCCAATATTCATGAGAAATATGACGTGTTTAGCTAACTGCGCTGACAGCCAGTGATTAGGCATTGGCTTTGGGGCTTAGCTGGTGTAGACGGACCCGAAGAAGCTCATTGGAGCAGTGGTACACTTCACCTGTGCTCTACGCAAGATATTCGGCAACAACATTACAGGAGTGCTCCGCACATCGTGTGCAGCATCGGAACTATGGGAGTGCTCCACCCCTGGATGCTCAGAAGAAGCACAGGTGTGCACAGATTCTTACGTTCATTTTTCCAGGTGGGTGCTCCACCTCAGTTCTGCCCTGAGGCCTCGGCCCCACTCTGCCCCTTCCTCCAAGGCTCCACCCCCTGCCCTGAGTGCCTCCCACCAGCCTCCAAACAGTTGATTGACGGGGCCGGCCAAACCGCTGTGGCTGGTGGATGCTGATCACCCAATATTTTTTTTTCCCGTGGGTGCTTGAGCCATGGAGTACCCATGGAATCGGCACCTGTGCAGGTGCATCTACTTAATTATGCTCCTGGTTCAATGCACTTGGGTATGTCAGCCACGGCAACCCCGGGGCATTCTTCTTGTGAACTTTAGCAGCACCGCAAGGGTGTTTTAGGCAGAGCAAAGAGCAGCAGCTCAGGAATGAAGTCTGCATGGGTCTCTTAGCAGTGCTTCAGCTGTGGTCTACTTGGGACACCCAGTAACAGCACCAGTTCTCACTACCTTGGACACTTGACAGCACAGCAAATAGTTCCATCTAGGACACAGCAGCGTGTGCATCTGACCTGAAACTCAGCTGCACAGTGGGTGTATAAACCCTGGCATGTACAACATTCACTCTGAAGAGGGATACTAACAGATGGGAGGTACGGGACATTTGCACACCACTGCGACCTGGCCACGGATAATAGTGCAAAAAAGCTGTTTTCTTGCATCATCACTTCCTATAGGATTAATCTGCATGTTCCGCCTCCCCTTCATGACCAAGAAGTGTGCTTTGTGGGCTAAGGGAGGGGATATCTTGACGACAAAAGGGAAAAAAAATGATGGGACCGGAATAATATCTGGACTGAAATCCTGCCATCGCGAGCCAAATTTTGCAATCAGATAAGCGTGCGGGGCTCCAACTGTCTTAGATGGGATTGGCATGTAGGCATCCAAGAGCAGGGTTTAGCCTCTTATGTTTGTATTTTTCAGAGGAGCAGGTTGCACATTCAGAATACTGGGACATGAACCAGCATTGGGAAGAAATCCAGAGCCTAAGAAGGCTGCCATGGTGGTAACTGCATTGACTGAATTACATTGTAATGCTCCTCCATATCAGATGCTCAAGTGATTTTTTTGCTTTAGGTTGAACAGGTTCCAGGATTACCAGATTTATCTTTTGGTCTGGAAGGCCATTTCCCCCGGTTGATTTGCCTGTGGTAGAACAACAAGGATAACACACAGACAAAATCAAGTGAAACAAGAAGAGAGGGTGGGGGGAGAGAACCGACAACTTGTTTATCAGATTCAAGTCGAACCATCTGTTGTTAATGATTAGATCTTCAGCTTCCAATTTTCATTTGAATGTTATTGCTCATTTCTAGCTGGGTACCGAAACGCCACTTACCACGGCATGCAGGATTCTAAATAAGAGACGATTTGGATTGGAAATCGGCTGGAGGAGGAAATTATGTTGTCTATTATACAGCACAATACCTTTGCTAACACTGACGCTTTCTGGTGGCCATGTTATGAGAGATTTAAAGAAGGAAACTCAGGGTGGAAGGCACATTTAGAGGCTGTGTAAATTACACGTGGGTTGAAGTGGGTCTTGGTGAGTCCAAAGGGTCCGAATTTTGATCTTAGTTACAATGGTGTAAATCAGAGGTAACCCCATAGATGGGAATGAGGTTACTCTGGATTTACAGCAGTGTGAATCAGATCAGAAGCTAGCCTAGGGAATTTAAATTGGTGTACTTTACAGCAAGATATTAGAATGTGTACGTTAAATGAGAGGTAACCTACTTTAATTTGCACTTCATATTCTTTTGTTAGCTGCTTTTTGAGCTACACCCATTCATCCCTCTGTATGTAAATTACACTAGCTTAGAATCGCTTTGACTCCTTTAGTTCAATGTACAGTATGTTCAAACCACCTTACACATCACCTTACACATCACCTCTGAATTTGGCACAGGGAGTAGGGACTTCTGGGCTTGCTTCCCATTTCTGTCTCGCCCTGGGGAAAAAATAATCTCCCCGTGCCTCATTTTCCTTATCTATAAAACTACGAATGGCAAGCCTCACCTCACCTATCCTCACAATACCTCTGTGAGGTAGGGAAATGCTACTTTATCCTTATTTTATAGAACGGAAACTAAGACACACATTGACTAAGTGGCTTTCCCAAGGTTGCATAAGAAGGGAGGGATTGGGATGCAGGTCTGCCAACTCCTAGACTAGCATCTCTACCCCTAAACCTTCCTTCTTTTATCTGTAGTAGCTGTTTTGTCTCATCTTCGTCTATACCATGGCAATGAGAGTGCTCTAAACACCTAGAAATATAATTTTCAAAAGCACCTAAAAGACTTAGGCTTCTGTGTCCCATTTTCAGAAGTCCCATAGGCATCTAGGACACTAAGATTTCAATGGTACCTAGGTGCCTAAATATCTTGGAGGATTTAAGCCTACATGTAACATGGCATGAAAATGGACCGTAAGAACCAATGATTCATTGACTTAAAGCCAGAGGGGACCATCATGATCATCCAGTCCAAGGGTTCCTAAACTGTGGGCCGTGACACAGTCCCAGGTGGTCTGCCATGGGCGGAGTTGGGACGGGCATGGGGGTGTTCCCCCCAAATTATACACGTTGGTGGAGTAGCAGCCGGTGATGCACCTCACTCCTCGGGTTGGAGGAACCCAGCACCCCCAGCAGGTGGGAGGGGGTGAAGCAGAGCCACTGGATGGTAGGTGGAGGGCGAGGAGAAGAGGCTGTCCCCAAGTGGCTGGAGGAGGCTTTAAGGATCGCAGCGGTTCCCACTCTGAGACGCCACACCCAGCGCCAGCCCTAGATCAAATGGCACCCAAGAGAGGAGTGTCTTTGGCACCCCCTCCCTTTGTTAGTCTGTTGAATACCTTATTTTTTATTGCATTTGTAGGCCATTTTGTGACTTTGGTGCAAAACTGGCATGCATGATTTATCCCTGTCACATAAGATGATAAATTTGCATGCTAAAATCTGTAAATCTGTATTTATTTATGCCATATATAAGCAAATAAAAAATTGTTTCCTCTAAAATGGAAACTAGGACAAATTACAAAGGATGAATATAGGCAAAGAACAAGGGAATGCAGGGGCAAGATTAGAAAGGCAAAGGCACAAAATGAGCTCAAGCTAGCAACAGGAATAAAGGGAAACAAGAAAACTTTTTATCAATACATTAGAAGCAAGAGGAAGACCAAGGACAGGGTAGGCCCACTACTCAGTGAGGAGGGAGAAACAGTAACAGGAAACTTGGAAATGGCAGAGATGCTTAATGACTTCTTTGTTTCGGTCTTCACCGAGAAGTCTGAGGGAATGCCTAACATAGTGAATGCAAATGGGAAGGGGGAAGGTTTAGAAGATAAAATAAAAAAAGAACAAGTTAAAAATCACTTAGATAAGTTAGATGCCTGCAAGTCACCAGGACCTGATAAAATGCATCCTAGAATACTCAAGGAGCTAATAGAGGAGGTATCTGAGCCTCTAGCTATTTTCTTTGGTAAATCATGGGAGACAGGAGAGATTCCAGAAGACTGGAAAAGGGCAAATATAGTGCCCATCTATAAGAAGGGAAATAAAAACAACCCAGGAAACTACAGACCAGTTAGTTTAACTTCTGTGCCAGGGAAAATAATGGAGCAAGTAATTAAGGAAATCATCTGCAAACACTTGGAAGGTGGTAAGGTGATAGGGAATAACCAGCATGGATTTGTAAAGAACAAATCATGTCAAACCAATCTGATAGCTTTCTTTGATAGGATAACGAGTCTTGTGGATAAGGGAGAAGTGGTGGATGTGGTATACCTAGACTTTAGTAAGGCATTTGATACGGTCTCGCATGATATTCTTATCAATAAACTAGGGAAAAACAACTTAGATGGGGCTACTATAAGGTGGGTGCGCAACTGGCTGGATAACCGTACTCAGAGAGTAGTTATTAATGGTTCCCAATCCTGCTGGAAAGGTATAACGAGTGGGGTTCCGCAAGGGTCTGTTTTGGGACTGGCTCTGTTCAATATCTTCATCAACGACTTGGATATTGGCATAGAAAGTACGCTTATTAAGTTTGCAGATGATACCAAACTGGGAGGGATTGCAACTGCTTTGGAGGATAGGGTCATAATTCAAAATGATCTGGACAAATTGGAGAAATGGTCAGAGGTAAATAGGATGAAGTTTAATAAGGACAAATGCAAGGTGCTCCACTTAGGTAGGAACAATCAGTTTCACACATACAGAATGGGAGGAGACTGTCTAGGAAGGAGTACGGCAGAAAGGGATCTAGGGGTTATAGTGGACCACAAGCTAAATATGAGTCAACAGTGTGATGCTGCTGCAAAAAAAGCAAATTTGATTCTGGGCTGCATTAACAGGTGTGTTGTGAGCAAGACACGAGAAGTCATTCTTCCGCTCTACTCTGCACTGGTTAGGTCTCAACTGGAGTATTGTGTCCAGTTCTGGGCACTGCATTTCAAGCAAGATGTGGAGAAATAGGAGATGGTCCAGAGAAGAGCAACAAGAATGATTAAGGGTCTAGAGAACATGACCTATGAAGGAAGGCTGAAGGAATTGGGTTTGTTTAGTTTGGAAAAGAGAAGACTGAGAGGGGACATGATAGCGGTCTTCAGGTATCTAAAAGGGTGTCATAAGGAGGAGGGAGAAAACTTGTTCATCTTAGCCTCTGAGGATAGAACAAGAAGTAATGGGCTTAAACTGCAGCAAGGGAGGTTTAGGTTGGACATTAGGAAAAAGTTCCTAACTGTCAGGGTGGTTAAACACTGGAATAAACTGCCCAGGGAGGTTGTGGAATCTCCATCTCTGGAGATATTTAAGAGTAGGTTAGATAAATGTCTATCAGGGATGGTCTAGACAGTTATTGGTCCTGCCATGAGGGCAGGGGGCTGGACTCGATGACCTCACGAGGTCCCTTCCAGCCCTAGAATCTATGAATCTATGAATCTATGAATAAGTTTATAGAAATGTTATAATTTTAAGAATAACGGAAATCTCTAACTTCAAGAAATTGAACTGTGCACCAACATTGGGTGGACCAGTATTAAACTGTTACAGTAAGTGACAGTCTTAGAATATTAACCCTAGTCCTTTGTTCTTCAATTTCTTCTGCACTGGGACGATCACTGCTGCCTAAAGCCTGATCTATGTTGTTCTGTTTCAGATATTTTCCCATCAGGTTTGCCCCTTGCTGCAAACTAGATTGCAATTAAGCTGTTTGCTTCCTATACTGAGCTCCTAAAGGCTTCTTTGTGGGGCATCTTTTATTTTCTGTTGAAAACAGACAAATTTAGGAGAGCCAAAGTCTACGATCCGCAGTCTTAGGGCTGGTCCACACTAGGGTGGGGGGCGGGGGTCGAACCAAGATATGCAACTTCAGCTACGTGAATAACGTAGCTGAAGTTGAAGTATCTTAGTTCGAACTTAAACGTACTTACCGTGGGTCCAGACGCAGCAGGCAGGCTCCCCCGTCGACTCCGCTTACTCCTCATGCAGAGCTGGAGTTCCAGTGTCGACGGGGAGTGCTTCCGGGATTGATTTATCGCGTCTAGACAAGACGCGATAAATCGATCCCAGAAGATCGATTGCTACCCGCCGAATCAGGCGGGTAGTATAGACGTACCCTTAGAAAGTTATCAACCATGACGTGTTAAGCACGGCAAAAGAAGTAACAGTGTTTCTGTTACATTGTTGCATAGATAGGGGTTCCATAGATATCTCTGGCATCTCATTGAATATGTCTTTTATTAGTCACTACTTACATTCTGCAAGTCTTAAAACACGAGTACACTTTCACAATTACACAACAAGGTTCACAATATCGCTGCTGAGGTCTCATTTTGTTCTTATATCTCACTGACTGACTGGCGAAGCCCCGCCCCTTATATACCCAGGAGGGCGTGGCTGACACCATTCTAGGAGGTTCGAGGAAAATGTAGTTCTCAGAGAGGCTGGAAGGTTCCACAAGATTCCACAAGGTCCAGAACATTCTAGAAGATTAGTGAAAAGTGAATCGACACATGAAATCCCTGACACATGTTACTTCAAACATTCTATTTTCCATTTTGTCGCTAGCAACAAAAACGGCCCCCCAGGCAGTCACTTGGGTTGCCTGCCCCTAAATCCAGCCCTGTCCGTATCCTGTGATTCGTGGTTGTCAAGCCCCTTGGAGTATCAGCCCCGCAGTACACCCCGCCCCCAGGGATCGGGGCTTGGCGGTGGGTGATGGGGTACTGACCGGGCCCGGACTGAGCATCTGCTTCTGCCTGGCACTGGCAGCCCCAGAGCCCTTCCCTCATTCCCAGGCAGGAGATGCCTCTGAGGCGCGCCAGGGTGCTGGGTGGGGGGCAGGGGCAAGGTTGCCAGCTGACCGGCTCAAGGCACTCAGTAGGCTGCTGAGGCAGAGGGTGTCAGCGGGGGCTGGCTTTGACACCTGCTGGGCCCCTTTGCCCTCTCCCTGGGTCTGGTCCCTGCTGAGAGGCAAGGGGCTGTGCACGGCCCATAGCACCCCTCTCCCTGATGGACGTGTGTTAATAGTGGGCCACAGTGCCTATCGCAGCTGCACAGGTGGGCCTCAGGGGAAAAAGTTTGGGAAGCCCTGATTTAGTCTGACCTCTTACTCGTTGCAGGCCACATAACTTCACCCACTCACTTCTGTAGTCGGCTCATAACCTCTGGCCAAGTTACTAAGGTCCTCAACTCTTCCTTTAAAGACTTCAAGTTACAGAGAATCCACCCTTTACTTTAAGTCACTTAGATCCTTTAGAAAAATTTACCCCTAGATACAGCGCTAGTGTGGTAACAGTCTGATCTGTTTCAGTTTGTTTTGTTTACTTTACAATCTTATTCTACTTAGAGGATCTCTGTGCCCTTGTACTTATGGTTCGTGACAGAATCTTAATTCACTATTTTTCACAGCTTACATTCACTATGAGGAATTTGTTCTATTGATTGCAGGTAATTACATTTTATTTGTTGGTTTCCATCATTAATGTGGTTCATATGGAGGCCTGACCTACAATCCCTAAGGTAAAAACAGTATTGTTTTATCTACAGTTTGTCTTGTTTTTTAGCATCTAATGAATAGAAAGAGAGAGGCACCAGGAGAAGTTCTTAAGAGGGGCTGTTTTCGCTGAACAAGAAGATAGCTGAGATACCAAATCATTTGTGCTGTTTGACAGTATGTGAAGTGATGCTACCCTGTTTGATACCCGAAGGACTCAGAATTGGAAGAGTAGGTGGAGGTTTCCTATTGACTCAACACTGTCTGCACCTCTGGTGTGTTCTCTCCATGACTTTTCAAGGTGCTTAGCTGCTGTTTATTCATAATAAAATCAGTTTGAAGAACATCCTTACAAAGTGGTGGCCCGTACGGACGTTTGGCCAAGTGTCACTTTGTCTCCCTCTACTTGCTGGATCACATACAGGGATTTATAAGTTTACTACTGTTTCTTTGGTACTAAATCTTCTACTGTAGCTCAAGCAATAGATGTGCATAGGTTTCATTTCCTTGGGCCCAGGTTCAATTCCTGCAGCTAACACAACAAGGAGCATAGTATTGATGGATCCCAATACCAATTTGCCTTAGCATTGTGCTTTCTACATGTCCTGTATCTTCTGCATGATTTAGAAGACATCTATAAGGCTATAAAAGAAAGTGTTCAGTAAAGCAGAAGCACTTTCGAGTTAAAGTGAGAGGCCTGTGGGGCAGAGGATCCTTTGTAACCTATTTGTAGTGCAGCATTTGAATCTGTTTGGGTGAAAGAAAGGGAGAGAAGCAGTCGGGAGGAGATAAGCATTTTAATTGGAATACTCTGCACACGTGCGGAGGGCAGGGCAACTTAGCTAGAAGAGCCCAGAAATATCCAGAAAAAAAGGACATGGCCACAGCAGTTGCTACACGTGCTCAGTAGTTGTTTCTGAAGTTGTATATAGGAAGTTTTCATTGTCAGGTCACACCCAGTCAATCTCTGAACCAATCTGAACATGAGATGAGAGTGGGGAAGGTAAGAAATGTAGGCATTAAAGGCGGCCCTGTGCACTCCATGGCTCATTAATGCAGGACCAAGAGATTTCTTCTGTAAGAGGCCCCATTAAATGTCCATACCACTTTGGAGACAGACTACATATTACTGTTTCAGCCTCAACTGAAGACCAGTCAGCTATTAATCGAAGGGGTGGAATGCTGCTAACAAGGGTGATCCCAGACTGTTTGTTTGATGGCAGAATTCTGAAGTGTTTGAAAGGACAGAGAGACTGCCATTCTTACGCTCTGAAGAGTCAGGTGGCATGTTTTACATATTATGGCCACACTAGAAAGACTGAGAAATCTTCCCCGAGAGAAGATTGGAGCAGTATGTGTTTATACATTTGTGCTACAGTGAAGACATGTAAATGTTATGTGGGCACCTTATATCTGAATATATGGAGCAGCAACAAAGTGAGGAAGTCTGTAAGCAAACCAGTAGATTTACTACCAAATAGCTTTAGTTAAAAGTTATTCATAGTATTGTAAATACTATTTACAATGTTTTACCCTATTTACAAGGTTTTATTCTATTTGCAAGGTTTTCTGTGTACATTATCTGTTGGTTTTACTAAGCAACAGTATGGTTCTCTTTGAAGTTTACTGGGAACTATTACCACCCACTTCTCATTAGGGTTTTATATACAAGTTCCCTGAGGTTTAAATCTATGCAATGCTTGCTGTAAAGTCCTGAAAAGTCAGAACTCTGTCCTCTGCTTCAGGAAGAAAGAGAGGGTAGTGGAGTTACATACAATATTGCATCACCACCCTACTGTCCCATTAGCTACAGCTTTCAGCCCTGATGGTAAGATGCCTGAAAATAATTGCAGTGGCTGTCATCGTTGCTAACATACCAGGGATTGAACTGAGAACCTCTGGAGCTAAAAGCATTAGCTGCCACAACGTGAATTAAAGAGCCAAGGCTCTTGATTAGGGTTCTAACAGATTCACATCTGTTGTGACCTGAGCCTGGAGGAGATCTGTATTCTAACCAAGGTTTTCGTAAGTTCCAGAACAATGGGGTTCCTGTGTAGCTTCTCTCCTGTAGAGTTTTGAATCATATCTTCAGGCTTTAGTAGCTCCCCAAAGATTGATACCACGAAGACTACTCACATGCTTAAAGTTAAGCATAGTCTGAATAGCTTTACTCCTTTGGGAGCAAAGTGCCCTTTCACTATAATATCAAGGGATGCAATCCTGCTTCACTGAAGCTAATGTGAGCTTTACAGTTGACTTGGGAGTGGGAGCAGTGTGTAGGCAGTAAATATTCATGAGCACGAGATGAGGGTTGGATCACTCAGCAAAGCCTGGACTGAAGGGTCTATTTGAAGTTTGAAGCGTGTATTTTATTATTGTCTTGAAGTTTAAAATTGCACCTGTGCCGCGGAAAGACACTTCTTTTGCAGGAAGTCAGTACCATTCAATGGATTTCACCCTCTAGGGCAAGAAATTCCCTGCAGAAGTGGAATGTTAAGGTTCCAGTATTGTAGATGGGTTTAATTACCAGCTTATCTAAATGTTACTGCACCTGTGGACAGTAGCTGTGTTTTGACTTCATTCTATCTCCAGTATCAAATTAACTTTGGCAAAAGCCAATTAACTACTGTAAATTATTCTACTTCAATTAAACATTAGGGCCAAACAGAAGCAGTGAAGGACTTTAATACATTAATTTGCAGCCCATAGACTTACTGGGAGCCAAAAAGAAAAGTTGAATGCTTTCAGTAAGAAATGCGAAATTATCTGAAAAAATGCAATAAAAAATAAGGATCAGGCTAAGTGACATTATCATTTTAACTTAATTTGTCAACACAGTAAGATATCTAGCTATATTAACTCAGTTGACAAATCAATTACAGTTATAATGAAACTTTATATGATTTTACTTTTATTTAATTAGTTTCATCAATTTGGGTTTTTTTATTTGCAACTGCACATTAATGTATCAAAGTATAAGTGATGGAAACAAGTTAACTATCAGTCCCCAAAACATACGTATTTTAGAGCCAAAAAAAAATAATATTGTGCAACATGTTGTAAGTAATGCAAATTGAAATGTGGGTTGCTAAGCTGGCTAGAGCCCATTTTCTTGATTAATAAAAATAAAATAAAATAAAATAAATAGTACAGTAATTGTAATAATAAAAATATTATTATTGTATAATTCATGTTTTTGTCAGAAGCTATTTTAATTTCACAGACACTTCTTAAATAATAAATAAGAAGTCTTTCCCTAGACATTTTTTTCCTTCAAATTCTTTTCCCCCACATTTTATTCTCCACAAGGAAATGTAACTCCAGTAAAAATAAGGAGTCTAAAAAAAGTGTTATCCAGTTAGCTGGTGCTAAATACATTTGATGCATTATACACTGAGGGGCAAATGGTAATTTAAGAGAAATTTACCCTATCACATTTTATGTATTTGTCTTTTTTAAAATGTTGTTCACCAGTCACATTACTATCGTAGCAACTGCTGCATCAAATGGTAATTATACTAACTCTAAGCTATAGATCACCTTCTTAAACAGACACAGGGAATTGCATTTTTGTTGCTCTGTGCAGTGCTTTCAAAGTATATTGTAGCACATATGCCATTCAAACCCTAAGTGGCCTGATGCAGGAAAGGGCTTAAGAACATGCTTAAGTCCATCCCATTTCAGAAAGCACTTAAGCACGTTCTTAAAGTTAAGCCTGTGTTTAAGTGCTTCCCTAAATAGAGCAGAATTTGGGCTTTAGGTAGGAAATTATTATATCAAATCTGTAGCAACAGCCATAAAGTTGCTATGCTACGCAACATGACAGTTTGGATTTTTACACTGAGGGCAAGGAGAGAACTCAGATCTTCCTGTTCTAATAACTTAAGCCCCCCACCACTTGAACTAAAAGAATCATCAGTAGCTTTCTGCCAGTATAAAGCTAGTGAAACATAGGTAAGTGGTTCTAACCCCCAACTGATGCAGAGATGAAAAGGATGGTCTAGTGGTGAGAACACTAACCTAGGACTTGAGAATCTGGGTTTAAGTCCCTGCTTTGCTCTGGACTCCCTGTTTAACCTTTGTCAAGTCACTTAGCTTCTCTGAACAAGAGTGTCCCATTTGTAAGAATCAGTATGTGGTGGCAATGTTTTCTTATCTCACAGGGGATAGCTAAGTTAAAGTTTGTGAAACATTTTAAGATTTCTTAAGAAAAGTGCTACAGATTATATATGTTAGCCAGTTCATTACAGTAATCATTAGGGAAGGGAGAATCTGATTGGATGAAAGGAAAACTAGTCTAAACGTGAACTGAATTTGAAACTTTTTAAAGGTTAATCTTTCTTTCTTTCTTTTTCTTTCTTTCTTTCTTTCTTTCTTTCTTTCTTTCTTTCTTTCTTTCTTTCTTTCTTTTTCTTTTTCTTTTTCTTTTTCTTTTTCTTTTTCTTTTTCTTCACTCACATCAGTTTGGTCCAGAAGCAGAAATAACAAGATTTGGAGCTCTTGGCCCAGATAAGACGCAGTGCAGATGCCAAAGCATTGGTATAAAAAGCAAGAGATGATAGAATTGGAATGTGCATGGACAATACCCTAGCAATCATCCCTAAGATGTCTATAGTGTTCCCTAAAGTGTCAGTTTGTGAAGAATTCACCAACCTGTGTTCCTTTCAAAATAATGATGAAGATTTGGGATAATGGGTGTCTAAAGTTTGTCTCCTAAATTAGCAGTTAGGCACCTGTGGGTTTTCAAAAGAGCCTATGTGATTTAGGAGCATAAGTCCCATTCACTTTCAGTGGAACTTACACTCCAGTGTCGCTTAGGCGATTTTGAAAATTCCGCTCTGTGATGGGACTTAATCCCCATAGCTGTAAGGAAAGGGAGAGAACCTAATTAGTTATGCTCTGCACCTGGGAGGTAATTAATTAGAGGAGGAGGAGCTAGGCTGTATAAGGAGTGGAGGGAGCTTCAATGCGGGAAAACCCAGGAGCTAGAGAAAGTTCTTGCTCTCTGGGAATGTCCTGGAGGAGGGGCCAGTAGTTAGAATTCGCTGTGGCCACAGGAGCACGATGACTTCCGTGGTGAGACCCTAGAGTAGAAAGAAGCCCTGAGCTAGGGTCTATGAGAACCAGGGAATGAGCTAGAGACCCATTAGGGGTGGAAAACTAGTTTAAGTAATGCTTGGCTTCCCAGCAGGGAAAAGCCTGGAGGGCTGCACCTTGACAGGCGGGAAGAGTTGAAGTTGAGCTGAGGAGGAGCAAAGGACCTCTTTGGCTTGCTTGTTTAAAGCTGAAGCTCAGAAAAAGATCAACGGTGGCTTGGCTGGAAGGCTGACTCACAGAAGACTCAGTAAGGCAATCTGGAAAAGGGATGGGATGGAGGACCGACCATCATGGCTGAGGAAGTGTGAGAGGCAAAGTGCCCTGAAACACCAGTCGGGGATGAGAAGGTGCCCAAAAGGTAAGGATATGTCATGACATACCCCTAAATATGTGGCCTGATTTTCAAAAGGGCTTAATACCCACCAGTTCCTGTAGAAGTCAAGGGGACTTAAAATTAAGCACATGCTGAGGTGTTTTGCTGGGTGGGGTCTGAGTGTTCAGCCACTTGTAGAATCCAGCCCTTTGCTACCTATCTTTCCCCTGTATAATGAATAGTTTCATATGTCCCAAAGTTTATCTGGAAGATACCATACCAGATATCACAGTGTTGCTCTACCTAGCTCTCTCACATGTGCTACCAAAACTTGAAGAGTCACCTGATCTGTAGCAGACAATACAAACATTGTCATTTTCTCCAAACTGTGCAGTTCTAATATCTTGTCTTTCAACCCTATCTATCTGCTTTAAAAGTTAAAGGCAGCTGGTGAATGGTCCAAAATTCATGCAGCAAATTTCCACAAAACAATTTTCCAATATGGCGAATGCTCACTTCATCAGCACCCTGGAAAATAAAGAGGAATAAGTGCTTTAAAAAGTGAGCCAAAGAAAATTGGGGGAGAGATTATTCAGCGAAACAGTGCACTGAGCCTAGTGATGTTGCATGCGCAAAACATAAATTGAGGATTGTTCCTTGGGGAACCAGAATGGACTGCAGAAATCTTGAATAAAACCGCATTGTGTTTCCTTTTCCTCAGTAAGCATCATTCATTGAGTTTCATTTTAAAGGCACACAATCAAGTTTAAAGCTAATTATTTTTAAAAATGGGTTAAAATTAGTTTCAGCTCATGAGGCCTATTCATTTACCTACACATTTCCCTGCCAATTTGCATGTGGTTGTTTTTTATCAGCTTTCTGTTTTTCTTTACATGTTTTCTTCCCTCTGTTACTGTGAGGAAGATCAACACAAATAAGGGAAACTGACTAAATGAGTGTACTTGGGGAACAGAACATGACTCTCTTGCAAAGTGATGGCAGATGCACAAAATAAAAAGACTGAAAAAATATGTATCTATATCATAGGTTCTTAAATGGACCCCTTTACTGTAGTATCTGAGCACTTCACAAATGTTAATGTATTTATCCTCACAATATGCCTGTGAGGTGGGGCTATGCTAGTATCTCCATTTTACAGATGGGAAAACTGAGGCCCAGACCAAGTGACTTGCCTAAGATCACACAGCAAGTCTGTAGCAGAGCTCAGATTTGAACCGGGTTCTCCCAAGTCCCCGTGCCCTAATCACTGGACTCTAATCCCTTTCAGCTATAGAAATCTCAGGTATTACTTTAAAAGACAGTGGGCCATTTTTTTTTTCAACGTTACAACATCCCTTTCATTTAGGGCCTGCTCCTGTTCCCATTCAAGTCAATGGCAAAACTCCCACTCACCTATTCTATAAAGTTCTTATACTGTGCTCCACACCATAGTCTCTGGAAGACCTCCGTGGTGCAGGATCAGCAGTTTAGGAAATAGGATAAGGATTTTTTTGTTTGTTTTGTTTGTTTCACTGGTGACTTCACTGGCTGTATTCAATATTTACATAGGTGTAGCTGGGTGCACAATTCCTTCCCATTCCCCCTTGTCATTAATTTGCCTGGGTGTTCTATAAATAGTTAATTAAAATGATGATAATGATCTTAGTCCTGTCAGTAACATTTGTGGTTGCCCTTTAGAACATAACCTCCCACTTTTCCTCATTATCGGCAATGGTGACAGAGGTGGAGCGTCTCCCTTGGGAGACACTGGCTAGTAATTCAGCCCTATTCCTTTGGTATCTCTGTATTCCCACCTCCCTCAGAAGATTTTAAGGTCTCGTCCTGTACCAGTGAATTCAATGAGACGTCAAAGAATGCCGGATCAGGCTCTTAACACAGTAAGCAATCTGTGTGGCCCAATTCTCAAGGAGACAGTGGGAGCCGTACCCAATGCGAATATTCACTTACACACTTGCCAGGCTCAGAGCAAGCGTTTTGCTCAGTTGCAAACATCATGAATATGGAAGAGTTTCCACGACTGTTTCTCCCTCTGTTGCTGCCGAATGAGTTGAGTGTGACAGCTTTGCACAGAGGTTCCACGTTTTTATTTCCCCTAGGCAGAAAGCAGGGGTCTTATCCCTGATGAGTCAGAGCACAATACATTTCTTTTTTTTTACTTTTTCTTTTTGGCATTCTTTTAAAAAAGGAGTGGGGAGCAAAGTTGCAGGGGGTGAGATGTGGGTTTCAGATGGCAGATCTTTGAAAGAAAATAAAAATATATACTCCTCCTCCTCCCCCCCGCTCTATTTTCTGAGCTTCAAAGACATCCTGCATTCACAGACAGGTCAAACAGGGTGGCTAGGTTTTTCCCCCCCTCTCCTTTTATTTATTTTTGAAAACACTGTCTGGCAATTTATTCTGGAACAGTAGAAGTCCATGAACCTGATTCTCTTCTCACATACACCAGTGTGAAGTAGAGCAGAGCTGGTCAAAAACTTCTATATATTTTCTGTGAAAACTTCCAGAGAAAACATTTTTCAGACCATTTCATTTTTTTTGACTTACATGAAAACTAAAACTGTTTTAGTTTCCATTCCTTTCCCCTGTTTCCTCCTCCCACCTCATAAATAAATCAGGAGAGAAATAGGAGCACTGAAATGAAGTTCATAGATTCCAAGGCCAGAAGGGACTTCTGTGGTCACCTTGTCTGATCTCCTGTAGAACCCAGGCCAGAGAACTTTCCTGATATAATTGCTGTTGGAACTACAACAGATTTATTTTAGAATCTTGCTGTAAAAATTGCTACCAATGGAGAATCTACCACAGCCCTTGGTAAATTGTTTGATTGGTTAATTACCCCTCTACCCCAAAGAGCTGGGATTAGCATCCAGGTCTCCCATTTCCCCACTTTTGCGCTCTATCTTCTAGACCACGCTGCCTTGCAGAATTGTGCCTTTGCAAAGTTGTTGCAGTGTATGATTGTTACATACATGGACCTGGATTCTGAAAAGACTTACACGCATCTTTATCTGTACACATGAGTGGTTTTATCAGTTTCAATGGTGTTACTCCCAAAATACACTGGTGTCAGGGCATTAATCACATGTGCATAAGAATTTGCAGAATTGGAACCTGGGAGAGAGATTTTTTTTTAAGCTGTAATGGAACTGAGAACAGGTATTAGGTGCTTTTTGGAATGCGTATTGAGAAATGTGTTAAGGAGTGTTCGACAATAGTTACAAAGGGTGATATTTTCCCAAATGTCTCTTTCGGAATAGCAAACTTTAGCAAGTTGGACAGCTGTAACTAGTTTCATAGTTGTAACCACGTGTTTCCCATCACAACAAACCTCCTTCATCCACATTCTATTCTGATTACAAAACCTTTTCAGCCTGGCACTTGGTGGACCTGTGCCCACCATGTAAACACCAGCAGTCTATTAGCATTAATTGGCATTTTTGTTGCCAGGTTTCATTGAAAGGCCTATGAGTTGATGGGCTAGTGAAAGTGAACATGACTCTGTAGTTTAAAGGTGAAGGTCATTTGTAGGACAGCATGGGGGGAAGTTCATTCTGCTTCCCTGTGTGCTCTTGCTCATATAGGGATCTTGAGATGAATTCAGCCTTCAGGTCTATCTGTCTGTCTATCAGACCCAATCTCACTTCTGCTACAGTCAATGGGAGCAGGCCCTTAAACTGCACTGTCTTTATGGATCTGAGCTGTCTGTCCAGAACCTAAGTGCCACAAGAACCATGGGCCAAATCCTGCTTCCTTGACCCACCTATATCACCCTGACTTCTATGGCAGCTTTGTGTTAGGAAAGTTCTGCTTTTGACCCAGCACATTAACGCACCCTTTTAAAATCATGCACCGTGATCCATGTTTCTCTTTGTTCCTTCCTGTGAATCATGATTCTCGCCCCCACTTCTCAAAAAAGCCTTTTCACCTCTGTAATATTTTCACATTTTGGGGAACTCTGAAAAGTTTAGCATGGGAGAAGTGCGGCTTTTTAATTCCCATTAGAATTTCTGAAACGACAATAGCTGAAAGGTTAGGGCAAAACCTATTAGAAAAGAAATGTTGAGGCAAATCAGGTGAGCTCATCTCAGAAAATAGGGAAAGATTGGTTCCCTTTTGGGATTAGCTCTAATTAAGGTGAGCAAGCAGCTGTACCTGTTTGGAATAACAATTGTGCTAGCATGTCACTTTTTTTCTGCTTAGTTGAAATTTATATAGTTTGGGAATGGTGGATGTAAGAAAATTAGAGCTCATTTAGAATCTGTTGAAAGGACACTGTGCCTTCATTATTAGTTTTGCATCTGAATTTTCCTGGGGCTGTCCTCTCACGGTTATAGGTAATGGATTTTTCCCCAGATGTAATTGGATGAGTTTAATTTTTTCTTTCATTACCTGTCTAGAAGCCCTCTGCCCCTTTTTCCCTTTGTGTTTTATTAGGACTGTAACCCCTATTTAAATAAAGCCTTTGATTGTGCTTATATATGTTCAATCAGCACTTTCTGATTGAATAGTTCTGGTCGCACAACACTCTCGCCTAGCATTTTTTACTAATTACATTTTACCTATGGTTGTGTACTGTCAAATCTATGATGGTGTTTGTTTTAACTTCTCTTTCTAGAAGTTTGTGTCTCCCATTGGCCAACCTGTATATACATTGCCTCCCATTCTACCATAATATAGCAATTGCCCAACAAAAGAAAGTTCTTGCTTCTAACCTAATCTGAATCTTTGGGTATGCAAATGAAGTAGACTACTTTAAAATATCATCTAACATTTGGATTTTCGGTCTTCTTTTCAGCTAGATTTTTTTTTTAAGATACTTGCATTCTGTAAAAGTATTTTGGGATTATTGTACAAAGTGGGATGAATTCCATCAGAAATAGATTTACATGGACTCATTCAGCTCTCACTTACATCAGCGTTACTCCAGTGTAATTCCAACTTCATTTACACCAGTGGGAGTAAGCAGTCAGGCCCATGACTCCCATCTCCCACACAGGTAACTGCGGGAATAATTTCTCCATGTATTCTGAATTTCTTTGTCAAAATCACTTTATTTTGTTTAATATAACAAAACTGATGACAAGGATTTGGTTAAAGACTTTAGACCAAACTCAGAAGTGTATCTATGGAAATCAAAGGACCCAATTACCACCTTAATTACTAATTATTTCAGTAGGTGCTAGGGACCAACTAAGCTCAGGGTTGTAGAGCAGGTTTTAAACTAAGGGCTAAGGGAAAGCCGACAGGTGTGAAGGAGCACATTGATCGGACAGAGACATCCCTTAGGGGAGGATTTATTAATGGAAATTCTCTATGTCCTAGTAAGGAGGAGAGGCTGGAAGATGATAAAATATGGGTAGGATCTGATGAGAAACAGTTAAATGGAAAAAAAAAAGTCCCATTCAATATCATCATGCAATGGCAGACCGCTAAAAAGTGACAAATTCTTAAAGTGGTTATATACAAATGCTAGAAGTTTAAATAATAAGATGGGCAAATTAGAGTGCCTATTATTAAATGAGGATATGGATATAATAGGCATCACAGAACCTGGAATGAGGATAATGTGGAATGAAGATAATCAATGGAACACACTAATACCAGGATACAATATATATCAGAAGGACAGAACAGGACACGCTGGTTGGGGAGTGGCACTATATGTAAAAGAAAGCATAGAAACATATGAAGCAAAAATCTTAAATGAACCAAACTGTACCATAGAATCTCTATGGATAGAAATGTCATTCTTGAATAATAAGAAGATAGCAGTAGGGATATACTACTGACCACCTGACCAGGATGGTGATGGTGACTGTGAAATACTCAGGGAGATTAGAGAGGCTAAAAAAATAAAAATCTTAATAATAATGGGGGATTTCAACTATCCCCATATTGACTGGGTACATGTCACCTCAGGAAGGGATGCAGAGATTAAGTTTCTTGACATGTTAAATGACTGCTTCTTTGGGCAGCTAGTCCTGGAACTTACAAGAGGAGAGATAAGTCTTGATTTAGTTCCAAGTGGAGCACAGAATCTGGTCCAAGAGCTGAATATAGCTGGACCTCTTGGTAATAGTGACCATAATATAAATTAAATTTAACATCCCTGTGGTGGAGAAAACACCACAGCAGCCTAACACAGTAGCATTTAATTTCAGAAAGGGGAACTACACAAAAATGAGGAAGTTAGTTGAACAGAAATTAAAAGTTACAGGGCCAAAAGTGAAATCTCTGCAAACTGCATGGGAAATTTTTAAAGACACCATAATAGAGGCTCAAGTTAAATGTATGCCCCAAATTAAAAAACATAGTAAGAGAACTGAAAAAATGCCACCATGGCTAAACAAAAAGAGGAAAAGAAGCAGTAAAAGGCAAAAAGGCATCCTTTAAAAAGTGGAAGTTAAATCCTAGTGAGGAAAATAGAAAGGAACATAAACTCTGGCAAGTGATGTATAAAAATGTAATTAGGAAGGCCAAAAAAGAATTTGAAAAACCTCTAACCCAAGACTCAAAAAGTAATAGCAAAAAAAATGTAAGTACACCAGAAACAGGAAGCCTGCTAAAGAACCAGTAGGGCCACTGAACAATCGAGATGCTAAAGGAGCACTCAAGGTCAATAAGGCCATTGAGAACAAACTAAATTAATTCTTTGCATCAGTCTTCACGGGCGAGGACGTGAGGGAGATTCCCAAACCTGAGCCATTCTGTTTAGGTGACAAATCTGAGGCACTGTCCCAGATTGAGGTGTCAATAGAGGAGGTTTTGGAACAAATTGATAAACTAAACAGTAATAAATCACCAGGATCAGATGGTATTCACCCAAGAGTTCTGAAGGAACTCAAATGTGAAATTGCAGAACTAGTAACTGTAGTCTGTGACCTATCATTCAAATCAGCTTCTGTACCAGATAAGTGGAGGATAACTAATGTGACGCCAATTTTTAAAAAGGACTCCAGAGGTGATCCCGGCAATTACAGGCCGGTAAGCCTGATGTCAGTACCAGGCAAACTGGTTGAAACTATAGTAAAGAACCAAATTGTCATACACATAGATGAACATAATTTGTTGGGGAAGAGTCACCATGGTCTTTGTAAATGGAAATCATGCCTCACCAATCTACTAGAATTCTTTCAAGGCGTCAACAAGCATGTGGACAAGTATAGTTTTGTGCCTTGTTTCTTGGCAGTTTGCCCAGAGGGTGGCACCCAAGGTCGTGAGCCATTCCAGGCAGAGTGACAGAAGTGACTTCCTCTGAAATTATGTTTGCATTCTTTTTGGTAGAGATGGAGATGCTGGGATTCTGCTGCTCACCTAAATGTTTCTAGTACAATAGCCAGAACCAGATTTCTTCTGTCACCCATGTTTTGGGAATAGGGACTCAGTACAGGGTTTTCCCCACTCAGAGAGGGAGCTACACCTATCTTCTTCCCTGTGAGGATTACAGAGACCAAGGGTCTCACAGAGCATTGTGATGTTTTCAGTGACATGTCATATTGCAATGTCTTCTGAATCTTACCATATTTGGACTGGATATAGCAAATGGTGGTAGGAGTGGATCAAGTGGATTAATATTTCCATGCAAGGGTATCTTGCCTAGAGTTCAATCCTACAAGTTGTTAAGTACTTCCATTTCCCATGGACCGCAATGGGCGATGAGGCCTTCTGCACCATTTAGGTGTTGCTCAGGATCTTAAAGTATTGGGCCCTGCTCGCTATCCTTGAAAACTCATTTCTGGAGCAGTGTTTCCAAGCCTGACAGTTCAAGGGAGTGGATGAAAACAGGACATCAGTGGGTGTCTAGAGCATGCACATTTTATTACCCATTCATCTCTAGCCTTATGTTGCTATTCACAGATGCAGTTCAAGCAGATCTGCTTGGTATTGCAGCTCTGATACATTTCCATCCATCTCGTTATTACAAAATGACTAAACAGTGGGTGGTTATAAGAGATCACTATTGGAACAATCTCACAGATAGCTTTTATCACCATCCTCTTGTGCATACAAATAGCTTATATCTCCATACATATTTATATATCCAAGATACTTTCAGGATTCTTTTATCTTGAATAATTTTAACACGACAGACAACAAGTCTCAAGGTAAAATCATCACAGCCAAAGAAGGCTGTATCTAAAATAAATAAGTAAATAAAAATAAGCTTTTTACCTGGAAGATGGACTGCTTATTGCATTTCCTGGGATGCATTTTGGAATTGTCACCTGGTATGACTGTGCAGAATTGACTGCAACTGTCTGACCGCTTTGCATTTGGATTTCAAAAGATAACTCTGTCAATAAAACACGTTTTCCATAAAAAAAGAGGGTGAGAAGATGATGATAGATGACATGAAATCAGAGCGTTGCGAGCTCCTTTAGAGACAAGTGTTAAAAGCCATCGCCAGAGTTATTGAAAACATGGGCTGGATGAAACAATACAGAATGTGCATTAGGGAATGTGCAAGGAAATAATCTAGGTGACCTTATAGGTGGCTGGCTCTTATTGGCTCTCTTCGAACAAATATTGTCTCCATGGCTTCTATCCGAAAGCTGACCTATAATTATTTTAGGCTATACGGTCACAAAGACGGCTCCCTACTCTGATGTCTTCCTGTTTCCAGAGACATGGAGGTCGTTGTTTGTTTGTTTGTTTGTTTTAAAAGTGCTCAGCATTCTCCCCTAGTTTGCGTCCTCGCTGAAGTCAAATTTTACTGATGACTTCAATAGGGGCAGAATTGGGAAAACATTGAGAGCTTTTGGAAATCCCATCCCATACTGCTGTAATGGATCTTAAACGTCTTCCTGAGCTGGACTACTCCCATGGGAGGAGTTGCAGTCCCTTTACAACCTGACTTATATAAAGCTGGATAGGTTCTCCTGATGCATGCATGATCTTCTGGGTTTCATACTTTTATTGCTTCTGGAAATATACAAAAAATCCAATTTCCCCTTCATCAGTATTCACATTTGCTGATGGTTTTGCAAGTATTTAAGTGATAATCCAAGAGAGGTTTTACCAAAGAGGCAAGTACAGGTTTTGGCAGTGAAAATTATAGCTTCTTGAATATCGAAACATTTTTATTAATTTGATCCAGGCAAAAATACACAATTTTGACAATTTGATTTTTTTCTGTCATTTTCACAGTGAAAACAACTTCTCTACTGACGACTTTACAAATTGCTTTTCTCTTTTTCAAGGAAATTAAGGCTTAAATGCATCACTTTTTTTTAATTTTATTTTTGCTACTGCTATGTCTTTTTTTGGAAATCCTAATAAAATCTCATTTCTCAGCAGTTTTTTCTGAAAGTTTATGTCTTCACATTTTTGTAGCGGAGTTTCAAGTTAGCACATAAGAAACAATGACAACTACACATTTTTCTGTGTCTTCGGGTATTTATGTTTATTCTAGTGCGTTAAATTTGAGTAGATCAAAGTTGCACTAATATAATGTTTTTAATGGAGAAGGATGCTGAAGCACTTTATAAAATGTATTAATTATACTCATTAGGAATCACATCACACTCCACAGAAATGTAGCCACCTCTGGGGTGTAACACGGCAGCTGTTACACTATAATATTATACAGTAGGTTAAGGTCAAGAAGTGAAATACCACTTCCAAATGATACGTCTGAGGAAAATTTAATGTAGGGAGAATGTAAGAGCTAGAGGTAAGCAAATAGTGGGATTTTTTCCCCATTAATATTTATTGAAATTTGAAAGCAAATATGAATATGTTTGTAACCCTTTTGTGATCACTTTCCATAAACATTTGAGGGTTCTTGTTTTGCTGGATAAAACACTTGCTAAAGGTATAATTTATCTTATGTTGCTTACTTACTGAACTCACGTGTTATTTTTCTGTTTCCTGATTGGACAATTTATGCAAGTAACCAACACCTAAGAAATTAAGAAATGAAAATATTGCAGTTGAATACACACTTCAAAATTCCTTCTGTGTCAGTTAGCTAAATTAGGTTACACAATTTGATTATGGGTGTCAGAGCAGGGATTATAAATTGTGTGTCAGCAAATCAAATTATCTGCTGCCTAAGGATTTTCTTTGCGGAAGTTATTCAGGAGAAATTTTGAATAACAAATCTGAGAAATTTCACGGACAACTCACTAAAAGGCAAAATTTGTCAAATAAATTACTTGTTGTTCAGCTTTAATAATTACTCCAGCTGGGAATTTGGCCAGAAAATAGCCTCATTTTAGCAAATAAGTGCCAGGAGATTTTTAATAGCTACAGATGGCCAGAACCTTTGGTTTTGAATCTCACCTGAAACATAACAGGGAGCAGCACGCTGGGGTGTTGATTCAGTATTCACTTGGAAGAAAGCGACTCTAATTTAGGGCCAAATTCAGCCCTAGCTTAAACCTGTGGAACCTCCATGGAGTTGTTCAACGTCTGCATCAGAGCAGGATGTGGTGATTACTCAGGATTGGGATAGCAAGCTCGGTCTCACCTTCTATTCTTGGTCATGTTATGGTAACTAGTTTCCCAAAAGGGGACACTAGAGCCTTATGTATGTCTATGAATTTAGAGACCTCTGCTTTTAGGAAGCGCTTGATGAGAGAGGACACTGTATGTGGAGGAAGGAATGAAGCCTGAACATTACACAGTCTTGATCCTCTCTGTTTATGCTCTCACACAGTACAGGTTACATGTGCACAGCTCCCATTGATATACATGAATATCCAAAGTGCCTGCTTCCCCACTGCAGGGATCTGAACAGTTGCATAGTACAGGAGCATCCTTCATACAAAATATAACACTTGGCATGTATATGGCACTTTTCACATTGCAATTGTTTCCCCCACATACTATACGTAAGAAGAATTGTAACAAATCGGTGGCCATCCAGAATTCCATGGCTGTCACTCATTCTGCCCAGGTCCATTGAGAACTTCACACAGCTCAAAAGCACAGGCCCCTACACTTCAGCTAAGAGAGATTCCCCTTAACTGTTAGCAGTGTAAGGTTTGTGACACAGTGGAGATGTTGTGCTTCCATCCAGCAGAGGGCAGTGGGACACACAAACATGATCCAATGCATTAAAGAGAGACATGGGTGGGTTAATTTAATTACATTTAAATAAAGCCACATCTGGGATTAGAACTCAAAGAAGTTTCTGGCGCCAAAACCATGCTCGAACCACTAGATAATGATGTTTGCAGAGAGCACAGAAAATGTAGAGATGCCGACAGGAGCAAAAACAAGGTGGTGACAAAGCATTTCACATATAATCAGAAAAGTAAAGTGATGAGAGCACCGAGGATGGAACAGAGAGAACGAGAAGGGAACTGAAATGCAAATATGAATGACTGGTAGTTATACTTGCAGTCTAGTTACAATGAGAGGAGAATGAAACATGGGAGGGGTTTTCAGACAGCTGCCAGGATTAAATAAAGGCATGAGCAGATATGTGTTCATGAGCTCAAGTGGTGAATTAGTGACCATGTAAAGGACACCATATTATCCAGCACCCGTTGGGGCGATTAAATGCAGCCTAGGGAAACGTGCACCGAAGAATGATTGGCATGGCTGCTGGCTCATTATTCTGTCAAATATTTGCTATGGCAATAAATTGAACATGATTCATGATCAATTTCAAGCTTCCCATCAGCTGATGTGCCAGATCCTCACCTGAGTAATGACTTAGGGACAGTGCCAGCAGCTGATTAATAGCAGGTTTGATGCCGATCCTTTCTCTGAGGCAGCTTAGTTACTGTATCTGAACGAGAGCAAACGCGGGGAATAAGGGGAATGTGAGAAGTGGCATGGCAGGGTAGCCACACTGCCAAATGGCCCACTGAAATGTGGGCAGTGTGTGGAGTATGGGCTCAAGCCTTATCCACCTCACTGGAGAGGAATTAAATGCTCTCAACTCTCATTGACTATGTAGGTTGTAGCTGTGTTGGTCCCAGGATATTAGAGAGACAAGGTGGGGGAGGTAATATCTTTTATCGGACCAACTTCTGCAGGCGAGAGAGACAAGCTTTCGAGCGACCCACAGCTCTTCTTTGAGTCTGGGACAGGTACTCGGGGGTATGTCTACACCCATGACCGGCCCTTGCCATATGACTTGGGCTCAGCCGCCTAGGGTCGTCTAGTGGTAGTGCTGGCCCTGGTCCTGACCCAAAAGGTAGTTGTGTGGGGGGGTTGCAAAGTTATTGTAGGGGGGGGTCGCGGTACTGCTACCCTTACTTCTGCACTGCTGCTGGCGGTGGTGTTGTCTTCAGAGCTGGGCAGCTGGAAAGCGGCAGCTGCTGGCCGGGAGCCCAGCTCTGAAGGCAGAGCCGCCGTCAGCAGCAGCGCAGATGTAAGGATGGCACGGTACGGTATTGCCACCCTTACTTCTGCGCTGCTGCTGGCGGGGCGCTGTGTTCAGAGCTGGGCACCCGGCCAACAGCCACCGCTCTCCGGCCGCCCAGTTCTGAAGGCAGCGCAGAAGTAAGGGTGGCAGTACCACGACCCCCCTAAAATAATCTTGTGACCCCCCCCCCCCGAAACTCCCTTTTGGGTCAGGACCAATGTTTCCTCTAATTTTTGACTGGCCGTGAGCGCAAAAAAAATTCTTCTGTGCAAATTTTTGACAGGCCGTGTGCACAAATATTTCTTCTGTGCAAATTGTGCAAATTGTTGTGTGCGCAGTGTTTCGCCGTGTGCGCAGGGTTTAGGATCTGTGTGCGCGTGCACACGCGCACAGCTTAGAGGGAACAGTGGTCAGGACCCCAATTTGATAAACGCTGGTCTCCCCCATGAAAATTGTATAGTGTTGGGTAAAAGCACACTAAAGACCAGTTTTCACAGGAGGGAGACCAGATTGCATGGTCCGTGATGAATTTTTTTATGGTTGTGATTTTGGTAGGGCTCTAGTCATTTGTGTCCCCAGCTCTGTATGTGTTGGAAGTTAAGAAGTAATTTGTCATGTAGCAATCACACTTTCCAGACTCAAGGGCTGTTCATGTTTTCATGCCTTCTTTACTTGGCAAATGCACATAACTGTTCGTGATGGCAACATAGCATTCAGGCCCGTATATCTGCCTGAGATAGAATTTTGGGTTTGGTTTGCCCATTTGACTTATGAAATTTGTATATTCGTACTAGCATGTGTGAACACAGACATTGTGTGTTGCATCTGTCCACCTCCAGATGGGGTTTATATCACAAGGAGAAAAGATGAGGAAGAAAGTTAAAGTGTTGCTGGTTTTGGTGGGAGTTTAAATATATGACTGTCTCGACGCCAATCCTAAGGCAAGGTCAAGCAACCAGTCGGAAGGGGCAAGGAGAGTGAGTGGAGAGGCGTAAGGAACACTAAAAAGCCAAAGAGACAGTGACCCTGGCTGAAACACAACCTCACTCCCTACCCCTCTCATGGGGTACACAGGGGGTGGTACCGAAGCCCCCAGACTCACGAACCTCCAAAACAGAACATGACCATAAATTGTAAGTGGTGGGTCCAGAGGCGCGTGCACTAGAGGTAAAATTATGCCTGCTGAGAAAGAGGAGGGGGACAGGAAAAGTTCTACTGGTGTACAGAGCTGTGGATATGCTTGTTTGCTTAACACTAATGAACACTGCATTGCCTGCACTTTGGGCTCTGGTCTTCTGCTTTCTGTCTCCGTGACAAGAACGAAGGGAAGCCCTAACAATACCTCTCCTTGAGAAGTGATGTGGTCACTTCACATAGTGGCAAGATCTATTTCCTCTGTTTCTGATTAGTATCCTCTATGAGTCAGATGTGTAAATTGGCTCAGCTCCATAGGGCTAGTCTCATTTACACCACCTGAGATTCTGCCCCCAAAATGAGAGGGCAACATTTAAAGTTTCACAATTTGATGTCTGACTTGCCTAAGTGATTATCACAAGTGCACATGGAAGTCTAGTAATTATTACTTACGCACTTCAGTTTTCGAACCCATGCTATGTGGCAGACTTGCGAATGGAAGCTAATTTCCTGAGTCCCAGTACAAAACCTCCACACCATCTTCATTCTTTTCCTCATAGCTCTATCATACACTGAGCAATAAAAATGAAGAAAAGTGAAAAATATATAATTGAAAAGGAACTGAATGGAGGGAGAAGAAAAATGCTGTTACTAATCATAGAATCATAGAATCTCAGGGTTGGAAGGGACCTCAGGATGGTCTTGTTGCTAAAGATTCTAACCTTTAGATTCTAATTCTAAGACCATCTAATAAGATGGTCTTGTTGCTAAAGATTCAGAGCCAGGAGATCAGTGGCCTCCTGTATTCAGTTATGCCAAGGATTTCTTTGAGTACGTCACATCATCTCTCTCTGCCTCATTTTCTCTCTACAAAATAGGGATAATAATACTTTCCTACCTCACCAGGATATTGGGAGGATGAATTAATTAATGTTTGCAAGGCACTTTGTGATTCTTGGGAAATGTTTGCTACAAATGTTCTTTTATTGCCGTAATCATAGAATCTCAGGGTTGGAAGAGACCTCAGGAGGTCATCTAGTCCAACCCCCTGCTCAAAGCTACTAACTAAAGTAAGTAACTACTCCCTGAAGTCACACTGTCCGGCAGTGATTCAAGAGTGTGAGGACCAACCTCAGGGCAGACTGTTACAAACCAAAGCACAAACCACAAATGGGCTGTGGGTTCTATATTTCGATATCACCAACCAAGTATCAGGTGTAAACTCTTCAGGCACTATAACAGCCTAACCGTGGTGTCACAGACAGTTGCCTTGGGTGCTCTGATTTATCCTGTCACCTAAGCAAGCTTGCCTCTGTGATAGATGGTCCCTTACACTAAAAATCACAATATTCAGACTACTCACACTCCCAAAGGACCAGTCACTTACTCCAGGTCAATTGTACCTTAAATCTCACAGCAAAGACAATGCTTTTAACCAATTCTATAATAAACTAAGGATTTATTAACTAGGAAAATCAGAGAGTTATTTAAAAGGTTAAAGCAGGTAAACATACACACACAAATGAGTTAGTGTTAAGTTTCAAAAGGTAATAGAAGCTTCTACAATAAGCAAGTTCTCTATGTCTCTTAGGGCTAACCCAGGTTAAACACTGGGGATCTCTTGCTTATGTCTAGAAAACCTTGCCCTTGAGTCCAAGCAGCATAGAGATACAGTTTCTCCTTTTCAGAGATTTTTATTCCCTTTCACCCTTCTCTGAGCTGCCAGCTCAGCTGATGGGAGGAATTTACTTCCACATCTCCTCTTTATGTGAAGGGAGGAGAGCAATCAGTAAAGTCTTTTGTCCTCTTTGATAGTCCACAATAGTTCATCTGGTGTTGATGGGCCTTCTCTGTGGGGCAAGAAATAACACCTTTTGTGGTAGGAGAGCATTTCACACTAATTAATGTCTCTCTTTTGTCTGGTGATTTACACAGCTTCAGAGTTTTACCATGCAAATGCTCAAATGTTACCTTATATGGGATACAAATGTTACAGCTGAGATTAATGCAGGCAGCAGCTTACAAGAATTTAATAAAGGCTAAACACTAAGCGCATTTTATAACTCCAATACTTGTTTTAGGAATACTAACACACAGGTGAGCCAGACTAATTCCAGCTATGTATTTGTCAGCATTCAGTGGAGACATGGATGCCTTGGTTTAAACTGGCACCAGGTTTCCCAGCATCACACATGTTTCGAAAGTGTCCAAATCACTGAGCACATGGTATAAACCCTTTGTTATTGATACCACATATCACCAGCAGAAAGATACGGTGTGCCTACAAAACTGAAAGGTCACTAAAGAGAACACTAAGTTGTTGGGGAAAGAGCAAAAGGCCATTTGGCAGTGTCCCTTATGAGCAGGGTAAATGTTATATTGGAAAAAGTTCAGGGAAGTAATATTACACTTTTCAATGGTGTCTCTCATATCTCATTAGTGATATCTTGTCCTATAAGCATGTTAGCAGCATTCCTTTATATTGCATTAGTATTCATATCATATCCAAATGTATTGCTGTAAACAGAATGTTACGGTTGTATCATATTAGTTACTTTCATATCAGATTAGTGAAAGCAGATACTAATAAGGTATTCCAATTCAATTACTTTAAGTTAACCGAATTCTCCTCTTTCCAAGACACTTCCAGCATTGGCCCTGAATGTAAGCTGATTCTCTGCCTCAGTGAAGGAATCCTTTTAGGCTCTCAAAAGGACATCACCACTAGTATCATGTCTGCACATGCCCTGAGTGGAAAGAAAACCATTGGTCCACATCCCATGAAATGCTAAGGTCCTTCAATTCACAGTGAAAGTCATGGGAGTTCAAGGTACTCAGCACTTTTCAGGAGCAGATCCATTGATTTCAATGACAATCGGGGATGCATAGCATGTTGCAGAGAAAATGCAGCCCTTTGCAAGATCAGGCCAGTAACCTGTTAGAGATGATTGAAAAATGCAGACACATTTTTGTGGAGGGAGTGGGAAATGTTCTGTCAACATATCAAATGTTCTCAAAATGTCGGCCACTACATAAACTGGTTGAAATACTGCAGACATTATTATTGAAAAAAATCTGCAAAAGTATTTAATCTACATCTTGAAAATTTTAGACCAGTACGGCTGTTAGAGTCTCAGCCAGTGGCTGGATTCCATAACCAAAACTCATACCTTAACCTGTGTAGTCCTTGGACATAAATGCAGCCACCTGATGGAAGAGGGTCTGCTGGCCAAAGCACTTGCCTGAGGCTCAGGTGATCTGTGTTTGATTCCTTAGTGTGTGTTATAAATATAAAGGGAAAGGTAACAACCTTTATGTATGCAGTAACATAAAATCCCTTCCGGCCAGAGGTACAGAATCACTTTACCTATAAGGGGATAAGAAGCTCAAATAACCTGGTTGGCACCTGACCAAAAGGACCAATAAGGAAAGAAAATACTTTCAAACCTGGGGAGAAGTTTTGTTTGTGCCTTCTTTGTTTGTTCCCTCTCTGGACAGAGAAAAAGACCAAGCAGGTAAACCATCTCCTAAAATAATACCTGAAATAATACATCTAAATTTACAGAAATTGTAAGTAAAGGCAAGGAAATTCATTACATTATCTTTTGTTTTAGCTTGTGAATTTTCCCTATGCTAAGAGGTAATTTCATTCCTGTTTGTAACTTTGAAGCTGAGTCTAGAGGGGAATCCTCTGTGTTTTAAATCTTTTTATTTACCCTGTAAAGTTACCTTCTCTCCTGATTTTGCAGGTGTGATTCTTTTACTTTTTTAAAAATAAAATTCTTCTTTTAAGAACCTGATTGATTTTCAGTGTCCTAAATACCAGGGGTTTGGTCTGTGCTCACATTGTAACCAATTGGTTAGTATATTATCCTCAAGCCTCCCCAGGAAAGGGGGTAAAGGGGCTTGGGGGGATATTTTGGGGGGATAGGGCTCCAAGTGGCCCCTCCCTGAATTTTTGTTTAAATCACTTAGTGATGGCAGCAATACCGTCCAAGGACAAGTTAAGGAATTTGTGCCTTGGGGGAGTTTTTAACCTAAGATGGTGGAATATAAGCTTAGGGGGTCTTTCATGCGGGTCCCCACATTTGTACCCCAGAGTTCAGAGTGGGGAGGGAACCCTGAGAGTGTGCCACTATTTTCCCTTAATCTCTCTGTTCCCTACCTACACAATAACTGAAAATGCCGACTTCCCTCTCAGGAATGTTTTGAGGTGCTCACATACTGTGATAATGGATGCTGTGGACAAGCCTGTTGAAATAAAAATGATACCCAAAAGTCTGCCAAGACAATGCTTCTCTTAGCTGGAAATCACTTACATTTTCCTCTCTTTAGGGAGACTTCATGAGGAGCCAATCCCACATACATCATCTGTTGATTGATTTGTCTGGCAGTCAGTGACCAGACACTCTAAGCCAAAGTCATTCCTTGTGCCGTCCTATGAGGCAAATGTAACTGGAGCAGGGATATCTTTAGCTCTCTGAGCCTGGATAGATTCACACCATGTTCCTTTTCATTATATGACTTGCTGTGTATGTTTAACATTCATATCCCTTCTCCTCAAGATATAATATCTAATATTCAGCAAATCATAGAGGTGTAGAACTGGAAGGGACCTCAATAGGTCATCTAGTCCAGTCCCCTGCACTCAAAGCAAGACTTAGTAATAAGTAGACCATCCCTGACAGGTGTTTGTCTAACCTGGTCTTAAAAACCTTCAATGATGGACATTCCAGTCTTCCTAAACAATTTGTTCCAGTACTTAACCACCCTGGCAGTTAGGAAGTATTTCTAATGTCCAACCTAAACCTCCTTTGATGCAATATAAGCTCATGTTGATCATCAGCTATATTGGCCAACCTGCAGGATATCTGCTCAGTTGAAATAGTTTCCATAGATGTGTTCCCAGCACTGATCTTGATGTAATATGGCAGCATCATTGTTTTATTGATAATCCGCTGTCAATTGCACTACTGTTGTAATGGGACCGTATAAACTACCTCAGATGGAGATGGAGGTGTAAACAGCATCATCAATATGGTACAGTCTTTGGGTCATAAATGATGTTGCTGAGATGCACCATTCAGTGAATGGTGTATTTCTTTCCTGAGTCTTATGGTCCCTGATGATTCCTTTACCTGGACAGGACTAGGTCATTTGTAGGGTCCTACCAAATTCACGGTCCATATTGGTCAATTTCACAGTCACAGGATTTTAAATATCATAACTTTCATGATTTCAGATATTTAAATCTGAACTTTCGTGGTGTTGAAAAGGGCATTGGGGTGAGTGGGGGAAACAGACAAATTTTAGCAGTTTAGGCCTGGATTCTGTGCACACTGAAGTCAATGGTAAAGCTCCAATTGATTTTAATAATTCAGGAACTGGATTCCAATTGCTGATTAATGGTGGAGGTGAGCTGAATTTTGATTCTGAAATATGGAATCAGACTAAATTTGGGAATTTCAGATTTGTATAAACTTTGTTGTTATTAATATTATTGATAATATTTTTATTATTAACCTTTTTATCTAGCCTCTTTGCATCTTGTGTGGTCACTTATGATCTAATCCAGCTCCCACTGACATCAACAGAAAGGCTCCCACTGACTCATTGGGATCTGGATTAGACCTACACATAATTGTGCAAAGTCACTACAAAGCTACTGTTGTGATTTGGTAAACGGATATACGAGGTGCAAGGTAGAGGAGAATCAGGGGCACAAAATATACCTCAAATCCGGGCAGGTGACATTTGTATAAGACAAACGATCTGTATTTTTAGCTGCAATGAATTTTTCCCATCGTGCTCAACTCAACTAAATACGGTATGCTGGATAGGCCTGAAAACACAGCTACAGGGAGAGGGAGTAGAGGGGTGTTAATACATGCCCATATTCAAAGAAATTATCCTCTCTTTCTGATCGCATATATAACAAATCATTTGCACAATGATTTTCCATTGTTCACCACAAGGCTTTGTAAATGTGTCAATCTGATGTCAAAACACTTTGCAGAGATTCCTACACCCATGGAGTCATCTATCTGGTGGAGCACGGCATCCATTTAACAGTGATCAGCAACGCTACAGGAAAGGAAGCTCAGGAAACACCATATCCAATTGAAGCCGAAGAGGAATTTTTCATGCAGTTTCCCAAACTGGAATCTGGGAGGACTACCACTTGTGCAAAGTGACCCCGGGCAGAGTGACCCGGTGACTCTTGTGCAAAGTGACCCTGAAATATTTTAATATTTTAATTTCAGTTAAATTGTCAATACCTTGGGCCCAATTCTCAGCTGGTGTAAATCAGCCTAATTTCACTGAGCTTCAGCTGAAGGTCTGGTTCTCTTCTTAGTTTTGAGTTTGTCTGAGGGGATGTCTGGCAGGTGGAATTCCCAGCTCAAATAGATGTGCACACACCAGCGTTGATTGAGTTAGGGTGCTAAAAATAGTGTGTCCGTGATGTCATCGGCAGCAGCTTGGGCTGTCTGCCTGTGTACAACCCCATCCGCGATCCTAAGTAAGTATTTATGTGGCTGGCCTGAGCTGCCACCCATGCCTATGGGGCTACACTACTATTTTTAGAGCATGAGCTTGATCAGAGCTAATTCATGGATATCTACTCATGCTGGGAATTATACCTCCCAACTGCCGTGTAGACATACCTTGAAAGACATCACTAGCATAGTGCCCCCTAGTACCACAGCAGAGTATAGGTTCAATACTGAATCAGAAGGAATCATTGAGGGTATGTTTACACTGCAAATGAAGGTGTAATTGGAGCATGGGTAAGCATACCCACGCTACCTTTAGTCGAGCTAAAAACAGGGTGCAAAATTCTAGGAAAGTCGTGCCTAATTAGTCCCAAACATGGAGATATGACTTGGCACAATATATGATTGTACCACAGCTATTTTAAAATAGACACATGACGTCTACCAAGCAGGGCTAGGTCAGTACTTGGGAGGGAAACATAAGGAATAGGTCTATGCTAAATCCCATTCCACTGCATCTTCACGGATATTGTTACCTGTGCTGGCTCGATTAAAACTCGTCCTGGTGTGCTTATCCAAGCTACGATGACACCTTCTCTTATGGTTTAGACATAGCCTGATCACTGGCATTATTTCCTGTAGCACAGAGCTATTCCCTGTGTTTCCCTCTCAAGGACTGACCTAACCCTGCTTATTCCAGTAAGAGCAGACAGGATCAAAACATGAAGTGGCAGGGCTCCAAGTATACATATCCAGAATTCAAGCTTATGTTCTTCGGGTGAAGGACTTTATCTCCCATGATCTGGGTGTGATTTGGGTTAATGAATGAAAACGATAAATCCAGGGACTGAGCTTTACAGGGTAGCAGCTCAGGACGCTGAACACTTCTTGTTCTCAGTGACTTCCATAGGGGCTGATGGTCCTCAGAGCTGGATTCCTTACAAGCAAAAAAAATCAGTTGTGGTCATAATTTGCCTGCAGTATTCAACAAAACAGCAAACATGGGATGTGCTTTCCCCATGTTTATAGTTCTCTAGCAGCGCATAATTCACCTGCCTTTTGGTCTAGAAATCACCCCTGCTTACCTGCGTACCCTGGGGGCATTTAGTTTAACAGCTCTTTTAATGCCTGTTTCAGAAAGAATAGTGGCTATTGAAAACAGGGATGCCTAAGGGCTTGTGTTTACTATGGTGAGACCAGCTCAATGCTACTGCTATCGATGCAGCAGGGGTCGATTTAGCGGGTCTAGTGAAGACCCGCTAAATCGAAGGCAGACGACCCCGGTACTCCACCTCTCCGAGAAGAGTAAGATAAGTTGACCAGAGAGCATCTCCCGTTGACACAACGCAGTAAAGACACCGGAGTAAGTCAACCTAAGTTATGTCAACTTCAGCTACGTTATTCACATAACTGAAGTAGCGTAACTTGGGTCGACTTACCCGGTAGTGAAGAGAACCCTAAGCATTGGTACAATTCATGAGACCCTTTTAAAATAGATGCAGTACAATCATATATTGTGCAGTTATACCTCCATATTTGGGAGTAACAAGGCATGGCTTTCTTAGAATTTTGCACCCTATTTTTTTCTGATAATATGGAAGAGAGCTATTTTTTTAAGCATAGAGTGATAGTCTAGGCTAGTGGTTAGGGCAGGGGACTGGGAGTCAGGACCTTTGGAGTCCACTCTGTGCTGTATCCTTCAACTCATTGTGAAGTTGAAGGATACAGACAGCTGCAGCGGCACAGGAGCCAGCAAACAGAGCTGTAAACAGGGGAGTTTGAGTGGGAGTTCTGTTGGAGTTCTGTTGGAGGAGAAGGTATTTGTTTCTGGTCTTGTATTTGTATTGTTTGGATGTGTAGAGGCTTGTAGGGGCAGTGTGCTGGGAGAGCAGCTGAGCCCTAATTAGGGGGCGGGGCTTCGCTGATCAGGGGTCCTATAAAGGCAGCCAGCCAGTCAGGCAGCGGCACAGACAGCTGCAGCGGCACAGGAGCCAGCAAACAGAGCTGTAAACAGGGGAGTTTGAGTGGGAGTTTCTAAGGGGAGTCTGTATTTTGGGATTTGTTTGGTGTTTGTTCTGCTGTAGGTGGTGGTGTTGTGGTTTGTTTTGTGTTTTCCGGACTAACAGGATTTAGGTGAGAAGGCTGGCAGATATAGAGGCAGCAGTGGTCATGAGCCAAGCAGTGGAGGACACAATGAGGATGACTGGATGTGGCACCTGCGGTATGTATATGATTCTGGAGGGGGTACCTGATAAGAGTTTTGTCTGCATGAAGTGCCGCCTGATAGAGCTGATGGAAGAAAAGATCTGAGGATTGGAGATGCAGGTGGAAACTCTGGTTGAGTTTAGACGGGGGTTCGAGCAGTTGATGGAGGAAAGGCACGAGGTGGCTGACGGGGAAAGCTCAGAGATGCAGATGGAAGCAGGATCAAAGGCCTCTGAGGGGGGACTGCCGGGTGAAGAAAATGGACAGTGGAAGCATGTGACTAAGAGAACCAGGCAGAGGAAAAGACGGGCCAGTGAAGGAGAAATAGAGCTCAAGAACAGGTTTGCAGAGTTGGAGAATGAAGAAGGGGTACAGCAGGTGGTCACTGAAGGTGGAAGGGCAAGGAAGAAGAGAAGAGCGGTTAGTCCCATAGAAGAAGGGGAAGAGTCGATGGGGACAACACCAAACATGAGCCCCAGGAGGATACAGGATGGGTTGAAGAGGAGTACAAGGGAAAATAGGAATGGAAAGGACTTGCAGCCAGAGGGAACAGGGGATAGACTGGAGAATCGCACTGTCACCAGGAAAAGGCAGGTCTACGTGATTGGGGATTCCTTACTGAGAAGAATAGACAGGCCTGTAACCAGAGCTGATCCAGAGAACAGAAGGGTGTGCTGTCTACCGGGTGCTAAGATACGGGATGTGGACCTGAGGTTGAAGAGGATCCTAAAGGGAGCGGGAAAGAATCCATTGATCATCCTTCACGTAGGAACAAATGACACGGCTAGATTCTCACTGGAACGAATCAAGGGGGACTATGGCAGGCTGGGGAAGACGCTTAAGGAAATCGAGGCTCAGGTAATCTTCAGTGGGATTCTGCCTGTTCCTAGAGAAGGGCAACAAAGGTGTGACAGGATTATGATGATCAACAGATGGCTCAGGGATTGGTGCTACAAGGAGGGCTTTGGGATGTATGGCCACTGGGAGGCATTCATGGACAGAGGACTGTTCTCTCGGGATGGACTTCACCTGAGTAGGGAAGGAAATAGACTTCTAGGATGGAGGCTGGCACAACTGATCAAGAGAGCTTTAAACTAGGAATGTGGGGGAGACGGTTGGGAGATGTCCAGGTAATCTCCACGCTGGATTTTAACATTGAGAGGGAAGACAACCAAGTAAGAGAGGATATAGCCGGGGGTAGGAGAATGGACATCAGGAGGAAGGGCAGAGTGGATACTAGTCAAATAGGTCATACTGGCAGTACAATGTCCATACCAAATTGGGTAAGGAATGTGAGTGAGGCCAAACAGCAAAAATTAAGATGTTTGTACACCAATGCAAGGAGCCTAGGTAACAAAATGGAGGAATTAGAGCTACTGGTCCAGGAAGTGAAACCAGATATCATAGGAATAACCGAAACATGGTGGAATAGCAGTCATGACTGGAGTACAGGTATTGAAGGGTATGTGCTGTTTAGGAAAGATAGAAATAATGGTAAAGGTGGGGGAGTAGCATTGTATATCAATGATGAGGTAGACTGTAAAGAAATAAAAAGTGATGGAATGGATAAGACAGAGTCTGTCTGGGCAAAAATCAAATTGGGGAAGAAAACTACTAGAGCCTCCCCTGGGATAGTGCTTGGGGTGTGCTATAGACCACCGGGATCTAATTTGGATATGGATAGAGACCTCTTTAATGTTTTTAAGGAAGTAAATACTAATGGGAACTGTGTGATCATGGGAGACTTCAACTTCCCAGATATAGATTGGAGAACAAGTGCTAGTAATAATAATAGGGCTCAGATTTTCCTAGATGTGATAGCTGATGAATTCCTTCATCAGGTAGTTGCTGAACCAACAAGGGGGGATGCCATTTTAGATTTGGTTTTGGTGAGTAGTGAGGACCTCATTGAAGAAATGGTTGTAGGGGACAACCTTGGCTCGAGTGATCATGAGCTAATTCAGTTCAAACTAAATGGAAGGATAAACAAAAATAAATCTGAGACTAGGGGTTTTGATTTCAAAAGGGCTAACTTTAATAAATTAAGGAAATTAGTTAGGGAAGTGGATTGGACTAAAGAATTTATGGACCTAAAGGCGGAGGAGGCCTGGGATTATTTCAAGTTAAAGTTGCAGAAACTATCAGAAGCCTGTATCCCAAGAAAGGGGAAACAATTCATAGGCAGGGGTTTTAGACCAAGCTGGATGAGCAAGCATCTCAGAGAGGTGATTAAGAAAAAACAGAAAGCATACAAGGAGTGGAAGATGGGAGGGATCAGCAAAGAAACCTACCTTATTGAGGTCAGAGCATGTAGGGATAAAGTGAGACAGGCTAAAAGTCATGTAGAATTGGACCTTGCAAAGGGAATTAAAACCAATAGTAAAAAGTTTTATAGCCATATAAATAGGAAGAAAACAAAGAAAGAAGAAGTGGGACCGCTAAACACTGAGGATGGAGTGGAGGTTAAGGATAATCTAGGCATGGCTCAATATCTAAACAAATACTTTGCCTCAGTCTTTAATGAGGCTAATGAGGAGCTTAGGAATAGTGGCAGCATGACAAATGGGAATAAGGATGTGGGGGTAGATATTACCATATCCGAGGTAGAAGCCAAACTTGAACAGCTTAATGAGAGTAAATCAGGCGGCCCAGATAATCTTCATCCAAGAATATTAAAGGAACTGGCACATGAAATTGCAAGCCCATTAGCAAAAATTTTTAATGAATCTCTAAACTCAGGGGTTGTACCGTTTGACTGGAGAATAGCTAATATAGTTCCTATTTTTAAGAAAGGGAAAAAAAGTGACCCGGGTAACTACAGGCCTGTTAGTTTGACATCTGTAGTATGCAAGGTCTTGGAAAAAATTTTGAAGGAGAAAGTAGTTAAGGACCTTGAGGTCAATGGCAATTGGGACAAATTACAACATGGTTTTACAAAAGGTAGATCGTGCCAAACCAACTTGATCTCCTTCTTTGAGAAAGTAACAGATTTTTTAGATAAAGGAAACGCAGTGGATCTAATCTACCTCGATTTCAGTAAGGCATTTGATACAGTACCACATGAGGAATTATCGGTTAAATTGGAAAAGATGGGGATCAATATGAAAATTGAGAGGTGGATAAGGAACTGGTTAAAGGGGAGACTACAGCGGGTCATACTGAAAGGTGAACTGTCAGGTTGGAGGGAGGTTACTAGTGGAGTTCCTCAAGGTTCAGTTTTGGGACCAATTTTATTTAATCTTTTTATTACTGACCTCGGCACCAAAAGTGGGAGTGTGCTAATAAAGTTTGCAGATGACACAAAGTTGGGAGGTATTGCCAATTCAGAAAAGGATCGGGATATCCTACAGGAAGATCTGGATGACCTTGTAAACTGGAGTAATAGTAATAGGATGAAATTTAATAAGTGAGAAGTGTAAGGTTATGCATTTAGGGATTAATAACAAGAATTTTAGTTATAAGCTGGGGACGCATCAGTTGGAAGTAACGGAAGAGGAGAAGGACCTCGGAGTCCTGGTTGATCACAGGATGACTATGAGTCGCCAATGTGATGTGGCCGTGAAAAAAGCTAATGCGGTCTTGGGATGCATTAGGCGAGGTATTTCTAGTAGAGATAAGGAGGTGTTAGTACCGTTATACAAGGCATTGGTGAGACCTCATTTGGAATACTGTGTGCAGTTCTGGTCTCCCATGTTTAAGAAGGATGAATTCAAACTGGAACAGGTACAAAGAAGGGCCACTAGGATGATCCGAGGAATGGAAAACCTGTCGTATGAAAGGAGACTCAAGGAGCTTGGTTTGTTTACCCTAACCAAAAGAAGGCTGAGGGGAGATATGATTGCTCTCTTTAAATATATCAGAGGGATAAATACCAGGGAGGGAGAGGAATTATTTCAGCTCAGTACCAATGTGGACACAAGAACAAATGGATATAAACTGGCCATCAGGAAGTTTAGACTTGAAATTAGACGAAGGTTTCTAACCATCAGAGGAGTGAAGTTCTGGAACAGCCTTCCAAGGGAAGCAGTGGGGGCAAAAGACCTAACTGGCTTCAAGATTAAGCTAGATACGTTTATGGAGGGGATGGTTTGATGGGATAACATGATCTTAGTCAAGGGTCAATTAATTGCCATCAGTGGTAAATAGGACCAATGGTCAATGATGTTAGAAGTTACTACAGAGAACTTTTTCCTGGGTGTCTGGCTGGTGAGTCTTGCCCACATGCTCGGGGTTCAGCTGATCGCCATATTTGGGGTCGGGAAGGAATTTTCCTCCAGGGTAGATTGGCAGAGGCCCTGGAGGTTTTTTGCCTTCCTTTGCAGCATGGGGCACGGGTCACTTACCGGAGGATTCTCTGCATCTTGAAGTCTTTAAACCATGATTTGAGGACTTCAGTAGCTGAGACATAGGTGAGAGGATTATTCCAGGAGTGGGTGGGTGAGATTCTGTGGCCTGCATTGTGCAGGAGGTCAGACTAGATGATCATAATGGTCCCTTCTGACCTTAAAGTCTATGAGTCTATGAGTCTAAGTCATGAACAAATCCCGTAACTTTTCTGTGTTTAGATTATCTGTAAAATGGGCATAACGATAGTTACTTTAGTACAGTCTTTACTGGTTAAAACTTATAAAATGTGTTCAGATACACACATGAAGGCCATTATATGCAAAGCACTATTATTAATAATATAAAATGACCTTTCAAGCTATGTACAGTTTTTTTTTTCTTATCTTAACTTTCATTTTAAATTGAAAGTATATCAGGCAAGGATATTCAGGAGAAAGTAGTATGGTGGATTTAGGGTGAAATTTGAATAGGTGTGTAAAGAGAAATATGGGTAATGCTTCATTGTGTTGTATAATTGAACTTCAGAAAGCCACCCAATGGAAACTCTGAGTATTAGTATGAATATTGATCTATAAATATTCCACTTGTTAACCATATAACCAAGTCTGTGGTCTCAATAGCTGTATATCCTCCCCTTTGTATATTATAATTTAAATGTATAATTTAATCATCTTTTTGGCTTACTGGTTTAATGTACAAAAGATTATTCATTTACCATGAAATATGTACTCTCTTATATTGGATTGGAATTGCAAATCCATACTTAGCACCTTCCATACACTAAGGAGTTATTCCACAGGGTAGTAAGGTTAGAAGTGTTATGATGAAGGGGTTTATAAAGCTGATGGAGGCATCTGGTGCCCAGCTTTGGGTACTGCCGGGAGATATATCATTTAGGCACATTTTAATCATAGCCATTTCACTTCAGCTGCATTGTCTACTTAGAATGTGCACATTCCATGCCAGAGGAAAATATGAATATTTAAAAGCATCTTTGCCTAGTGATCTTTGCTGAATGTATTCTGATTTGGCAATCTAGTCACTTCCTTTCTTCCATGTAAAATGGTCAAGACTATTTCAAAACTTGGCCAACCTGCTAATACACTGGAGTTGACGGGACTTTAAAAAGAAGATTAATCAGTGGTTTCCTCTCTGACACTTAGATCCACATTCAGGACACTCATTTCAGGGTCATTGGCTTATCCTTTTTTTTGTTGCTACCTATATCAGGAGCTCACTTGATTTCACATCTTCCATCTACTGCCTAGTGTCAGATTTACGGAACAGCATTTGTCAAGGTCTGGTTATGAAAAATACAGTGTCTCTCCCCTTATTTTTCTTTCCTTAAGATTTCTACATTTCTTTAAAGAGGCCAATCAACTAAACATTTGCTTTCCAGGATGGTGAATGTGTTCAACTGCCCTGTTCATCTCACAGCTTTTAATTTGCTTACTCAACAAAACCAACATGAGCTTGTGGAAATGATGACAGCCATCACATTCTCTGAAATGCACTTGCTACATTTCCTTAGAGCTCGTCATGGAGTTTGCAACTGCACGCAGAGAGATTCTTCCCCTTAAATGCAGGAAGCCATTAAAAATAAAGTGCAATGTTTGTACAATGTGCAATAATGTGGTTGACCAGAAACACACCTCTCCATAAAAATCTCATGTTAAACTTCTGTTCCTAAAGTTTTATAAGGCAAAGGCAGTGGTGGGAAACCAGAACTACTGATTTTGGTGCTCATAGAAGAAAATGTGGCGCCGGATCTTTAACTGGTGCAATTTGGCATAGTTATAGTGAAGTTAATGGAACTTCATCAATTAATGTCAGCAGAGCGTCTGATCTAATATTTAAAAAAAACTTGCCTAGTGCTTTTAAAAGACAATTATAGTCCAAGGAATGACTGTAAAAATTCCATTATAGGGTTTCACATTTATTAGATATCATTGATTTGCAGCTCAAACTTGCTAAGCCTACAAGTCTAAAGGTATCGGTCCTGATCCAATTGGGCTCTCTCTGCTTCTTACATCATCACCAATAGTGAAGATTCTGCTGTTGGAATGTAGCTGAGAACTTTGCTGATGATGCCTGAGGCAGAATGGAACATGGCCATTTCTCCCTTTTTTTCCTCCTGTGTTTGCAACCATAACAAATCTACCCAAAAGATGGTGAATAATAAAGTACCATGTTTAGTCACATCTCTGGAGTCAAGACTGGAATAACCTAATGAAGAGCTGGGGGAATCTCACTTGAAATTCAAGTTGGCAGGTACCTACATCAGAAACCCCCCCCCCCTCTGCTTTTAGCACCACTGTTGGCACTCTAAGCAGAGGGGCCAAATATTTAATAGGTACCGAAATCTGTACTATCCGCTCACACTTTGAGGTACTCAGCTATTCCCTGTAGGGGGCACACAGGTGGGATGAATAGGAATATCCACATCAATTCAGGAGACACTTGGATACTACAAAGGTGGTGGCCAACTGCATAGATGGTTGGGTGTGAGGGTAGATGGATGAACAGATGATGGATGAAACTGGCTCTGCTTATGCCAAGCATGTTCAGTCACCAAATAGAAGACTTCTGTCTCCAGAGCTGTCAATCCACACCTTTCAGTTGCACTGTATTTAACTGGAAGTCAAGAGAGATTGGACTTTTTTTGAAGATCTATAGCAAAACAGCTTCACAATGTCAACATCACAGGGTGGGAAGCTTCTCTCCAAAGGGGCTCCCAAACTGCCCATTTACCAAGTTATGGCTGGTTCGGCTGGTTCATTTGATTTAGGCACTCATTCATGCCCCCAAGCCGCCTTTGTCTTAGCACGATTTATGAACCTCTGAAATGCATGTCCCACCTGCTGGACATTTCAGTTTGAAAGAGAGAGAGAAAGATGTTATGGTCTGGGAACAGGGCTTAATCATTTCACCTGTAACACTGTCCAGATTTCTCATAGATTTCCATTACCAGCTGCTTTAATAATCTCTCTCACTCCCTCTTTCTTGCGCAACTTGGCTTTGGTTCCAGCTATTCCTTTCCTTCTGATAGACTATAGATCTGTTCATCCAAAGTCATAAATCCTCACTAGTGTGATACACAATAGAGATTTAGGGACTTTGTCTTCTGGGCCCAACAAAGACTTCAGAATCTCTCTTGGTAACATTATCTCCTACCTATTTAATTTTGTAGCAGAAACATTTTCTGTAAAATTGAAATCCTTTATCTTAAAGCCATAGATCTTAGCTTTGACCTTGTACCCTTTTAAATATGAATAAAAGCCAGTGCTCTCTTATTTTGCCTGGTCAGCTTACAGTGCCATCTATTATTTTGCACTGCTTGACAAACAGACATCCTCTGTTTATCCACAGCAGTTAATTTTCTGCCCTCAGGAACTGAAAGGAAATGTTCTCCCTTTTTTGAGATGGGTATTCATGGTTATTGGAATTACAGTTTGGATTTGTTTCATGCCTTTTAGTTAAGATAGTATTATTGGAGTTATAAATTGTTTCTAAAAAAAAATGTAGGACTTTGTGTTCTATTCCACAACTCTGTAGTATTTAATCAAGGGATCCTCATGTCAGTCAATCAGTCTATTTGCATTTATATTGCACTTTTCAAGCAGGTGGTTTATAAAACCTTTCTCTCTCTCTCTCTCTCTCTCTCTCTCTCTTTTTTTTAAGTGCTAAAATAAACTATTAGCTAAACTGCTGTAGACAGAACAGACAAGTCGAACTGGACAAGCTGGAAACAACCAATGTTTGCTTCATGTCATGAGACCTGGCATATTTGCACCAAACACTGCCCAGTCCCAAGATGTATGTTAATTCCTCCAATGAAGTGGGTATTTACCCACGAAAGCTTATGCTCCAATACCTCTGTTAGTCTATAAGGTGCCACAGGACCCTTTGTCGCTTCTACAGATCCAGACTAACGCGGCTACCCTCTGATAGTTAATTCCTCCGTTATCACAAAACTGCGGTACATTTTGCAGGTGGCATGTGACGTTTTTCAAGCTGTGCACAGTCACTTGCAAGTTTTCCCAGAGATCGTCTCCCTAGATTGAAATTCACCCCTGTGAAGAGGGCTGGGCAGAAGGCCTATGCACCAATTATACCCCAACTAAGCATTATTTTGTGTACTGAAGTGGGATTGAAGTGGTGTTTATGTAATCTTCAAAGTAAAATGTACGGCTAGAATAAGTCATGAAGAGGTCCTAGAATGGGCACAATCACCCACAACAATACAAATAATAGAAAAGAAGAGGTGGACATACTGGGCATTCTTAAAATATGCCCCAAATAATAGACTACTTAAAGAAGCATTTCTTTGCTGACCCCAGGGCAAGAGGCCAATCTAAAGACACATTTTGTATCACAGTAATGGCTGAAGCTGTTATTAAATCTGAATATAAACGACCTGGATAAACAGCAGAGGACAGGTGTGGTTGGCCCCATTTGACTTCTGCCTTTTGCACCTGATGGTGTGAGAGGAATGGCGACGATATGTAATGGCTATGAGGCTGCCATCGTGGCCAACGCAGTGAGGTTGAACTGGGGTTTAGAGCACGAAGCACTAAAGTGTGAGCTAATGAAAAAAGGCAATCTGGGTGTTGTTCTAACAGACTCATGCCCTCTGCTAATCAGCCACTGAGGTGGCTCTGTAACACATACTTACCAGTGGGCTACCTGTAGTCATGGTTTGGACCTTTGCAAACAGATGAATTTCACCTGCTATTGAAAATAGCTGACAAAGCTAAAAGAACACGTTTGCACTGGAGCAAAGAGAGGTTTGTTTTGTTTGGATGAAAAACTGTCTTTAGGGAAGAAGTGATTTTCAGGGAAATCACTAGGGACCATAGTCTGTTTTCATTTACAGTGGTGTAATCATGTCACTCTGTTGTATGGGTTTGTGGCAGTGATTCCAGATTTACACCCAACATAACTTAGAACAGAATTTGGATGTAACACTTTTTGCTGCTATAACTCCTGCCTATGGGTTTTTGGAACAATTTCTCATTTCCGCAGCTCTATAAAGAAAATCAAGGTAGTAAGCTACAGAATCCAGCTCTAGAAATCTACGTTGCTACATTAGGAGGACTCTTTCTGTTGAAAGCAGATATTGCTGTTTGCTTGGAAGCATCTGGCTTTTAACCCTTTCCCCTACTCCCTGAAGGAGTTTAGAGACTACCCTCTCTTCTCAAACCTAGGCGTGGTCTCTCTGGAAAATGTTTGTGTGGGAATGGTGTCTGGGAAGCTTGTAGTGTTTCAGGAACAGAAGCTTTTTACTTTTACAGAAAAGCTGGTTTTCTGGAATATCACACAAGCCAAAATCCATAAACTAAGTCCCATCTTTTCTTTCAGGAGAGGGTTAAGCTTTCACAGATGATCATGTTAACAATTCGGATATGGCCACAGAAATATAGAGCAGGTGTTTGAAGGGGTTTCACTGCCCACAACTGGGGCCAGATTTTTCCAGATTTCTCAGTTCCCTTGTAGGCATCTAAATGAGGTGGTCAGTTTTTCATAGTTTTGAGCTCCCAACATGTCCCACTGAGGGCTGAAGATCTGGCTAATGGACCTGATTCACCACTCCCTTGCACATTGTGTAGTTATTTGCCTCCGTGCAAAGTGGGGGCACAATGTCACCGAATCAGAGCAGTAACATAAATGACTAAACAATATGCTAAGCAGTGGAGAAGCCAGCCCTGGGTCTCTGAAAGTTGCATTGAGTCAGATTATCAAAGGTATTTAGGCCCCTAAAGATGAGATTTACAAAAAGACTTAAGTGAGTTAGGCTCCAAAATCCCATGGACTTCAATGAGTTCGGTACCTAAATACCTTTGTACATTTGGCCATAAACAATAGCTGTAACCATTCTGCATTAATATCCTTGTTTCCAGGGCATCTAAAGATCCCCTTCTGGGGGCCAAACCTGCACTCCTGAAATCAATGAGCAGGTTGCCTGAGGACTGCAGGATCAGGGCTGTCTCTCGCACTAATGCACTTTGCTTCAACCAATGGTGAAGGATATGAATAATTAAATAATAAAAAAACCCCTCCTGACCCTAATCGTGAAGGATATGAATAATTAAACAATAAAAAACCTCCTCCACCACAAATAATGAACTGGTCTAAAGCAAAACATGATGGGTGATGTCCCCTGGAAAATGTGGATGTTTTAATAAACACGAGGAAAATATAACACCTTGTTTTGTGGAAAAAATTTCCCATAAACACAAAGAGACAAAGCAAACAAGGCTATAATCCCAGCCTTTCTATTCATGCATATTCCCCTATGTGCAGCTTCTTAACTGTCCGCTTGCTTACTATGGTAATTTGTCACACTGTATTGTATTATACACCTAATGCACAGCTGGTCTTCTAATGCAGATTTCTTCACTCCTGCCTCCGCATTACCCTCTTTTGCATCAAGTATTTATCTTTACAATTATTTTCCCTGCTCTCTAATTCTCTAGGCAGCATAATATTTCACATTGACAAGAGGATAGAGCAGACTGGGTACATTCAAGTGGAAGTTTTAGGATGGAGGGGGATTTTTCAGCAGACAGACATTCAGGACTCCTGGGTTTTACTGTATCGTTATATCATGGATGGTATGTGGGCAAATCAGCATGAGCGTTGACAAATTATTTCATTGCACTGCACCTCCATGTACCCATCTGTGAAATGGGAACAATCATTCTTCCCTACTCTACAAAGGTTTCTGTGAGGGTAATTCATTGTGATTTGTAATGCCAGTTGCTTTGAGATTCTGAGTGAAAGTTGCTCTAAGTCTCAGGCTCGCTGTGTTTAAGTTTTGAAATCAGAGGATAACAACATCAATGTTTTCTCCTGGTAGTTCTGCTTGAAGTGTGTGTATGGGGCGGGGGAGGCATTCAACAGATTGTAATACTGCTGCTCACTCCAGGGCAGGAGAATTAGATTTTGAATGGAAGAAGATGAGTGAGAACAAAGTAGTTCCTGTAGCTCCTTTTCCCACTGCACCAGTATCTGACATTAGCAAGGCATCGTGTCTTCTCAGCTGGGTGCACCTGGACTTTTTTAAGGCTCCTTTTGAACACAGCTGGAAACAACTGCAAAGAGAAGACTTCATGCATGGAAGATGGGATTAGAGGCTATGAGGTACCTCTTAGAAGGCTCAGCCCAGGAGAGAGGGAAGAGAAGAGTGATTGACATCACCTCTGTGCCTTTCTAATTCTGTCCTGTGCTGGAAGCTGGCCTGGACCCCGATGTAAATTAGAACCACCCCAGGGCCTGTTCTAATTCATGTCAGCCTCACACAGCTTCCTATGGGCTGTTCCACAGCTCACAGTAGCCAGAGTGCAAACCAGCAAATCCCTTTCCAGAACCTGGCCCACCCCTTCTCACCCCTTGATTGGGCACCTCTAATATCAGGGGCTCTGTGTGAGAGATAGAGCTGCAACCAGGGCAGGGCAACTGCCCAGGGCGCAAAACCACAGGGGTGGAAAAATGGGGCAGAAAGATGATGAAAATGACCAGTAGGGGGCACAAGTCTGCTTACTCGCTTCAGGCGCAAAAATGCCTGCTTAGAGCACTAGTGAGAGTGGTCTATGAAGGGGTATGATGACCCTACATCACCTCTGTTCTTGAAATACTTCCCATGTCCGACACCGGAGCAGTGCAAACAGCTTCAGCAAGGGCCAGAATATCTGAATGCAGCTCAAGTGTCCCCATACAACAAATAAAAGGAAGTTCTTCTTCACACAGAGCACAGTCAACCTGTGGAACTCCTTGCCTGAGGAGGCTGTGAAGGCTAGGACTATAACAGGGTTTAAAAGAGAACTGGATACATTCATGGCGATGAAGTCCATTAATGGCTATTAGCCAGGATGGGTAAGGAATGGTGTCCCTAGCCTCTGTTCGTCAGAAGGTGGAGATGGATGGCAGGAGAGAGATCACTTGATTATTCCCTGTTACGTTCACTCCCTCTGGGGCACCTGGCATTGGCCACTGTCGGTAGACAGGATACTGGGCTGGATGGACCTTTGCTCTGACCCAGTATGGTCATTTTTATGTTCTTATAATAGATGTAGCACAGTGGGTGGGGGTGGGAGATATGAAAGGCATTGACTGGTCTCTTCATCACTTTTGCCTGTTATCCTGAGCTACACCCCACCGAGGCTAATATGCTCTTGATTGCTAAGTTGATCCCAAAATGAATAACTTCCTCCTCTTTTCCCCATCATCTATTTCAACAAGGAGGTCAAGCAATGACTAGGCCAAGATACGTTCTCCCCCAAAGAAAGGCCACTTTGAGGTCAGGGTTGAAGTGTATCAGTAGGATAGCCTATGAGGGGAAGCTCGACTCTCTTGTATCTGCCAGGTTACTCCATTTGGGGCTTTTATTTTGTTTAAAATGTCTCCGGTATTTATTAGTGTTTATTGAAACAACTGGGAAAAAAATGGGTGAAAACTGGTGCAACAATTTAACTGTAATAGTTTTTTTTTTGGGGGGGGGGGTTACTTTTGGAATGAGAGGACAGAAGAAAAAGCGACATATACAGAAGAGTAAGAGTACTGAAAGTAAAAGCACTTTAATGCTGTGGTTTATTTCTTGAACTGTACATTACCAGTACATGCACATATGCATGATTATGTTTGTGTATGTTTGTGTGTTTGTGTGTTTGTGTATGTGATTGTGTTTGTGTATGTTTGTGTGTTTGTGTATGTGATTCTGCTACACTGCCTTACTTTAATAGACAGTCTGGCACTTATATGTAGACTAATGTTTTAACACGAACACATCTACCTAATGTCATGGATTGGAGTTTCTTAATCAGGATTTTCTTACCATAATCAGTATTTTCAGGTTCTCGGGCGGTCCAAAATATAGCTGGAAAATCAATAAAAAACAGAACTTTTGCAACCCGCCGTAATCAGCAAAAACTGAAAACCAAGGGCCTTATGGATCTGTTGTATGGTTAAACACACTTCAGTCTCCAGGGCTGCCAATCCATCAGTGATAAATTAATATACACCATTCTTGAAAAGTGTGCTTTGCTGCTGTTGTGCTAATATTTGCTTAGCAGATGTTAGTTTAATGTAAAATGCCTTTAATCCAGGGAGAATGCGCTACTTTAAATTAATAAATAACAATAGCAGGGACAACATCAAGGTCAAGAGAGAGAATGGTTTTAATGAAAAACGTCACCTGTGCTCACTCAGAGCAGGGGACTGGATTCCACTTGAGATTCGCTGGGGATTTCTGGGAGTTTAACAATTAAAGGCTGTTCCTCCGGAGAGGGGAGGGCTCCATCTTTCTCGGCATTACTAATGAAGTGCAAGTCATTCTACCTCTTCCCCACCTTTGGAAAGCAAAGTTCAAGAGGCCGCCGCAGTTCAAAGGAGAGGTCTTGTCACCACTAGCAATGCTGCATCTCCTCTTTAGGGAACATTCTCATGTTCTATTAATTATTGCACTTCTCTGGTATTATTATTCATGGCTTGGCATCTCAAAATACTTGACTTAGCAGTGGGTCTGGAACTAATACTAATAAGTACAAGGCTGTGCCTTGGGAGAAACATGCTTTTTCTCTTATGGGTACAAGTGAAGGCTAATACTTTTATTCATGATTCAGCCAGTATTCCTCGCATCTATGAGCAGAAGGCAGTCAGTTGGCTAATTATACTGTTTTAAATAGTAAAGAAGCAATGATGGGAGGCTATCACTGGGAACACTGGTGCATCATCCATGCACACACGCTACATCAAGTGGCACTGCAGTTACACACTGACAATGTATCAGCAGGCAGAAGAGAAAGCAGCTGCTGTAGTCCCACTGCTTTGGTGGTGTAGCCAATGATTTTATTGTTCATTCATTGTGCGATGTTACGAGTAACTAACATGTGATGTCAAATATAATCATTGTATGCTAAATAGAGTTAAATTGTAGGATTATAGAAGTATAAGATTGATCAGTAGTTAGAAAGGATAATTATGTATTAGGTATCTAAGGCCTGGTCTACACTAGGGGGGCGGGATCGATCTAAGATACGCAACTTCAGCTACGAGAATAGCGTAGCTGAAGTCGACATATCTTAGATCGAATTAAAATTACTTACTTCGGGTCCACGTGGCACAGGATCGCTCCCCCGTCGTCTCTGCTTCTGCCTCTCACCGTGGTGGAGTTTCGGAGTCGACAGGAGCGTGTTCTGGGATCAATTTATCGCGTCTAGATGAGACGCGATAAATCGATCCCCAATAGATCGATTGCTACCCGCCGATCTGGTGGGTAGTATAGACGTACCCTAAATAAGTAGGGTTGAAACACAAAGCCTGTAGGCTGAGGCCTGCAAGATTTTAGCTTAGCTATTTTAGGCCTTGGAGATAAGAAATGCTGACATAAGTGACCGAAGAATGACCCTATGCCACAAGATTACAGGAAATGATGTAGCAGTGGGTCATATTGCAAAAAATTTACAGTAAAAGTAAAAGTTGGCTTACAAGATCTCTGGTAGTCACATTTTTATAACACATGCCCTAACCATGGGGTACACTATGTGCATAAATGCTAATGAGATATAGTCAGAATCCCATTATAAAAAGAGGGTGCCCAGATTAGGAAAATTGAGCTCCCTATGGGAAAATCCGGCAGGAATCATCCCTCTACTGACGATCAAGCCATGAGAGACTCTAAACCTATTGTAAAGGATGTGAGTATAACTATATTTGTAATGTGTGCATAGATCTTTATAGAATTTCTATATGCTTGGGTAATCTTAACTTTAATTATCACTTAATAAAACTTGTAAAACAGACAAAACCTTGTACGCGTAAATGTATATGTGGTCACTAGCCTTGGTCTTTATGGGTTCCGAGAGACTCTAAATGTGAAGCAAGTAGCAGAGGTGACTTTCAGTCTGTTAAGCTTGACATTGTAGCGACCAAAGCCAAACCCAGGGTGGTGTAACACCACATTACAAAATTCACTTTCCATAAAATACAAGTCTACAGCAGCATTACCAACCAAGGATGCTTAACAAAAATAATCTACTTCACAGGCTCTCATTCCTGAGGAGATAAACATAGAAATATATACATTGCTTTTCAAGCAATAGAAACTTGGGCCTTGATCCTCCATTGGCATCTACATGTGCCCACTAAGCTTGCCAGGCATCCGGTTTTCAACTGGAATGGTTGGTCGAAAAGGGACCCAGGTGGCTCCGGTCAGCACCGCTGACTGGGCTGTTAAAAGTCCTCTTGGTGGCACAGCAGGACTAAGGCAGTCTCGCTGCCTGCCCTGAATCTGCCTGGCTCCCAGAAGCTGCCGTCATCCCCCTGTGGCCCGTAGGCGAAGAAGCGGACACGGGGGCTCCACGTGCTTCCCCAGCCCCAAGCACTGCCTCTGCAGCTCCCATTGGCCGGGAACCAATGGGAGCTGCGGGGACAGTGCCCGCAGGTGCGGGCAGTGTGCAGAGCCCCCTAGCCCTTCTGCCTAGGAGCTTCAGGGACATGCCGCCACTTCTGGGAGCCGCACGGAGCCAGGACAGGCAGGTAAGCCCCACCCAGCCAAAGCCCACACCCCCTCCCGCACCCCAACCCCCTGCCCAGCCGTGAGACCTCTCCCACACCCAAACTCCTTCCCAGAGCCTGCACCCTGCACCCCAACCCCCTGTGCCAGCCTGAGCCCCCTCCTGCACCTCAAGCTCCTCATCCCCAGCCCCACAACAGAGCCCCCTCCTGCACCCCAAACCCCTCATCTCCAGCACCACCCAAGAGCTCACCCCCCCCCAGCCAGAGCCCTCACCCACTCCCGCACACCAACCTCTTGCCCGAGCCCAGAGCCCCCTCCCGTACCCTGGGAGGATGCGGGAGAGAGAGAGTAATAGGGGGGATGTAGTGAGCAGAGGGTGGGGCCTCAGAGAAGGGGTGGGAAAAGGGTGGGGCAGGGAGTGGGAAAACTGTGTTTGGTTTTCTGCGATTAAAAATTTGGCAACCCTAGTGCCCACCCACATGTCAGTGAAGGATGAGGGCCTCAGACAGTGAGTGGCAGCTTGGAACTGGTTTGGTGTCCTGAGTTGGAATTCCAGATCCTGTTCCCATTACAGTCAGTGGGAATGGTATCATTGACTTTGATGGCCCTGAGAAGTAGTCTATTGGGAGGCCTTGAAATCAAACTGGTCTATTCTGCAGTACTGAAAGGTTGAAGACACAATATTTTCAAACCTGGATGCATAAAGATAGGCTCTAGTTCAAACAGGAATTGTATGGGGGGAAGTCCTATGGCCTGTGCTATACAGGTCAGACTAGATGATCACAAATAGTCTCTTCTGGCCTTGCACTCTATGAATCCGTGAAAACCAGACTCTTAAATCCATATTTTGGTACCTAAGGTAAGGTTTGGCCATATTTTCAAAAGTGCTGAGTACCTGCAGCTCCTATAGGTTTCCATGTCATTTGTGAGTATTCAACGCCTCTGAAAATTACACGTGTCTTGATATGGATTTAAGAGGGAGATTTTCAAAGACATGAATGGGAGCTAGGCACCTAACTGCCAAGGATCCCCCTATGAGCTCAACCTTTGGAACTCAGGTAACTGTTTAAAAGCTTGGACCTCAATTTTACTAAACACTTACTAAAAAGAGCTGGGAAAATGGGTTTTTTTTGGCCAGATTTGGGCCAATATAAAAGATATTTGTTCAAGCTGGAAACTGGGATCCAAATCCAGATCAAACTCAGAGATTTTCCATGATATGAAGAGATTTTCCTGGTGGTTAGCCAAATCTTTCGTTTAAAATTAAGTCTTTCTTTTAACATGAAACTTGCAATCTTAGTTGGCGACTATGTCTTATGCATGTAATTTGAGCTCTCATTACAAAAAACAAAAAACCCCAAACAATAAAACAACAACACAACAAGCTTGATAAGTCATTGCAAGAATAATACATGGTTAAAACTCCCATTTACTTATGTATTTATTTGGGGAAAAAACCCTGCAGGTTATTTTTAATTTGTAATATAGACAAGCGTTCTGATAGCAAGCAGCCACCTGGATATAATCCTATTGAAAACTGCATTGCTAGCAGAAAACAATTCATTTTTTCAGTTTACAGAGATGTAAATTCTGCCTTCAACTACTTAATAAATACTCTTTAAAAAAAATGAGTGTGTGTGTGTTTATATATATATATATTTCCTTTTGCAAGCTAACAAAGAAAAACCCCACTTTGCTCATGACTGATCTTGGCGTTTCCTTTACTTATTGGATATCAGTGGGAAGAGCAGATTGCAATGTTTAACTGTCTAATGTATGCTGTGAAAGATTTCATTGATACTGTCATGCTGAATAGTTAGCCATTAAAACCCTTTCATATTACATGCATTTCTACACATTGTTACCAGAGATTGCTTCGTGCAAGAATGCTTTGTTAGGATAGGGTAATTTGATGGATGTCAAACAAAGTGGAATATATATATATATATATATATATATATATATATATATATATATATATATATATATATATATATATATATATATATTCTCTCGGTATAAATCTAACATGAGAAATATACTTTGACATATAATACCACATTACGTATCTTTTAAAAGTACATGACAATTACGAATATAGATTTAAAACAATATATATGGTCATAGCCTTAATCATAAAAAGTACATAATACTGTAGTTATCATAGAAGTATACAAGGTGTAATAGCTGTCATTATAGAAATGTACATACGCTCATAGTAGTCATCATGAACGACAGACTCTGTAATAGATGTTAGCATTGTAAATAATAACATCCATCATTTTTTTCATCATAGTTCTCCAAGGGCTTAAAAGAGTGGGTATATAATATCATTACAGCAGTGTGGTCCAGGGGCTAGAGCACTGGGCTGGTACTTAGGAGACTTAGGTTTTATTTCCACATCACTTGGACCTCATCACTTCACCTCTCTGTGACTTGTTTCCCTTTCTGTAATGGACATAATGATACTGACCTCCTTTGTAAAGCCCTTTGAGATCCAGTGGTCAAGAAAGTGCTATATAAGAGCACTATCATACCCTATTTACAGATGAAGAAATTGCAGCCCTCAGAGGACAAGTGATTTACCCCAAGTCACGTAGCAGACCAGTGGTGGCGTTGGGAACAGAATGCAGATTTCCATTCCTCTGCTCTAAATATTGGCTCACCATTGTTTTACAGAAAGAGTACTGTATATAAAGTCCACGGATACTGTGCGGCAACGGGAGTCGAGGCTGTTAAGCAGACGCCAGGATCAGCTGTGCATCTTGCAGGATCGAAGCTCAATCCCCCACAAACTGAGCAGAGAAAAAAAACAATTCACAGCAAGTCATTTATCTGACAAATTAGCCTCTTTCTGCTTGCCAGCAGGTTACGATTTCCTCAGATTTATTTGCTATCTGAAATGATTTGACAGTGTTTTCTGCCATTTTTCATTAACCCCTGTGGCTTTATCATGATTTTTGCTAGTCCAGCGGCGTTGTTTATTTGTGACTGGTCAGAGAAGTCACATGATGTTCTGTTTCCTCGACTGGGTGAGACAGCAAGCACATCTACTGCAAATATTTGCACACACAAAGCTAGAAATTTGCTTTGCACAAGCTTTCCTGGCAGCACAACTCAATCTCTCGCATGTTCGTGGAAAGGGAACTCGAAGGGAAAGAGAGCTGAAGGAAGCTAATGCATGGAGAAGTTTGAATAAACACGGATAAGTTTTCTGAACACATATTTTTGTGTTTGTATAACACCTTGCACAATGGGGTCCTGCTCCATAACTAAGAGTCATAGAATCATAGAATCTCAGGGTGGGAAGGGACCTCAGGAGGTCATCTAGTCCAACCCCCTGCTCAAAGCAGGACCAACCACAACTAAATCATCCCAGCCAGGGCTTTGTCAAGCCTGACCTTAAAAACCTCTAAGGAAGGAGATTCCACCACCTCCGTAGGTAACCCATTCCAGTTCTTCACCTTTTCACTAGTGAAAAAGTTTTTCCTAATATCCAACCTAAACCTCCCCCTCTGCAACTTGAGACCATTACTCCTTGTTCTGTCATCTTCTACCACTGAGAACAGTCTAGATCCATCCTCTTTGGAACCCCCTTTCAGGTAGTTGAAAGCAGCTATCAAATCCCCCCTCATTCTTCTCTTCTGCAGGCTAAACAATCCCAGTTTCCTCAGCTTCTCCTCATAAGTCATGTGCTCCAGCCCCCTAATCGTTGGCACTATGAGAATACTACTCCTAATAGTAATGTACATTGTTTGCCCCAACTTCAGAGTTTAGTATTATTAACACCTATGATTAGCATCCCCATATTACAGGTAGGGAAAGCGAGTCACGGGAAGAACAAATGACTTGCCTAACGTCACCCAGGGTATATCTACACTTTGAGGTGGCAGGGGAAGGTGATTCCCAGCTCAAGGAGTCATAGTTGTGTTAGCAGTCATTGATGTAACACACTAAAAATGGAATATAGCTGCAGCAGAATGAGGGGCTGGGCATCTTGAGTGGAAGCCCATCAGTGACTCTAGGGCCAGCCCCTCCTGCCTCCGTGGCTGCGCTCTGTTTTTAGCATGCTACCTCGATCAGAGTTAGCACGAGTACGTCTCCTTGAGCTGGGAATGACACGCCCAGCTTAAAATGGAAACATACCCTCAAGATACTCAGATCCCGGAATGATCTGCAGCTATTTCATGCAGCATTGCCCATGCAATGAGGGCATGAAGACTGGGGCACAAGGCCATCACCCCAATGTAGGGGAATCCTCCGGTGGAGAAGAATTGGGGCCAGGGCTGGTATGCCAGCCATCTTTCTGTGGGACCACCATAAGGGATGTGGCAGAGAAAATGGTGGATCGGAAGGCTGATCCAGTGGTCAGAGGAGCTGAAGAGACCTGGGTTCAATTCACTGCTCTTCCACAGGCTTCCTGTGTGACTTGGGCAAGTCACTTAGGCCCAGGACCTCAAAGATATTTAGGTGCTTAACTCCTATTGATTTCAATGGGAACTAGATACCTTTGGTACTGAGCCTCTTTTCCCCATCTATACAATAGGCATACTTACACCTTCCTACCTTACAAGGGGGCTTGAAAGATAAATACACGAGAAATTGGAGGCACCAGATACAATGCTATTTGGAGAGCGGGGATATAAGGAGTGTAGATGGTGATCTGACTGGAGGCTTTCTGTGCCATAGTGTTCCCCAGCCATTGGCAACCAGCAGAACTGAGAGGTGCTTGTGTAACCCGCACACCCCCTGGGTGTGGGGTTCTGTCCCATCTAGTGGCACCGAGACCACGTAGAGAGAGATATTAATGAGTTTGCTCTACAGCCTTAGCTAACAGCCAGTTGGCTTTTAGCTCACGCTGTAGAGGCTCATGCACTAAGCTCTAGAGGCCCCAGGTTCGATCCCGCCTGCCGAAGACTGAGGTCTGTCAGTGTTACACCTGCTCTAAAAGTCATACTGAGGGACCCAGCTGGTTCACAGCTCCTCCAAAAATGAAACTTGGCGCGAAGGCTATAACTGCCCAGTCCTTCCCAAGCTGTGCTGCCCACTGCATCTGTCAAAGTTCTGGGCCAGAGACTCGGAGCCAGAATTTGGCATTGTGAGTTGTTAGCTTCTAGCTCCATGTCTTTCCTACATGAGTGGGTGAGTGAAAGGATAATAATGGCAATTGTCTTGCTCTGAACGATTAAAGGGTTGCCCCTGTGAATATTGTGACACCGGCAACATGTGCGTTGGAAACTAGCATTCCAGTTTGCTTTGTTTCTCATATTCATCAGATTTCCCCCCCACTTTAACCACTTGCTTCCCCACAATGAAATCAGGGTGTGGAACCATAGGAATCTGAGCTATCCACCTACAAATGGACATTGGCTATACAGGTTCAGGAATCAGCTGAAATGTTCATGTCGTTATGAATGATTGTTACTTGTATTACCCCAGTGTCTTGGAGCCCCAGTTGTGGACCAAGACCTGGCTGTGCTGGGTGCTGTACAAACGCAGACCAAAAAGACAATTCCTGCCTCAAAGAACCTATGCATTTGGATTTACATTTCTGATTGTTTTTGTTTTAGTGCAGAGTCATTTTGGGTATGCCTACACTGCAAAAAAACAAACAAACACCCATACCAGTGTGTCTCAGAGCCCGGGTCAACTGATGCGGTCTAACATTATGTGGCTGACAATAGCAGTATAAATGTTTAGATTCTGGCTGGATTCTGGGTTCTGAAACATGGTGAGGCACCACCCGAGGCTGAACATCTACCCTGCTGTGTTTAGCTCCATACTGCAAGCCCCGTGAGTGCAGGTCAGTTGACCCTGGCTCTGAGCCTTACTGTCTTTTTTTTCTTCAGTGTAGACATACGCTGTGAAAGCTGAATTCTTTAAGGAAGGTGAAGCAGAAATCCTTATCTGTTGTACCACCAGCACTGGACGTAAAGGAAAGGGCCAGAGGAGATAGATTACCAAAGTAAATACCCGGAGGATCTGCAGAGAGAGAGACCGAGAGGTGCAAGATCTTCAGTAGTAATTGATCTATGAAATGTTTTCATTTTGACTTTTATTGAGACCTTTATGTCCAAATCTCATTACTTTGCCCTTTTCTGTCCATATGTTCTTAGGGAAGTCGGGGAAGTGTGTTGACTGACTGCAGAGAACTGCTCAGAGGATGCCTCAGTCTGTCAAAAAGTTATTTCAACTTTCTCTGCTTTATCTTCACTCTTTGAATCGCATTCAAACTTTTTTAAATGAATGATCATTAACAGCAGGTAATTACATTACCAGTGTAGGAGACGATAACGCAAGAGTGGTAGATTACAATGAGTGATCATTAAATATTGCATCAAGGATGAAGGTGAAAGAGTTACATGCATATACAAATATTAATACTAGCTGTAAATTACTAGGAGCTGGCTTATAAGATGTCAGAAGAAGGGATCTCACATACTGCTCATGGCTATACTATTACTAATAAATAATTAATTATCATAATTAATAAAGAAAACTATGAACTGTGTTAAAGTATAAGGTTGTTTACCTCCAGATATCATGAGCCAGATCCTGGACCTCCAGCCGAAGGAACACTTGACACGCGTCATTAAGGGTGGAGGATGCCATGATGATTTTAAGCCCTGTTTAATCTCCACTGATCCTGGAGTTATTTTGCACTGCTCCAGTTGACAGGCACAAGTAAGAGCAGCCTCAAGGCTGCACCTGCCTGTAAAACATCATGGTCAGCTTCTGAGCACTTAAATTAAGCAAAGGCTCTGTAATAGCGGCTACATGGATAATTATATAAACGTTGAAACTGTCAAGCTGTCCTGCAGTGACTCATGGGAGTGAGTACCAACCTCAGAGCAAACTATTAAGAACCAGGGCACAAACCCCAAACTAGTTGTGAGTCCTATACTTAGATTTCATCAACCACTTTTTAAGTGTAAAGTCCTCAGGCACTATAACAGCCTTAACATGAAGTCACAGACAGTCCCCTTGGGTACTTTGGTCGATCTTGCCACCTAGCTAAGCTTGCCATTGTGGTAGATGGCACAAAAATCACAACAATACTCAGGTTACTCCCAGTCCCAAAGGACTACTCACTTACCCCAGGTCAATTGCACTTTAGATCTTACACTGTAATAATGTTTGTAGCCAATCCTATAATAAACTAAAGATATATTGGCTAAGAAAAAGAAAACAGAGAGTTATTTACAAGGTTACAGCAAGTAAGCATGCACACACAAAGGTGTTACAGTTTGAGGTTCCAAAAGGTGATAGAAGCTGCTATAATATGCAAGCTCTATCTGTCCTGTAGGGCTAACCCAGGCTAAGCAGCTGGGGATCCCTTGCTTATGCTTAGACATCTTGCCCTCCTAAAGTCCAAGCAGAATAGAAATACAGTTTCTTCTGGTTAGGGATTTTTATATGCTTTCCCCCAGAGTTCAAGCAGGTGGGATGAATTCATGCACATGCATCCTTTTCATTTTCAGGGCCTGGGAGCGGGGGAGAGGTATGCAATTAATAAGGTATTTTTTCTTTGATGTTTCATAATGGCTCATTTGGTTTCAATGGAACTTCTTGGTGGGCAGGACCTAACACCATCTGTCGGAAGCCAGGATTTTACATTAATTGATGCTTCTTGAATGGCACAATCATATCAATTCCAGAGTGGCTTCCTTCTCTGTTTGGTGAGTCCATTGTGCGCTCTACAGTCTACTGGGATTAAAGACATCATGACCCCTGCCTTCTCCTCATTTATGTCCTGGTTAAAAACCTCCTCCTGTCATGCTGCATGTAGAAAAATGAATGCATTGTCTAGCAGTCTCTTTGTCCTTAGTCCTTAGCCCAAAGAACTCACCCTGTCTCTTTCTGAGTTTCTGTAATGCACCTCGAAGTGGGATGGGGGAGGGGTGGGGTTCCACAGAAAAATTTGACTTTTTGGTTAAAAAAATATATATATTTCAACCAAATCAAGAGTTCAGCTTGGAAATTATGCTGTGATTCCTCATGGGAGCTAGAGTTCAAATTTTCAACCTGCTCTTCCTACAAGACTATCATAAAAAGGGCATCCTCATCGGATTGTTATCAAAATCTTCTAAGATCAATATCTTTAGCCCAGATCCTGCACACTGTTCCTGTTGCATGCCTGATGGACTCACCTGAGACCACACAGAAGAGCTTGTTAGACTAGGGCCTTAAATTGTAATATCTCTAGCGCAGGGAGTATTGCAGCGAAACTGTAGACACAAATACAGTTGGATTTATGTGGATTTATTGATGTGATGGAAGGGAGTTATTCCTTTATCAGGAATACAATTAAAAGATACAGGTAACATGAAACAAAGTAAGAATGGATTTTAAACAGCTGAGTCAATTAATTGCCAGGTTAGTGAATTTAGGTATTTATTTTTCTTGGGTGCAGTTTACTAGGCTCAAGTATATTATTAGTCGTAGTATATTTTAATTGTCATAATTTATCTATTAATATATTTTAGAGGAACCTTTAGCATAGTTTATTAATTACTATTGTTATAGCAGTAAGCACTGACACAGAAACCTATTTTAGTTTCTGATGGAAGGAAAGTAATTTTTGGTGATCTTATATGAAGATACATGAAACAGGGAGAATACAGCTGGAGATTCATGAAGTTACAGTAGGCTGAGCATGAACTATTTACGGTGGCAAAATAGGTTAGCATTAACCAACAGAGAAATGTGACACGGGTCCTAAGGAGGAGAGCAATACACTCTGTAAGTCATCAGCTCCACAACTCTATCCCTTGAAATACAAAGTTGGAGAAATCCAGGCTCCAGAACAGCATTCCAAATACAGTGCTAACTTCTCTCTGTTTTTCCTGCAATGTATTAGCCAGATTTCCTTACTGAGAAGGGCCTTTTTGAAAACCAAAACAAAAAAACAGAGCTGGAGTTTACACACAGCCCTGAGCTATGGATGGTGTGTATGCCGCATCATCTCTAGAGTAGTCTTTTGACACACACTTCTAAGCAGATACCACCAATGTGGTCGACCTAATGTACACTTTCTACTCACATGTACATCATCCGTCTACTCTAAGATGAGGTATGATGCGGAACTGGCAAGTGGTGCAGTTTCCATAGAAAGGAGGATAAGCAATGACACATCAACCTGTTAGAACAGGGATTGGCAACCTTTGGCATGCGGCCGGTCAGGGAAATCCGCAGGTGGGCTGGGATGGTTTGTTTACCTGCAGCGTCTGCAGGTTCGGCCGATCGCGGCTCCCACTGGCCACAGTTCAATGTTCCAGGCCAATGGGGGCTGCGGGAAGCAGCGGCCAGCACATCCCTTGGCCCGCACCGCTTTCCGCAGCCCCCATTGGCCTGGGACAGCAAACCACGGCCAGTGGGAGCTGTGATTGGCCAAACCTGAGGTGCATTTTGAACCATATATTCGCAGTGGGTTTTTCTTGTTGTTGTTGTTATTTGTTTTGCAAATGACTGCTTGTTGTGTGCCACATTTTGAATTAGTTTTCAATGGAGTCACAGGGCGTCTACCAACCACTGTGTATTTCTTGCATCCAACTTTAGATCCTGTCTGGTGCTGTCTTTCTGCACTTTCCAGAGAGTTACAGTTGTCATATCTGTCAAAGATTTTGATTACAAAATTAGCTATGTCAAACCCTTCTAGGACCTGCCTTAAGTAATCAGTCGCCAACTCATCGGAATGTGTGGAATTTGGGTCCAGCCGTCATTTGTATGAGAGCCATAGCATCTGTGATGTACACTGTGGTTTATCTGTTGCAAGCTCTTAGCTCATGGATTCTTTCAGCTTGAGTTTCCAGCTGATGCCCTGATTCAGCTTTGTTGGTTCTTCTCATTGCTCCATCAGCATGGAAGAGAGACATAGGCACAGGTCCTATTGGGTGAGTAAGAACATTTGCCATTGATACATCATCTCTGCCTCTTGCTAAGGACAGGGCTCTGCGAAAAACATTTTCTGCACTGATATCTGCTGTGATTGTCCCTCCCTTGACCAACTTAAATGTGGTTTCCTTGTCTATATCAGCAAATGTTTTGATTCCAGATTTCTTGATCAAGCTGAAGAAACTAAGAGTCCCATCAGAATCAAGTGCACCTTTCACAAATCTTTCCATTTGGTCTTCACCAACATCTACTATTTTCAGCAAAACGTTTGTACATCTGATGTTACTGGACTGCATGTAGATATGTTGATAAGAACTTCTGGATGTGATTCGGGTCAAATAGGTTTGTTATATTGTTGATCACATGGTTGGTAATATGCTCTTCATTGCAGAGGCAAGCATTGGTTTATGGACTTTGTCGTCACTACTTCTTGTTAAGCTACTTCTTTCTCTCATTGTTTTTGCGTATTCATAATATGAAGCTGTGTATTGTCACCCTTACTACTAATACTGACCTGTGCATAAGTGTCACTGAATTAAAAAGCTAATGCTGCATGCATCGGCAATTACAAATTAAAAGCTTCTGCCAGGCAGACTAGATGCTACATTGTATGTATAAAAGCTTGCAAATGGAGAATCATTACATTAGGAATTCATATACATTTATATCTACCCACTATGTAGTACAAACTATGGGTACATAATGCACTGCTACTGATATACAATCTGCAGTGTGAGACTGACATGGTCAACACATTTCAATTGAAAATATAGACAACTATTATAATCACTTGTGAGATACGTTGAATATGCAATATGAAAACATTTCATAGTGGTATATTTCAAATTGTTTTGATTTGCCATTTTTACCACATGCTAAACAGCTTCATCATTTCTAAAAAAACCATACTTGCCCATCCAAAACCAACAAAAAGCTTTTAATACACAGTTATTTGGTGCCTTTGATCAGTAAGTACCACATTAAGGTGTTGAAATTAACTGAAAGAGTAAAATGCTTTAAAGAGACAAGGTGGGTGAGATGGACCAACTTCTGTTGGTGAGGGAGAGACCAATAAAAGATCAAATAAAAGATCTGACCTCACCCACCTTGTCTCTGTAATATCCTGGGACTGACACGGCTACAACAACACCGCATACAGTAAACTGTAGTCATGTTGCATTGTCATTTTGGCAGTTTCCGAAACAGATTTCTCACTTTCTTATTGTTTTATCTTGCCTCCAGGCTCATGACACCATTTGACAGCTCCACCTCAGACCTCATTGAAACATACATAGAATAAGCTTCAAATGATAAGTGTTGTGGGGGGGGGGTGTAAAGTGGGTACATTAAACTCCAAAAATATGGCCCTTTTTGGAGGATCATCTTATGCCTATTCCATGTCTGTGCGTGCTCCTGGTGGAGTGTGACCGGGTGCTGTACTGCACTGACGCAGCTACTCTAACTAGTCGGATGTTTCCCTTTCTACCCACTCACTGCCCATCTACTCCAGGAAGGACAGAAAGAAGCAGGTATGTCATGGGGTGTTTAGACCCCATGCTACTCCAGCAACTAAGTGGGAGACGAGTTGTCTCCTCAGGTGAGGTGTAGCCATAAGCATTTTATTTAGCAGTAACTCGTGGATTTGACTAACCAGTTGTGGTGGGTTACTACAGCACAGGCATTGGAGCACCATGAATGTTGGCATGGTCTCAGCAGTGGAAGGACCGGCAGGATACGATCTGAACAAAGAAGTGGCAGAACACGCAGGTCAACCAAAAAAAAAAAAATAAAAAAAAATAATAAATGGAGATATGCCAATCTCCTAGAACTGGAACGACCTTGAAAGGTCATCAAGTCCAGTCCCCTGCCTTCACTAGCAGGACCAAGTACTGTTGCCTGACACATTTTTTTTTGCCCCAGATCCCTAAATGGCCCCCTCAAGGACTGAACTCACAACCCTGGGTTTAGCAAGCCAATGCTCAAACCACTGAGCTATCCCTCCCCTCCCAACCAGAATGGCAAACCTCATTTCGTAAGCAGGCTGATGCCCTTGCCAAGCACAAACATGGCTGTGGGCCTATGGCAGTAACCGTATTTGTAGAAGGAGGAGACATACCAACACAAAAATAATATCCCTTCCCAAACCAGGCCAGAACATGTATAGCCATTGCTATTAAATCCCTAATGGGGAGTCCTTAGTAGGTGTGTCTCAATGACCAACTCCACTTTTGGCCCATTAAGAAACTAGGTGGATTCTGGCACCTTAAGGTTTACTAAATCAGGCCATACATGCCTGTATGGCCACTGTAACCAAGATGCCAGATCTGAACAAGCTCTTTAACCCGTGGGCAGCATAGTTTTCTGTGCTGGACATAAACAATGGGCTTTGGTCCCTGTCATTGGCCCGGGTATCCCAACGGGCCAACGGCAGGGTGCTAAACTAATGGTCACTGTTGGGCCACTTACTTAGGCTAAGGCTCATAGGCCTCAAAGTCTTATGCAAACTCAGACTAATGTCTTACAGGATACAGGCCTGTAGATTTCTTCTGTTATTGCTAAGTAAAATCCTTTTTACCTATTCCTCTGGCTGCAGCGGCTAATTGCTGGACGCTTAACAGCTGGGAGATAAAAGGTTACACATCAGAGGACAGGGGTGGCTGTCAGAGACTGGTGAACTTTTGAGCGGGGACTCCTTCAGCAATAGAGGGACCATAGGCGCCAACTTCCGGTGGCGCCAGTGGGGGCTGACCCCCGACGCAGGGCCCCACCCCTGACGCCGGGTGACGTTGCGGGGCCCCGCCCCCAACGCCGATGCAACGTTGCCCAGCGTCGGGGGTGGGACCCCGCAACGTCTCCCGGTGCTGAGGTGAGCTTGCCACGGGTCCGGGGCGGGCGGGGAGCTGCCGGTGGGTGCTCTGCACCCACCAATTTTTCCCCGTGGGTGCTCCAGCCCCAGAGCACCCACGGAGTCGGCGCCTATGAGAGGGACAAGAAGCTACCCAGGGAGTCGGACTTCCAGAATGGGAGAATCAGAATGTGAGTCTGGGAGAGGCCTACAGGTGAAGCAAGGTAAGAAGCAGTGAGGGATTGGGAGGATGACACTGACCAGCATCTCCACAGCACTGTGGGCTGGTACCCCACTTCACCACACATCTCTCTCGCTCCTAGCCCTGCCTTTCTACACCAAGTCTTGTGAGGGCAGTCCTCAGAAGACAGCCTTATCGCTGTCTCTGCAGAGACTGTGCTGGCAGAATTCTCCCTGACCTGGTGGAACGGGGCCCTTTTTATGATTTCGGCCATTTAGTAGACCACTCTTCAGTCTACCAGAAAAAATGGTATAGCAGGAGCCAAGATTTTAAATAAGGCCTAAATTTAACCAGGAAGGTATTTGCGTTTGGGGCAATTTAGGTGGATTCTCCATCACTCGAAGATTTGATTTAGAGACTGGATGTCTTTCTGAGATGTACCATGGCTCAACCAGAAGTTATGGGTTTGATGAAGAAATTACTGGGTGAAGTTCTCTGGCATCTGTTATACAGGTGAGACTAGATGACCATAATGGTCCCTACTACTAGCCTTAAAATCTATGAATCCACCTCCTAGAGTGTTTCTGACTCTCCTGCTTGTCTCTTACTATCTTGGCATGTTACAGTAATATTCTATAGAACATCTTTACTAAATTAAAAGGATCTCTCTCTACTGAATTTGTAATAGAACAATAAAAGGATTTTATCAGTATTACACGGATATTTCAATGATTCTATATTTTTTTTCAAATAACCACCAACCTCCCCATCATCGTCTTTTATCAGCTCTTTATTTCTAGGAGAATAAAATAATTCCATAGCATCCTTCTCCATTTCCTGACCTGTATGTTTCCATCTGCTATTGGATTTGGACCCAAATATTTCCCCCCTATGTTAACTTACATTTTGTTAATTTCCTTTCCTGTCTCCCATATGATATTTATCATTTCAGCTGCACTTTATCTGCCATTTAAACCACAGTTCGTTATTTGATTTCTTTTTTATCTTGCCCATGTTAATTTCCTCTCCTTTCCTCTGTGTCACTAACCCTCTTTTTCTCTGGCAAAATCGTCAGGACCAAATGTTGCACCCACGCTCAGGAACATTAGGATATTTTACCCAACTCTTTCTTCAGACCTCTGTGTCTTTATCATGCACTGAACAACAGCACTGCAGTCTGAGTGCAAGACAACACAGCTGTATGATTGATACTTCCAAGTCTTCTGTTTCTTTTTCTCGTTTATTCACACAGTCCTCCTCTTGAGTTAAGGTACCTCTTGGTACCTGCCATTGCTACTAGGAAAACAAGGATTACCTGCCAAATCCAGCAACTGCTTTCTTGTTCTCATATTGCATTTTCTTATCGGTTGTGACAATATGCCACAATTAATGATAGCAGAAATACCCATGTTTGATACCATATGCATCATACTTAATGGTGATGGATTAGCAATCAAGAAAATTAATTCTGCCTTTACAAAGTGAGATCTGAACTTTGAAGTTAGACAAAAGCATTATAGAATGGTAGAAATATAAATTCTCCCAGAAATGGGACAGCCATGTTTCCATTGCACCTGCAGCATCTGTTCCAGAACGATCCCTAAGAGGAGCAGCTCAGTTTCCCCACACGTGGTAAAAATTCATTTAAAAAACACCCTATTTCAGTGTGTCCACCGCTTTTTCAGCATTTCCACTTAGTATGAAGGATGTTCCAGCAGGCAGGGCTTTGAATTGGGATTCAAGGTAACTGGGTTCAATTTTTTTGCTCAGCCCCCGACTTCCTGTGTGACCTTGAGCAAGCAGCTTCCCTTACTCTGTGCCTCAATTCCCCACCTGTAAAATGGGACTAATACTTCCCTTCCTCATAGGGTTATTGTATGGATGCAATCCACTGATGATTGTGCAGTGCTCAGATGCTACAGTGATGTGGGCAATAGAAGTACCAGAAATTAAATAGCTACTACTCTACCATCAAGTGCATCTTCCTTGCCTGAGTGTAGATAGTTTCTTATATTTATAATGCATCCTCTGCAGGATTATACCCTACAGCATTTAACACAGACTAATGTCCTGATTTTACCTAATCATATGTAATTTAGACAGCTAGCAAAGACCAAACTGCACCACTCTTCCCTCTAAGCTGTGCGCGTGTGCGCACGCACATAGATCCTAAACCCTGCGCACCCAGCAAAACACCATGCGCACAAAAATTTGCACAGAAGCACAACAATTTGCACAGAAGAATTTTTTTGCGCACACAGCCTGTCAAAAATTAGAGGGAACATTGAACTGCACCCTTTCTGGCTTTCAAAGTAATCTTATCTGTTTGGAACATAATAACATATGCCACTCTCCTAGTGTCTCCATCTGAGGATCTCGAAGCACTTTACAAACAGGAATGAATCAATGCATAACTGCCTTAGGAGACTGGGGCACTTTTTGTAGTATATTGTCCAGTATACTAGGCTAGGAAGGCTGAGATTATGTCCCAGTCTGATTATCTGCACGGGGGCATTAGGAATATAAGGTACCTTCTTTTTCCCTGTACCTAGTCTTCACCCTGTGGTGCTGTATCCTTCCCATCCAGCACACACGTGGACAGGAGTGGGTGCAATGGGATGGGTTTAGGTGTGGAGGCTTGGCTTGCAATATATAGGCCAGCAAAACTGTGCAGATGGTGTGTTGGGGAACATATGCTCTACCTTGTATATGGCTGGTGCACTATCCTGGAGCAGGATGGGAACCAAGGCACATTGTAACGCTTGGAGTCACAATTTGCTTCCTGGCCTGCTCCTAGAGCAGCTCAACACCAGTCTGAGGAAGGATGGCTCAGGGATTAGGACCCCTGGAGACTTGAGTTTAATCCCTGCTTCGCCACAGTGTACGTCTTGTGGGAAAGTCTTGAGTCTCACTTCCCCATCTGTATAATGGGGATAAGAGTATTTCCCTACCTCACAAAAGGGTTGTGAGGATAAATACATTAAGGTTTACAAGACACTCAGATACCACGGTGTCATCTATATACCCTGGATGGTGCTTAGTTAGTGAGTTCTGACAAGCATCCAGGAGTGGTGACATGCCTGCAAGCAATAGGTGAAAAGGAGAATGGAGTTTTCCACTGAGAAAAACAACTGACCGAAGGTAGTTTTACAAGGGCATTCAGATACCTTTGAGGCCTTAATGGAATTGTAGGAGGGCACCTCTTTTATAAGATCGTTTCAAGTCAGTGCTACATGAAGACATAATGCCCTTTAACAAGCCCAACGGAAATAATAGGGCTTGCATTTTTAGCATGTCAGTGTTTTTTTATATATATTTTAAAAAGTCATAAAAATCTATGGGCCTTTAATAATCTGACACACGGCACTTTTTTGTGGTGATATAAAAGTTTGGTTTATTTTCCCTTCCTGACATATTTATTTAGTCAGAGATTATTTTTATATAGACAGATTATGGTGATTAGAAGTTTCTAAAGGCGTTTTCATTCACCATAAATTCTGATGGTTTGAGCCTACTCAGGAGTTGTTTATAGCAGTTTATTTTCCTAAACAGAGTCCATAAGTCTGGCTTTTAGAAACAGCAGGGCTGATAAACCATGAAAGAGCAATTTATGGAAGACCCTGTAACTTGGATTGCTGGAAAGAAGTGGAAGTAAAGAATTTTAAGAAATGACCACTATTGATTGCCTCATACAGTGGATGGCGTTTTGCCTTCATCTTCAGGATAATTGGACTGGGGGATTACAAATCCATTGCAATAGAAGGCTTTCCTTACTAGACAGTTAATGCGCCATAAATCAACTGGTAGGAACAGCTCCTATATTGCAGTCTAAGTATGTTTTCATTCCGCTCATTTGCACTTCAAAGCGGAAGTCGATAATTCAGCTCCAAGAAGGTGCAATTGGGGATATTTCCCTTTTGTGGAATATGAATACAAGCTGAGAAAATCTCTAAATTCATTTGCACAAGACATTACTGGCCAGAGCCTGAAAATCAGTGAAGCAGGCGAGCTTCCTATTGAAGTCAAGAGGTGTGCCTTCTTGCTGCTCATAAATCCCTCTGGGTCTGTGTTCTATGGATAAACAATGTTTACTCACGATTGGTGATCAATTGTTTTATTGCTTAAGAGGTAAGCACAGCCTTTGTTTTCTAAATGCTAAATAAGCAGCTCACCTTGCATCTTATCTCTGTCAAGATAACTGGAAGCATTCGCCTTCAGAACTGACTCCTGATCTGATCATAACCCCCTTTGTTCAGCACTGTGCACAAGAAGTAGGTGGGAAGCTGGGAAGACCATAGAGGAGTCCTTCACATAATGCGTCCATGGCAGGGTAAAGTTTAGCTAGATTTATGACCAAGGAAACAGCCATCGGAAGAAAACTGTCCAGGTTCTGCTTCTTTTTCTCCTTCCAGCATTTACTAGCATCTCCTCTCTCTCTCTCTCTCTCTCACACACACACACATTCTCACCAGCCCCGCATCCCAATGAGGAATTGTCACTGCAATCCTAATTCCCACTGCAGTCCTGCCTTGCACCTGGAGTATATTATGGAAGCACTGTTTTTGGCACAAACTAAATTTTTTCTAAGGCATTATGCAGAGAATGCAGACAAATGCCTTTCAAGGTTTTCCTGGCAGCTCCACACAGTGAGAATTTTCAGGTGGTTTTTATCATTCTGATCTAGATCCAGTTCCTATGTTGTGAAAACCACACGCAGAAATAGCACGAAACCCAGGCCTGACATAAATAGACACACGACTGTCATTAGCTAGTTGTGAGTCTGAATTTCATAGTGTGTGCTTAGAACTGAGTTGAAATTTTTTTTTCGTTTCCCACCGTGGAGAATGTTTCATGCCGAAGCTTGGCAGTTTGGAACACAAGCACACAATTTTTCCGTGCTGCACGGATATTGGTGTCCTTTGCAAATTGATCTAAAGAGAAGTGCAAGGAGGGCAAATGGGGTGAAATTAGACAAAGGGAAATGCAGGCTGAACGCTGGGGTCCTAAGAGCAAGATATACTGGATTGTGAAATAGGCTCCTAAGGACACTGGAGGAAGCACCATCACTTGAGTCATTTAAAACTGGAATGGACAGAGCCATACAAAACAGAGCAATTGAAAGTCATGAAGTCCTCTCTCCAGGTACAGGAGCGCTGATCAAGGCCCACATGCCTAGAAAGACTATCTGTTGAAAGACAAAGGCCGAATCGGCGGGTAGCGATCGAAGTTTCGGGGATTGATTTTTTGCATCTAGTGTAGACGCGATAAATCGATCCCCGGTCGCTCTGCTGTCAACTCCGGTAATCCACCCCGGTGAGAGGCGGAAGCGGAGTCGACGGGGGAGCCGCGGCAATCGACCCTGCGGCATCTTCACGGCATGGTAAGTCGATAGAGGTACATCGACTTCAGCTACGTTATTCACGTAGCTGAAGTTGCGTACCTTACATTGATCCCTGCCCCTAGTGTGGACCAGGCCAAAGAAAGGAAAGATCACCTTGCGGCTAAAGTATAAGACTGACAGTCAGGAGACCTGCTTCCTATCAAAAGATTTCTAGGGAGATTCTCATAGGCACAGAGGGAAAATAGACCCTGAACACTGAATTACTTAATCCTGCTCCAAATTGGAGATAATGGCACTTTTTTTAATTTGTCGTGTGTAGTTAAATTGAAAGCACTTTGGGGCAGTGCCTGTCTCTCACTATATGTATGAATATACAGCAGCCAGTGCAATGGGCCCCTGGTCTCAGCTGGGGACCCCGGGAGGTGTTGCAATAGATATAATGAAGCTGGAATTTAAGCAGGGCACCAGTTTTCACATGCCTTCTCTTGCAATCCTTCCCAACCATGAATCTTTAATGATCATGACTGGTCAGGACATTAGTTTAGTAGCTTATCCAAAAAGTTATAGATATACTTCATTATGCCTCAGCGCGAGGGCCTGGGCGAGATTTCCTTTTGAGACGCCTTCCAGCCCTACAGTTCTCTGATTCTACAACTGTACTACCATCCAATTGAACGGTGCCCTCTAACACATTGTTCTGGCATTTGCTCAGTGCTAACTCAGTGCTCAGTAGAGAAAGTGCCACCTATACAATCATAAGCATCACTCAGTTGTCGGCTAAAGGACAAGGATCTGAGACCCTGCTTTGCTTTAAAATAGACCATTGTAACAAGTGTAGCTGCTGTTCCTGTAGCCCGCGTCTTAGCAAGATCTGAGCCCCACGCGATCATGACCGGATTTTGGTAGAGAAGTCTTATCCCCGTTTTGCAGCTGGGGAACCGAGGCCCCAGGTAGATTCAGTGACTTGCTCAAATTCAGACACTGGCTGTGCCAAAAAGTGAACTTGCGTCTTCTACAGCCCAGTCTCGTACCCGCAGTCCACTGACGAGAGTGTCCTTGCCAGGCCGCACAGTGGTGCTATATCAGAGTGACAGTCTCCCCTCACAAGACAAAAGGCTGGCGTGCTGTGAAAGCAGTAGGCCCAATTCTTTGCTGGCATAACTTCAGTGGAGTTACCCCAGTGGAGGAATTGGCCCAATGGGTACACCGCAAGGAGACAGGAAGCATTCCAATCTGGGCCCAAGAAAGGAATGAACCCAAGTCCTGCACTGCTTTGGGATGCAAGAGCAGGAAGGCAGGGGGAATGTAAGCATTATTCACATTGGTTATGGTGCGACTAGCTCCACTGCCGGCAAGGTGGACAAGATGCATTATGCACTGTCAGTGCTGCAGGGGACCCTGGGCTCGAAATGGAATAGGTCTCTGCGGCGGCTGGGTAAGTCATCAAGTATATGATTAATGAACTAATAAATATGACAGGCAAGCAAGCCTGGTGCCAAAAAGAATAAAACATTTGCTTAAAAATAAGCCGAGCCCCCCAAGGCTGCAGCATAACCACCACCTTTTCCGGCCACCTTGCCACCAGTAGTTTTCGGCCTCATTGTGCATACATTGGCCTCATTGGGCTAAACACAGATGCCACATTTTTAAGATAGAGAGCTTACTTTTATTGCTCTGTAATTTGTATTTAGTAGCTGTAGAATCTGGAAGACAAAGGCCTGATTCGCCATTACTGTAAAGTGTAAAACCTCTGGGAGTATGCCCTTAAATAAATGTGAGAGGAGATTCGACCCCCAGAGTATTTTTTTTCTACTTTGCTTTGAAGCTTGCATCCAGGAGTTCTGGCCTGATCCAACACTCCTTGAAGTCAGTGGGGGTTTCCTTCAGCGAGCGCTTGAGCAAGGCCATGGACACAGTTCCTATTGGACAGAAGAGTCCACATCAAAAAAGCTTCACTTGCTGGTAACCTCATTTCACCAGAAAAACCAAGGTTTTTGTAGACATGGAGGCTGAGTTATCATCTTGCTTCCAAAAGCTGAGGCGCAGTGGTGTAGGCAAAACTGGCATTGCCACTGTCCTGGAGATAAACAGAGAAGTTTCGTTTATCTGGGGCTGTTAATCCAGCACTTCTCACAGCCCTACATTCATTTTAAAAAAGGGATTTTTTTTAAAGAAGAATTTCTGCTCAGCCCCAAAGGGAATGGCCACTCTCTGAACAGTTGTCAGCTCTCCGGTAATTACAGAGGCATAGGACTTATGAGAAATGTATTCAGTGAACTTCTACTGTAGAGGAAAGAGACACAATCTCCATGGCTCCTGTGGGGTTTCATTTCTTTTTCTGGTCCTGCTCATGTTTTGGGGAGAAATCTAGTGAATGGAAAAGCAATCCAGATTTGAATGTGTGCGTGACTTTCCTAGCCTAGTGCTCTATTACACATTCTTGTTGTGGCACAGAGTTGATAAGCCTTGTATGTCCTGTGCAATTCATGGATGGTTTCCAAGTGACTGATCAACAAGAATTTCAGTAAACAAATCTGTCTATTTCAGTGCTTCTCACACTGTGTGGCTGGTTGCCCCCAGGGAGATTTCAGTCTTTTCCAGGGGAGTTGCAAGCAAGCACAGGGAAAATGAAACACATATATAATCATAGTAGTAATGAAGACTATTTTCTCTGGCTAGATCTTTTAAATTTAGACTCGGCAGAATCTGTAACTGCCTGAATACTACATTATTCAACAGGCAGTTCTGCTTTTGCAGAATCCTAATTGGAATGACCCAATGAGGAAAAGATGAACATGTTGCCCTACGTTGAAAAATGTTCCATTTAGTTCCCAAAATGTATTTGGCAAGGAAGCCATGATTGATGCTAAGGCTGAAAAAAACAATTCATCCTGACAACCTCCTGAGAAAACCTATTGTTATCCTTGTTTTATACATAGGGAAACTGAGATACTGAGGGGTTGAGGACAACATTTTCATAACTAATGAACAACTTTGGAATATTATGTCCATAGGGAAAGTTTCCTTCTAACCTCAGTGTGGCCCAGGAACCTCTTGGTGACAACTGACAGAGCTACAAAGAGTTTTACTGAGATCCCCCGTATCAGGTGTATGTATATTATGTTTACCAAAAGTTGGCATGTGAGGTATCTGCCAAGATCCCAGTGATCATCATAATCATTTTGAAGTGTATGTACAGATAATGTTTAAGGAATTATGTATCTGTGCTTGCTATCATTTGAATCTCTATTTTTTTCTTTTGCTTGTTTTCACTATAAACATTCCTAAGTGTTAAGCGGAGCGATGATCTCAGGGTACGTCTTCACTACCCGCCGGATCGGCGGGTAGTGATCGATCTATCGGGGATTGATTTATCGTGTTTCTTCTAGATGCGATAAATCGATCCCCGAACGCGCTCCCCATCGACTCCAGAACTCCACCGCCATGAGAGGTGGAAGCGGAGTCCACGGGGGAGCAGCAGCGGGTTGACTCACCGCCATCCTCACGGCCAGGTAAGTTGACCTATGATACACTGACTTCAGCTATGCAAATAGCGTAGCTGAAGTTGCGTATCGTAGGTCGACACCCTGCACCAGTTTAGACCTGGCCTAAGGGGCCACTGTTAAGCCCGGGGTACCATTCCTTCGGGAGTAGCGAATCTGTGAATTCTGTGAATGTCCAGAAAGCCAGTGGCTGGACACTTCAGGGAGATGCTCAGATGACTGGGGGGTTGGAGAATGCCCATCGTTAACCTGTGGAGGGACAGCAAAGCCTGCATAAGGCAAGATGGGATTTCGCACATTGCCCATAGCTGGTGGAGTCAGGGAGCGGTGTTACAGGTCTTTCCCTTCACCCTCTCCCCTGATTCTTGCCATGCAGACAGAAAGCAGAAGACCAGAAGTCTGAGGTGCAGGCAATGCGATGTTTATTGGGGTAAGTTTCCAGCAAGCATGTCCATAACTCTGCTGCCACAGTGCCTTGTTTCACAGAGGTCCATTCCCCCTCTCCTTAGCAGGCACAATTATACCTGAAATGCAAAGATCCCATCCCTTACAATGTATTGTCAAATTCCATTTGACCGAAAATTCTATCTCAGGTGAAAATACAAGCTCGAGCCCACATTGCCACTAACACTCCTAACAATCTGACCCACAACAGGTCTGCCTCACACTAAGGGCAGATGGTGGTGAGGTGCCTCGCAGCCCCAGGCACCACCAGGAAGCATTAGGTTCTGATAGTAAGTGGTTGGTTTATGCCCTGAAGCATGAGGGTTTATATGAGCGCTGGTGAGAGAATGTGGAAGAATTCAAGTTTTCAGGGGAAAAAAAAAATCTAAACCTAGGTGGAAACTTTCAGCTGAAAAGCAAAGGTTTTGATTCAGAAATGCCGCTGCTGTTCTTCATGTAAGTTATAATTTAGGTGTCTTATCCATCTATTCTACTCTCTGGGCCCAGCTCCTTGATTGGACTACTCTCCAATGATACACCATGGTCCCTCCTCTCCGTGAGCTGCAGTGCTGCAACAGGGGAATCCATGGGCCACAGTGGACCATGAAAGGCAATTACAATTTATAGACTCTCTATTGCCCAGTCTTGCTTTACGAGTCTCCATTTTGAGGGCTTCCTCATTATCCCTGTAGAGAATATTTTGACCCTAATACATGTCACCACCGTCAAGTGTTTCCCACTGTTCAACCTAAATCCACCCATTCTTAGTTACAGTATATTACTTATTGTCGCGGGGTTCTCTCACCACACTGGCGCCTCCTGCTGGTTATTTTGGAAATTAGCTCTGATCAGCAGGTATGCCCTCTGGTGGTGGTGGCTCGTCTCTGCCTGCAAACCCACTGCAGTTCCAGTCTCACTGCCTCTGCTTCCTGGCACAGCCCTCCGGTCGTGTCACAATCTGGGTCCCCCCCTTGGCAGTCCATAGCCTGGCTGCTTCTTCTGCGCCGAGTGGAGGAGGGGGGAGAACCTAGGCACACCCACTACTCTGGGTGACAGCCCAGGGACCCTGTAAACAACAGCTTCCCACTGCCCCTTCTTTCTTTCTCCACCAGTCTGTCTCAGTTCCCTGGGCCACTTCCCCGCAGCCCCAGCACCTTCATCTCCTGCCTCTGGCTCCTTCACCCTCTTCCCAGGGCCTCGAGCCTGCAAGCCCTAGCAGCCCTGTTCACGGTGCTAGCCTCTGCAGCCCTCTAGGAAGCGGGTCTCCTCCCTTGGGCTTCCTGCAGCAGAATTACTTGCTGCTTCCTTTTATATGGCCCAGCTTGCCCCTGATTGGCTGGTCCAGCCGCCACCCTAATTGGCTGCAGCCACTGCCCTAATTGGCTGTTTCCTTGCAGCCCTCCAGGCTGGGTTTTAACCCTATCAGGGCCAGTGCAGGGCAGACGCCCTGTCACACTTATAATTAGACTCCCTTTTATCATTCAAAATAACGCCTTTTCCTCCTTGTTCATCATGTGACTTCGGTGACCAATCATACATATTGAATAATCGATAATGAATAGCTGGAATGAACACAATAGGGCCCCCGATCTTATTTGAGGATTCTAACCACTGCTGTAGTAATTTAGTGTTATTTACTATAGAATATCTAACAGTCTATAATACAAATTCTATAGTAATCTGATGTACCCTTGCAGTCGGACCTACGTGAACTAATGGTCCCTTCTGGCCTTTAATATCCCTGAATAATGAATGTCTCATAACAATCTGGACTGCTTTATGAAGGATGTGCAAAGAGAAAAAAGGCCTAAATTCATAACAAATGTATGTACCCAGAATAATTTGACCAGCTCTTCCATGATCATTTTTATTTCTTTCCAACATACCGATGGAATTGTTACATTTCCAAACCGTTCCTGGCATTTCCCTCTGCTATCTGTGACAAGCTTTTTTGTGTCAGTGTTGTTGCTTTCCAGGGATGCACAACCAGTGTCTCCTTTTGTAGTAAGCATGTTTCTAACTCAGTCTTTGATGTATCCAATGATAGTGTCACAAATACCGACACATCATACCATTTCAGTAGTGGAGGCTGTGTCAGTCTTTGTCTGTCCAGAGCTTTCGGATGCTTCCAGTCCCAGTGCCAATCTGGTTCTCTTTGTTAAAATTTCCCATCAGGGGCTGTATTTATATTTTTTTTAGAAAGTGACATCAATTTTACTCTGTGCACGTGTGAAATGGATGAGATGAGGAGTGTGATCTTGTGGCCTAATCGAAGGCCAGAAGTCTGGATGTTTCTGAGAATTCTGTTTGCAGTCCCTGCCGCTGATTCACAGGGTGACCATAGAAAGATGCTTGTGGCTTGATTGTCAAAGGTGTTGAGAGCCTTGTAAAACCAACTGACCCTGTTTGTCGGCGGGCAGGATAGAACCGGAGACCTCCAGAGCTAAGTGCATGAGCCTTCACCGTACGAGCTAAAATCCAACTGGTCATTAGCTAACGCTGTAGAGCAGACTAAGGGCATGTCTACACTTACATCAGGAGCGATCGATCCAGTGGGATAGTGAAGACGCGATAGATCGACCGCCAAACGCTCTCCCGTCGACTCCGGTACTCCACCGGAGCGAGAAGAGTAGGCGGAGTCGATGGGGGCACGTCAGCAGTCGACCTACTGCAGTGAAGACACCGTGGTAAGTAGATCTATGTACATTGACTTCAGCTACGTTATTCACATAGCTAAAGTTGCGTAACTTAGATCGACTCCCCGCCCCCACAGTGTAAATCAGGCCTCATTTTATCTCTCTCTCTAAGTGGTCCCGGTGCCACTAGATAGGGCAGAACACCACATCCTGGAGGTTTGTGGGTTACACCTGCAGCCCCTACAAGTACATCTATCAACATAAGAATGGCCCTACTGGGTCACACCAAGGGTCCATCTAGCCCAGTATCCTGTCTTCCAACAGTAGCCAGTGCCAGGTGCCCCAGAGGGAATGAACAGAACAGGTCATCATCAAATGATCCATCTCCTGTCACTCATTCCCACCTTCTGGCAAACAGAATTGAGCTGCGGGTGTAATTCCCACTTTGAGGAGACAGACACCTTTCAGGGACGGCCAAGGCTTCCTTCATCCTGCCTTAGCACGGGTGGTGAGACAGGATGACCTCTCAAAGTCCTTTCCAGCCCTACATGTCTGTGATTCTATACCCACACTAGCTCTGATCCAAAAATAGCTGGATCGAGCTGAGTGGTGTGGAGTGCAAGAACAAAGCTCAGTTGTAGTCCGTGAACAATACTCCGAATCTTCTTTAATTGGAGTGTCTGTCTACACTACAGCGGCTATGGGAGCACAGCGATGGTACTGCAGCTATGCTATGTCAATTCCTACATTGACAGAAGGGGGTTTTCCACTGATGTATGTAATCCGCCTCTCGGAGAGGTGGTAGCTAGGTGAATGGAACAATCCTTCCCTCAACTTTGCCATGTCTACACCAGAAGTTAGGTTGACCTACGGACTGTTCTCAGGGTGTGACATTTTTCACCCCCCTGAGTGCTACCTATAGGTTGATCTATTTTTAAGGTGTAGACCAGGCTTGAGCGATGAGGGACATCGTGGGCCTGATTCCCAATGACGCTAAGGACATTTACACTGCTCTGGCAACATTATGGGGCTTTAAAGTGGATGTTAATGACTGCTTCGGAGTGCCTGTCTGAATTGGCCCAAGGGCTCTAAATGGACACTGGTGTAGCAGCTAGTGTAACCCACTGGTCAGTGTGTGTTATATTTCCCCCCCACCGCTGTACCTAGACCACAGACAATGTGAGTGTGTGTAGCACAAGCTGTAAAGACTCCTATAGAAAACTCTGGAACTTCCTGGTTCAAATCTGCGCTGAGAAACACGGCAGCTGTGACACCAGTATCACGGACATGGCTGGAGTACACCAGGCGACAAATATTCTCGGCTGTAGGAATAAGGGCATACATTGGTGCTGTCCTTACACCGCTTTATGTTTGCCCAGGCCCTTCAAATGCCGCAGAGTCTGGGGAAGCGGAAAGGTGACAAAGGCCATGTCTACACTAGTGAGCTTACAGTGACACAGGTGTACCGTTGTGACTGTGCAGCTGTAAGATCGCTCGGGTAGCTGCTCCATGCTGACAGGAGAGAGCTCTCCTGTTGACATCACAAAACCACCTCCAACGACACAGCGCTGTGCACACTGCCACTTATGCTGGTGAAACGTATGTCGCTCCTGTTCGTGTTTTTTCACACCCCTGAGCGACACAAATGTTGCCAACATAAGTGCTAGTGCAGACATGGCCTTAAAATCAACTTTTCCTCCCCATTTGCCCTGCCCCAGGAATGGAATGACTGCAAATTAGGCCCTGCATTTAGAAACAGCCTTGCCAATGTAATTTCTGCAGTTCACCCCAATCATCCCTTTATTGCTCAGAGCATTTGCATGAAAACAGGATCTTCATTTCCAAGGAGTCCATCTGCTCTGGCGGCTCATTCCCCTCCTGAAGTTAAAAGCCTCTATTTGCAACACCATAAGCCTCTCGCCACAGCAACCTGCAGTGAGGTCACAAGTGGAAGGTGGGGAAATGAGCAGCAGGAGCAGATGAACTGTTAAGAAGCAAAGATCCCATTTTCATTGCAAACGTCCTTAGCATTAAAGAATGAAGCTAGGAAAATATAGCCAAGGGAGGACACCAAAGCAGAGTGTTATGCTCAGAGAAGGCACATTCAGTGGCTTTAAACAGTTTAACTCTCTCTTGGAACAGCAATATTTTAAGATAGAAAAGAATTAGCTTCTTCCACTCCTGCCAAGTTTCAATGCTGAAAATATTATTTTCCTGATCCCTTTGCCTTTTCTTTTCCTTTATCAACACTTATCAAGTAAATATAAAGCCAGAGAAAGGTACCAGATGGAAAGCCCTAGAGAATGAAATCCTCCATATTACTCAGAGAGCAATTACAATGCAGCAATCAGCTGTCCAAGCTTCCCCCATATTGCCTTGCCAATATGCTTCCACTGCAGTCTGGAGAGATTACATCTAGGAGCGGGAGAATGCTGCATGGATACATTGACTGATCCACCTTCAGGAATCAAAACACACACTGCAGGTGAAACAAATGGGTCTGAATACATGCCTGCTTATTGAAAGATATGATCCTGTAAACAGCATATCCTGTGACTTGCCCAGCATCTACATTTATTGGGAGTTGAGGGTGGTTAGCACCCAATAGGATTGGGCCCTAAATGTGTCATCCTGTTATGTATTAGCTGTGGTTAAATGGAAATAGCCTTTTCATGTTGGGAGGAGAACTTTGACTGAGACTTCGTGCACCTGATGGATTTTTGTGCCTGATTTTCCTTAGAAATAAATGGGCACTGGACATCCAAATAGAATCATAGAATCATAGAATCTCAGGGTTGGAAGGGACCTCAGGAGGTCATCTAGTCCAACCCCCTGCTCAAAGCAGGACCAACCCCAACTAGATCATCCCAGCCAGGGCTTTGTCAAGCCTGACCTTAAAAACCTCTAAGGAAGCAGATTCCACCACCTCCCTAGGTAACCCATTCCAGTGCTTCACCACCCTACTAGTGAAAAAGTTTTTCCTAATATCCAACCTAAACCTCCCCCTCTGCAACTTGAGACCATTACTCCTTGTTCTGTCATCTTCTACCACTGAGAACAGTCTGGATCCATCCTCTTTGGAACCCCCTTTCAGGTAGTTGAAAGCAGCTATCAAATCCCCCCTCATTCTTCTCTTCTGCAGGCTAAACAATCCCAGTTCCCTCAGCCTCTCCTCATAAGTCATGTGCTCCAGCCCCCTAATCATTTTTGTTGCCCTCCGTTGGGCTCTTTCCAATTTATCCACATCCTTCTTGTAGTGTGGGGCCCAAAACTGGACACAGTACTCCAAATGAGGCCTCAACAGTGCCGAATAGAGGGGAATAATCACGTCCCTCGATCTGCTGGAAATGCCCCTACTTATACAGCCCAAAATGCCATTAGCCTTCTTGGCAACAAGGGCACACTGTTGACTCATATTCAGCTTTTCGTCCACCGTAACCCCTAGGTCCTTTTCTGCAGAACTGCTGCCCAGCCATTCGGTCCCTAGTCTGTAACAGTGCATGGGATTCTTCCGTCCTAAGTGCAGGACTCTGCACTTGTCCTTGTTGAACCTCATCAGATTTCTTTTGGCCCAATCCTCTAATTTGTCTAGGTCCCTCTGTATCCTATCCCTACCCTCCAGTGTATCAACCACTCCTCCCAATTTAGTGTCATCTGCAAACTTGCTAAGGGTGCAGTCCACACCATCCTCCAGATCATTGATGAAGATATTGAACAAAACTGACCCCAGCACCAACCCTTGGGGCACTCCACTTGATACCGGCTGCCAACTAGACATGGAGCCATTGATCACTACCCGTTGAGCACGACCATCCAGCCAGTTTTCTATCCACCTTACCGTCCATTCATCCAGCCCATACTTCTTTAACTTGCTGGCAAGAATACTGTGGGAGACTGTATCAAAAGCTTTGCTAAAGTCAAGAAATAGCACATCCACTGCTTTCCCCTCATCCACAGAGCCAGTTATCTCATCATAGAAGGCAATTAGGTTAGTCAGGCATGACTTGCCCTTGGTGAATCCATGCTGACTGTTCCTGATCACTTTCCCCTCCTTTAAGTGGTTCAGAATTGATTCCTGGAGGATCTGTTCCATGATTTTTCCAGGGACTGAGGTGAGACTGACTGGCCTGTAGTTCCCCGGATCTTCCTTCTTCCCTTTTTTAAAGATGGGCACTACATTAGCTTTTTTCCAGTCTTCCGGGACCTCCCCCGATTGCCATGATTTGTCAAAGATAATGGCCAATGGCTCTGCAATCACATCGGCCAACTCCTTTAGCACCCTCGGATGCAGTGCATCCGGCCCCATGGACTTGTGTTCGTCCAGCTTTTCTAAATAGTCCCGAACTACTTCTTTCTCCACAGAGGGCTGGTCACCTCCTCCCCATACCGTGCTGCGGAGTGCAGCCACCTGGGAGCTGACCTTGTCTGTGAAGACAGAGGCAAAAAAAGCATTGAGTACACTAGCTTTCTCCACATCCTCTGTCACTAGGTTCCCTCCCTCATTCAGCAAGGGGCCCACACTTTCCTTGACTTTCTTCTTGTTGCTCACATACCTGAAGAAACCCTTCTTGTTACTCCTAACATCTCCGGCTAGCTGCAACTCCAAGTGTGATTTGGCCTTCCTAATTTCACTCCTGCATGCCTGAACAATATTTTTATACTCCTCCCTGGTCATTTGTCCAATCTTCCACTTCTTGTAAGCTGCTTTTTTGTGTTTAAGATGAGCAAGGATTTCACTGTTAAGCCAAGCTGGTCGCCTGCCATATTTACTTTTCTTTCTACACATCGGGATGGTTTGTTCCTGCAACCTCAATAAGGATTCTTTAAAATACAGCCAGCTTTCCTTGACTCCTTTCCCCGTCATGTTATTATTACTGTAGGCAGCTTCGAAAACTCCAACCCTTTGTCTCAAGCGCAAGTATCTCTTTAGTTATTCCATAACGCACGTTCTGATGTGAGTGGCACAGAGTAACTCCATTGACTTTGATGGAGTAAGTTTGTATTGACACTGGACGTTGAAACTCGACACAGTAAGGCGCGCATGTTTTAACAGTGAAGGTTATTGATCCTGGGAACAATTTACCGAGGTTCGTGGTGGAATCTCCATCGCTGGCCATATTGAAATCAAGATTGGATTTTTTTTTTCTAAACGATGTTCTCTAATTCAAACTGGGATTATTCCAGGTAAAATCTATGGCCCGTGATATGCCGGGTGGGCAGACTGGATGATCACAGTGGTCCCTTCTGGCTTTGGAATCTGTGACTTTATGGTGTAAATGAGAAACATTGCCCTTCTGCTCTGGAATAGAAATCTGCCTTTGGAAAGGGGATCCCTCATGTGAACCAGCTGCCAACAACGAAGTTTAAAAAAAAAAAGTGGCAAGTCCATTAGATTTAAGGCAAGTTATCAAGAGTTGGACGGGAGCCCAAAACCACTCTGGCAATAAGGTCAGAGCTTAACTGCTTTTCTATTTTACTACTCAAGGACAAGAGAAGTTGATACATGAGATTCAAGCCCCATAAAATGTCCGCTGGGATGGTTAGTTCATCACATACTGTTACAAGGTGAAGAGTGAACCCCACTTGGCCGCTAGCTACATTTTAATTCAGTTGCTGGGGACCCTGGGGTGGGCGAAGGTTGCCACTGGTGATGTCGCATTGAGAAACTTCTCTGTTTGTTGTGCTCTGTGTCAGCAGGGGAAGGAGGGAACCAGAGACTGGCTGACATCCCCCCCCCCTCACTCTTTCAAATACAAGATACATTACCTTTGATGAAAAGTCACCCTGCCTCTGAGAGTCCTGACGTGCTCCCTGACAGGAGAAAGTGACATGGCTGTTTGACATTCAGGGCTACAAGGTTGCAGGGCTGTAATCACTAGTTAAAATTGAATCTTGTACACTGCACCCTGCCAGCACAGTTAGACGCCTGGTAATTATGTGGATGCTACTGTATTTGGATTTTATTTTCCCAGTGGAGAGGAGTAGATGGATTTATAGTTCATTGCTGGGTTCAGACTGTAACAGGCTAGATTTTTTTTTTAGAAAAAACTCTTGAGAAAGGAGTGGCAAGGGGTGTCGCTGGGATTTTTATCTCAACTCCTGCCCTGCCAGGAGCCCAACAGAGTTCAGTGAAAGACCGTTTCTCCCCATCAATTGTTAACCTGACTGCTTGCCCGAGGAAAGACACAGGTAAAGCTTACATAGTGGCACATACTGTAATGATATGAGCAAGGGGAAGATTTTGGACAGGAAGACAGGGAAGGTCAAATTTACTTAAGCAAACAGCCAAGGAAGAGACATGGAGTTAAACTTTACTTAAGATCCTGTGTGTGTGTGTGTGTGTGTGTGTGTGTGTGTGTGTGTGTGTGTGTGTGTGTGTGTGTGTGTGTGTGTGTGTGTGTGTGTGTGTGTGTGTGTGTGTGTGTGTGTGTGTGTGTGTGTGTGTGTGTGTGTGTAAAGCTACCAAGGAACCCTGATCTGGTTTGCCCTTCATATGCCACAGCTGCTCTATGGTCCAGGGCTGTGAATTTTCACACCGTGCCACATAAGAAATTCAAAAGAGCTTGGATCTGAGACATGAGTTGGCGGTGTTACCGGTTGCGTGTCAATAGGCTAGCAAAGGTTGCTATCAGAAAGGAACGGGGCCGGCTTTTTTTGATTGCCAATCTAGGAAATGGACTTCAAATCATAGAGGGAACAATGGGCGACTTAGACATATATCTCAGAGGCCTGGTGACAGACCTGGGGAAATGGGAGGAAGCAGGTTGTGAACTTGTTTAAGGTGTGTATGTGCCACTGCCCTCTCCCGAGTGGAATCTGATTTACTTGGGCACTGGCAGCTGCGTTACCCTCTAGCATCTGACCTGATAGTGTATGTGAGCCAACAACAGCATTTGACGATGGAGATTCTGCTTTAGGTCAACTGGCACATAAATAGGGCCTGTGCAAGGAAGTTTCACTCGCTAGGTGAAACTTCCTTGCACCAGCCCTGCACCGCCCCCCGCAGGCCACCCCCCCAGACAACTCCCCCGCCCGCGGGCGCTCAGCCTCCCTCCGCCCGCGGGCACTCAGCCCCACCACCACCACCCGCGGGCCGCGGGAGCTGAGCAGGGAGACGGAGGCAGGGGGGCGGCTCGCTGCAGCTGCCCCCGGCTCCCCGCTCAGGCGCTGAGCGGGGGGGGGGGGGCAGCGGGGAGGCTTGTGGCGGCTGCCCCTGGCTCCCTGCTCAGGCGCTGAGCAGAGGGGCAGGGGGTGGCTCGCTGCGGCTGCCCCTCGGCTCCCCGCTCAGCGGCTGAGCAGGGAGCTGCCCACCGCCCCCCAAATCTTGGTGCCCTAGGCGACCGCCTAGGGTCACCTAGTGGTCGTGCCGGCCCCGCACATAAAAGGACCTGGGTTTTGAACAGAGCTTTCTATTGCTGTTGCATGCTCACAGATATGATGATAAGGGTTTTTAAGACCCGGCTGGACAAAGCCCTGGCTAGGATGATTTAGTTGGGGTTGGTCCTGCTTCGAGCAGGGGGTTGGACTAGATGACCTCCTGAGGTCTCTTCCAACCCTAATATTCTATGATTCTATGATAACCGTGAGGTTTCTATGCATGAGGACACAGATACTTACAAGGATTGGCAACATCTCTCTGAATGTGGGGAAGTGTGGAGCCTCAGGGAAGAGAGGCTGATTCTCTCTTGTGCTATTGCCCCTTTACACCACTATGGAGGCAGAAAGGGAGCAGAAATGGCCCCTGAAGAATATCCCCTGTGAAAGAGGACTTCCCTGTGGGCAGAAAGCTGCTATCGCAGGTCTACAATAGCCTCACTCCCAGCATACGGGTGTGGTCAGGGGCAAGGAAGAGGCATGATCAGAAAACACCGTGCTCCTGCTATTCACACTGTTCTAGGGGCCATAGGAAGCTGAGTGTAAGTTAGAGCAACCTTGAGACTGCTCTAAGTGGCACTGGGGGCCCAAATAGCCCCCCAGTAGAGGGAGGGCAAAAGTTCCTTCCCCCCTCCATGACTGTACACAGTGGAGCTCAGCTATGGTCTCTCCATCTAAGCAGGCAGCACAGCTGTGCAAAAATGCCCATTCTGGTTGTTCAGGTATTTTACCCAGGATATTTTGCAGGGACTTCACCCAGGATCCAATTCACAAGCACTGACGAATTCCACGCCGTATAAAATCCCACATCGCTGGGCAAAATCATATGTCACCGCCTACTTGCGCAAACCTGCCTCATCTTTGCTTTGAAATATGAAGTTGAGAAGCACAAAATTGTTCTAAACGTCGCTCTTTTGCAGGGCCAGGAATCTGTCATTTCTTTCCTCCTGCCGGCCTCTGGTGAGGGGAAATATCTTCCCGGGCCACTGGCTGAGCTCTCTCCCAGCCAGCCTGGAAATGCCACCCCAAAAGGAAGCCTTTCTGGGAAGGGCAACACTTCTGTGTTCGTAGAAGCTTATTCCTCTCTTGATATATGTACACTAGTTAAATAGTATTGACAGTGACATTTGAAATGCTATATCTCTTTTCCTCAGCCGGCACTGGGCTTTGGATAGTCTTGAAGCAAACTGCTGAAAGAGCTGTAAACTTTCTAATTCCCTTTTGATGCAGAGCATATATATAGTGGAGCCTCCTTTATAGTGAAGGCATCTCCCCCCACCCCTTGTGCACCGCAAAACATTGCTATGAGCAGGGAGTCACTGTAACCCGCCCAGACACGATGCAATGCACTGAAATAATTGGTGCGTTTGTTCTGCTTGAGCTAAATTTGTGTTCCTGCGAAGTGAGTTGCGCCCTCCGTTAGGCTGTGCATAGGATGCCTGTATGCACAGAGAGAGCAAAAAAATACTTCTTGCAAAGAACAAGCCAACTATTCTGGCCTGCCTGAAATTGCAATCTGATATTTTCAGGACCTGCCAAGGAGAGGGAGGCAGCTAAGTGATCTTGCCTAGGTCTATGTGGCCCGTGGCAGCAAGCGTCCTAGCCCCGGGGTTGACGGACTCGGGCAAGGGGGGGCTTGTGCTAGCGCTCTGAAAATAGCTGTGTAGACAGATCTTTGAGGCTGCAGCTCAGGCTGGAGCCTGGGCTCTGGAGCCTATGGCTTTCAAATTAGCTACCAAAGTGGCTTAGTATCAGGAAGCAGAGCCCCGTGGAAACAACCCCTCCTTCCCCAGCGCTGGGGTGTGGAAGCCTGTAGAGGGGAAAGAAACAGCACGCATAGGGTGACCAGATGACAGCAGTAAAATAGGACCCGCCCCCTCCCCTCTCGGCCCCACCATCACCCCCCTCTTCACCCCCCCAGGGGGTCACTATATTACTGCACACAACAGTCAATCAATGCAGTTGTAGATAAATCTCTGCATTATGCATTTTTGTATAACTTTTATATGACTTTGTATTGAACCTTGGTAATATGTTACAGCGGGCCCCTAAGATAGTATAATTAAGGTAAAAGAAAAATGTCTTTTTGCTAGAAATAGAATATGATCTTCCCCCTACTTTGTATTCAGTTGCCCTGTTGAATGAATGAGGTGTGAATGAGGAAGGCACCTCCAGACAGCTGCAACCCTTGGAGAGGGGATGGGAACCAGACCAAGGACAATCAAACTTGTCAAGTGGGCTGACTAGAGAAGAGCAGACATACTGACGGCCTCGGGGGTTAGAAGCAAGCACCTTCCTTTGGGAACACCCTCTTTGCAGCATTGGGACAACCCCCAGCCCAGAGACAAGCAGCAAAAAGGACCGACGGACACAGTCCCAGATTTTGGACTGCACAGTGAGCCCACCTACTCACCCCCCCCCGCGGGCCGCACAGTGAGCCCACCTACTCACCCTCCCCCCCGCGGGCCGCACAGTGAGCCCACCTACTCACCCCCCCCCACGGGCCGCACAGTGAGCCCACCTACTCACCCTCCCCCCCGCGGGCCGCGCAGTGAGCCCACCTACTCACCCCACAGCGGGCCGCACAGTGAGCAGGGTTGTGGCTGCTCACAACATTTGCCCACGGCGGCAATAGCTCCTGCACTGTGTTCTTTCCAGCCTTGGCCTGCGTCTACTTTGGATCCAGCCTTGCCACTGACTTTCCTCGCTCAGCATAACCTGGTTTTGACACTCAGCTCTGATCTCTAACTTTGGCGCCGACGCTTGGCCTCTGATTCTGACCCTGGGCTCCTATTCCTGGCTATCAACTCCTGCTCCAGCCACTGCTCGCATCCCGCTCTCTGACAGGCACTGTTGCAAAACCCCACTAGATGCCTTTCTGCAGCGTGTGGTGCCTAAATACTGCTGCCAATCTGGCTCCAAAGTCTTATTTCCTGTGGAAAGCTGGGAATATCTCCTTTTCATGGTTTAGTTGTTTCTCATTCCTTGCCCAGAAGGGTGAAACACTAGTCCTTAAATCTGACACAGATTAAGTACTGTCCCTCTTGCATCTCAGACTAATGTGACGCTTGAGGGGAGAATTCCACATTTTTGTCGCAGAGGGGAAAAAAAATAGGTAGCAATTTTTGTTATTAATGGAGTTTGTTTGTGATTGCTCGGAATGTCAGAAGTAGTTTTGGAAGGATGATGGATTAGCGGGCAAGTGCAGGTGAGGCCGTTAAAAGTGGAGGATAAATGCAGTTTATCACTTGGCCCTGCAATTTACCTCAGGGGTGCTTCTGTCACGGCGACATTTATGTGGTAGAAGCCACTCGGTAAAACCGTGGCAGTGGGGTTGAGCTCCGTAACTCATGCAGTGCCGATGATTAATGCAGATTTGGGCAATTAACATGTTTGTGCCCGTCACCCTTATACGCGCGCTCTCTGCCCTCATCCAAAACCTGCCCAAGTCAATGGAAAGGCTCCTTGGATCAGCCTGTCTACATGGAAGTGGGATTTTCAAAAGTGCCCCATGTGATATTTAATGGGAGTTGGGCTGCTGACTCTCTTGGGCGTGCTTGGAAAATCTCACCCTGTGTGGTGGGGCAGATGACCTCCTTCGCCCCCCCCACCCCCCAGCAGTCAAAAAGGGGTTATAGAATACCCGTGAGTCCAATCAGCCCTAACCTGCCACACCCGTGCAGCTTGTCAGGCCTTAAGAAGGAACAATTCAGTGCAGGTGCGGGAAAGCACTCTGACACAAACAGATCTAAGACTCCTTCATGGGTGCTTTGCATTACTGATGTATGCCCTGAGAATGCTGCCTGCCCAAGCCCTCTGAGGAAGAAAATGAACTGGTCTGGGGTTTTTTTCTGTTGAAACCTCCTGGACTAAGCCTTCACGATACAGGAGAGTGGGAGCTGAAACAGCCTGCAGGGCCCAACAGAGTGCTTCCCTTTCTCTTGCCTGAGGAAGAGGGCCTGTCCTTTTCTTTGTCCTGCTTTATATCCCCTGGAAGGGGACAGACTGCGCCCACACCTCAAAACCAGAAGACAGGATTGCTGCCACCCAGAGAATGCTGTATGAGGCAAGTGAGGCACCTACCTTCACCCAACGGGGGTGAACTTGAGACATAACCTTTGACACCTCCTGTATATTCCTTACACACAACCGTACATGCACAAGATGTTTCAAAGTGCTCTTGGTTTCATTAGCATCTCAGTGATGCACATTGGCTGCTCTGAATCTTTTGCTCTGAAATATTGTGGTTCCCAAATCATTACAGCTGCAAGTTAGGGGTAAGTGCAGCACCTGACTTTACTCCCAAGTGGGTAAAATTCAAACAATGGCATATCTGGAAGGGGGTTTGTTGTTCTTTTCATATGCAGCCTGGTGTGCCTTTGAAGAGCATCAATAGAGTTCTTTGATTCTAGACCAGCAGTGCTAAAATACTCAATAGACGATTGAACAGAGTGGGTTGCAGAGGGAGGTTTTGTCAGCAGCTGCTTCAAGTGAAATACAAAGAATATACCAGTAGATTTCCTCTTCCCGCCTCTAAGTCTTTGGGTAGGAGTGTGAATTTGAACCATCTGTTTATCTCATGAATATAACAAGAAAAATCAACCACCACAACAGCGCTGCCTCATTTTGCTATAGTTTTTCAATATTTGATCTTCCAAAGCATCTCTCATTCTTGCTGGGAACTGTCAGATTTGGATCTTGAAACAGCATGTCAATTTTTTTTCCTTTCCTTCTGGTCAATAACCCTTCTCTCTTCCCTCCCTACCCTTCTCTCCCGCCCCCTTCCCTGTAAAGTATTTATGTATGTTTGTTGCTCAAGAAGATTTTCAACAATGAAGAAGAGAAAAGAACCTCACCCGGCCCATTTTAATTTTGAGGGAACAAAAGCTTTTCTGACCTCAGAAGACTCTTCACTTTTTTTGAAAAGGTATTTTTGTATTTGTTTTTTTTTCAGTCTCTTCTACTTAAGCTTCTTTTTAGTTATTTGCAACTTCACAATCCCATTCACAAACTGTTGCCATGGTAAATAATTATATCACAGATGAATTGTGTACGCTCCCACTTCATGGCTGGAAGAGAAATTGTAAAAGGAGAGGTGAGAGGGAGACGGGGGGGAAAAATCAAATCCTTTAAAATTACAGGGGAGATAGTTGAGGAATGATTGCCTCCTCGTTAACATAATTAACTCCATGAATTATAAATTGGTATTAGAACTTGTGACAAAAGGAGTAATTATATTTACTAATGTAAAATTAAACAATACCCTCCCACAAAAAAAAAATAATGGGATTCATCAGAAACTCTGTTAATATTAACATAAAATGCAGAGATCCAAATAACTCAGATTCTGAAGTGATTTAAGCAGCATAAACTTTAAAGCTTCTCAGACTTGGAGATATATATCTCCTCAGTGGTTTATAATCTAACTGAATGAAAGAGCACATAAAATGGCTCACTCGTCAGTCAGATAGACATAGACTGCTGCAGTCTTTCTAGGCAAGAGTTGTTCATAGGTAGGTAACTTTTTGTTTATCACAAGGTACTCTCCCTTCCTCTTCCTCCCCGCCCCCTACCCGGATCCTAAAGGAGGAATGAGTTGTGTGGGGAGCCTAACTATCCAGAGTGACCAGAACTTAAACAAATATCACATCCAGCAGAAGACAGGGTGACTCGTGGGAGCTGTTCGTATGGCTATCAGTATTGCTATTAAGCCTGAAAGCTTTTGGTTCGAATTCCCCCAGAAAGACTGCAGTGCATGCTGAGTTCATGCCTGCTGTAGCACTGGAGTACTAAGGTTGTTTTATTGTTGGGTACCATATTTTGGATGAGGTAGGAAAGTGAAGGACAGAAAGAACATACCTGTGGGATGACTTAAAAAAAACCCCAAAATCTCCTGGGCTGTAGGGGTTAATCTGGTACCCTGGTTCATAGTCTCGTTTTTCAGTAGGAAAGATTCCCATTCACTTCACTGGTTTTGGGGTCAGGCCTTCTGTGAGGTAGCACTTAGAACAGACAGCTGCTGTTTCTGCATTCACAGTTCCTGTCCTGTTAGGCTCAAACTCATTACTGGAGAAAGATGCAACATGTTTCTCAGCAGTCATACTTCTATGTAAGTTTTGGTATCGGGGAGTATTGCCGTGGGGAGAGGATTAATGTGGTCTAATAGCCGGTGGAGAAAGACATTTAAAATATTCTCTGTTTGTTCAATCTGCTGTTGGTTAAAAAGGGCTTTTTTCTTAAAAGGTCATAGAGTCATTTGGACTCTTTCCTTCCTGTCTCCCTCCACGGTTGGGCCTCTCTCTGAATGCTGCATGTGTCACTATGATACAATGAGAATATTTTTGGTGAGGGCTCAAATCCAGGATCTCTTGTGCTAAAAGTATGAGCCTTGGCTACTTGGTAAAGGACCAGGTCCATGAACTCAAGCTGTATCGGTCTTTAAAGCCTCTATATGTGGTTTACCCAGTAGAGGAAGACACAGAGCCACAGTGGTATCAATGTGGGTTGCATGTGTCCACTCTTAAAGGGCAGGGAATAACAGATAGACATTAGTAGTGTTGATTTCTCATACATCCACTCAAACTACTGTCCCTTATTCCCTTCTGATAATAAACCCAGCTAGAGTAGACACATTTTAAGCCTAGAGAGTTGATCAGTAGCAGAAACCTAACAGACAATTGGGACTGGGGGACTGCATTTAATCTTCAACACATGCTCATATCCCATCTGAAAACCTCACTCCGGCCTGCAACACAAAAAGACGAGAGTAGTCATTTCACCCAAGGCCTGTCTGCATTTATTAGCTCACCCAGGGCATCAATTTCAATTTTCATGTTTCTGCACTTTTTTCCTCTCTCTCTCTCAACTTTCTATGTGCCAAAGCCTTACCTGCCAACTGTTGGGGGGAAAAATTGATTTCTATTGAATACTGCACTTTGGAATGAAAGAAAACATTGTATAAACGAGGCTGAGGCACTCATTCACCTATGCCTATATTACTGTGAAATCAATTATGCAGGGCTCTTTCAAAAGTTACTGATTGTAGCAAATTGAATGGCCTCCATTTCAGCATAATTTGGAGAGGTTGATGTAATCAGAGACCTTACACCATGGTGAGATACAAGATTCGTGATATTCAGATGGGAAAAAGGCTACAATGGTTAAGCTTATTCTGTACCTTCTGCTTACCGGCTGTAATGCTTTCATAAGTACAAATGAAATTGTTTTGATGAAGGCGGAGATGGTTCTGAGGGACAGGGGGGGGGGAAGCACTATATAAGGTTGTTTGAAATCAAGGTACTATACTGCTAAGCGAGACGGCAGTGGAATCTAATCCTGAGCATAATTGGTTGCAAATGAAACACTTTAATATCAAATCTCGAGCTGTGCCCCGGAGCTGCAGTTCAGGTTTGCATGAGCTGTGTGTAAGCAGAGGTGAAATGTGCCAGTTTTTCCTTTGCAAATATATCTTCCTCTTCAGCCCGCTGGAAATTTGAGGGGCAAAATAATTGCTCCTCTGATTATTATCAAGAATATTCTGCCCCAAGTTGTTTTGTCCTCCTCAGGAAAAACAAAATAACTCCCCCAATGTGTTCTGTCTCATTACATCAGCCTACAGTGTGGTGGGCTGTGACATGGAGATGTTTGTTAAACCTGTGGTGTGTGGGGTGGTGTTTTATTTATTACAAACTTTTCTTCAAGTGCCGCACAGATCTTCCCAGCTAGGAAAGCTGCTGAAGAAAAGAAAGCTTGTTAGGGGACCACATTTCCAGGAGGCAGAACAGATGTCCTGATTTTATAGGGACAGTCCCGATTTTGGGGTCTTTTTCTTATATAGGCTCCTATTACCTCCCACCCCCGTCGCAATTTTTCACACTTGCTATATGGTCGCCCTAGGTGGAACACAGGGGACATTAGATACAAACCTCCCCAAACACGGCGGAGTTCCGATACAAAGGCCAGATCTGTTCTGAGTTTCACAGCTTAGATTCGTCTCCTATAGAGAGCTGAATTTGACCTCTGTTTCCTCCAGAGTCCAGGTGAAAAAGGATATTCTTGGTGATCAGGTAGTGGACTGGGAGATGGGGGGTTCAAATCATGTTTTACCTCAGACTTCCTGTGTGACCTTCTTTAAGTCACTTGACCTCTGTGCCTCAAGTTCCAGTTAGTGAATCAAGGATAACACTTCTTTTGTCTGTCTTGCCCGTTTAGATTGTAAGCTCTTTGGGTCAATGGCTATCTCTTACTATGTGCCTGTGCAGCATTTAAAAATAAGGCCCTGATCTTTGACATAGATAATATACCTTCAAGCCTAAACCATCACCGGTGTAAAACGTGGGTCTGACCAGTGTTGACCCTGCCAAAGTTAGAATGCAATCTCTTCAGGGCAGGTACTGCATCTTCCTTTACATTTTACAACCTAAATCACCCTACCTTTTTCAATATAAAACGTGATCACTGGGGTTGGACCTGAACCAAAAACTCAGATCCAAACTTGGGATCCGAATTTTGAGGCTCAAACCTGTATCATCGTCGATAATGGTAGATGTGTTTTTAAGAGGAACAGCCAAGTGCAGGAAAATATTAATTAACTGGAAGGAATTCAAGAGAGTGCAACAAAAAAAACTGGTCCAAGGGCTAGTGAGAATGACTTACAAGTAAAGATTAATCAGATGCATGCCCTTAACTACTGTGCCTAATGACAAAATAGTGGCTGCCTTTTCAAAAGACCGTGTGGACATTTAACCCTGAGACTCTGCTGATTTTAATGGGAGTTGTGTGACTAAGTTCCCAAGTGCCACTTTGAACATTTAACCCAAGGTGTGAATTAGTGCAATACAGTTCATGCCCTGCCATGTCTTACTGTTTAATTAATGGGATAACTTTGACATTGCTGAATTGTAAATCCTGGCAAGATCTTTTTATTCTGTCACTTCTTGTTCCCTAAAGTTTTAAACTGAGCTAATCTAGACTAAGTTAAATGACCTGATCACTGAAATACTAGGTTCAGTTGTGATCGCTCAGCCTTGAAACAAGAAATAATATTAATCAAAAAAAGATCAGAAAATGGCAACACATGATTAAAGATGGGAAAGGTTTCCCTACGAGCAGAGATTAAAAAGAGTAGGACTATTTATTTACGAGATGAATAAAAGGGCACATGACTGATGCATGCAGAATAACAAATAGCATAGAAGTGACAAAGGGTCCTGTGGCACCTTATAGACTAACAGAGGTATTGGAGCATAAGCTTTCGTGGGCATCCTAAGATGTGGGTATTCACCCACGAAAGCTTATGCTCCAATACCTCTGTTAGTCTATAAGGTGCCACAGGACCCTTTGTCGCCTCTACAGATCCAGACTAACACGGCTACCCCTCTGATATTTAAATAGCATAAATAATTTTTCATTTTTGTTGGAAAATGCTGACTGATTGAAATGGAAGCATTTTGCAGGAAAGGGTCAGTTTAGACACATTTCCTATTTTGAAAAAAGTTTCACAATTGTCAAAACATCCCGTTTTTGACTCCTTCATAATGAGGGGGGAGGGGGAACTGTTTTTCAGCTTGAACTGATTTTTCCATTTAGAAATATACAGTAGAACCTCAGAGGTATGAACACCAGAGTTATGAACCGACCAGTCAACCACACACTTCATTTGGAGCCAGAAGTACACAACCAGGCAGCAGCAGAGACAAGAAAAGAAAAGCAAATCTAGGACAGTACTGTGTTACATGTAAAGTACTAAACATATAAAGGGAAAGCAGCATTTTTTCTTCTGCGTAGTAAAGTTTCAAAGCTGTATTAAGTCAATGTTCAGTCGTAAACTTTTGAAAGAACAACCGCACGGTTTTGTTCAGTGTTACGAACAATCTCCGTTCCCGAAGTGTTCATAATTCTGAGGTTGTACCTTAAGTTAATGAAGTTAGAGTGTGGGAGGTTTTTTTAAGTCAAAAGCAAACCTTTTGAAATGATCAAAACAAAACATTTCAATCAATCCAATCCCTTTTTTTCAGTTTGAAAAATTTCCCAGATTTTGACCAGTTTCAGGCTGTGAAAACTTTCCACATCGCAAAATGTCCTGTGAGATGAGGGAAGGTGGTGGGGAGGGAAAACCAGCATAAACCTTTTGGTCACAACTAGTTGTCCAACTGAGTCCTCAGTCCTTACTGGATGACCGGGAAAAAGAAAAAGTTATAGCTTAACCCAGAAATTCCATGCGATAAATACAATTGTATGGCAGCTGAATCCTTAACCACTTCCAATGCAGAATTCCTATTAGCACTGCAGGTTTATGGGCTGAAAAGGCTTTGTGGAGCTGGTAAGTGGGGAAACAGCTGAATCCTCTGTCCCTGTTGGTGGAGAGATTTCTTGGAAAGAGCTTCTGATTTGTGTGAATTGCCCTCTATTGCCAGAACAAAGGGAGATGGGGAGAGGGAAAGGACAAAAAAAGAACTGCTGATAAATGTAGAATTTTAGAGGGGGAAAAGAGCTGTAAAACAAGGGGGAAATTAGGAATAGAATATAACTCAAAGAGAAGCATGTCTCTTGAAAATAAATATCTCCAAGCTCATAAACAGTGAGGCCACTGGTCATGAATGTAGCAGATGTTTATTACCTCATGTACCCTCTGCTACTTTGGGATAATCACTTAAATATCCCCAAATCCATTTTGAATTTAAACTAGCTTCATATTTTCTTTCACAAATATTCCATTAACAAATCATATGATTAGCCAATTAAATGGAGAAGTGGCATGCGCCTCCCCACCCCGCCACACACACGCAAACACAGTAGGAAAGCAATAGCCTTTAATATTTTCAATTAAGATGTAGTGCCTCCAATAAAAGAGGCTTACATTTTCATTTTATGGGCACCTATGGAGAGCATTATAACACAAATGACTCAGAACAAGGTAAATCGTTTCAAAATATATTGTAGTGGAGGACTGTAAACAGTGCAGTGTGTTAACTTAGATGGTATGTGATGAAAATATAAAGTTTCGAGACGTGCATTCAGTCTTGGTTTAGATATTTCTTAGGGCACGCATTTGAAATGCATTTCTTCTGCTCTTGCTCAAGACAAAGAGATGGCTTTATGCAGAAGAAAGCTCCGGTAGGTAAAGGCAAGGGACTGAATTCCTTCAACTGCATTTCTGTGACGTCTGCTTCTGTGAATTTTACTCAGCTGAGGAAGGCAGAGAGAAGGCCAGGTTGTGGAAGTCTGCTAGTGGTATACCCATCCCTAGAAACATTTGAGGCTAGTTTAGAAAGAGAACGAAGGCATATTGTAGGGTGGGAAGAATTCACACACATCAGGAGGATCAGCTAGATGATCTAATTGGTCTTCTCCATTATTGTTGTCCATGACTCAAAGGATTAGGTGCCTGCTGGTCAGTAGTGCTGAGCACCCACAAACCCAGTGTGTACCTTTTGCAAAATCAGGCACCAATTTCGAGTCACATAAATGAGGTGGTTTGTTTTTGCTGTGATTTCTGAAAGCCTATAAAATGCATCAGCTACACATAAGGGTCTATACCAGGATTTTACACTGCTATGCTTTGCGGACAACTTTTTCAAAGGTGCTGGGTGCCTAATGTTAGGCTTCTAAAATAGGCATTTTATCATCCAGGTTTGCAAGTGTTGGCCCATGACAATGATAACAAATGTGTCTCTTATGGAAACATTCCATGACCCATGTCTGTGCTGGCCCTAGTGGATTTGATTTTTCATGGTATGCTGAAAAGGCAGCCCCCTTTTCAGAATAAAGGGGTGGTAATCACCTCACGTCTACATTCCAGGCTGTGTCATTGTGTAACACCGACAGATCCTGGTCGTCATCAGGCGGGATCAAACCTGGGACCTCAGTGCATGACCTCTACCGCATGAGCTAAAAGCCAACTGGCTGTTAGCTAAGACTGGTGATCTTCACACACGCCCCGCCCCCATAGGTGGGACAGAACACCATACCCAGGAGGTGTGTAGGATACAATTGCTCTCACAATTACACAAGCAACATATCAGAGGGGTAGCCATGTTAGTCTGGATCTGTAGAAGTGACAAAGAGTCCTGTGGCACCTTATAGACTAAGGGCTGGTCCACACTAGGGTGGGGGGGTCGAACTAAGATACACAACTTCAGCTACGTGAACAACGTAGCTGAAGTCAAAGTATCTTAGTTCGAACTTAAAAGCACTTACCGTGGGTCCAGACGCAGCAGGCAGGCTCCCCCGTCGACTCCGCTTACTCCTCATGCGGAGCTGGAGTTCCGGTGTCGACGGGGAGCGCTTCTGGGATCGATTTATCTCATCTAGACGAGACGCGATAAATCGATCCCAGAAGATCGATTGCTACCCGCCGAATCAGGCGGGTAGTATAGACATACCCTGACAGACGTATTGGAGCATAAGCTTTCGTGGGTGAATACCCACTTCGTTGGATGCATTTTGAAAGAACATAGTTGTTCTTTCGTGTCTTAAAAGAAATAAACAGCTCAATTTATGGATATCTCCCCCGCCCCCCGTGCAAATTAAAATGACAGGAAATCTTGAAATTCTCCTTACATTCTTCTCCACGTATCCATTGTTTGGGATTCCACAATTATGCAAGAGGCGTATTCTCTAATCCAGTCTTGCTGCTTTTGAAGAGAACAGTTACCAACCTGCGCTTCACAATAGGAAGAAATACTGGTACGTAATTAATACTTCACCACAGCAAACACAGCTCATGTGAGCTCCATTTCCTAATGAATTCCCTTTACATTGCTGGCAACAAAAAATGCTGAACAACTTCATGCTCCTTGTAATTCCCCTTTAAGGTAGCTTCAGGCACCATTCACATCAGCAATGGATTTAACATGGCTCTATTTACGAGGACAATTGGCAGAGCTTGTAAGAGGCTGCTTTTTATTAAAATATTCAAATGATTGCATTGTGTTGCATAGGAAGGGACCTTTGGGAGCCTGCCGCTTTCCTTCTTAAGAAGAGAAGGTTTCAGTCACAGGAATACACAGCCCATTAAGAGTTAGGAGGATGCCAGAGCTGTGATGTAATTCCTAAATAAAGTGCCTCATATAGATAAATGTGGTCAAGGATTGGATTGCTACGAGGAATGTCCTATTATTTCTGCTTCTTCTGATGTGCTGTATGTGGAAAGGACTAAAGTTTCTAGGGTTGTCAACCAAGCACCTCTCATGAGCACTAAAGAGGACTATCTGAACACTTATTTGTGTATTACTGACTGGTGTCCCTTTGGACTGCTGATTATCATGCTGTTTCTCCTTCAAAAACAGATTCTGGAAAAATAGAACTCTAAACCTGTCCTATAGATCAGAGCTTGGCGTTTGACTGATGAAGCTCACAATAGTTCTTGGCACCTGTAACAGGGTGGTTTGCCCCAAGGGTGAAGCGCCTGGGGCTAAGTCATCCCTGACGACAAGATGACCCCTCCCCCTGAGGGGAGTTAGGTAATTTTAAATATTAAAAGACAGCAGGAAGTTGCAGGGGGAAGGGGGTGTTGAGAGAAACTTAGGAAGCAGGAGACCGTAACAGGAAAAGGACGCAGGGCCAGAGGATTCAGTGCCAGCCAGAAATGGGAGGGGACTGGAGGCTTCAGGTGGAACAGGCTGACCGAGAGAGAGCTCTCCATGTGGCTGAAGAAATGCAGCTAACTATGAACTGTTGAATTATGATTTGGGGCTTTGTGTTGTGGATTGTTTTGTGGTTAAAGGTTCTGAGGTCTGTGTGAACATTGATATTAAGCCAGCCCCAGAACGGAGTGTGGCAGCTGTAACCCTGACTGCCTGGAGTGCTTAAGGGGCCTGCAAGATGGGACTAGTAGGGGCAGGGTGCCTGTAAAATGACCCCTGGCCATGATGGGGCACTCAGTAAGTGCCCACACTGCTGCAGTATCAATGAAACGTGAAGAGATTCCCTCTCTCTTCAGAAATCTAGTGAGATGGTTTCACTAAATTGGTCAAATTGACATTTGCACACTTTTAAACATCTTTGAGCCAGACCCCACCACATTTACTTGGATTGAGTAGAGGCTTTTCACAGAATTACTATCCACTGACTTCCGCCGGACTGCTCATGAACTAAGGTACAAGGGTAAACAGTAGCAAAATGTTGGCCACAGTGAAGAAGAGCGCTGTAGTCTAGTGGGGTCAACATGCCAAGTTTCCTTAATATTTCCTTTTTTTCAGCTGGATATTTTATGAGAGTGGCCTTTGTTTATAAATTACAAACTAAATAAATGGGACAATAAATGCTAAGTGGATGTCCTGGAGAATCCCTAGGGGGAGATTAATATAAATTACTCAACTCTGGTTTTGCAGAAACCCAGCCTTTTGAAGCTACGTTCTGAGAAGAGGGCTTTTGTCTGCTGATTACCTGTTATAGAAGTCAAAGGCCCAAGCTGTATAAAGAAATGGCTGATCTGCCCAGCCTTGGTTCTAGTTCTGATCTAAGATGAATGGATTTGTATCTGAGAGGAAAACCCTGTAGGGGCATTTGAAAAACTAACACCTACCAGAGCTCTAGGCTGGAGTTGGGGAGGGACTAATTTTTCAGCATATCCTATTTACTTTGCTTAAGTGAAGTCAGATTCTCAGCTGGTATGAACTGTAGTAACGTCACAGTGGAATGATGCTGATTTAGGCAAGTTAGACATTGGGCCCACTATCTTTCTCCACTCCTTTTCTTCCATTGCTGTGTAGGGTTGCTATGTGTTGTCGAAATGGCTTCCTCATTCCATCCAGATATGGCTGTTTTTTTGGTGCTTTGGGAGGCTTTTCCAAAACATCCGAACTACTTCAGGGACTTTGCAGGAAGTCCTACTTCAGGTGGATTCTTGGAGCTAGAATGATTAAGGGGTGTGTGTGTGTGTGAGATAGATAAGGCAATGGGGATAAAGCCCCAATGTTGTCCCTCAGTTCAGTTAAACCTTATCAGATGAGCGATGGTTTATTTGACTGCAAGGGAAAGGGTTCCAGAGTGTGAGTGAACCTGGAATATCAGTGACAAAGACACATGCTTGTCAAGGGCATAATTCAGAAGTAGGCACTGGGCATAATTACTCAGTGACATATGCATTGTATCAGTACAGGGAATGAAAATAAAGAAGGGACATTAATCAGTCAGTGATGCAATAACGGCAATCTAGCTGTACTTAGTTAGAACACCTCATGTCCAAGAAAACATCCAGGTAGTCACCACTTTCATACTGATTATATAATGAAAAATGAGGGTAATGATTCAGGTTTGGCAGCCACAGGGTTCCCCTGTACTGAGAAACTAATAAAGGGACACTAAATCTTGATATACTTATCACACTGGGGCTGTCAAAAATGCATATTCCTCTCCACAAAAGTTCCCTTGATGTTTCAGTGTGATGTAGCTGACTTTCTTTGTTTCTCTGTGGTGCAGAGTTACTGCAAGCAAGTAGCCAGCAGCAAAGGCTAGACTGAGGCTTGGATTACATTCCTTCTCAAGGGAAGAAGTAGGGGGTAAGACCCTCCATTATCCCCTGTGTGGGCTAGCTGGCCCTTGGGTTTGAGCACAAAGGCACCTGCTGACTTGGGTGCTGAAACAGGTGGGTGGTTACTTCTTCGGGTGGAGTGGTGGGGATGTGACCGATGGTTCCTGGTGGAGGTCACACAGGTGGGGGTGGGCCTAGGCCACTTCCAGAAGTATTGGGATGCCCAGTATTCTGGGGATGCATCAGTGGCCACCCTAGCTATGACAAGGGTGTTGCCTGCAGTTTTAAGTTACCGTGCAGCTCTTTTCTAAGCAAACACACTTATTCTTAGGGTGAAAGTATTACAGAAAAAAAGAACCTACACATATGTTGAAAAGCTTACCCCCAACTCCAGCCTAGAGGTCTGGTAGGTATTAGTTTTTCAACACCCCCCCCCCCCCCAACTGGGTTTTCCTCTCAGATACAAATTCATCCATTTTAGATCAGAACTAGAACCAAGGCTGGGCAGATCAGCCATTTCTTTATACAGTTTGGGCCTTTGACTTCTATAACAGGTAATCAGCAGACAAAAGCCCTCTTCTCAGAACATAACTTCAAAAGGCTGGGTTTTTGAATAACCAGAGTTGAGTAATTTATATTAATCTCCCCCTAGGGATTCTCCATGAAATCCACTTAGCATTTATTGTCCCACAAGTCCATACTTATCTGGTACATTTTAAATATAGGCTTCTTAACTCCCAGGTCTTACATCTATCACATCTCCCACGTAGAGAAGTTACACACAGTCCTGTCCCACAATAATGCATAAACTTAATGCAAGAAGGTCCTTCCAAGGAATTGCAGGAAATGGCCCTATCTGATACACTATGATTTGTTATAGATCAGCAGTAAATTACTTCCCCAGATCTCTGAGCAAGAACAAAGCAGGGTATGAATGGTGTCTTGGAGGGATGTATCTGGGACACAACTGTCCCATTTCCCCACTGTGTCCATTTCTCAGAGTTGTGCCTAAACTTACAACCTAGGCTTAAGGGTTTAAATTTCATCAGACCTCTAGAAGTGTATCTGCACCATGTGAACCTACAATTGTGGAGTTGAACATACATGGAACTAGGCTAGGATTAACCCATAATAGCTTGGCAGGCGTGCACTTTAGGTTGTTTTTTGAAAACAAAAGAGGCTGTCACAGCATCACTTTGAGCTAGATTGTGACTTTGGGCACAACCTTGAAGGTGAATTGTAAGGACAAGATACCTGTCTTGTCAATCTAATGCAGAGATGAGCATGTGGAATGAGGTAGAGTGGGAAACTCCTCTCTAGTTTGGTTTCTCCTTTATCAGAATCACCCATCTAAACCACCTCTGGTGTGTGGTTTGCAAAAAAAAAAAAGCCCATCCAGGTATCTTTTGCAAAACCCCAAGCTACCTCCTCATTGGACCATCTACTTGGGCATGTTTTTAAGGGTGAATACAATTGGACTAATGCAAACATTGAGTCCAAACTAATGTGACTATATACCAGATTTAATATTGGTATTTGTGACACTCACCACTGGTCTCTGAGCTCTACTGTTTTCTCTTCTATAGCAACTTCCATTTGAGCACCTCAAAACACTCTCCAAATATTAATGATTTACCTCACAAATGTTGTGAGGCTTATGTTAAGCATAATTATTCCCATTTTAGACATGGAAAAATCAAGGGCCAGGGAGATTTAATGATATGCCCAGTGTTGGACAGTAGGCTTGTATGAACCAAGAACAGAACTCTGATCTTTTGATGTGCTAACCATTAGTCTATTTCTGTTTGTGGCTGCTTTTGTCCTCAGAATAGAACCCGCTCTGTCTTTGTGTTTTCCTGTAAAGCAGAAGCCATTCTGACATTTTTTGGTGTATGTTTGTGTCTTTCAGGCTAACACTGATAATTCGGTGTAACCTGAAAGTCATTGCCATTTAAATTGTCTTTTTTTCCTCTTCAGTGCCTAGCTTTGAGCAATTTTTTTATTTCCCCCTATTTATCAGCCACTTAACTACCTCGTAGGAAAATGAAGCCAACTAATTGTCCATTTGATTCCTTGGTTCGCTCATCTGTTTAAGGATGTCTCCCTGGTAAGACACTCCTCATTATAATGAGGATAAGCTCTTCCTTGTGCACAAGTATGGTATCCTTTGCTCTGAAGCAATGGGCACTTAAACACCAGGAAGTTTTAATAGAGTAGTCCATATCCTGCTTCTTGCTCTTCTCTAAGTACCTGCTGATGATCATCATTTTGTTTCCTGCTGCTTTAAGATGAACAATTAAAGGCAGTTCAACCTTGAGCAAGACTAGAAGTATCTGACGGTGTCTGAGCTTGATAGAAGATGATCCATCCTGTGTTGTTGCAACTTTGTATGTCTTTCCTCTCCACCCCCTCCCTCCTTTTTGGATCATTTTTTTCTTTTGTGCAAGCAGCTGGAGAGCAATAAATGTGTGATACTGGATAAAAGTAAACTCTTAAAAGAATTATTTGAATTTGGCAGCAAGCTATTTCTCCTGAAGAATCCAAACCTGAGACATTTGCTGTAAGGTTGCTCATCTCACCATAGGGAAAGACTTGGGTGCAGATCAAGAATCTGTGAGGGCTTTCCAATTTTTCGTGCACCACTTCATTCTTTCTGTGTCCTTTTTCTTCCTTCCCCGATTAAACTCGGACAACCTCTTTTGGCCTGATACAAAGCCCATTGAAGTCAATGGAAAGGCGCCCATTAAATTCAGTGGGCTTTCATCCAGGTCCTGAGTCAAATAGAGCTTGAACCAACCTTGACCTCAGCAGAAATTAAACCAGTCATTCCTTACATCATATCAATATTGTTCTACAATCCATCAGCAAGATGTGTCAAATATATAGGATGGCCAAACCCACCTGCCAGGAGTGATGCTCGTGCTATTGGCCAGTAGCCAGTTTGGCCAATCAAGCTATTCTGCCTGTGTGATATGAGGAGTTATGCATATTATTCATTTCCCCACCCTATATGAAAATGTCAGCGTGGAATCTTTGCATTAACTGCTCATAAAGTTCAGCAAATTCCTCTCCTTCATTTCATGATTAGCACATTAATGATCTTCAGATGGCACAGAGTGTTGCTGAAAGAGGTCTGGATGACTAGAAAACCTTTCTATTGTCGCTACTGAGGATTGTTTTTAAAAAGACACTGCAATTAAAAATATTCAGACAAATTATAAAAGGAGATGAACTATAATGGTAATATGAATTGCAAAGTATTAATGGCTTTCTGGTGTCTTTGCATCTTCAACTCTGGCAGGACATGACAGTTTATCCTTTTCTTGCAACCAGTTGAGATTCACTTAACCTGCTCAGCTGACACCAACAACAGATGCACTGATACCAACAACAGATTTGCCAGGAATTTAAAATGATGTGCATTGCAAAGGTGAACTCGAATTATAATAAAAAAATAAGGATAAAATACACTGTTATTCAGTCCACCCACCTGGCAGTGGAAGAATCTTTCCTACAATATATTCTCAAGTGCTTTGTCCAGTATTGTTCTAAATAACTCAGTTCACAAAGTTTCCCTGGCATGCCTTGGGAGACCATGCCACAATTCAATATATGTCTCTGTTCTCACAACGAAACATTAGAGCTGGGTGGGAAAGAGTTTTCCCATCCTGCAGGAGTTGGATATTTCAAAAACCTTCCCAAATACAGTAGAACCTCAGTTACAAACACCTAGGAAATGGAGGTTGTTTGTAACTCTGAAATGTTTGTAAGTCTGAACACAATATTATGTTTGCTCAGTTTTAAACTTTAGAAGACCATTGACTTAATACAGCTTTGAACCTTTACTATGCAGAAGACAAATGCTGCTTTTAACTATCTTAATTTAAATTTAAAAAGCACAGAAAGTTTCCATACCTTGTCGAAACTCTTTTAAATCTTTTCCTTCAATTTTTTAGTAGTGGGTTGTTTTTTTGAGGGGGTTGTGGGTTTTTTGGCTCTGCTGCTGCTGGTTCCAAATGAGGTGTGTGGTTGACTGGTTAGTTCATAACTCTGGTGTTCATATGTCTGAGGCTCTACTGTAGGAGGAAAAGCCAAAATTTCCAAAATTGTCATGAATTTAATTGGCAGCAGGTTTAAAACAAACAAAAGGAAGTATTTCTTCACACAACTGCACAGTCCACCTGTGGAAGTCCTTGCCAGAGGATGTTGTGAAGGCCAAGACTGTAGCAGGATTTTAAAAAGAACTAGATAAGTTCTTGGAGGATAGGTCCATCAATGGCTATTAGCCAGGATGGGCAGGGATGGGGTGTCCCTAGCCTCTGTTTGCCAGAATCTGGGAATGGTCAAGTAGATGAATCACGTTATTACCTGTTCATTCCCTCTGGGGCACCTGGCATTGGCCACTGTCAGAAGACAGGATACTGGGCTAGATGGACCTTTGGTCTGGCCCAGTATGGCTGCTCTTATTTAATTGAAAATCCAAAAAGAATACATCCACTTCATTGAAATGGGTTGGGTTTTTTGACAATTTCAAAACATTTCATTTTAATTGACCTTTCTTTTTTTTTTTTAACCTTAATTTAAATTTAAAACCAAAGTCACTTCAAACCGAAAAGCCGAACTTTTTCTATTTCAAAAATGTTGACTAGGACTGTTCAACAACTTTGAAAGTTATTATTTCAAACCATTTTTTGAAACCAGGAATGTGTTGAAACTGACTCTTTCTCAAGGACTGTTTCAGTTTTGATGAGTGGGCATTTTCCGATGTGTGTGGCGGAGGGGAATCAAAAAAATTCCTGACCAGCTCTACTAAATGGTGCCAAATCAGATCAGCATGGGCGACCTCTACAGACAACCCAGCTGTTAAAGGAAGTGACGTTGTGATTCAATGGGTGGTCTTCCATCTGAGTCGGTACCCAATTGCTACAATATGGTGATAAAAGGTATTCTGCTACTGGATCAGCCATCTTTCAGATGAGACTTGATTTCCTGATGAAATATGATCATTAACATTCCATGGCACGTATTACAGGAGCAGGCTCCAGTGTATGTTCTGGCCAACTAAATTCCCCATGCTTTTTCCAAGTAGAGGAGTATTTTCTGTCCTCTGCTAAATATTATTGGCATTATTGTTCACTTTAGAACATACCACATCCCAGGGGCAGCTGCATTTCAGTTGTCAAAACAATTTTTACTGTATATACATGCACATCAACTGTCCCTACATAGGGGTCAGTTCTGCAAGATGCTGAGAAAACTCAAGACCACATACTATGCTAGTGACAGAACGAGAAGCACAATTTGAGAGTTCTGGATTCTCATGCTCATTCTGTAATGCTTACTGCAGACACGACTGACCCCCAAGGATGAATGCATACCTCTTAAAACATGTAAGAAATTTTTGGGATAGAAATCTCCATTTATGTCTAATTATTATTGCCTTGTAGGAGTTGAGTTCACACGGCATTTTAAACTAAACTAAGTGAAGGGAGGATGTCTTGCTGATGAATGACAAAGAGAAAACTGACACCCAAGGGAGAGGGAACTCAGATTATAATTGTCCTGGAGGCAGAATTCTTCACTTTGGCAACAGGGCTTGAAAACCATTAACCAGTATGTCCCTCCACTCTCAAAACCATCTCACATTGGCTTGACTCCCCCGCCCATCCCTATACCTGTAATTACACATTTATCTGTGAGTTGCCATAATTGAGGTCAGAATGAGTTTTATAGGTTTGACAGGAGAGTAACCCCGAGGAATGCTGAAGGAGTCTTTCCTCAGATCTCCCTTGCCATATACAGCACAGGTGACTATACTGAAAAAGGTTAATTGTTAAATTGTTTTCAATACACAAATTACCTCTTTATTTAAATCAAGTAGCCTATTGTACATGATACAGCAACTGATGATCACATCAGGTTAAATTTTAGGACACATCTAGCAAAAAGGCTCACCGGACAATAATTCATGCTGTGTGCCTACCTCCATCTTCTGGTGAGTCATACAGCCCTCCTCATCTACTTGGCCTATTTTCAGGCCCATGCTTAGGTTTTGCGGATCATGTGTGAAAGCTCCTGTGGCCTGCCAAGGCCTGCCTTGAGTAGGGTTTTTTTTTTAGTTGGGGAACCTGAAATAACTTTTAGTTGTTGGGGTTGGGGGAATCACCACATCCCGAAGACAACCTTTCATAGACTTTAAAGTCTATCAGTAGTACTTATGTAGCCCCAATTACACAAACAATACCATTATCCTTGTAAAGAGGAACCAACCTACCTATGGTATGTATTTGTCACAAGGTGTCATGCCTGGGTCACGGGCACCCAAACCTAGTAATTGGAATCAGAGTCCACAGTCACAAGACAAGAGCAAGAGTTGACTGGGTCAGAATACTGGGGGTCAGAGACAGCAGACAAACTGGAGGTCAGGAACTGCAAGTCAGTTGCTAGTCATCAAGCAGGGCTGGGATGACAGGAAATCAAAGTACAGGTAGTACCCAGTCTGGAACAGGACAGAGCCCCGTTGTTCAGGCAGCTATTTTTGTGCCTGCTACTGGCTGAAGTAGGACCAGTGGACCAATCAGCCACTCTGGGACTCTGTCAGTCAGGCTGGCTACTTCACACTAGGGTTAGACTTCATGGGTCCCACGTAAGCTTTTTGTCCGGAGGTTGCGAGGGGGTGGGCTGGAACATGGTTGCTCCCATGAACCTTGTGGTCCTGGGTTTGAGCACAGTGAGAGAGGTAGTGTCTCCGGTAGGTCAGAGCCTGCAATCTTTATTTCTGGTCTCTCAATGTTTTTTAAAGTAAGTTTCTAGGTCCGGTACCAGAGAAAGATCATCTAGTGACTAGGGTGCTAGATGGGAATATGAGAGAACTAGGTTCAATTCATTGCTCTGCCACAACCATCCTGTGAGACCTTAAACAACTCACTTGTTCTCTCAGTGCCTCAGCAACCCATCTGTAAAATAGGAATACAAGTACTTCCACACCTCTCAGGCATCTGTGAGGATAAATGTAGCAAAAGGAAGTATTTATATCCCTGTTTTACACACTTACTTTGCTGTCCTTGCTAGAAAATCAGATTTTTTTCAACCAGCTCTAATAAACCCTCCTGCTTCTGGGCATAAGCTAACCTCTTTAACGCTTCAGAGGAAACTTCCCTATAGAACCAGGTTATCCCTGAACTGCCTAATGCCATTTTTTTCCTCTGAAGCAACTGGTACTAGCCACTAGATACTAGACAAAATGGACCAGTGCTCCTTTCCAGTCTGGCAACTCCCATGTTCCTCGTTTTTATGTCTTGTACAATTCTGGGAATGTTGTCAGCAATTATTTTTTTTTAATTAAGAACTTCCAACTTATCAAAATGTGGCCATTATTTTCAAAGCAATTGGTGCTAATTAAAGTGGAGAGACACAGATTGGAACATTTATGGACATCATCTGGTCTTCCATTTTCAGCTCACTAAAGAGAAAGCAAACAACCTGTGGACCAATATCCAAGTCCATCAAAAGCTGCAAGGGAAGCATCTTTTTCTAATATATCTTCTGGGAAACATTATCTGACTGTGCTCTTCCAGGCCATTGATTCTCTCCTGAACCCATAAAAAAAAAAGACTATAAATCAAAAGAAGGTGGTGTTGGTAGAACACTGTGAATGGTTTATAAGCTATTTTGTGAATGAAAATGAGACCATTAGAGCTGCCAAGTTGCCTTCTATTTCTAATATTTTTTCCTAACTAAGTTTCTTTCCTATTCTAGAGGTTGTGTTTGTGAGTTTATAGCTGTATTATATGGAACAAGTCACTTAGCTGATATCATTAGAACCTGTTTAACTATTCTCAGCCTGGTATATAGATTGCTGAAAAACTGTACGTCTCTCCAGGCTTCTGATTTATCTTAGCACTGTCACATGGACTGGAGTGGCTCACAATCGTGAGTGCCTAACTCAGGGCAGACTGTCAAAAACACGGTAGACTCACCAAACAGGCAATATGTTCTATAATTAGACTTCACCGACCCAATAACAAATGTGAACTCCTTTTTCACTGTAACAGCCTTACCATGTATCAGAGGGGTAGCTGTGTTAGTCTGGATCTGTGGAAGCGACAAAGGGTCCTGTGGCACCTTATAAGAGGTATTGGAGCATAAGCTTTCATGGGTGAATACCCACTTCATTGGATGCAAGCCTTACCATGGAGTCTCAGACAGTTCCCTTAGACTCTCCAGTCTATCTTGCCACCCAGGCAAGCTGGCCTTAGTAATAAATGGTCACACCTAAAATCGCTAAATACTCAGGTTGCTTCCAGTCCCAAGAGACCAGTTACTTACCCAGATCAATTTGTATCTCAGACCTCACAGCGAAGACAATGCCTGTAGCCAATTCGGTAATTAAATGTTTATTAAGTAGGAAAAAGAAATAAGGGTTATTTATAGGTTCAAGTAAACAAGCATATAACACAACTGAGTTGCAATCAAAGGCTATGTCTACGCTAGAGAACTTACAGCAGCAGAGCTATACTGAGACAGCTGTAAGATCTCTTGTGTAGCCGCTCTATGCTGACAGGAGAGACCTCCTATAAATATAACCTATAATAAAACCACCTCCATGTAGGGTGACTAGGAAGCAAGTGTGAAAATTCAGGACAGGGAGTTGGGGGTAATAAGCACCTTTATTAGACAAAGCCCTGAATATCGGGACTGTCCCTATAAAATCATGACATCTGGTCACCCTACCTCCATGAGTGGTGGTAACTATGTTGTCGAGAAAAGCTCTCCCACTGACATAGCAGTGTCCACACCAGTGCTTCTGTCGGGGTAATTTATGTCATTCGGTGCGTGTTTTTTCACACCCCGGAATGACGTGTTTTGCAGACCTAAGAGAGAGTGCAGACACTGCCTAAATCCTAAGAGTGACAGAGTTGTAGTGATCTGTCAATTCAAGATATTTGTCAGGGCAAACCCAGGCATAATTCGGGGGGTTCTATTGCTTCACTTTAGAGTCTCTGGTCCTGTGAGAGTTCAAACAGCAAAGAGATGGAAAAATTCACTTGTGATCTTGTTTTCTTTTACATTCAGTCTTCCAGTCTGAGATGAGCTCTTTTGCACGTAGCATTTCCAAAGTTTAAAGTTTAAAGCAAGATGTATGTATTTCCTTATAGCATGGAATAGAGGCATTACAAACAAGATTAATGTATGCACTGACTTACAAGCATTTCATAGTCTAAATACATTCTTATAAGACTAATACCTATTTTGAAGAAAACTAACATATACATGAGCCGGTTTGCTTTCCAGATATGAGTTTGCCAGTTCTTTGCCAATGCCTATGGCCTTGGCCAGAGCTGGCACTTTATTCACCAACGTCATAATCATATTTATATCATATAAGTTATGGCTGGAAGAAAGTATTCCACATTGCTTGTCATCCCCTACAATATTCCCCTGAGTATGTGCTATCTAACTCTTATTGGAAGATGTTCCTTGATGGTTTATCTGTGTCTTCTCTATTTTAGTGCACTGGCTCTGTTACATCCAATGTAGCGAAACTAACTTCATTTAAGAGGCATCAGTGGGCCTCCTTGCAATCAAACGCTAGCAATCTCAGTTTCTAGACCACCACTAAGCTAATCAATGTTCTTGAAAAGGTGAATGTGAAGGCCCAATATTCTGGTGCCATGCAGGCTGCATTCTAATAATTCTCAAAGCTTTGCCCCACATAATTAGCATTCACAGCATTGAACATCTCTGCTGGCCATAGAACCATGCTTCAGTAGTTTGAATCCACCTGTCTATAGGGCTTTATGGTAATATCTCAAGGTAGTTTTGGGGTATGTCTATAGAGCACAGAAGAACCCATGGCTAGCCCGTGCCAGCTGTCCCGGGCTCACAAGACTGAGGCTGTGGGGCTGTTTCATTGCTTTGTAGCCTTCCTGGATTCGGTCCTAGAGCCCGGGCTCCAGCCCGAGCCCCAAAATCTACACAGCAATGAAACAGCCCCATGAGCCCACGGTGATTGGCTCAGACTACCCACGGGTTTTTCTTTGCTGTGTAGAAAATACCCATAGTCTTATTTCAGGCACCATAACTGCTTTGTTATTATAGGTGACTTCATCTCTTCTCATGATCAGACATACTCTGCTATGGAACAGCATAGGACTGCTCTCTACTTCATGCTAACAACATGTAGCAGTGTTGGTCCAATGTCAAAAGACTTGCACTCAGCTATCTTTGGGCAGGCCTGGCTACATTAAATCCCATCCCTGGAGCTTCAGCCTTCATGGTGTGGCCCAGCTCCAATGCTGAGAGACTTGAACTACAGAGCAGTGCATTAGAACAAATATATTTTGGTGAAGTGCATCACCACCCTGAAGCAGGGCCAGCTCCAGGCACCAGCCGACCAAGCATGTGCTTGGGGCAGCACCTGGAGGGGGGCGGTGCTCAGGATTTTTTTTTTTTAATTAAAAAAAACCCAACACTCTTCCTGGTGTCCCGGCGGAGGGAGCGGGGGGCGGGAATGCCACCCTCCCCGCCGGCGCCCCAGCCAGGGCAGCGGGGCCGCGGGCATGCCGCGCTCCCCGCCGGTGCCCAGCCGACGCCCTGGCCAGGGGAGCGGGGCAGCTGGCAGCTTTTTTGCCTGGGGCATCAAAAAAGCCAGAGCCGGTCCTGCCCGGAATTGTGGATTTGCATTAACAAAGACTGATGTTCATTCGCGCTTTATCTTCATCCATCCTGTGTTGCAGGAATCTCATGCGTCCACTTTGCTTAGCCTTACTTTGCATGGACCACCGGTTCACAAATGGTTCTGCACTGGTGTCACAAACCCTCATGCTTCCCAGTGTCAAAGCCTCTCTCTATCAAGCAGAGCTGGAAGGCAACATGTTAGATACTCACTCGGGCAGCCATTTCAAGACAGACACCTTCAAAACACTCCAGATTGAGAAAAGGTTGGGTTTATATGAATCTCAGGAGAGACCATTTACCTTAACTCCATGGCCTCAATGTGTCACACACCAAACAGCTACTCTGCATTGACATGTGGACTTCAGTTTTGAAGGTTGGCTCTGATATTCCAAACTTTCCACCTTTCTGTACCAGGCAGAGAAGTAAGGCTAAACATTTGATACTGATTCAGACATCCACATCAAGGCAGATGCCTTCAAAGCACCCAGGGCGGGAACACTTGTTGGAAGCCTCAAGAGATCTGAGCAGCTCCATTTTCTTCAGAGAGGATGTTGTAATGTCACTGCGACTGGAAGAAACCCTAATAGAACCTCAAAGGACTGAACGTCACCCCTGTCAAATGTAGCAGAGGAGAAAAGAACAAAGAAAATCAATAGGAAGAGACAGCACCAAGGATCAGAACGGAGGGTTAAATTGTAACATTAAAATCTATCCCTAGGAGCAGAGCAGGGAGAGAATTGTGACTCAAAGTAGGGAAATAAATTGCAACTGGTCTATACGAGAAGTAGATTACTTCATGTGCAGATCTGGCTCAGCTGTGCTAGTTGGAACTTTATGAGATGGGGCACAGTTAATGGTCCATCCATTGCCCACCCACCTGCTTGAGAGGGGGAGTTGAAGCTCAAGGGAGGGCTGTGACCCTTGTACCCCCTTAATGCCTTCTCTACTGTCATAATGGCAAGTCCCAGCCCGGCTGTTAGAGAGGGATCTCACCACTCCAAGGCCATAGAAATACAGCATGCCAGGAAGGTGGAGTCGTTGGTGCAGTCTTGAGGCAATCAAAGCAGTAAGCTCCGAAAGAATCTCAACATTTAAGGGAAATGATTATGCCAGTGACTCATCGCACTCAAAATCAATGACCAAAATAAGCCACAGCAGCCAGAAAACCCCCATCATCTCAACTGGGGCTGGCAGGAAAACTTTCCATTGAAACATTTTTTTTAACATGGAAAGTGATGTGTGGTTCCTTTTTGTTTGGTTGGTTGTTTTTACTGGAGGGGAAAAAAGTGTCAAATTATTGAGGTTTTAGCAAACTTTATTGTTGTGGTTGCCAGAACCCCAGCATTTTCTTTGGGGGTGTGTGTGTTATTTTTGGCAAAAACACAAACAGGAACAAATAGTACTTTTCAGACAAACAAAACAAATTTGTTTTTTGTCAATCTTTTTGGCAGGAAAATAAAGATTATGCCATGCCACTGCAGTTAAGTGTTGAAGAAAACTGTTACTACAAAGAACTACTCCAGGGCACTGTGGGTCTGAAGGGGAAGACGGCAAATCAAGCCAGCTGTGCTCCCACCTTAAACGTAGTCACAAAAGCTGGAACATCTGGGTTATTTAACGTCCAATCAAAGGCCCACTCAGCAAGCTTTGTTCCTCCTCAGCAATTTCTTTTCTTTTCTAAGTTACCCTAGTTTTAATTGTCTAGTTTCTTATGAATATGAAGGGCTCAGGGATGCTTTTTGTGATGGGTGGAGGAGGAGACAATAGAGAAGCATGTTATGGCATAGTATAATGTTTCCAGCTAGCGAACTGTTGCATCATTTTCCAATCAATGAGCACTTGAGTTTTAGCAGATTGCCTGCAGGTTGACTGCACAAAATGCTGTAGGTGCTTTTTGTGGCTCACTGAAGGAAACATAACTGACACTGACACTATCTGGAGCTAAAGCAACATTAAAAGAGTAAGAGAGAAACAGACTGGGTCAGTCCATGGGGAAAAAGGAGTTGGGTCTGAGAACTGGTTATAGATTATTTAATTTTTTCTCTAGCAGCTGCCACTGTCCACACCAGAGATGGCTGCATCCAAGTGGTGGGTGATTTCTTCTCTACATGGGACCAGGTATATGTGTAGAATTCCCAAGGACTTCATTGGGATTTGCATGAATGTATGGGCTAAGTTTGTCCCACACTCTCTGTAACTTCCTTTGGGAGCTTTTGGGTTGAAAAGAAATGCCAGTCTAAGGGATTTATAGTTATTACTGTTAATGTTTATTATTAATAGTCAAGGACCCAATGGTGTCATGGAACATCTGTTCTCAGCTCTCTCAGGGCACACAGACACTCCTCTCCCATGCTAGGGGAGGGATCAAACGTATCTGCAGAATAATTCTCCCTTTTCCCCCTGGGCCCCCACAAAGGGGCCCACCACTAACTCAGGGAAACTGGGCATAGGTAAAGTCATGCACATACTCCATAGACTGTTCCACAAAGCCCTTCTCCCCGACACCAATTTCTACCTGAACCTTCATGACTGAACGGTTTGGGGAGAAAACACTCCTCCCTTTTAGCCTCATCCTATGGGCTTCCCTGGCAGAAAAAAGGTGATTGGGGCCATTACTCTGTGACTGAGAATGCTATGGTTACTGGTAACTGTTTCCAAGGACATAAGCTTGTAGTGAGTGAGTGACGGAGAGCTATGAATGGAAAGGATTCTGCTGATGTGGAAAAAACCAAACAACTGTTTGGGAGGGGAGGGAGGACAATCCTGCTAAACATTATATAAAAAGGAAGAGAAGCAAGGCAACAAGAGGCCATGGACAGCTAGGCAGCCAAGGAAAGAGATTATGAGAAATAGAGAGAGGCTGTGTTAACCCTTAATAGGCTCTTTACCATGTAGGAAAAGACTGTACATATGCATGTGATCCAAAAAAACTCAAGGCTCTAAGCAAAGCCTAGCTGGAAGTTCACAAAACTAAATTCCTGAAAGACACAAACCACATAAAGAGACACACAGAGGGCTGACCTACCTCTGATATGGTGTCTCCATCATCCAGCTGAGAAAGCCAATGTTGTGGTAAAAGGAGGCTAAGGAGGAACAGAGAGCCAGCTTTCATGCTACTCTGCGTTAAATGGTCCAGAAGTGAAAATGGCTCATCTAATTTAATTATCCAAACAGAGACAAATGCAAGAGGTAATGGAAACAACACCAGTATAGACAACCTGAGCAGTCAGATCTCATGATTCAGAACCAAAAATATCACAAGATTGGTTAGAAATCAAGAGAGTTTAAAATTAAAATGAAGCAACAAAGAGTTCTGTGGCACCTTATAGACTAACAGACGTATTGGAGCATAAGCTTTCGTGGGTGAATACCCACTTCTTAAGATGAATGCAGTGGAAATGTCCAGGGGCAGGTATAAATAAGCAGGGAAGAGTCAGGCTAGAGATAACGAGGTTAGTTCAATCAGGGAGGATGAGGCCCTGATCAGGATTAAACAAAGACTATGAATGGCTAGCAAACTACAAAAGCAGTTTTTCCTCCCTTGGTGTTCACACCTCAACTGCTAGAAGAGGGCCTCACCCTCCCTGATCGAACTAACCTCGTTATCTCTAGCCTGACTCTTTCCTGCTTATTTATACCTGCCCCTGGACATTTCCACTGCATGCATCTGAAGAAGTGGGTATTCACCCATGAAAGCTTATGCTCCAATACGTCTGTTAGTCTGTAAGGTGCCACAGAAATCTTTGTCGCTTCTACAGATCCAGACTAACACGGCTACCCCTCTGATACTTAAAATTAAAATGTTCAGTTCTTGTTCTTTGTCTTCTAGTTTCTGGGTCTCTAAAATGTATAGAATCTAAAGCTAGAAAGAACCAGTGTGATCATCTAGTGTGACCTCCTGTATGTCACAGGCCATAGAACTTCCCCAAAATAATTCCTAGAGCAGAACTTCTAGAGGAAGACAAAAATCTTAATTTTAAAAAAATTGTCAGGGATGGAGAATCCCTCAAAACCCTTGGTAAATTGTTCCAATGGTTAATTACTCTCATGGTTTAAAAATGTACACCTTATTTTGAATGTATCTTGCTTCAACTTCCAGCTACTAGACCATGTTATACCTTGCTCTGCTTGATTGAAAAGCCCATTATTGAATATTGATTTCACATAGAGATACTTTCCGACTGTAATCCAGTTCCCCTTTAGCATTCTCTTTGTTATGCTAAATAGATAGGCTCAAAGAGCTCTATCACTATAAGGCATGGTTTTTTTTCTAATCTTTCTCTTGGCTCTTCTCTGAACTATCTCCAATTTATCAACATATCCCCATTCTCTCCATCTCCCATGATGCACCATAGTCTCTCTAATCACTATGGTGCCTCACAGATAGAGCTGGTAGGAGTTTTGTGTCCTTTTTGTGTGGGGTTTTTTTTGTTTTGTTTTGTTTTTTGTTTTTTGAGAAAAATGCCATTTTCACCTAACATGACATGGGTTTTCTAAACATTTCCAATTGGAGTAAAGGACATGTAGAAAAATATACTAAAAACAAAGCATTTCAGAAATGGTAAAATACCTCTTTTAAAGGAAATTCCTTTTTTAATTTATAAAATAAAGATTGAAATGAGAACTAAATAGCTTGATTTTTATCAAATTTGTGAGCTCAAGGTTTGGGTTTTTTTAAATTTTGTGGGATATTTTTATTCAATTTTAAAATGGGAAAATTAGAAATTGCAGAATTTCCTGAAAAATGGAAAATCTGAGTCCTGTGAAGCTCTTCTCATGGGGGGTCTATTTCATTTTAATTTTTTTCTGATAGACAGTTCTTTTGAAATTACTCTTTCCCCATGGAAAAATAGATTTTGACAAAAGCCCATATACTGTTGAGAAAACATTTTGTTGGAAATGTTTGGACCAGTCTAAGTTTAAAAGGTTCATTGTTACAATGGAGTATAGCTGTCATGGGGGAGAGGATTCTTTTGAAGAGAGGGATGACTAGAGACCCAAGTATCAACCGTGCGTTGCATCAGAGAAAATGAAGACTTTCATAGAAGTTAGCGTTTTTTACTGCAGGCACAGCATGCTGAAAAATCAGGGCAGTGCAGAATGGGGAAGAAAATTGGCAACATGTGACCTCCAGAAGAAGAAAGAGGAAAACCCATAAGCCAGGGGTGGCCAACCTGTGATTCCGGAGCTGCATGCAGCTCTTTAGGGGTTAATATGCGGCTCCTTGCATAGGCGCTGACTCGGAGGCTGGAGCTACAGATGCTAACTTTCCAGTGTGCTGTGGGGTGCTCACTGCTCAACCCCCTCCTCTGCCCCAGGCCCTGCCACCACTCCACCCCTTACCCCAAGGCTGCTGCCCCTTCCCCCAAGCCTGCCATGCCCTTGCTCCTTCCACCTCCCCACCAGAACCTCCTGCACACTGCAAAACAGCTGATTGTGGTGGGCGGGAGGCATGGGGAGAGAGGGGGAGGCGCTGATTGGCGGGGCTGCTGGTGGGCGGGAAACGCTCGGGGCTGGAGGGGGGATGCTGAAATATTACTGTGGCTCTTTGGCAATGTTCATTGGTAAATTCTGGCTCCTTCTCAGGCTCAGTTTGGCCACCCCTGCCATATACCCCCAATGCAGATAGAGGTACAAAACCATTTTCAGGCTCCCTGCACAGATACTGTGGCAGAAAATGGTTTGGAAGAGTCACCTGAGGGAAGGGATCAGAAGGAGACCACAGTGACCAGAAGTCATAGAATGCATTGTCCTAGGGATGGGGGTTCCATGACCACCTCTCCCAAGAAGAGGAGATGGGTGGTGGTGGTCGGGGACTTTCTACAAAGGGGGACAGAGTTATCCATCTGTCATCCAGACCGGGAAACTCGAGAAGTGTGCCACTTGCCTGGAGCTAGAATTCAGGGTGTGATGGAGTGTCTGCTGAGACTGATTAAGCCCTCAGACCAATACCCCTTCCTACTTATCCACATGGGCACGAATTATACTGCCAATAATGACCTTGAGCAGTTCACTGCAAACTATGTGGTTCTGGGAAGAAGGATAAAGGAGATTGAGGCGCAAATCCTGTTCTCGTCCATCCTCCCCGTTGAAGGAAAAGGCCCAGGTATGGGCTGTGCTCCTCTTGACCTGCTGCTCACAAACAGGGAAGAATTGGTAGGAGAAGTAGATGTGGGTGGCAACCTGGGTAGCAGTGACCATGAGATGGTCAAGTTCAGGATCCTGACAAAAGGAAGAAAGGAGAGTAGCAAAATATGGACTCTGGACTTCAGAAAAGCAGACTTTGACTCCCTCAGGGACTGATGGGCAAGATTCCCTTGGAGCCTAATATGGGGGGGAAAGGAGTCCAGGAGAGCTGGCTGTATTTTAAAGAAGCCTTATTGAGGGTGCAGGAACAAACCATCCCGATGTGCAGAAAGAATAGCAAATATGGCAGGCGACCAGCTTGGCTTAACGGAGAAATCTTTGGTGAGCTTAAACACAAAAAGGGAGCTTACAAGAAGTGGAAACTTGGACAGATGACTAGGGAGGAGTATAAAAATATTGCCCGAGCATTCAGGGGTGTAATCAGGAAGGCCAAAGCACAATTGGAGTTGCAGCTAGCAAGGTATGTGAAGGGTAAGAAGAAGGGCATCTACAGGTATTTTAGCAACAAGAAGAAGATCAGGGAAAGTGTGGGACCCTTATTGACTCGGGGAGGCAACCTAGTGACAGATGATGTGGAAAAAGCTGAAGTACTCAATGCTTTTTTGCCTCGGTCTTCACAGACAAGGTCTGCTCCCAGACTGCTGCACTGGGCAGCACAGTATGGGGAAGAGGTGAGAAGCCCTCAGTGGTGAAAGAACAGGTTAAGGACTATTTAGAAAAGCTGGCCATGCACAAATCCATGGGTCCAGATGCAATGAATCCAAGGGTGCTGAGGGAGTTGGCTGATGTGATTGCAGAGCCATTGGCCATTATCTTTCAAAACTCGTAGAGATCGGGGGAGCTCCCAAACGATTGGAAAAAGGCAAATATAGTGCCCATTAGGGTTGTCAATTAATTGCAGTTAACTCACACCTTTAACTCAAAAAAATTAACTGCGGTTAAAATATTTAATCTCAAGTAAACTGTTAAACAATAGAATACCAGTTGAAATTTCTTAAACATTTGTGGATGTTTTTCTACATTTTCAAATGTATTGATTTCTATTACAACACAGAATACAAAGTGTGCAGTGCTCATGTTATATTATTTTTATTACAAATATTTGCACTGTAAAATGATAAACAAAAGAAATAGTATTTTTCAATTTACCTCATACAAGTACTGTAGTGCAATCTCTATCGTTACAAATGTAGATTTTTTTACATAACTTCACTCAAAAACAAAACAATGTAAAACTTTAGAGCCTACAAGTCCAGTCAGTCCTACTTCTTGTTCAGCCAATTGCTAAGACGAACAAGTCTGTTTACATTTATGGAAGATACCGCTGACTGCTTCTTATTTACCATATCACCTGAAAGTGAAAACAGGCACTGGCATGGTACTTTTGTAGCTGGTGTTGCAAGGTATTTATGTGCCAGGTATGCTAAACATCTGTATGCCTCTTCATGCTTCAGCCACCATTCTGGAGGACATGCTTCCATGCTGATGTTCGTTAAAAAAACGTGTGTTATTTACATTTGTGACTGAACTCCTTGGGGAAGAATTGTAGGTCCCCTGCTCTGTTTCACCCACATTCTGCCATATATTTCATGTTATAGCAGTCTCGGATGATGACTCAGCACATGTTGTTTGATTTATGAACAGTCACTGCAGATTTGACAAAATGCAAAGAAGGTACCAATGTGAGATTTCTAAAAAAATAGCTACAGCACTCAACCCAAGGTTAAGTATCTGAAGTGCCTTCCAAAATCTGAGAGGGACGAGGTGTGGAGCATGCTTTCAGAAGTATTAAAAGAGAAACACTCCAGTGTGGAAACTACAGAACCCAAACGACCAAAAAAGAAAATCAACCTTCTGCTGGAGGCATCTGGCTCAGATAATGAAAATGAACATACATCGGTCTGCTACGCCTTGGATCGTTATCAAGCAGAACCTGTCGTCAGCATGGATGCATATCCTCTGGAATGGTGGTTGAAGCATGAAGGGACATATGAATCTTTAGTGCATCTGGCAGGAAAATATCTTGCGACACTGGTAACAAAAGTGCCACGAGAATGTCTGTTCTCACTTTCAGGTGACATTGTAAACAAAAAGCAGGCAGCATTATCTCCTGCAAATGTAACCAAACTTATTTGTCTGAGCAACTGGCTGAAGTAGGACTGAGTGGATTTGAAGGCTCTAAAATTTTACATTGTTTTATTTTTGAATGTAGTTATTTTTTGTACAGAATTTGACACTTGAGTTCAACTTTCATGATAAAGAGATTTCACTACCGTACTTCGATTAAATGAATTGAAAAATACTGTTTTGTTTTTAATGTGAACATATTTGTAATCAAAAATATAAAGTGAGCACTGTACACTTTGTATTCTGTTTGGTAACTGAAATCAATATATTTGAAAATGTAGAAAACATCCAAAAATATTTAAATAAATGATATTCTATTATTATTTAACAGTGCGATTAATCGTGAGATTAATCACGATTAATTTTTTTAATCTCTTGACATCCCTAGTGCCCATCTTTAAAAAGGGAATAAGGAGAATTTGGGGAACTACAGAGCAGTCAGCCTCACCTCAGTCCCTGGAAAAATCATGGAGCAGGTTCTCAAGGAATCCATTTTGAAGCACTTGGAGGAGAGGAATGTGATAGTGAACAGTCAACATGGACTCACCAAGAGCAAGTCATGAGTGACCAACCTCATTGCCTTCTATGATGAGATAACTGGCTCTATGGATATGGGGGAAACAGTGGACATGATATATCTTGACTTTAGCAAACCTTTTGATACGGTCTCCCACAGTATTCTTGCCATCAAGTTAAAGAAATATGGATTGGATGAATGGACTATAAGGTGAATAGAAAGCTGGCTAGATTGTTGGGTTCAATGGGTAGTGATCAATGGCTCAGTGTTTAGTTGGCAGCTGGTATTAAGTGGAGTGCCCCAGTGGTCATTCCTGGGGCTGGTTTTGTTCAACGTCTTCATTAATGATCTGGATGATGGGATGGATTACACCTTCAGCAAGTTCGCGGATGACACTAAGATGAGAGGAGAGGTAGAGTTTAGGGATAGAGTCCAGAGTGACCTAGATAAATTGGAGGATTGGGCCAAAAGAAATCTGATGATGTTCAACAAGGACAAGTGCAAAGTCCTGCATTTAGGATGGATGAATCCCATGCACTGCTACAGGCTGGGGACCGACTGGCTAACCAGCAGTTCTGCAGAAAAGGACCTGGGGATTACAGTGGATGAGAAGCTAGATATGAGTCAACAGTGTGCCCTTGTTGCCAAGAAGACTAATGGCATATTGGGCTGCATTAGTTGGAGCATTACCAGCAGATCAAGGGAAGTGATTATTCTCCTCTATTTGGCACCGATGAGTCCACATCTGGAGCATTGTGTGCAGTTTTGGTCCCCCCACTACAGAAAGGATTTAGACAAATTGAAGAGAGTCCAGCAGAGGGCAAGAAACATTGTTAGGGGGTTGGGGCGCATGACTTATGAGAAGAGGCTGAGAGAACTGGGCTTATTTAGTCTGCAGAAAAGAAGAGTGAGGGGGGATTTGATAGCAGCCTTCAACTACCTGAAGGGAGGTTCCAAAGACGATGGAGCTAGACTGTTCTTAGTGGTGGCAGATGACAGAACAAGGAGAAATGGTCTGAAGTTGCAGTGGGGGAGGTCTAGGTTGGATATTAGGAAAACTTTTTCACTAGGAGGGTGATGAAGCACTGGAATGGGTTACCTAGGTAGGTGTGGAATCTACATCCTTATAAGTTGTTAAGGTCCAGCTTGACAAAGCCCTGGCTGGGATGATTTAGTTTCTGTTGGTCCTGCTTTGAGCAGGGGGTTGGACTAGATGACCTCCTGAGGTCTCTTCCAACCCTGAGAGTCTATGATTGTATGACATCTGCTGCAATCCTGGGCTCCCTAATGCCAAAGTAGGAATTAATTGCCTTTTGGTGCACTTCTTTGGGGAATCAACACCACAACAACCCTGAAGCAGAGCCTGCTCATGCACACCATGTTGGGGCTTATATTATATATTGTGGTAGTGTTCTTCCCTGTGAGGTTAGTGTCCTCCTGGCCCATGCCATGTTGGTTAATATTCCCAAAGTTCTATGGGGCAAGGAGATTGATTGATTGTGGAGCAGAGAAATGCAACACCAATTAGTAAGGGTGAAATTCACCCCGGCACAAAGGGTCTGCTCAAAGTCTAGTACTTACATGGGCACCTTCATGCTTTCTCCCGTAAGGCCCCTCACACTTGGGATGTACTTTCCGCAAAACTGCTACTCATTGTAAATTTCTCTCCTTTAAACTCTCTCTGGCGTGAAGTCTACTAAAAATTTCACAACAATCAGGCTGTTGTGCTGACACCACTGCTTCTCACAGTGACAATTTTTTTCCACTGTTTCCGTATACACCCCATCGGTCTATATCCACCTCTATCCTCTCGTGTCTTATACTTCGATTGTAAGCTCTTCTTGAGCAGGGACTGTCTTTTAATGTATTTATCTAGTGCCTAGCACCAGGGGCTCCTAGATGCTATGGTAATATGAATAATTAATCATAATTAAGTGGGAGATAAGTGGCAAATTGGCATTTGCCTGACTCTCCACAAAGCGTTGAAATTCAGGACAGACCCATAGAGTCTGAGAAGCAGGAAACACTGGGTTTGGGTTTAATCATTTTGTTTGTTCTGTGTGTTAGTAAGTGTTTGGGGAAAGAGTAATATTACAATTCTTCTTTGCTCTCATTTACTATTATATGTGGGTGAGTGGGGAATAGTAAATAAATTATACTGCTTAGAGATATAGGCTAAGGTGTTGGGTTTTTTTGTCGGCTGCATCCATAAAGTGCACACATAACATCAGTTTCCCATTACACACATCATTCAGACTCCTATATTACTCAGTGTAATGGGAAAAGGGGCCACTGAAATCTAAACTGAAAAGAGAAATTAAAGTAAAACCAGCAAAGAGCAGCTGAGGCTGAAGCAGCTGTGGCCGTGAAACACTTAGTGCCCTTGGAAACCGAAGAGCTACTGTCTCCAGTGGCACCCAGTGTCATGTCTCGGAAAGCCTCAGAGCAGGAGGGACTCTCTGGGATTAGAAGATACTCACTCCTCACCCTCTTCCCTTCCTTAATGTGTTTGTTTTATTCAAAATAAATGAATACATAAGTGAAACACAGCCCCAGTCATCCTATGGGCCAGGTCTTTCCAGAGCTTTTACTGTATATTATGGGGCAGATTCTGCCACCTACGCTCTCTGTGATTCTCCATCTCTGACCATCTTCAAATCAAGACTGGATGCTTCTCTAAAAGATCTGTTATAGGGAATATTTGGGGAAAGTCTGTCAGACCAGATGATTACAATGGTCCCTTTTCACCTTAGAATCTACACATGAGTAACATCTTACCCCCAAATAGTCCCATAGGGCTAAGTTTTGGTGTTACCATAGCAGCTATGTATGGAGCAGCATAGGGATGAGAATCACACCTCAGAGAGGCATGATTTCCCCTCACTGATCTAGGAGACAATTTGCTGCTGGTCCATAACATGAGCAAATTTCTTTCCTCTGTGTGCTGGCTCAGGGCTGCAGCCCCTCTGTGTTTGGAGGGGCAATGCTACAGCTTTTGGAGCAGTCCCTGCTCACCTATTCCAGGATGGAAAGGGGTTGGCTATAGCGGGTGCACAATGGCAACTTCTTCCATGTGGCTGGAACCACGGTTTGTGGAGAAGAGAAATGCGGTGCATAAGAGTAAATGGGTTCTTGTGCCCATCAAGGAATAAGGTATTATGTTGTCTGAGTAAAGGTCTCGCTTGCTTTGAGGCAGGGACAGGGAAGCAAATGTATAAGTCTTGGATCCCAATACCTAATATTCTTTTTCTAAAAGAGATGATGCCTTGTTCTACAATCCTCAGAGCATTTACTTTAAGCTAATGATGATCTGAAAAGCAGACAGAATTAAATTACCTATCAGCTCTCTATCACATGCATCATTGTAAGAGCTTTACATTTACAGTAACCTGTGGAAGCGACAAAGGGTCCTGTGGCACCTTATAGACTAACAGAGGTATTGAAGCATAAGCTTTCGTGGGTGAATACCCACTTCTTCGGATGCAAGCAGTGGAAATTTATTTCCACTGCACGAAAGCTTATGCTTCAATACCTCTGTTAGTCTATAAGGTGCCACAGGACCCTTTGTCGCTTCTACAGATCCAGACTAACACAGCTACCCCTCTGATACTAGTAACCTGTGAAACAACCATCTGTGATTCTGCTTATTATTAACATTATAGTAGCACCCAGTGGCTCTAACCAAGATCAGTGCTCTCGTGTGTCAGGTGCTGTACAATGACATAGTAAGAAACGGTGCCTACCCTGGAGAGCTCACACCATAGGAAGATGAGACAAAGGGTAGGGGAAAGAAAGGATTGTCATCCCCATTTTACAGAGGCACAGAGAGATTAAATTACTTGCTCAAGGTCACCCAGCAAGTCTGTGGCAGAACTAGGAACTGGAACCTGAGTCTGAGTCGAATGCCTTAACCATACAACCATCTTTCCTCATGGCTTAGGAGGATGGAATGGCAGCCTTGTCTCTGACTCAAAAACAGCAAAGCACAATTCAGGTTCAGTGTTAATTGTAAAACATTGAGGGATGGGGTGGGGAAGGGGTGGAATTTAAATCTGTTTCTGAACTAATACTAATAAAAGCTGGAAGGCATCTTCCGTGATTTCATAAATGTTTTGGAAGAAAGTGTAGTGATTGCATAATAGCCCATCAAATGGATGGTTGATTAGTTTAGTCAATTCGGCATACATTTCAGCTATTATTTTTGACTCAGAAGCAGGAGGCTAAACAACACGGGTGCCTTTATCATGCGCACTTAGCAAATGAGCTACCTAAAGATCACGCTGTTTTCTTTCTTTCTCAACCATAATATGTCAGGATTAGCCGGTGGAAAAATCTAAAAACAAATCGAATTAACTATTCTAACTGATTTTTTTTTCTGTTATCAAGTCAGTGCAATTTTTTTTAAGAGGGTGATTTTTTTTTAACCTGGAGAAAGTAGTCCATCAAGGTCTTTGACAAGTGTTTTTGAGTTTTACCTTGATTTACTTTGGAGTCTTTAGCTCAAAAGTGGATGTCTCTCAGAAAGATAAATCCCAGTCCAATCACAGATGACTGGCCTCGTAGCAGGAATGCCTGGGTGAAATCTAGGGCCTGTGTTTTGTGCTGCGTGTCAGCTTAGATGGACATAAGAGTCCTGTCTGCACCTAAACTCTATGAGTTACTGCAGGAAGGCTCTTTTCTTCCTTTGACAAATTCTTGGGCTATCTCCAGCCACCATCATCATTATCTTGCCCTTTAAGAGTTTTTATTAATTTCCTAAATTCCATTGACTTTTAATAGGATGTAAGATTCTAAATCACTTTTGAAAATTCTACCTCCTGTCTCTTGAGCCCTCCACTGCCTGCCATGGCTCGGGAGGACGCTCACCTTGGTAGAATTTCTGTAGTTCTTTGGGGACAGGCTGCCAGGAGCAGAGAGATCAGAACCCCCTGTGATGGGACCCAATCCCATGTGAGCTCTTGGGGTGGCTGTAAGGGAGAATGAAGGATGGGCAAGGGGTAGAGCCAGGGCATCTGCCACGTACACATGAGAATCCTTCATGTTCCTTGCATGGAATCCTTGGCCTTTGTATGCAAGGAATGTGGAGGGACTCACACAGCTGTGGAGCAGCTCTTCCATCACAATGGGCCATATGCAGGAGGATTTTATTTTTATCCCCAACCACATTACATTGTCCATTCTTGTCTCTCTTTTCTCCCAAACCATTTCCCCTTCTCCCTCTTCTTCTCCCTCAACACATGCTGTCCATCTCTTATTCTCTCTCCAGGCCTCTTATTCTTTCTCTCCTTGCCCTCCGCAGCCACTCCCTCCCCCTTCTCCCTGTCCAGACGATATAGCTTTCAAAGTTTATGTAGTTAGTGAATGTTGCTTGCTCTGAGTGAACAAGGGACAGAGAGAGTAGTGACTAATATCAGAATCATGAGAGAAGATATGTTTTATTCATAAACCCTGCTCCTCCGGTGAAATTAAAAGCAAAGCAAAGGGTCGAAGCTCTGAACCCTCTTTCCTGAAGCCTGTAAACCAATAAAGGCTTTATATTAGCTATCGATATCTATCTCTGACTTGGCTTAATAACATCTTATTCCCTGTTTTCAGCAGCCATCAATAATATTTCTGCCTGCCCGCTCAGGCCCTCGTCCCTGGGTGCAATTGCATTATAAGGGTCTATAAGCCCAATTTGCTTCACATTCTTTTTTTTTTTTTTTTTTTTGGAAAAGGCTGACTGGCTTTTGTAATGAGAGCAGCTGCCAAGAAGGTTTGACATAATTTGTGGCCCATCTGGCTTACAATCTTCATTCAATATCGCAGGAGCCTAAACTCCCAGACCAGCTGATAAGCCAGAGCATATAGGCAAGTGATGGCAGTAATCTTCTTTCTGATTTCTCATTAAGGACTGGGACATCTCTGTGAATCTCTCATATCCTGGATATAATTTCTTTCTTATTTTCTAATAAACCCGAAGCTGTTATACCTATAAAAATGTGATGATAAAAGCAACATGGTACACTCAAGCATGTGGGGTCCCTTGTGTCATCGTTATGAGTTTGGGAAATCACAGTCCAATGGCTGTTTGCCCTTGTCCTCGGTAGGAGACGGTGTATAGATACTATGGTGACCAGAGCCATATATGTACCTGGATAGATAGATTAGATAAGGATTGTGCACTAATAACAACATAACCCCCAAATCCTACTAAATATAACAGTGAATACCATGGATCATGTTTCTCACACCATTGTTCTTAATCCTGTGGATCAGGCTTCAGCCATGAGCATTGTTGGTTGTGGTTTGTGTGGTCAGATGGGTTTAAATGCCATTTTAATCTAGAGGAGGTGTTTAGATCTGGATTAGATTTAAGAAGTAGCCTGGTGTTTGAAGTTGGAGTCCATGTTCTGTTCTGACAGCAATGAAAGCAGCAATTTGTTCTTGTGAGATTTTGGGCTGAAAATCCATTGATACCATGCAATTTCCACCATTGTGGATGATGGAGATCTTCTTAACCTAACTGTTGTAATGAGATTTTTTTGGAGTCTGTGAAAATCATTTTGAGAGAGTTAGGCTTCTTCCACCTTTGTATTTGACTTGGAACCAAGATCTTAGTATTGAGCATAGATCCTATTCCATTCACCCACAACACAGGGAGAAATTTGGTTTCAGAGTTCAAATGTGAGAATCTGCTTAAGCCCTATCTCACCTCCATTTGCAAATTACATTCCAATGGTTGTCGTTTGTTTGTTTGTTTGTTTTGTTTCTGGAAACACTAGGAAAGCAATATCAGTAATCACAAAACCATCACAGTTTACAATAATTTACCCCTTCATTGTTAGTCTCAGTGCATGGTCCAAGATGACAAAAATTTCATGAGAACTGCTGGTTTAAGGAGAGCTCCATCATCCAAAACATTCATGGGGGATCAATAGATATTTGGCCCAAAACGTCACAAGAACAAATGACTGATTTCACTGTTGTTAGAGCTGAACAAATCCCAATGCTAGCACCTTAGCCACTAGATCATCCTTCCTCTCTTACCAAATGTACATAACTTAATAGCAATAAAACAGACCTCATTCTAAACTTTTTCCTTCTCTTGGCTGTTCCTAATGGTTTTATCTCCATATCTTCACCTATTTTTGTCTGCTTCAGTGAGACATTCATATCCTACGTGTGCCTGGCTGGAATACACCAGGTTCTGTGCTCAGGGTGAGTCAGCAGAAGAACTCTGCATTTCTCTGCACAGTTCTAGAACCTTACATCCTATTACATATATTTTAATACTAAACTATAAGACCTCTGAATGCCTAATAAGACATAACTAATATCAGGAACTGTAAAGAGGCAACATGGCGAAGTGCTGTAATAACACGCATATCCAAAACAACTTTAAAAAGTCCTTCAGGAAACCACCCTCTCAACTATAGTATTAGCAACAGTAATGATTTTTTAATCACTGTACACATTAATGGAGAGCAAAATGAACTGTCCCATGCAAATAACAGGGGGTTTGTCCTAGATGGCTAACAGTTTAAGGGCACAATCTGGTACAATACAATTCTAAACAGCACAAAACATGTAGTTGAGTTTGGTGTTGACAGAAGGAAAAGTTTCACAGATCAAGTGGTTTTTCAAAGTCACTTTCAAGTAACAAGAAGGATTTTGATGGACATGAATTGGGTGGGTATTCCAGGCATATAGGGAGGCATGGAATGAGGCATGGAATTAGCATCAGGCAATGCTAGAGGTAAGGAAAAAAGTTTGAGGTTAGTCTGTATCTCTGCCTACATTACCTCCTATGCATGATCCCACAGGACTGGGAAATAAAATGGAGTGGAGCTTTAACAAAGATAAGCATAAACACCAAAGGCTTTAGCTTCACCTGGAAGAATGACACAGTTGTACTTTGGCAGAAATTAAGAGGGAGAGCATTCAAAAGTCCCACACATGCAACAGAGAAGAGAAATGAGATCGAATAGTTTTGAAATTTCCATAAAAATCATGGAACAGGTCCTCAAGGAATCAATTCTGAACCACTTAAAGGAGGGGAAAGTGATCAGGAACAGTCAGCATGGATTCACCAAGGGCAAGTCATGCCTGACTAACCTAATTGCCTTCTATGATGAGATAACTGGCTCTGTGGATGAGGGGAAAGCAGTGGATGTGCTATTTCTTGACTTTAGCAAAGCTTTTGATACAGTCTCCCACAGTGTTCTTGCCAGCAAGTTAAGGAAGTATGGGCTGGATGAATGCACGGTAAGGTGGATAGAAAACTGGCTGGATGGTCGTGCTCAACGGGTAGTGATCAATGGCTCCATGTCTAGTTGGCAGCCGGTATCAAGTGGAGTGCCCCAAGGGTCGGTGCTGGGGCCGGTTTTGTTCAATATCTTCATCAACGATCTGGAGGATGGTGTGGACTGCACCTTTAGCAAGTTTGCAGATGACACTAAACTGGGAGGAGTGGTTGATACGCTGGAGGGTAGGGACAGGATACAGAGGGACCTAGACAAATTAGAGGATTGGGCCAAAAGAAATCTGATGAGGTTCAACAAGGACAAGTGCAGAGTCCTGCACTTCGGACGGAAGAATCCCATGCACTGCTACAGACTAGGGACCGAATGGCTGGGCAGCAGTTCTGCAGAAAAGGACCTAGGGGTTACGGTGGACGAAAAGCTGAATATGAGTCAACAGTGTGCCCTTGTTGCCAAGAAGGCTAACGGCATTTTGGGCTGTATAAGTAGGGGCATTTCCAGCAGATCGAGGGACGTGATTATTCCCCTCTATTCGGCACTGGTGAGGCCTCATTTGGAGTACTGTGTCCAGTTTTGGGCCCTACGCTACAAGAAGGATGTGGATAAATTGGAAAGAGTCCAACGGAGGGCAACAAAAATGATTAGGGGGCTCGAGCACATGACTTATGAGGAGAGGCTGAGGGAACTGGGATTGTTTAGCCTACAGAAGAGAAGAATGAGGGGGGATTTGATAGCTGCTTTCAACTACCTAAAAGGGGGTTCCAAAGAGGATGGATCTAGACTGTTCTCAGTGGTAGAAGATGACAGAACAAGGAGTAATGGTCTCAAGTTGCAGAGGGGGAGGTTTAGGTTGGATATTAGGAAAAACCTTTTCACTAGTAGGGTGGTGAAGCACTGGAATGGGTTACCTAGGGAGGTGGTGGAATCTCCTTCCTTAGATGTTTTTAAGGTCAGGCTTGACAAAGCCCTGGCTGGGATGATCTAATTGGGTTTGGTCCTGCTTTGAGCAGGGGGTTGGACTAGATGACCTCCTGAGGTCCCTTCCAACCCTGAGATTCTATGATTCTATGATTCTATGACAACAGATTAGTTAGTGGTCTATCTACTGCAGTATCCCACTTCTGACAGTGGACATTAGCAGATGCTTCAAAGGAAGATATGAAAAACGGCAGTATGAACAACTGTGGAATAACCTGTCCATAGGCGGAGTTTCTCCTAATCCTCATTAACTAATGGTTCTCTTAGGCCCTGGAGCATAAGACTAGACTGTGAAACTCTTACTCGCACTGAGTATTACTTGACTCCACAAGTTGTCCTAATGGTTTCCCTGGGACTACTTGCAGTATAGGGTACTATGCAATGTCTTTCATACAATTTAAAGCCAGAAGGGACCATTAAGTCATCTAGTCTGACCTCCTTTGTATCACAGACAATTAAAATCCACCCAGTTACCCATGTATTGAGCCACATAACTTTCTTGACTTATCTTCCAACAAGACATCTAGTCTTTATTTGAAGACTTCAAGTGATAGAGAATTCATCGCTTCCCTTGATAGTTTGTTCCAATTTTTAATTGCCCTCATTATTAAAAAGTTGCACCTTATTTGCAATTTGAATGTGTGTGGCACAGTTTCTAGCCATTGTGTCTTGTTATGTCTTGCTCAACTAACTTAAAGAGCCCTTTACTACCCAGTATTTTGTCTCTGTGAAGGGACTCATACACTCCATCATATCATTGTTAATCTTCTTTTTGATAAACTAACAGATTGAGCTTTTAAAGTCTCTTATTATAAAGTATTTTCTCCAGCCCTTGAATCATTTTTATACCTCTTTTCTGCACCCTTTCCAATATTTCAATATCCCTTTTAAAATAAGCATATCACAGCTAGCTCTTAAGGATTATTGTTTTCATGTCATGAAATAGAAGCATAAAGAAAATAATGCAATGGAACTCACTTACCCAAGTTATCTGGGTAGAGATCTGCTCTGTGAAAAAATAAGTTACTGTGTTCTAAATCACTGGCAAGAAATGTAGAAAAGATTCTAATTCCAGGTCTCATCTAGGTGTTGAGATACTTGAACTAATTGTGAAGTAAGATGTTTTGGGAAATATCAAGACCCAAGCTAGGGCCATCTCCTAAGGTAGCCAAGGGAAGAAAAGTTGGAGGGAAGTGGATGAAGGAGAAGCAAAAATGACACCAAATTAAAAGTAAATAAAAATATTTCCAAACGTTCCCCACAAGGTCGATGGCCTGCATGCCTAACAGCATAAGGAGCAGAGAGACGTCTGGAGGGACAAAAGGGACATGAGGAGTGGGAGGAAACTATTTTTAGCTTCATTAATAGGGGCGTTCAGGGATTCATTATATGCAGGAGGGGAGTTCAGGGATTCATTATCTCAAAAATAGTAGTCCAAGCTGACAAGAGTGGGTGAAGACTTCCTGACCATGTGGACGAGCAGATTTCACAGCTTTCTGTATTTGTCTTTCTAAAAGTCGGGGTGGGGGGAGAAGGAAGAGCCTGTTCTCTGATGCCTAGAGGCTTTTCTGCTACTATGGAAATAAAAAGGAAGTGTGTGTGGGGGGGAGAGGGAATACATAAACAAAATACAATTCTTACCGGAAAATACCCAACAGAGATTAAATATACAGTTACAACGGTACAATACTTTAAGGTCCGTGTATTCCCTCTTCTAAGTCTATGAGAACCTTACCCATACTAAATATTAAAAATCATAACACATGAAAATTAGGAACTCCTGGAAGCAGTTTCTTCTTCTCTAGGTACACATTTTCACTGCCGACATCTAGTACTTAAAGGAGGCCATCCAAGTAATTAAAATACCTCTAAATGAAATGTCAACGTTATTTATTTATCTTTAAAGTCCTAATGGTTAGGCAAATCAAAGCCTTTATTCCAAAATAATGTGCTTTAATTATCTGTATCTTTGCGAGAGAGCAGAATAATGAAGGTTTGCCAAATAAAACGGGTCTCCAGTCTGTTTCTCTGCTCAGTAAGTAACCTTTATGAAGGGGAATGTTACGTTTTGCTTTGTTTTTGGTCATAAATACTGTCATTATTTTAAAACATGAGGCCTGTCACAGTGGTTGTAGCTAGGAGTCCAATGCACAAGGAAGGAATTAATCATGTATACAGTAGGAAAAAAAAAATTGGTAGTTGGCAGCTCTCAGATTCCATTACATGATTTTTTGTCATTTTCCTCTGGTAGCTGGAACTGTTTGAAACAGGGAAATAAATAGTGTGCAATTAAAACAGGGAAATCACTAAAAGGATTGTTTCGATGATTATGTTAAAAAAAAAGTGGACCGGTAGGAGGATTTCAACGTGGGTCGGGCTCCCTAGTTTGTCATCTGTTGACATCGTCGCCTGAATTTTTAATTCGTGGCTGCCTTCTCACAGGTCAAGCTGACATTTGCCCTCTGCAGTAAAAAGAAACATCTCCTCTCAAGTAAGGGATTGAACATACTGGGGGCAGGGGCCTCTGAGGGGCTCAGATGTAATGGTGATGAGCACGGTATAAGAGCCTATATCGAATACAGTCAAATACAGTCATGCTTAGCAATAACTCTCAGAGGGGACTGAACATAGAGTGAGTTTGCATGAGCAGAGGTTTGTGGCATAGAATGGGTCTCAAGTAGAGTTGGATAGAAAATAAGGAGCTTTTACCCTCTTGGCGGGGTGTGTTATGCATCCTTTGCCATGGTGCATCATGGGAGTTGTAGTCCAGCCTGAGAGTCCAGCCTGTAGAGGAGAATGGAAGCATAAGGCAACTGAAATGTACTTCCATGAGGCCCCGTGGCACCATTTTGAATCAACATTTTTCAGTTATAGGCCGAGCCATTTTGATTTTGGACAAAATATTTCAGATTCTGATTAATTAAATAGCAGTGTTCCGTCACATCAGACGCTGTTTGGAAAAATAACAACAAAAAATCTCTTTGGTCAAAACCCAATGTAATTTTCTATCAGAAAAAAACAGCGCTAAAACAGAGCAACAAGATTACCTGTGCCCCTATGTAATGGGTGTCATGTTGGTTAACACCGAGGACCTCCAAAGATCAAAGTATGAGTCTCTATGACTCATGCTAAAGAGCCAGTATCTGAAGCTGAAGGCTATAACAGATTCACGTGTTTCATGTGGATCGGGTGTAACACACACTGACCAGAGAGCTACATCTAGACTGACTCTTGCACTTTGTAGCAGCTTTATGGAGCTCCTGGATCATCTCTGATTGCCTTGCCCCTTCCTTTTCCCTCTAGATAGTATTAAGACACTGGGTGGAGGTGTAGCCCATACAAGTTAATGCTAGTTTAGTCATCATTAATTTGTGCTGATTTACCTTTATGTGCTTTGGGTTGGCAAGAATCATAGAATTGTAGGACTGGAGGGACCTTGAGAGGTCTTCTAGTCCAGTGCCCTGCACTCAAGACAGGACTAAGCAGTATCCAGACCATTCCTGATAGGTGATTGTCTAACCTGCTCTTAAAAATCTCCAATGACGGAGATTCCACAATCTCCCTGGGCTTAATCACACTGACGCTTAGGAAGTTTTTTTCCTAATGTCCAAACTAAACCTCTCTTGCTGCCATTTAATCCCATTGCTTCTTGTCCTATCCTCAGAGGTTATCAAGAACAATTTTCCTCCCTCTTGTTTGTAACAACCTTTTATGTACTTGAAAACTGTTATCATGTCCCCTCTCAGTCTTCTCTTCCGCAGAGTAAACAAACCCATTTTTTCAATCTTTCCTCGTAGCTCATGTTTTTAGACCTTTAATTTTTGTTGTTGTTCTCTTCTGGACTTTCTCCAATTTGTCCACATCTTATCTGAAATGTGGCATCCACAATTTGACTCCAGTTGTGACTATATCAGCATGGAGTAGAGCAGAAGACTTACTTCTTGTGTCTTGTTTACAACACTTTGCTAATACATCCCATAATAATGTTTGCTTTTTTTGAAACAGTGTTACACTGTTGATTCATATTTAGCTTGTGATCCACTATTATCTGAAGATCCCTTTCTGCAGTACTCCTTCCTAGGCAGTCATTTCCCATTTTGTATGTGTGCAATTGATTGTTCCTTCCTATGTGGAGTACTTTGCATTTGTCCTTACAGAACCTCATCCTATTTACTTCAGACCATTTCTCCAGTTTGTCCTGATCATTCTGAATTTTAATCCTGCCCTCCAAAGCATTTGCAGCCCCTCCCAACTTGGTATCATCCACAAACTTTATAAGTGTACCCTGTATACCATTATCTAAATCACTGATGAAGATAGTGAACAGAATTGGACATAGGACCTAGAATCTATTGGATTGTGTCTGATCTAGAAGGCCTATGCACGAATGCTGAAGGAAATGAGAAGAGAGATTGTACCACCCTTTAGCTGCCCTCAGACTGGGATCTGCAGAGGCAGTGTCCTTAGAGGAGAGAAAGTGGCCTTTAAGAACTATCATAGACTCATAATACATGTGAGTCACCAGACTAGTTCCCAGAGCTAACTAGTTGCCTGATGGTGGCCCTGCATTCTGGTTGGCATCAGAAGAGGTCATAGTGAATTGCACCCAACCATATGTGGGGTGGGATTTTCAAGGCCATCAGTGGGGATTTGGTGGCTCAATTCTGAATAGAAATTAATGGGAATTGGACTTCCAAGCCCAGACTTTCAGAATCCCAGTTGTATTATGCAAGGGGAAAGATAGCTTTGGAATTGGGAGACCCTAGTTCAACCCCTAGCTACACACCTGACTTCCTGTTTGATCTTAGTCATTCTGTGCCTCAGTTCCCCATCTGTATAATGGGGAAAATAGCACAGCCCTACATCACAGTAGAATTGAGAGGATACATCTATTAATGTTTGATGTCCTGAGATACTTTGGTAATAGAAGGCATCCAAATAAAAGATCAATAGATAAAATGGATAAAGCAAAATAAAATATTCGGATCAAATCTATGGACCCTCCTTTTGCCTTCACCTTCAGTCATGCAGCCCATAGGGTCTGGCTAGGCTCAAGAAGATGTAAAGGAGGGGAAAATTTTGTTCATGATGCAATATTATTAGGCACTAAGCAATGATTGCCTCAACTGCATGAACATTTTAGCCCCAACATTTTTCTTATAGGGAAATTTTTGCATAAAGGCACCTGGTTTGTACTGTGGTGATGAGCAATAATAAGAGTGCAGCATTTTCCTTGTGCAATAAAACCTGCTGTGGAAATAGCACTAAAAGGTTATGCGGGCAATAACATATAGTAATATGAAAAGGGATCATTGTTCTGGGCAGAAAACCTTTGGAATTCACCATTTCTGATGGAGGAGGACAGGATCTGAAAAGGATCCTTCCACTCATGTAGGTGGACAGTAGAGATGTAGACTAATAAATCCATCTCCTTCCTCATGAAATGAGTTAGAGGCTCCACCATCACAGACATTAATAATTACCTAGATGTATCATATCCCACTTAGGGCTATCCAACTCTTCACCATTGTTACAGTGCTGGGCCACTCAGAATGCTGTGTGTTTGGAGGGATAGAAGTCATGTGTACCCTCCTGCTCTGAAAGCTAGGGTCCCAGTCTCTCAGTCGTGAGAATGTTCACTAGCTTTTAGTTGTATAGTGCCTACAGGACAGTCGATTCAGTTGGTTATGAAATACTAGCTGGAACACTACAGTAGCATTATGTCTGAACTTCTCACAGTTGACACAATATATCACAAAATCTTAATTTCTTCAAATGGTGATGCCTGTGAATAAATACATGTAAGCCAAGGAATAGCTACAGGACTTTACATTAAGCGTGATGATAAATGACAGTGTATTGAGTTGTGGGAAGGCATCTAATGACATGCCTCAAGGACTGGTGTTGGGCCCAGTTTTAGTTTCACTAATGATCTGTAAATGAGAGTCAATAGCACAGTTATTAAATTAATGGATGCTACTAAATTGGGAGGTGTGGCAATAACTAGCAGAGTGAGTGGAATAATATAAAAGGATCTTTGAGACATGGGGACGAAAGAACAATCTGAGATTTGAACTTATACCATAGGCTAAAAACAACCAGAGCAGTGATGTACAATGGGAAGGTGACTTCCAGGAAGCAGTGATGGATTTGGAAAAGACGTAGGGGTAACACTTCACAGCACGTTTGCAAAATAATGTGAGGTAGTAGTAAAAAAGGTTGATACAATTTTGCTCACATACACAAAGACATCAAGTCATGGGCAAGGGGTGGTAACCTGTCCCTGTATATCGAACTGCTATGGAAAGCCTTGGTATGATACATGGAAGACTGGTCATTTCACTACCAGGAAGATAATGTCTAATTAGGGATGAATTCACCCCCAAGACAGAGAGCGCCAATGCTGCATCAGTGAGACCAACTTAATTTCCACATTGCAGGTCTGATCCTGTGAGGGATCGAGATCCAGATTTTCCCATGGTATTTAGGCACCTAAAGATGCAGATCGGTGCCTAGTGGGATTTTTAAAAGTATCCAAGCCGAACTCCTAGGCACCTACCAGCTTAACAGCTTTTGAAAATCCCAATAGGCCTCTATTTGCATCTTTAGCCACCTCAATACCTTTTAAAAATCTGGATGTTAGGCTTCAGAGTCTCATTGACAGTGATTGAGATTTAGGCTCTTAAGTGCGTAAGTCATTTTTGAAAATGGGATTTAGTCACCTATGTATGTAGGTATATAGCGAGGTAATTGCTGTTTTGTTTTCTGTGCACAGTATATGGAGATATGCCTATCTCATAGAACTGGAAGGACCTTGAAAGGTCATCAAGTCTAGTCCGCTGCCTTCACTAGCAAGACCAAGTACTGTCTCGTCACAGATTTTTGCCCCAGATCCCTAAATGGCCCCCCTTCAAGGATTGAACTCATAACCCTAAGTTTAGCAGGCCAATGCTCAAACCACTGAGCTATCCCTCTCCCCCAATTTTTAAATGTCCTATCTTCAAAAGAAGCTGACATTTTGTGAGGCAGATTCAATATAGCATTTTGCGGAGCGAACACACACTGTGCTGTCTCTTTCGTGTTTGCCTTTTTCCGTAATCTAAACTAAGAGCCATTCAGGCTAAAAGGTTGTGCTGCTCCTTTGTGTATTTAAAGCCTTATGGGGACTTTATGAGCTATCAGCGAGGGGGAGAAAGATGGTCTTATGGTAAAGGCACCACTGGTGCAGTCAAGGTGCTTGTATTCAATTCCTGGCTCTCGCACAATCACACAGTTTGACCTTGGGTAAGTTCCATAGGGTTAACGTCCTGGCCCTACTGAAGTCAATGGGACTTTTGCCATTGTCTTTAACAGAGCAAGGATTCCACCCATTATCTCGGAGGGGGAGAATTTCAGATAGTAGTTAAGTGACCAACGCCCATTTAAATTCCAATGTGCCTTTGAAAATCTCCATCTATCCTCCTCAGCTCCAAATCTTTAAGAAAGGGATGAGACTCCACTGCCTTGATTTGTGAGGCGTTCAGATGCTGCACTGATGGGGCCTGATTAATACGGAGTACAGAAGGGAGAAAGAATTGAGAGACCATGAGGCAGAGGGAGACAGAAAGCCTGTTCCGAGTGTGAGGAGATGCAAAGGAGAAGACACTTAAACCAGTAGTGGTGCAAGAAGAAGAAGCAGGTGAAAAATGAGGGGAGAGCAGAAGGAGAGATGGGTGTGGGTATCATTTAATACAAGAAGTAACTCCCCCGAATCATAGAATCTCAGGGCTGGAAGGGACCTTAGGAGGTCATCTAGTCCAACCCCCTGCTCAAAGCAGGACCAATCCCCAATTTTTGCCCCAGATCCCTAAATGGCCCCCTCAAATGCCAAGTATTTATTTGCTGTCTCTATTGATGTAATTTCTGAACTCATCTTTTTTGTTCAGTGCTGACTCTTATTTTTAAGTAAATTCTTAATGAAATTAGAAATGCTCTATTCCTCTTCACTTCCATTGTAATGAACTTTAAAATAAGCAGGAGAAATGCTTGGTAGGCATGTCCCCTTTTTATTATGGAGAAAGCAAAATCTATGCTGTCCAGGACACTTCTGGTTCAACTATCAACCAGGAATCCAAGCAAAACAGAACCTTGCTCCCACATGAGAATTAAACTGCATAGACAGGGTTTGTAGAGGGGAGGTGATGCTTGTGTGATTGAAAGGTAACTGTGCCAGAGTGGTGCTATGTGTTAGCAGACTACCAAACCTAATATCAACATGAGTATTTTTTTAAAGAGCTCCTTACAGAGGGCCTCTTATGTTTAGACAAAGTAAATCTATACTAAATTATTTTTAAACTTGCTGCTTTGTTATTGTTCTTTATATCTGTGTCCAGAGGGAGATGCAGCAACTGTGGTTTATGGAACATGGCATAGATGTGATTAAGTTAGTCTAATTTCAACGACAACATCAAGAAAAGTTGTCAAGTTGTAGTAAGGCCTTCCGCTAGGCTTTTGAGGGTTTTTTAAAGCATTTTTTAAAAGGAACAATTGATATTTGTAATAATACTTAGTGCTTCTCTACTAAAGCTCCTTTTGGCCAAAGAATACCTGTTCTGTTCATTACCTCTGAAGTACCTGGCATTGGCCACCATGCGACACCAGTGAGGGAGGGATAGCTCAGTGGTTTGAGCATTACCCTGCTCAATGCAAGATTGTGAGTTCAATCCTTGAGGGGGCCATTTAAGGATCTGGGGCAAAAATTGGGGATTGGTCCTTCTTTGAGCAGGGGGTTGGACTAGCTGACCTCCTAAGGTCCCTTCCAACCCTGAGATTCTATGAAATGAGCACCCTGACCATTGGGCTACATCTGCGGGGGGGGGGCTTTGTTTAAGCAATTCCAAGGTGCTGCAAGAATTAAAAAAGTCTTTGGAGCAGTGGGACTTTTGCCTACGTCATCCATCTCTCATGTGAGCATGCTAACCAGGCTGCAGAGTCACTGGGCCACACAGAGCAAGTAGGAGAGCGAGTCGGTAGCTTGGTGGCTAGTGCGCTGAAGTGGCGGATCCAGTCCCCCTACTCCAATAACTTTAATTTTAAAGTTCTTTCTTTGTGAATCTAGCCCTATTTTAATGGAGAAAAGCAGATTCATTTTGTAATTAAACCAAAACATGTTGTGGGAAATGGTCAGATTTGACAAACTTTAAAATCAATTAGTTTTTATTTGAAATTGTTCAAAGGTTTCATATTGGAATTTTTCAGAAATATCAGGTTTCCTGTTTCAAAATGGAAAATAATTATAGTTGATTAAAAACAAGTATCAAATATTTTAATTGACTCAAAGCGATTTTTTTGTTATTTAGTTTCAATTTGGGGGGGGGGGGAAGCACCCTGAGATTTTATTTATTGTCACTTGTTTTCAAAGGACCTGGCATCATGAAATCCAAATTTTTCATTGCATTTCATAGGTGACTGAAAGTCAATGGAATTTGTTCTCCAAAATCACTTAGATGCTTTTGCAAATTCCATTCAACAGCATTATATTTTATTATTAATGTCTAATCCAACACCTACTTGAGTCAAAGGGGAGACTCTCATTTAATGTAACCGTTATTGCATTAGGACCTTAATGCAAAACCAAAATCAAGTGTTTAGTTCATGATCCAATCCCTACTGAAACCAGTAATAGACTTTCCATTGACTTCAGTGGGTTTTCAGTCAGTCCCTACAGCCCTGATCCAGCAAAGATCTTAAGCATGGGCTTACAATTAAGCACATTCTTAAATTCTTTGCCGGATTGGGGCTTTATACAGCACAGATAATAGACATGACAGCACACCAGATTCCCTGTACAGCTCCTCTTTTATTGAAAATTATTATGTTGTGATTCAAGTGGAAAGCAGGAGCCAAATTTGTAAAGAAGCTCTGATTTGTATATGCTTAAAAATTACTTTCCCATCTCTTTCCTTGGGGAAAGGAGTATGGGCTAGTGATTGAAGCTTGGGTTCTTCAAACTTGCAAAAGTATACCATGAAATATTTTGTTAGGCAAAATGGAATTGCATTTGATTTATCTCCACACCCCTGTATTATTGTTTCTTTGCAAGAATTGCAGAAATATATTACATGGCACTGGAGAAAAAAAAGCCCCCAACAACTTTGCACAACTTGTAAGAGAAGTTAGCCAAAAGGAAGCTTTAAATTTCAGTTACAAAAGAGCTGCTAATGCTGACAGATGACAAACTGGGGATTGTGAACAATGCTAGACTCTTCTAATGTTATAGATTTTAACATCATTATCAATGCATTCATTTCAGCTATATGCCATTTTAATTGCATGCAGCTTATTTCTATGTTTTATAGAGCTAGATCTGCAACAGGAAAATGAGAACAACAAAATGAAAATGAATGAATTATGCAAAGGAATTGTCTGAATCAGTTTTTCTACTTTATACGTGATTCATTTTTTCTGTAGTGCTTTTATACTGCTGGTTACTGCATGTGAAACACTTGTCTTGGTGGGTCTTCTGTTTACAACAGGAGTAACAATTTCAGGATTACCAACCCCGAGCATTCCAAAAACTCTTAAAACTTACTTAAAATCATTAGATTTTTTTAAAAATAAGTGTTGGGTTCTTTTTATTTGACTTCTAATACTTCACTGTGCCCTTGGGTCATATTTTCTCTGCAATTGTAAGGACTAGAATCTTACATTTTTATAATTGAAAGCAGAGATTGTCAGGTAATCACATGCCTCCAGGGACTGAGGCTATAAGAAAAACACAACCTATTGTGAGACTCATAATCAAATCTCATGCTTCAGGGCTTCAGCTGGTCACTTTGCATGGGTCAGGAAGGATTTTTTCCCCAATGCACAATTGGACAGATGTATTCTGGGTTTCCTCCCCAGCCATCTTCTTCTGAAGCATCAGGGATTGGCCCTGGCTGGAGATAGAACCAGGTAGGGTGGACCAGGATGCTCAGATGGTATACAGAATCCTCTGTCTTAGACACCAAGCTAAGTGTGTGTCTTGCTTACATGCTCAGGGTCCAACTAGTTATTACATTTCGGATTGGGAAGGCATTTAGTTTGGCAGGGAAGTTGGATATTTTTTGCAGTCTTTCTCTGCAACATGGGGTTTGGCTCGCCTGCTGGGATCATATGAGCATGTCTTAACTAATCCATTCCCTGCTATTGCAAGGCCCTTGGGCATTGGTGGCACCTTGGTCTCTCCTGTTCTCTGCCTATGGCACACAACAGGTTAGTCCCCTGAGGACGGAAATGCTTTACTCTAACCCAAGTTATTGGACTCAACACCGAGTGAAATGTAAAGGCCTGTGATAAACAGGAGGTCAGACTAGATGATCTAATGGTCCTTACTGGCCTTAAATTAGAGTTGGCAACACTGCATTCTGGATGCATTTGTCCACATGTTGGGGACTTTGGGGATTTTGTTCCTGGTTTGGCTGATGTTTTATTCCCTGATCCTGAATATGTAAGGCTCTTAACCTTAATGTCTGGGAGTGATCACACTGAAGTTACTCTGTTGACTTCAGTGCAGTACAGAGAAGAATCAGACCCACTCTTACCATAGAAACAGACTCCTCACTCTCCTGAAGAGAATTCACATCTGCATGCGCTAGGAAACAAATCCTCTGGCTCAAATAATGATCACAGAAAGCCACTGATTTAACAAAACCAATGGAAATCACAGGAGTTGGAGGTTAAGGGCAAGCATTGGGAATTGACATCCATTGGTTATTGTAGAGCAGTGCTCCAAGTGATGTCCAACCACCCAAAAAAGGGTAATTTTCAGGCGGAAATACATATGAGCTGGGGTATTCTATTTTATATAGTTTCTTATACCAGGCTCATCATGGTAGGATCTGAGCATTTAATCACGTGACTAATATCTGTCATGTTTTGTTTGTTCTCTCATCCTCTTCCCACAGGGAAAATTGTGTATGCTTTGTTTTTCTAGGCTTTTTGCTATGCACATGCTGCTCTGTGTTTATATTAGAAAAAGATACATTCTAAAAAAGTGCACCTTGGACTTGGAGTGGAAGATGATGAGGTCTGGGATGGACCTTAGTCCTTGGAGAAGTTGTTCCAGTCTTGGGCTGCTCCCCCCACCCCTCCAAGGAAGCTCTCTGCACAGAAGAGCTTTACCCTTATCGAGTTCGACTGTGCCAGAGGAGAAGAGTTGTTGTCCATGGTCTTCATCATGGAGCTTTAGGTGATCTTTTAGATATCCCGGGCCTAGGCCATTGAATGCCTTGTAGATAGTGACTGAGACTTTGAATTTGATTCAGTATTAATTTGGCTAAGGAGCCACACTGTATGAATCTACTAACCTAATCCCCCAGTGTAGAGGTGGGGAAATGCTGGAGCTTGGGGGAATGAATTATATTTCCTTCCCACCCCCGAACCCCAAGACTGCCCTGCACATAGCCCATTCAACTGGGGGAGGCTGCTGGCCCTGCAGATTTGCCCTTGTCTCATCACATGCACATCTCCTAGCCATGCTCCATGATTCTCCTCCTCCTCTTCCATAGGGAGTACTATGCAGATCGACTCTCCGCACATGCCTTTTAAATGCAGGTTTGTTGCCTCCTTGGTTGGACCTTGTAGGTGACATGCACTGAGATGCCTCTTTGACTGGAATTGTGGATCACATCTCGGCCACCTTAACACCCAAGCAATTTCATTGTGATCAGTGTTATTACAAAGATCACTAAATGAATTAATAATAATTAGTGAATAATAATTATTGCCAAGTGTAGCCAGAAATACAGATAGACCACCTGCTTTCCCCTTCACAATTCATTTCTTCCTTTTTCTTAATCATACTATGAAATAATTATTACCCACTTGTGACATCCCGCCCCCATAGCAACAGTCTTTCCTCCCATCTCTGGTGCTTCTATATGGGCTTAACCAGGAGCTAAAAGAAGAGCCTGGACTAGATTTTGATTCCATTTATTCCAGGGTCAGTCTAAACTATCAAGGATGGAGCATGGATCAGTAGATAAGACAATGCTATGGAGCTTAGAGTACATCTACACTGCAATTAAAAACCCATGGCTGGCCCGTGGCAGTTGACTCAAGCTCAGGCTGGAGGGCTGTTTAATTGTGGTGCTGATATTCGGACTCGGGCTGCAGCCCAAGCTCTGGGACCCTTCCACCTCACAGCGTCCTAGAACCTAGAACCAAGCCCAAACATCTACACCACAGTTAAACAGCCCCGCAGCCAGAACCCTACGAGCCCAAATCAGCTGGCGTGGGTAGCAACGTAGACAGACCCTAAGATCTATGGCAATGTCTTCTCTACATACACTTACAGTACCTTGGTTCTCTTCCTGTCTCTGCTACTGCCTGTCCTTGGACAAGCCTCTTCCTGTGTCTCTTTCCTCTCCCACACTTTGTTTAGACTGCATGCTCAGTAGGGCACAAAATGCTCCATTTTGTGTGTTTGTACAGTCCTCAATACGATGGGTCTGTCATCTTGGGAGAAGTCTTCCGGGCTTTCTAGTAATACAAATGTTAATAGTTAATTTCAGTGGCTTTATTAGCATTATTCTGGATTTACACTGTTGGAACTGAGATCAGAATCTAGGCCCTTGTTTATATAATTATATTATCCACACATATACTGTCAGCGACGGCATGGAAGAAAAATAGGAGGTTAGGAAATGTCTTGCAGATAAGAATTTCTTTTTAAATGTTAATTTTTTTCTCTCTTATTTTGTGTATATCTGGCTGTACACTTCATCTTTTAAATTCCCCCCTCCCCATTATCATCAGCATACCTAGAGCACATACAGGCAGAACATTGGTTCAGTGTGACCTTTCTGAAATCATAACCAATTCTTTCTCTTTGTCATAGCGATAATAGGATGGATCAGATACTTCCTGAAGACATTATAATAGAGTTCAACTGTCTAAGCTGTACACTAATGAAAAATGGAAAATCTCTTTCTTCTCTACACCGGTCCTCAGTAGAATAGAGGGGCTGCCTTGCGGAAAGTTTTCCATAAGGTAGGTGGGCTCTGTAATATTTCTTGCTCCTTCTGGGCAGATTGCAGCATGGACATGCTTCCCCACCTCCCCTCCGCGCACCATTTCTGTAATGATCTGAATGTATTAACTAATACACTTTTATCTACCCTCTTCCACTTTTTCCTCACTCCCCTTGCAATTGCAACCTTTGAAGTCAAATATGTTTCCTGTTTCAAATAGACCAGACAGGGGAGGGATATGATAAATGCTTAACTCTTTGTTTTACGTATAGAGACGGGTCCTCTACTGATGTAAATCAGCATCACTCAGTTTACTTCATTAGCACTTCACTGAAATACACACTAGCTCAGTATCTGGCCTGTATTGTCTAAACAGATCTCAGACTTTATTTGGGTATTTTTCTTTCCTCGAGAAAATAAATAGTTTAAATATTCCTGGATGTGAATTTAGTGGAATTGAAAAGAGAAGGACTGAGCTCTGGAAACTGGAGTCCTGTATTTAGCCACAACACTGTTACTGTGTGGTTGCAATTTTTGGACTGAAAACTGGTTCCCGTGTAATGGCTTGTTGAAATTGAATTTTTTTCCACCGAAAAGCGATGATTTCGTTTTGTTTTGACCTGAGAATTGAAAATGAAACATTTTGTTTTGAGTTGACATTTCTAAAGGCAGCAAATATTGACATTTTGAAAAGAAATGTTTCATTTTGATCAAAATATCTCCCACCTGGGACACTGAGTACATTTCCCAGACCTGAAGAATTCTGTGCAAGTGCAAAGGTTTGGCTCTCTAACCAACTGAAGTAGGTCCAATAAAAGATACTACCTCACCCTCTTTGTATCTCTACTATCCTGGGACCTATATTGCTACAACACCTGCTGCATACAATTTTTGCATTGACATTTCAGAATTGAAATTATTCAGAACGTTTTATGCTGTGAATTTTTTTTCTCTTTCAACTGTTCATTCCGTTTCAGCACAGAAAGAAATGTCAAAATACCAGAATTTCCCACAGGGCAGAAATACCATTTTCTGAATAGCTCTAGTGGGCTGTAGCAGGGTAAAGCTTTCCACAGTACTCCATGCTGCAGTGCAGAAACCTCACCAGGAGGACCATCTGTAGGAGTGAGAGTAGCCATTTTCAAATACCCGGCCAGTCCTTGGCCTCTCTGTTAAGACTGGCAACAAGAACACTAATTAACAGAGCTGGTCAAAAAGCAGATTCTATCCTGTGAAAAAGTTAAGATTTTGAGAGGGAAAAAGTCATTCTGGATTGGGACAAAGCCAACATTTTGTTTTTTTGGTGAAATGAAATTCTGGGGGGGAAAAAAAACAGTTTGGATCTATTAGTGTTTTATTTCTATAATTTCAAACGGTTTCATTTCAAATGGCCATTTTTCTCATTTCTTACATAGAATAAATTTTGAAACAGTCGTTTCAAAATGAAAAATCAAAACTTTCCATTTCAAAATGTTGAAACACAATTTTGACATTTCCAAATGATTTTTCCAATATTTTTTTTTCAAAACAAAACTTAGTCAATATAATTTTGCAAAAAAAAAAAAAAATCCCTTTTGTCAAAGCACCCTTTTCTGGCAGAAAACTGTTTCAACAGATTTTTTTTGCCTCTAAATAGTGCCAGTTTGGGTGTTTTGTTTTTTTTTTTTAAAAAATGAGGACACTGTCTCCTGAAAGATGTAGGTTTGATTTTTTTTTCAGTTCTAGTCATCTTTATATACAGTAGTACTTATTATCATAGCCTGTACATATGTAGGAAGCAGTCTGGTAGTGTGAATTGGCCACTCAGGTAGGACTCAGGAGATCTGGGTTCTATTTCCAGCGCTACCAATGACCTCCTGCTGGACCTTGGGCAAGTCACTTCATGTCTGTTTCTCCTCCCTCTCTTCTTTGATCTTGTTTATTTAGATCGCCAGCTCTCCTGGGCAGGGATTGTCTCTTACTCTCTGTACATGTAGCACCTAGCACAAGTTGGTTCTGATTTTGGCTGGGGCCCCTAGTTGCATCTAGGTGTATCTGCAGTCTTTAAACAGTCCTGGCCCTGGTATCGGGCCGTACCCCCAGGGCTTCCTCCCTGGAGGCAATGGTTTTGCCCTCTTGGTCTGTTCTGGTCCCAGCTCGCCAGCTGGGCCTCTAAATAGTTCAGTTCCCCTTCCAGGGGTTGATTGTAGGCCACTTCACCCAGTGACCTATGGTGGGGGGCCCAGGTCTGCCCACTACCCTGGGTCCCAGCCCAACGACCCTAAGAATATCAGCCACACACCATTGGGTCCCTTCAACAAAGCCACCTTCACTTCCCTGGGCCACTTCTCCACAGCCCAAATCTTTCCTGATGCTTCACTCTTCCAGACTCTTTTATATTTAGGCCCAGCAGCCAGCAAGGAGCTCTTCCTTGCTCTGCACCTGCAATGAGCTGTCCATGGTGCTGCAGACCTGTTTGGTCAGCCAAAAGCACCATCCGCACTGCTCTTGCTCCGGGAAGGAAATGACTGTCTTTGGCTTTGCAGCTTCTTTGTATATGGCCCTCCTGGGCCCTGATTGGATAGCCCTTTGCAGTCTCCCCCAATTGGCTACTTCCTGTGCAATTGTTAGAAAGAAAGAAAGAAAGAAAGAAAGAAAGAAAGAAAGAAAGAAAGAAAGAAAGAAAAAGAAATCATACAAAAATGGTGAAAGTAGCCCCACTAAAGCCAACCTAGGGTGATAAAAATGTGCCTCTTGGAAAGGAGTTAATAAAGGTGCAGTTCTAAGAGTAGCATTGGGAGGAGCAATGTGTGTCTCTCTGCTCCCTTAAGACACAGCACAAACCCATTTACTTGTTTGCTTTCTTTTCCCCTTTCCTTTTCAGTAAATAATTTACACAGGATTGCATTAGCTCAATTTGCAAGAATTGAGCAAACAGTGCAATTTTCTGCAATTAAGCCAGTGCAAGACGAAAGGAAAGTCTGGCTGGGAGTGAGAGTGATTTTTTTCTTAACTGAAAAGACATTTTGTGGAAATGGAGCATGAGAAGCAAATGAAGAGCTGCTCAGATTCGGTCTGGACAAAGTCAGGGAACAGACCACATTTCTGCTAACAGTGCTTAGGAAGGGAAGATGGGGATTTCTTGTTGCTGCTTGATTCATAATATTCACACATAGTCCAGAAGGGTGTTCCTACAACCCAAATAAAAAAAGAAATCGGCTGTGTTATATATTTCAAATCATGTACATGCTGTTTAAAAATAATGCATGTAAGAAAGAAAGAAATTCGTATAGGACCAAATACTGGAGTCACGCCTACGTCAATGGCAAAACTCCGATGGATTAGAATAGGCCCATTTTTCTGCAGCACAAACCCCTGTAGAATTGCAACCTTCCTTTAACCCTTTGGAAAGCTAGAGGGACATACACATTCATGCATCTGACAGCCAGGAAAACGGTAATTGTCAAAGAGCAATGAGGGCCTGTTTGGATTGATGAACGGGTGATCGAATGGGCTGAAGGAAACGCAGAGCAATTTGTTGAGTCTGAAAGACTGAATAATAGTAGCTGATATTTTTGTTATATGGGTTCAGGCAGCAAAGCCCCTGTGTGGTGTGGAACACAGGAGCTACACTTGAATTTGGGAGCAATCCAAGATGCTCTGAGTGGTGGCCAGTAAGTGAAGGAGTGACAAAGTACATATCTTATAAGATGAGCTGCTTCTTTGTATACCTAGTATGCACCAAACTAAAGTTAGAGCTATAGACATAGCTATTACTATTATATATTTAGTGTGATGCTACAGCATTGGCTAGATTCTTTTGTGCACCCACAGTAATGACCTTCAGTTACCTTTACAACTCAGCTATTTTTCAGTTGGCTTTAGATATTGAGTAGCTAACTAAGCCTAACCCTACAGTGGAGTAGCTCTGGCATTGGTGCTCTCTAATTTCTATTTTCTTTTTAACCTTGAAACTCTGTGTATTTTCTTCTAGACACAGAAAAAAAGGTGACTGAGGATGAGACAATATTAGTTTTATTTATTCCTGCAGGTTTGTTTCTTTCCCCCTTAAAATGTAGAAAATCGAAACCATAGCAAGTGATCTTTCATACTGTAAAAATAAAAAAATAATAATAATCCAATTCATAGTTCTGCACGTAGAAGAAAAAAAAATGAACTCTCTCTCTGAGAAACTGTGAAATTTGTGTGCCCTGAGAAAAGGATGTTTCTTCAGTCTTCTTGGCCAAACTCCATCTTTTTCTATATCTATAAATGTAGTGGTCATGATCTCATAAGGGATACATGATGAATAAGCACAGCGCTATTATAGCACATTGGTGTGGCTCAGATGAATGCAAGAAAAAAATCTGTCACTGCTTGAACTCAAGACCCTCCGATCCACCAGCAGCCAATAAAGTGAGGGAAGGAAGTATGATCCAGTGGTTAGGACACTACTGTAGGATTCATACAACCTATATTCAGTTCCCTTCTCTGCTACAGGCTTCCTTGTTTAACCTCAGTGAGTTACCTTTTCTATTTGTTTCTTCTGTTCCCCAGCTGTACTATGGAGATAACAGCAGATCTCTTCATTACTGGAGTGTTGCAAGCAGACATACATTAAAGATTGTGAATTGCTCAGCTACTAGGATACTGCGGGTCTACATAAATACCCCAAATCAAAAAGATTATTCTTTTTCCAATTATTATCCTCTTTAAATCACTCCAGCCTTTATTGCAAAAACAGAGTGTCAGCCACACATGGTAGGTTGTCCTCCAAACCTTGCCAATTTTGTCTTAGCTCAACAGATCAAACTTTAATATTTGCAGCATTATCTATTCCATGAGGAATATTGAGGTATAAAACTTGAAGTGTTATTTATGGGAATTGGGTCATCACGATTAGAGGTGTGATCATGAACAGGAGGAAAAGTTGCACAATTGCAGATGGGAGGGGAAGTGTCCATGAGACAATCTCTCTCTTAAGATGTGATTCAGATCATGACAAGATATGAGACACTGTGCTATCTTCTACTGGTCAGGCTAGGAGGAAGTAAGGCTTATGCAATATTTTATGGCTTCTGTTATACGGGAAGTCACACTAGATTCATGAAATTAGAGTAGCAAATACTATAGTTGTAGTTCAGAAGTACATTGAACCACCTTAATATTAATCATTTTCAAATAACACAATTGTTTTTGTGCCTGTTCCCAGCCCTGGTGACTCTTCCCCTACCCCCGAGCTTGAGTTTGTGTGTATCTATGTAGTATGGGGGCCTCCCATTGTGCAAACACTTAGAGACATATCTTGGCCCAAACTGCTTCAAATACATACAAAGAGTGGAAGGGGCAACAAAAATAACTTGCTCAAGATCACAGAACAGGTTAGTAGCAGAACTGGGAATAGATGTGAACTGTTAAAATGTCTCTGAAACTGGAAACACAGTAGACTCTGGATAAAAATTTCCCCTCAAAGACTAATACGAACCAAAGACAAAGGAGCTGTGATTTGTCTCTTTGTCTTTCGGCTCTTTTGCAACAGACACGTGTGCGTATTTTTGGCCCAAACAGTGCACCATACAGTTCTTCATGTCCTTGTAGCACAATACATAGACTAAACATTGATGGTGCCTTTGGGTTTTTATTGAGATTTAGTATAGAGGCCCCAGGTCTGGAATGACACTGATCACATTATGGACCCAGTTTTCAAACTTGATTGTGAAAGTTGTATTTTAAAACAAACGTGACCTAGGGTGCTTGTCCAGCTTCAAGACTTCCATGGTCTTCATCGGGCTTTGGATAAGGCCCTTGCTCAGCTTTACTGAATGCAAACTTCCTTTCCACGCTGCCACTGTTGGAATTGAGACTCATTAGCTGATCTGACAAATAAGTCGTCATCTTTTTTTAAAAAAAATAGGAGCCATTGCATTGTGTTCCCTTAATTATACCATGTCTCGCCACATTGCAGTGTAAAATGACACGGTGTAACACTTTGTGACATGCGATAACTATGATGAATTACATCCAGAACAAAGACCTGCTTTGAAAGGATATATCTGATCTGGGGGAGAGCAGGTATTTCAAGCACTCCATGGATATTTTGGATTAACGGATAATTCCCCCATCACATATCGCAAATGTTTAATAATAAGATTATGAACATGCTGGCAGAGGATTTTTCCTGACTTTTATCCTAACATATCATTTTTTTATTTACTGTAGCAAATTAATAATGTCTGTGCTTACAGTAAAAAATATGAAAAGCTAGCTACTTTCAAAGAGATTAGCTTCCTATTTGATTTTTTGGAATAATCATATTAAGTGATGAAATTAACGTCTGAGAGGTATTCACCTTAGCAGCAGTGGTTCCATACTCGTGTGTGTGTGTGTGTGTGTGTGTGTGTGTGTGTGTGTGTGTGTGTGTGTGTGTGTGTGTGTGTAAAACACCCCCACCACACCACACCATCACACCAGTAAGAACATCAATAATTGTATCAGCCATTGTTGAAAGTTTAAGCGTGAACTCTCTTAAGAAGCAGTTTTAAAGTCAAGAAAAGTGACTTGTGTCATTTTTAGATTTTTATGGTGACCCCCAGATCAAATTTTCTTGACTCATGTCAAAAGATGGTGTTTTTTCCCTCTGACTGCTAGCCCTACAAACTCACCCTGAGATATGATAAACTAAGCTGTGCTCTTTTGTCATTTGGACAATCACAAAGAATAAAGATCCCTACCTGCAGACAATGTTGTTGATGATGCATGAGAGAGACCAGAATTCAGCTCTCTTCCAGAGTTGTACTGACTCTGCAAAGTGAAGTTTACAAGAAACTTGTGTCAATAACATTGGCAGATACAACTTAAAGGCTCACAGGGAGCTGAGCTGGAGAATAAGTTGTTGCTATTTTTACATACAGACGTATTGGACTACAACAGGCACTTTTAGATTTCATCCTGAAAGTCATCAAATAAACAGAGGATTTAAAATAAGCTATTTGGTAATTAAAAAGATGAAATATAAGAACTGCTGTCTCAGTGTTTAAAATCTTATCTGTTCAAGGTAAAAGTAATCTGGCAAAGTTTTCCATTGAACAAGTGGGAGTTTGTGAGTGATGTGAGGCACAGATAACGTAATCCATTGAAAGGGATTTGACCATTTGGTCAAGGGCAAATATAGTATCTATGAAAAAGGGAATAAGGACAACCAGTGGAATTGTGGACAGTCATCTTAACTTCAGTACCCAGAAAGATAATGGAGCAAATAATCAAACAAGTAATTTGCAAGTACCTAGAAGATAAGGTGGTAAGTAACAGTCAACATGGATTTGCCAAGAACAAATCATGCCAAACTGACCTAATATCCTTCCCGGGCAGAGTAACAAGCCTTGTGGATAGGGAGAAAGCAGTAGATGTGATATATCTTGGCTTTAGTAAGACTTAGGATACTATCTCACATGACCTTCAAGTAAACCTATTAGGGAAATATAGACTAGGGAAATCTACTACAAAGTGGGTGCACAACTTGGTGGAAAATTTTACTCAGAAGAGTTATCAATGGTTCACAGTCAAGCTGGAAGGACATATTGAGTGGAATCCTGAAGGGATCTGTCCTAGGTCCAGGTCTATTCATTATCTTCATAAATATTTGGATAATGTCAGAGAAAGTACACTTATAAAGAGGCATATGATAACAAGCGGGGGAGAGGCATTGAAGACACTTTGGAGGAAAGGATTAGAATTCAAAATATCTTGACAAATTAGAGAAATAGTCTAAAATAAATAGAATGAAATTCAGTAAGGAGAAATGAAAAGTACTACACTTGGAAGGAATAATCAGTTGGACAAATACAAATGATGGTGTCTAAATTAGCTGTTACCATTCAAGAAAGAGATCTTGGAGTCGTTGTGAATAGTTCTCTGAAAACATCCACTCAATGTGCAGCGGCAGTCAAAAAAGCCAACAGAATGTTGGGAATCATTAAGAAATGGATAGATAATAAGACAGAAAATATAATATTTCCTTTATATAAAACCATATGGAATGCTCACATATGGAATACTGTGTGCAGATCTGGTTGCCCCATGTCAAAAATATACATTGAAATTGGAAAAGGTACAGAAAAGGGAAACAAAAATGATTAGGAGTATGGAACAGCTTCCATGTGAGGAGAGATTAATAAGACTAGGACTTTTCAGCTTGGAAAAGAGACGACTAAGGCGAGATATGATAGAGGTCTCTAAACTCATGATGGGTGTGGAGAAAGTAAATAAGGGAGTGTTATTTACTCCTCATAACACAAGAAATATGGGTCACCAAATGAAATGAATGGGCAGCAGGTTAAAACAAACAAAAGGAAGTATTTCTTCACAGGACGCATAGCCAACCTGTGGAACTTTGCCACATGATGTTGTGTAGACCAAGAATATAACAGATTTAGAAAAAAACCAACTACATAAGTTCATCGAGAATAGGTCTGTCAGTGGCTATTAGCAGGATGGGCAGGGATGCAAAACCATGCTCAGTGTCCCTAGCCTCTGTTTGCCAGAAGCTGGAAATGGGAGACAGGGGATGGATCACTTGATGATGACCTGTTCTGTTCATTCCCTCTGACGCACCTGGCTTTGGCCACTTTTGGAAAACAGGATATTTGGCTAGATGGACAATTGGTCAGACCCAGTATGGCCGTTCTTAAGTTTTCATGTGCAAAATGAAAAATGACTGCCTAGGAAGGACTACTGCAGAAAAGGATCTGAGGGTTATAGTCAATAAAAAATTAAATATGAGTCTACAATGTAATACTGTTGTAAAAAAGTGAACACCGTTCTGGGATGTATTAGCAGGAGTGTTGTAAGCAATACACAAGAAGTAATTCTTCCACTCTAATCAGCACTGATAATGCTTCAGCTGGAGAACTGTGTCTAGTTCTGGGCACCACACTTGGGGAAAGATGTGGAGAAACTGGACAAAGTCCATAGGAGAACAAAAATTATTAAAATTCTAGAAAACATGACCTAACAAGGAAAGTTTGAAAAAAAATGGGTTAGTTTAGTCTGGAGAAAAGAAGACTGAGGGGCGATATGATAACTCTTTTCTCTTCTTAACAGTCATACATCAAGTACGTAAAATGTTATAAAAAGGAGGGTGATCGATTGTTCTCTTTTTCCACTGAAGATAGGTCAAGAAGCAATGGGCTTAAATTGCAGCAAGGAAGGTTTAGGTTACACAACAGGAAAAACTTCCTAACTGTAAAGGTAGTTAGGCATTGTGGAATCTCTGTCATTGAAGGATTTAAAGAGCAGGTTGGACAAACATCTCTCAGGGATGGTCTATTTAATACAGAGGCCTGCCTCAGTGCAGGGCTCCGGACTAGATGACCTGTCGAGATCTCTTCCAGTCCCACATTTCAGTGATTTATTTGCTGTGTATGAAGTTGAAAGATATTCTGTGTACTAAAGAAAGTGTATCTGTGTGGAGGGAGGGGTGCGGGTGGAATCCAACTATTGTATTCTATTCTGTATAGAGGCCAACTTCCATTCCTAGATACACTGTTGTAAATCCAGAGTAACTCCTGGGATTTCCATGGCGTCCCTCCAGATTTATAGTGGCGTAGCTGAGAGTGGAATATGATCCAGCATAAAGTATGAGTGAAATTCTGGCTCCATTGACTTCAACAGGACCAGGATTTCCCCCTCTGGGTCTCATTCTGAGGGATGCTAGACTCCCAGTGCCTGATCCAACTCCCACTAAAGGCAATGGGATGCTTTTCATTGACTTCAGTTGGAGATGGATCAGACCACTGTTGAATACTCACAGCTTCTTCATGCTACAGCAAATCAACCCCACAAGGACTAAGTGCTTTCAACTTCACTGAAATCAGTGGTAGTTGAGGGTACTCAGCTACACCAAGAAATGACCAGTATGTTTCACGACCAAACCACTACAGTATCAGCTGAACTTTGGGGTACAGAAAAGGTGCTCAGGCCCTCTCAGCACCAGAAGGCTGCAACCTTCATTCCTGTGCGTCATCCCTCTGGAGTCAAAGGGAGTGTAAAGTACTGTACTTGTGTACTCTTGTGTCAGGGTGTGATGCCGCATGGGATCCTTATCTCTGGCAACACCTGCTGGCCATCTGCCTCTCACCAGATCTTCCCTGGCTCAGCCCTACTGCCAAGTCATAGAAAATTCAGTCACCTTCCAGGGTAACAAAAGGTCCAAGTTATATTTATTCCCCTCTCTCAGGCAACACTGAAGCATTCTTACTGGCCCTCCCTCAGGGGCTCCCTCCCAGGAGCCTAATCTACTCCTGCAGTTGGGCTTGCATGCCCTCTTCTCAAGGGCTGGCAGGCCAGAACCCAGAGTAGAAGGTGTACCTGGGTTCCTCCAGGGACCTTGTAATGAGGAGCTACCTCATCTTCTTCAGATGTGCTGCAATTTCCCTGGGCTACTTCCTAACTCTAAGCCCCCTCGTGTTGCTTCCCTGAAGCCTGTGCTTAACACAGCCTCCCTTTGGTTCTCGGGCCTCTGGCTTCTCCCTTCTCTGCTGAATTAATAATTAATTCTTCTGCCCCTCTAGAGCGGCACTAAAATGCTTTTAATGACCCTACCTCAGGAGCTCCTCCACAGGAGCGTGACACTGCTCTGCCAGCCGATGAAAGGGACTAATAGTGCTGATGGAGCAAGCTTATTCCAAAACGCTTTGCAGGGTTAGGACACCCTCTTGTAATCCCATACTCACAAGAGTAGTCCTTTATCCTATTACTTCTTGCCTGAAAAAAAGGTTATTTATGTGTAAGGATGTGCTGCATCAGGTCCTTATATGGCAATGCAGTGGGTTGTATGGATGGTATAAATGGCAGACAACAGTGATGGATTTATTCCACGTGCAGTATCATTTTACAAGTATTTGCTTGCAAAGAGAGTAGGGGAAGAAATAAAGAAGCACCTTAAAGTGTTGCAAATATGTATTGTCCTGTCAAAAGGGATAACATAATTTTGCCACTAATATTATCAGTCTTAATATTACTAAGATCTTTCAAACTTGATGATCTTCTGAGTAATTTATCTTCTTTTTCCCCAGAAAATTCCTAGCTGTGCCTTTTAATATTTCATAATTAGAAGACAGGGAGAAACTGTTGGAACTGGGGGTGGGGCAGGAAATAGCATGCCGAGCCACTGTATTGTAGCTGTGAAAATCATTGCATGCTCTAGAAGAGATAGGGCACTTGACCAGAAAGGATATTGCAAGATGCAAAAGAGATATGAAATACTGTTCCCGAGAAGTTCATTTCTTGCTCTTATTACATCGGTTCAGCAGAAACCACGGCATTCATGAAACTATGGCAGTGCCAGCAATTTATTGTTGTTTCTCTAAGACTCTTGAGAGATTTGCATGAGAGTTCAGCAGCAATATGCCTTAGGTTCTTGCTTTACCAGTAGTTCAGATCCAAGGTCCATGGTGATGCATTTCTTAAGGGACACCAATATGTTTTTTTTCCTCCTCTTTACTACAAAAGTAGTTCAATTGACAGAACTGGGGGTCAGGCAACCTGGGTTTTCTCTCTTCCTCTGATGCCCTGTGAAGTCACTTCACCTCTCTGTTTCTCCCTTTCCTTTCTCACAAATGGTGATAATTGCAGGGTGATTTACAGCTTAAAGGAAAGGAACTCTGCACATATGTAATGCTGCCACTACTAATTATCCTTATAGTTTGTTTGTATTGTGATACAGCATGGCCAGAAGGCAGGAGGAGAGTGATAGAGGAGAGATATGTAAGCCCCAGGATGAGGAGAAGCCTTATTCCCTGTAGAGGAAAGAAAGGTTGCTATAGATTAATTAAAAACACCTGAAGCCAATTAGAGCACCTGAAGCCAGTCACTGGATAAAAAACCCCTGCTTCAATCAGCCAGGGGAAGGAGTTGGAACAGAGTGGTTTGGTGTTGGAGCAGAGAGCAGTTTGAAGGAGTTGGAGTAGAGTGCAGTTTGTAGGAGTTGAAGTAGAGGAGAGTTTGGAGAAGTGCCATGGCTGGCTAGAAGACCAAGACCCTAGGTAAAGATACACCCGGCTTGTGCAGAGAGAGGGCAGGAAGCCCCACAAGCTGAAGAGCAGGAGAGGGAAGTAGCACAGGGGAAAGAAGCATTAGTTCATGTGGTTTGTCACTATCCCTAGGGCCCCTGGGCAGGGATCCAGAGTTGAGGGCAGGCCTGGGTCCCTCCCTCTCCCCTACCCTTCTCTAGGTTACTAGTGGGACAGTAGATACCCTAGTTCAGGGGCAGGAAACTGCATCTTGAACACCCCCCCCACAAGAAGAGGAAGCACGGGACCCATCATAATCGTGCTGGCAATTTGCCACAGTATTTAGGTTTGCCCACCACTAGCTTCACTTTTAAAACAAAAGCACCATATGGAGTTGTGGAGACTAGATTTCTTTAACTGTCAGTGTGATGGCTGCCATCTTGGTCAATACATGAGGACTGAAGTGGGGACATCAGAAGCTAAAAGCATGAACTATACCAAGCTCTTCAGCTGGTGCTGTAACAGATGCACACCTGCTATGGGACACCACAGAGGGAGACCCGTGACACGTCCTCACAAGGGGGTTATTCCAGCATGTGGACCAGTCTGTGTACCTGTCCATGGAAATGGGTGCCCACAACTATTCCCCTAGGTTTGCCACCCACATTACAGCAAAAGATCAGTCTCCACAAGGGCACGAATTTCCCTCCTGCACATGTGGGTGTGGAGTGGTGAAGTGCCGGCCAGCAAAGATGAGCCAGGTGCAGGTCTGGTACAGACAATTTCCCTCCCTCCCCAGATTGGGGGAAAACCAAGAAGATTTGTGAGCCCTGAGTCAGTCTGGTTCCTGGCCTGCTTGCCAAAGAGGGGGAGGGATAGCTCAGTGGTTTAAGCATTGGCTTGCTAAACCCCAGCATTATGAGTTCAATCCTTGAGGGGGCCATTTAGGGATCTGGGGAAAAAAAATCTGTTGGGGACAGTAGTTGGTCCTGCTAGTGAAGGCAGGGGACTGGACTCCATGACCTTTCAAGGTCCTTCCAGCTCTATGAGATAGGCATATCTCAATTTAAAAAAAAAAAAAAGCACCACCCCTTATGTGGAGTCCATACCACAGCCATCATCTAGCTCTAGATGAATATTTCCAAGAAAAGAGGTGGGCACACCTATATAGCAACAGCTCGTGGAAAACTTTAGAAAGCTGGTGCTTTAGGCTTTGGACTGCAGAGTGAAACCAAGCATATAACAATAGAAGCTAGAATCAGTTCTTTAAAGAATTCTACCATGCAACTGAAGCTACTAAAGGACTATAAGGGAAGGGGGGAGTGTTTATTGTTTGAAAAGAAAATCAATATTAATGACAAGAAGCAAAGAGTTTGTCACCGTCATCGCTGTGCTCACCACATCTCTGTTATCAACCCCATCCCTGCAATATATTAGACATGCCTGATGGCTGCAAAAATTCCCTCTGGAAGTGTCTGCTGCATCACAACAGACAATGCTGGAAAGGGAGGAGACGCATCAACCGAGCCAATTAGATAGCACTGCTCATCTAACACACTCCATTAGCTACCATCCAGAGTCTGAAAAAAGTTAATGTTATCGCTATTCCACCTTCTCCTCCCTCCGCCCCCCACAATATTTATAAGGAGGCAAAATAAGCCTATAAATGTAATTAATAACAAAACAGTAAGTTGAAATTTGGCAAATGTAACAATTATGTTTTAAAATGCTTGTCATGACACATAATATACTTCTTTCCTCTTTGTATCTGAACATCATACTGGAGATTAGCTCCTAAGGAAATAAGAGGGGCTGATCCTATGAGACAGGCAGAGCTTATTATCCCCACTTTACAGAATGGAAAGGAAATTGGAAAGGGTTCAGAAAAGCACTGCAAGAACAAGTCAAGGTCTGGAAAACATAATAATAAAATAACTAATGGAGATATACCAATCTCCTAGAACAACCTTTCAAGGTCCTCGAGTCCAGTCCCCTGCCTTCACTAGCAAGACCAAGTACTGTCCCCTGACAGATTTTTGCCCCAAATCCTTAAATTGCCCCCTTAAGGATTGAACTCACAACCCTGGGTTTATCAGGCCAATGTGCAAACCACTGAGCTAACTGTATAAATATCTTTTTACTGTACATTCCATTCTATGCATCCGATGAAGTCTCTAAGGTGCCACAAGTACTCCTGTTCTTTATGCTTTATAGTGAAAGACTAGAACCTCAGTCTAACTGGTTTACCAAAGAGAAGGTTAAGAGGGAACTTGACCACAGTCCATAAGTAGTTAAATGAGGAGAAGATTGCTGATATTAAGGGCAATTTCATCTCACAGACAAAGGCATAATGAGATCCAATTACTGGAAGATCCCCCGTTCAGTCTCGGCTAAGATAGCAGCTGTCACAGTTGGGATCCAGAAATTTTATTTGGCTTGTGACTGGTCAACTACAAAGTTCAAATCAGGATCCGTATCTGAAGTTCTCTGGCCTTTACATCTGTGGTTTTGCTTTAGACCCACGTTGAATAATAAATAATAAAGAATGGGGTGTATTAGTATCTTATAGAGATCTTGCATCCAAATGTCCTTACATACATCAATGTATATTGCAGCCCAAAAGGTTACTACAACATGGGCACCAAAAAGAATGACCATGAGAGATGTGGAAAGAACACAAACACTGTTAGTTTTCACATCAGACCAGCACCATGTTGTTTAGCACAGGTTTTCTGTAATCATGATTCAGTGGGAAAAATCTCAGTGTTCAATGGCCCTTAAACTCTCCCTTCCATCTTTGTGATGGGGTCATCTTAACTGTTAGTATATAGGGTACAGAAGGCTGCAATATAATACATGTAGGGATTATGATGGTTTAGGCCCTTCTTTAAGAACCTCTTTGTTTCTGATGCTGCTAGTGCACTGATTGTCTTTCCAAGCCTGTGTCTTTGTCAAGGCCTGTATATGGGACAGCCTGACCTGGTTTGTCTCTAAAGGGTTGAGCTGAGGTAGCTTCAAAGCATTGGATGGTGTGGAGTTGAGGAGGTTTGGAGGTGATGGGTGGGGTTCAGATGAGGCAGCCTACCCACGGAATTGTGCTGCAGGCTTTCCTAACCAGCAATTAAAGCTGAAATCACTTCAGCGGGATCCCCCAAATCTGCCCAAACACCACTGGCCTAGCAGAAGCTTCGGACTTCACACCAGGCAACGAACTGTGAATGGGGAGGAGGGAAGTGACAACAACATGTCAGCCACTCGCAACTTCCAGAAGAGGACTCTTGTTAAGACTCCAGGGTAGAGGCTTACCTAATATTATTCATTTGTCAATTTCAGGTTTCTCCAAGTTTATTCTGTTGTCCTCCTCCTTTTCCCCTCCAAATCCCCCCCCCCCCAAGAAAGTTCTATTTGTTTTAAACCCTTGCATTTGAGAGTGGAGACATATTGCCTAAGAAGGCAGCCCAGGCTGATATATATAGTTCCCCAGGTTTCTGGGTGCATTCTCAAGCTGAAGTTATTTGAGTATTTAGAGGGAAGCCCTATAAAATGAACCAAGTCCTTGTTGCTGTTGGCAGCTCCTTGCGGAAGGGTTACAAAAGGACTGATGGAGTACAGGTAAAAGCAGCTGAGGCATGTGTGAGAGTGAATCAGAGCGCGCTGGCACAGAGTTATGAAGGGCCAAGAGAACTAGAGAAGAGGGGTAGCTGAACCTGGAGGAGGAGAGGGACGCCCACAGCTCCTGCAATGGAAATATTGTGGGGGCTCCCCCCTCATATATACTCATGCATGCCTAGGGGGTGGAGATGACAGGGGGATTGACAGGAGCTGGAGTGACTCCTGGGGGCCTTAGGATCAGGCTGGAGAACAGCGAGTAGAACCCAGAGGGGTTGGAGCAGGCTCTAGAGTAGCTGGTGACCCCTGGCACCCTCCTTTGCAGCTGTGTCCCCCTGGAGTGTCGGTGCCTTCCCTCACTCCCTCTCCTACCCCTCTGCCCGCCCCCCTTCACAAGGAGCTTCCATCCCCCACCTAGAGAAGTAGGGCCAGACTGTTCCAGTCCATACCTGGATTCACAAGGGAAAGAGAGGACAATGGGCTTCAGCAAAGACCAAGCCCAGAGGTGTCCTTGCACTGCAGTTAGTGTCCCCACTGGTTCTAGCCTCTCCAAGAGAAGCATGGAGGGGCCCAGACTGTGGCCCCAGCCCTTTCCCCACTAGCTAGCAAGCTGCAGTCAGTAGAGAGTGAGATGGACACTATATACGCCCTAGGCATTCCTCAGAGCTCCAGGAGGCTTTGCGCCTGAAGCAGGCACAGATGCCTCTCATAATCCCAGGTCGGGTAGTGTGGCTGAGCACAATCCCAGATCGGCTAGTGTGGCTGAGCACAAGCTCCTCCCAACACAGGCGCTCTGGCTACCTGCCACAACTAAGCCACAGCAGGGCTTGCAATGAAAAACAAACAGCAATGTCTGGTTTTTATGACTGTGTCTCTGTGGAGCAGCTCTGCTCCTTCCCAATAGCCAGTGGATTTGGATTCTTGTCCCCTTCTTCTCCCTCCTCCCCACCCCCACACAAAGATCTCCAAGACCCAACCCGGTTTTTCGGGTTGGGAGCAGAGGTAAAGGTTTGCACTTCTGTGCACTACAGCTGGTACACACAAAATGTTTCATCCCAGCAAAATGCATCCTTGGAAGGAATTCAGCTTTTGCTGAAAAGAGTTAAGTGACATGCCACATTGAAACAACCCTAGACAACAGTGGAGAATGCAGCTCTCAGTTTGAAAACACAGCATTCAGATGAATAGCTGGAGATTACAGATATGTATCCACTTGAGGGCATTGTTATGGCCTAGTTAAACTGAAATAAATTGAGCACTTTTAGACTTGCAAGTTTTCTAGTGGGAATACTTCACTGTAGAAACATGTTCTAAATATTGGACTAAATGGTAGGGTAGGACCCTAGTGGAAAACATTCTTCAGCTTGGGAATGAAACATTGTTCTTTAAATATGAGTAGTTTTACAAATGAGAATTCAGCAATATGGAGCGCCATGTTTGTATTATTATTATTATAATAAACAAAAGCCTTCTGGGGAACACTCCGTTCTGATCTGCAAATTCAGCTGCATAAACAAGGGTTCAAAATGAGGAATGGAAAACACATTTGTTATTTAAAGTGACACCGTTTAGGGTCTAAATTTAGATTTTATAACCTAAAATGTGTGTGTGTGTGTGTGTGTGTGTGTATCATGTCAATAGTAGGATTTATACACATAGATATTAATTTGGACTAATCATGTTACTAGGAGAAACACACCCTCCACCTGTCCTGCATGAAGGAATTGTCTATTTTATGGAATTCAGCAATCTCCAAAGGGATCTGTTCTGCAGGACCGGAAATCCCTCTAGCACAGAAGGAATTTTAAAGAGCCAGGGCTATTGATATTGATTGGCACCACTGAATGTAAAGAAATGAAGGCATGGACAAATATTAAGACTCTCACTCCTGTGATAGGTTTCAGTGTAGTAGCCGTGTTAGTCTGTGTCAGCAAAACGAAAATAAGAAAGAAAAACTTGTAGCACCTTAGAGACTAACAAATTTATTTCAGCATAAGCTTTCGTGGGTTAATACCCACTTCATCGGATGCATGGAATGAAACATGTTTCATTCCATGCATCCGATGAAGTGGGTATTAACCCACGAAAGCTTATGCTGAAATAAATTTGTTAGTCTCTAAGGTGCTACAAGTTTTTCTTTCTTATTTTCGTTTCACTCCTGTGAGTTAGGGCAGTTTATCCCTCTTTTTACAATGGGGTAGATGATGAATCAATGGAGGAGTGAAATGCTTCATAATGAATCAGTGGCAAAATTGGGAGTAGATTTCTTAAATTTTGTACCCCAGTCTCCATTCACCAGCTACCAGACCATGCAATGTATTTCTTTACTCTAGGGGAAAACTAGCTGATACCAGAGCATTGTACCACACCTGCAGTTGCCTTTCTTTTTTGAGCTCCCACCAGATAGCCTGCAGCTCAGCTGATGTAATGCTTTTTGGCTACACTTTAATTCTCTTCTTTGTGCCGTGTGCGTGTGTGTGTGTGTGTATACGTACTCACTTTATTACTAAGGAGAAAGATAACCCATTTCCAATCCATCTATCCCAATCCCATAAGAAGCCGGGGCAATAACAATTATCTCTATCCTTACATTTTCTCCCTTCTCTGGATAGTTCTTGTACAGTAATGAATTGTAACAGCTCCTTCACACAGACTTCTCTCCCATATAATTAATGTCCTAAGATATTCTATTTACCGGTGAAGCAGTTTGAATCAAGAAGTGATTACTTCTGGAGTCAACAGAGCTGCTAACCACATTACACAAACAAAGAATACAGCAGTTTTCCTTAAAAAAAATGTAAAAACAGCCTCCTTGCATTTGGATTTTCTTACTTCTTGTACGTGTAGATATAAAATGAATTTATTGCTGCTGAAAGGAACCAGATTGGTAGCCCTGGAAGCCAAAGTCCTATCTTAGAACAGCTACAGTGTGAGCAATGCAAACATCTCAACACTTGATTATAGGGGCCATTTCCGTGAAAGGGTTGTTCGTTCTCCAAAACCTGTTTTGCTCAATGGCTCCTGTGCTGAGATTCCCCAATAAGGAGCTAATGAATGCAAACTATAGAGGATCTGTGCATTCTGCTGAGAACTGGACACTCAACACTGATTCCACGTAGACCACCACACAGAAAAATAGTCTCTTAATTCTGTATGTTTGCACAGCTAGTTTCAGACACAAACATCTTTGTGTTTTAGATTTACTGAGCTTTCTATCTATTTTCTTACTCAGAACCACCGTATTTGACCACCTCACAATCTTTAACATATTTTATCCTAACACCTTGTCAGGTAGGGAAGTGCTATTATCCCCATTGCATAGATGGGTTACTGAGGCACAGGGTGGCTAAGTGACTTGCCCAAGTTCACACAGGAGGTTAGGGCAGGGAATGAAACCCGAGTCTCCCAAGCCCTAGACTGGACACATCCTTCCTCTGTTTTGTACATTTTAGTTAACTTAAACTGTAGGTATTTTGAGAAACAGTGTCATAGTGTAGAGCTTCAGGCAACCATTCACGTGAGGAGATTGCTCTAGTGAACAGGCTTGCATTGGAGAGTTGATGTCAAGTCTTCTTCAACCAATGGCTTCTTAGGGATCCCCTTAAAATTAGAGTTCTTACTGCAAAGGAGGCTAACGCAGAAAGTTAATACAAACAGAGGCTGTATTTTCTTTCCACGTTGATCTCTGAAGAGGTTGTAGGAAAGAGCAGAACTGCACGCACCAAATTTCATTGATGGATCCCCATATCAATAACTGATATCTTCACCAGACATCCACAACAACTGCATAGAGGAGACCTCCTCACCACATCCTGGCTTCTGGCACAACATCCCTCTGCCCCCAGGAGCTCCATCCACTTTGCCAACTTCCTGTGTCACTGTTGGGGAACTCCATAGTGCACACAGACACCAGAGGTGCCCCTCTGCATGTTAGTCACTTTGCCCTGCTTTCCCACAACTAAGAGGAAGCCTGTCAGTGGAGGCCTCTTTTGGAGAGTCAACTGGGAATAATTCTATGACATCTCGTGGCCTGTCTGCCATTATTTTTGACCAGCACTTTTCGTATAACTGAGGAAATAGCTAGAGATCCAAAGGGAGAAAACTTTTTTTTTCTAGAACTTAGACACTGCCCAAGCCAAGGAAACACTCATAAGAGCAATGCAATCATCATCCGGGTCATCACTAGAGAGTAACCCAGGGGCCTCTACAGCTAAGGGTCTGAGTTTCTGCAATTTATGCTAAATGTCTGACTATCCTAGGCGGTGGTTGTAGTAGACTCATATCCTTTATGGATCAAGCACAGACAGGGATACATAATACATCCTGACAAGTGAATAGCCAAAGCAGTTGATGTGACAGTTCTTCTATTTTCCCCCCAAAATGTTGGGAGAATATTTGTAAAATTCCAAAGCCATCAAATCTCAGCCTGAGCCTGAATCTAGTCTTTATCAAAATATGAACCCTAATTGGGTCCCATCTTCAGTTACAAAAGAAGAAAAAGAAAAAAGTTACCTCTCTCTCATGATACCATGCCGATCACATTTATTAACATCAATGTTTTCTCATGCCAGATCCTGATTGTTTAGCCCAGGGGTGGCCAACCTGAGCCTGAGAAGGAGCCAGAATTTACCAATGTACATTGCCAAAGAGCTACAGCAATGCATCAGCAGCCCTGCATCAGCTCCCAACTTCTCCTAGCACCTCCCACCCACCGGCAGCCCCGCCAATCAGTGCCTCCTCCTCCCTCCCTGTACATCCCGTATGTCAGCTGTTTCGTGGCGTGCAGGAGGCTCTGCGGGGAGGGGGAGGAACGAGGGCATATAAGGCTCAGGGGAGGGGGCGGGAAGGGGTGAAGTGGGGACAGGGCCTGTGGCAGAGCCAGGAGTTGAGCAGTGAGCACCCCTTGGCACTTTGGAAAGTTGGCGCCTGTAGCTCCAGCCCCGGAGTCGGTGCCTATAAAAGGAGCCACATATTAACTTCTGAAGAGCCGCATGTGGCTCCAGAGCCACAGGTGGGCCACCCCTGGTTTAGCCATTAAGTTGCCTACCATCCCCAGTGCTATGCCGCCAACAAAATACGGACCTTCTTTGTTGAATTGTTCTGAGTTTCACCTTTTAATATGCGAGAGAAGCTCACGTGTGTCACTGAGTTTCAATGACATCGTGTTTAACATAGTTTCACTGAGAAGATGGGCTAACATGATAGAAAAAAACCTCTTATCATGTTGCAACAACGTCACGTTTTTCTATTAGGTTTTTTTTTTAAATTAGCATAATGTACAAATGTGTATTTAATAATTTGTAATTGCCATTATTTCAAATATAACTACATTCCCCAGACAAAGGCATTCTTAACTGCTTTTCAGGCGTATGTCTCTACAACAGCTGGAGCCCTTCAGAAATTATGAATCGTGCAAGTGGATACAAAGCCGCATTTGATATGCAGTTATTGCCATGTATAGACTGTGCCTGAGCACTACACTTACTATCTCTGATATTCATGAACCACGGGATAGAATGGTTCACTGCCTATTCCAATTGCTTCTAAATAGTTTGGCCCATCAAATGTAATCTTGGGTAAAAAAAAATCCCTTTACAAACATTTTTAGCATTCAGCTCCTGTGCCTTATTGTTAATTTCGAAGTCTGTTTTTTGTTTTGTTTTGTTTTTAATAACATGGGGATGTAGATGCTTCTGGAATATGGAAAGCAGCGATCTTTAGTGAGAATAGTGTAGCGGTGTCTTCCTGAGAGTTAGAAAGTATGAAAAAATAAGGAATGTGACTTCTGGAGCCCTTTGAAGTCAGACACAGGGCAAGACATGATTTTGTGTTGGCAGCTTATTTAATTCAGATTTATTTTATCTTTTCAGCTGAGACAAAGTGGGAATTTTCTTTAATATTTTTATGAAGCCTACGTGTTTGCCTCCGTTTCCCTCTGTGCATTGCATTTCTGTTCAGTGGTGGCAAAGGGGCTAAGGACAGGAGATCATCGGGTTCCACGGGTAGTGATCAATGGCTCCATGTCTAGTTGGCTACTGGTATCAAGCGAAGTGCCTCAAGGGTCTGTCCTAGGGCCGGTTTGGTTCAATATCTTCATTAATGATCTGGAGGTTGGTGTGGATTGCACCCTCAGCAAGTTTGCAGATGACACTAAACTGGGAGAAGTGGTAGATATGCATGGAGGGATAGGAACAGAGGGACCTAGACAAATTAGAGGATTGGGCCAAAAGAAATCTGATTAGGTACAACAAGGACAAGTGCAGAGTCCTGCACTTAGGATGGAAGAATCCCATGCACTGCTACAGACTAGGGACCGAGTGGCTAGGCAGCAGCTCTGCAGAAAAAGACCTAGGGTTACAGTGGACGAGAAGCTGGATATGAGTCAACAGTGTGCCCTTGTTGCCAAGAAGGCTAACGGCATTTTGGGCTGTATAAGTAGGAGCATTGCCAGCAAATCGAGGGACATGATCATTCCCCTCTATTTGGCATTGGTGAGGCCTCATCTGGAGTACTGTGTCCAGTTTGGGGCCCCACACTATAAGAAGGATGTGGAAAAATTGGAAAGAGTCCAGCGGAGGGCAACGGAAATGATTAGGGGGCTTGTGCACATGACTTACGAGGAAAGGCTGAGGGAACTGGGATTATTTAGTCTGCAGAAGAGAAGAATGAGGGAGGATTTGATGGCTGCTTTCAACTACCTGAAAGGGGGTTCCAAAGAGGATGGATCTAGACTGTTCTCAGTGGTACCAGATGACAGAACAAGGAGCAATGGTCTCAAATTGCAGTGGGGGTGGTCTAGGTTGGATAGTAGGAAAAACTTTTTCACTAGGAGAGTGGTGAAGCACTGGAATGGGTTCCCTAGGGAGGTGGTGGAATCTCCTTCCTTAGAGGTTTTTATGGCCCGGCTTGACAAAGCCCTGGCTGGGATGATTTAGTTGGGGTTGGTCCTGCTTTGAGCAGTGGGTTGGACTAGATGACCTCCTGAGGCCCTTTCTAACCTTAATATTCTATGATTCTATTACACGGGGGTGCGTATGTGCCCTCACTGTGTGAATAGAATGAATAGTTCATTAAGAAACTGGTTGAAACTGACCTAGATCAACAAGAGGTCCAGAAGGACAATGGAAAACCCCAGTGATTCAGCAATCCATGCTCAATTGTGGGAAGCTCTGGCACCTGGGGTTCTGAACTCAGTGTGGTCTTCCTGGAGCCAGAAGGACTTGGAGGTGACCAGCAGGGGATAAAGTGTGGGCTTCTGATAGAAGTGGGCTGCTCTTACCCGGGACTGACTAAGGAATCAGGGAGCGACACGGAGTCTACGATGAAATTCATTGCAGCCTGGCTGCAGGATTGTGCTATGTACTATGTTTTAACCTTCATTTTTCCATGCTAACTGAAGGATTTCCATTGTTGTGTTCCAGCAAAATCCTACTCTTTTTGAAAACACTGCTTGGGGTCACTGAATACTGGCTAGTACCTGAAGAGTGTCCAGTCAGGTGGTGAAAAAGGCATGAATAACTGAGGCTAGACCATCATCCATCAGGATGTGATGGCATTTCCTAGCCAACCAAAGGCGTAGAAAACTTGAGTTGCCTACATGTCTATGTGAAAGCTTTGCACCAGCAAGAAATCCAGAAGCACTCCTACACTACGCAATGAATTGACCCGCTGAAATGTTGCACAGTTGCTCTGTACCAAGCTTTCATGCTGGAATGTAGGATTTCTTCTCCACGTCTCTGAGATGTGATGCGCAAAGCCCATGTACTCAGGCTTTCTGCAGGCTGGCAGCACGTGTCAAGCAGGAGACATTCTCACTGAATATCTGGTAGGTGTTCTACAATGGATTCTCCTCCTGCACTGAATGGGAGCAGCACCAATCCCTCAGCACCTGCATTGCATACGAGCTGCAGGCATGGTGCATTTTGGCTGCTGCCGTTTTATATCCTAGATTAGGTTTCTTTTAGCCACTGGTGGCCAGGCCCTGAAGCAGTTTCATCCAATTAGCAGCATCCCCTGCCCAGTGACTTGATTCACTGGGTAGAAAGTTGAAATAGATGCTTTACCAATAGCATAAACAGAGGCGCAGACGGACACATACATAGAAAGCATTCTGCATGTTATTGGTGCCAAAATTTTGACCCAGGTCCCTTTCATTTTGTAGGGATCCACCAGCTGTGCCAAATTGGAGGCTCCCTCTGGCTGAGCCTGCAGGAGCCGTGCTGAGATTGTCTCAGCTGGAAGCCACCCGCAGCATCTATAACAAACTGCAGCTGTGTTAATAATGTTGGGTGACTCCTTTGTTTCCAATTTGAAGCTGAAATGTGCAATCTGTACAGGATGCAGGCTTATTTCTAAATCCCAGCAGATGAATGTTCTGTATCTTAATAAATTATTTGTGGAATGTAAAACCTTGTTGCCAATGAAGGCCCCTATTCGGATGAGCATGTATCTCAGATAATGCTGACACATGCTGGAGGGCTCAGATGGTGTACTGCTGCATGGTACTTATTGCTGCCATCCTAAAAAAATGCACATTCAAAAACTGGGAATGGGTGTCCTAAAAGCACCATTAACACCTCTTGACATGGGGAAGAGAACTAGAGCATGTGACCTCTAAACTGTATCTGCAGTAGATATAATATATAGATGCAAAATTTCCTATAGTTTCTTAAATGCATGGCTAAAAATGAATAATCCCCAGGGGTATATCTACCAGCAATGAAATTAAGCAAAGGAAAATGTACAATGAGTGGGCTAAATCCTAAGGGCCTGACCCAAAGTCCACTGGAGTTAATATTCGTCCTTCCATTGACTTCAATGGCTCTGGATCAGACTCTGAATTGGAGCCTCAGAATCAATTGTGTTCACTCTTGATGCACCGACTGAAGACGTCTGCTGCCCTTGAGACTTTGTTCACATTTCTGTTTGAGTTGAGAATGAGGAGCAAAATTTGGATTCAAAGTGGGAAATTAAACAGCCCTCACTTCGGAGTTGTTCATACTGCAGAAGCGAAGTTGGTTCAGAACAGAATAATATATATAAATGGAGATATGCCAATCTCCCAGAACAGGAATGATCTGAAAGGTTATCAAGTCCAGTCCCCTGCCTGCAGTAGCAGGACCAAGCCCTATCCCCTGACAGATTTTTCCCCACATCCCTAAATGGCTACCTCAAGGATTGAACTTACAAGCCTGGGTTTAGCAGGCCAATGCTCAAACCACTGAGCTATCCCTCCCCCCAATAAAGAGAGCAGCTGTGAAATTGGAATATGGATTGGGATATGGGTCAGGGTTCAGATTTTGAATCCCGTAAAAAAATCCATGATTCCATCTCCACAGTCTTCCAGATACTTATTTAACCATCCAAACCTCTTGGGTCTGCTAAACTCACGAGGCAAGTTTCCTAGTAGGTTTTTTTTGTTTCTGATTTCAGATGGAAATAGAGTAAGTAGGTCTGATCAAAAATGTTCTGTCTAAACTGTTTTTGACGGAAAATTGGGGTTCAACTAAATAAAATTTCTTCTGAAAAGTGTTTGCTTTCTGTGTAAAATTGATATTTTTTTTTTGGTCAGAAAAATTAAAAACCTGAAAATCCAAATACTGCAGCTAGAAATCAAAATATTTTGACCCCCAAAATGAACTGTTTTAATTCAGATATCCTGCCATGGTGCCTTATGGGAGTTAGTTTGTTTTTCTCATGTGCCCATATTGGCTGGGCTCCCCAGTCAGACCACGTCTCCCATGAAGCATCATGGCCAGGGTCTCCTGTGATTAAGAGTCTCATGTCACCATGAGTGGATACCAGGGTGCATCATGGGAGGTGTAGTCTAACTGGGGAGCTTGTTCTGTATAGAGAGAGGACAATGAGAGCATGAGGCATCCAAACTATAATTCCCATGAGACACCATGCAGCACTTTCAAATACAAATATTTCAGTTCCATTTTTTTTCTGTGGAAAATTTTGATGACAATTATTTCTTCCCTTGTTTTTTCCATTGAAATTTTTTGTGGAAAAATGTCTATTTTCTGACCAGCTCTAATGTGAAGCACAATTGTCCTCACAGTATTTGGGACATTCCCATTTTTGTCCTGCCTAGAATCTCATAGTGCAAATACACTCAGTAAAAAAACCAGGAAACAATAACATGCCTAATACAGCAAGCTTTTTAGATGACTGAAATGAGATGTTGATAGTACAGTTTTATATGCAAATTTCCATATTGGCATCAGAAATATAACATCCGACCAGCCTCAGCAAACTATATTTAGCTTCAAATCTTCCCACCTTCTGGTGTTTACAAGTGCACTAGAAACATAGCTATAAATATTGAGCAGTATCTACGTTTTCAAAGAAGGAAATAAAAGACTCAAGGGGATTGTGACATGATTAAGGTGGGCCCCGTCCAGTGTGGGGCGAGTGCACCCACCTTCCTTGGGGAATAGGGGTAAGCGCACGAGCCTTACGTGCCTATTTCCCCCAACTCAAGTCCGCAGGTCTGGGCTTAGCTGTGGGGTAGAGTGGACCAATTGCCAGAGTCAATGCAAACACCCCGCTCATTCGGGGTAGTACGGCCTAGTGGCTGGAGTCCATGAAACCCTCCCCTACTGTCAGGGCAGTGTGGCCCAAAGGCCAGAGTTCATGGGGGCCGCCGGCAGGACGACCAGTTGCCCAGGTAGGGAGGCCCGGGCTGACCCGACTCCACCCCTAGAAGGGGTGGAATGACAAGCTACCAGCCCAGAGGGGAGTCCCTTCGAAACATGCCGAGCTTACCTTGGTGGGAGATACCACTCCGACACCACCCACGGGTCACTTCCTACCACAGTATCGGGCGTTGTAGTCCAGGAGGCTTTGGGATCTCTTAGTTCCCCAGCATTGGCCACACCCTGGGGCTCCGTGGGCTGCTGAGGTCCAAAGCTGTGGACCGCATCTCCTCTCCGCTCCCCTCTGGCAGACATCCTTCCCCGCCAGCATCTCCTCCTGACTGAGCGGGGCTGCTCTCTTTTATACTGGTACAGCTGGAGCATGCCCAGTAGGGGAAAAGGGGCGTGGCTTCCTCAGCCCACAATGTGGCATTAACCCCTTCCCGTACGGTGTGGGGTGAGTGTGCCCCATCACAGGGATTTTTAACTTTTCCTACTGTATAGGAAAGAAGATGGTTTGATCAATAAACTAAAGGTTACAGTGAAAAGCTAACAGTAAAATACCCTTAGGACATGCTCTGGCTCTCCTCAATAGGCCAACCCTAAGAAAACATTCACTAGTGGTGGGTGAATCTCAATGGGTTGAGGTTTGATTCGTTGCTTAGTCCTTGTCTACATTAGGAACTTAGGTCGGTATAACTACATCGCTCTGGGGTATGAAAAATCCACACCCTGAAGAGATGCTGTTAAACTGACCTACCCCCTGGTTTAGTCACTGCTCGGTTGACAGAAAAAAGTCACTGCTCGGTTGACAGAAAAAGTATCCGGTCGACCTACCTATCACCTCTCGGAGAAGTGGAGTTATCTATGCTGATGGGAAAACCGCAGGGCAACTACAGTGCTTTAAGTGTAGACAAACCCTTAGATTCTTAGCTCTTTGATGCAGGAATTGTCTCTTCCTCTGTGTGTGGATATTGCCTAGTGCATTTTGGGTGCTACAACAAAATAAGTGATAAACAATACTAATAACTAGAACTGGATGAAGAAAAAAACGTGTTAGAAATTTTCTGGGAAAATGTGCAAAAATACTTGCAAAGAAATTCATCCCATTTTTCAAGCAGCCCCATTAATAACACAAAAGTCCAGATGCTTATCCAACTTATTCAAACCTCTTGGGTCTTTCTAACTGAGAGGAGAATCCCCTGAGGAGAGGATTAGTGGATGGTGGGTGGGGTGGATTATTGCAATCTGAATATTACAGAGCCTCCAAAGTTTAGTTTCAAGACTGGCTATAAAAATGAGTAATGGCATGGGAGGCAGAGATTCTTATTTTATCTAACAGAACTCATTCATCCCTAATTTTGATCCAACTCCAATACAATATATATATATAAAATAGAAATCTTGGTATAGATAGATAATGTTCTAGTGCATGTTCTCTCCTAAGGATAGATAAACACATGCACATGCGCACACACACACACACAGACACACACATATAATCAACTGTTGCAGTTCTATGGAGGTGGTTCAGTCAGATGACCAGAATGATGAAATATGTGGAGAAAATTCCACGTGAATAGAAATTATTTACTTTAGAAAACGGATGAATAAAGGGTATAAAGAAGTACATTCAGTCAAGTTGAAAGGCAGCGGATTGAAAACGGATGAAAAGAAATACACGCAGAGTGCACAGTTAGTTTGTGGAATTCTTGAACACAAGACATCACCGAGTCCAAGAGTTCAGAAGCATTCAAAGAAGCATTGGACATTTATTTATATGGATAACAAGAACATCCAGAGTTACAATAGCAAGAATTAAAAAAGAATCAAACAAGATATGTGCCAATCTCTAACTGAGGAGACTAGGATGAGACTTTGTACAAAGACAGGTTGTTTCATAACTGCTTTCTTCAGAGCTTTAGGCACCTTTCTCTGAAGCACCTGGTATCTGACACTTTAGGACACAGGATACTTTGCTAGATAGACCATTGGTCTATTGTTGCTATTCTGACATCCCTATCCCTATAACATAATCCCATAACAATTCATGAGTTCCATATTCCACACACTTTCTTTGACACAAATTGTATACCCTATGGGGAATAAACCACATTCTCAGAGGAGCAGCAAGTATGGTGTTCAACACTATTCCTCCAGTTACTGAAGGATACAGCCTTTCATTTTACATCCAGTTTCTATATCTTTATTACTGTCTGTGCAGTAGCCTGTTTACCTCCTGCAGGCTGCCAAAAAAAAAAAAGTGTAGCGTTTTCTCTTTCTCTCCTCCCCAGAAGAAATAAAATTAGGTCTAAAAGTAAAGTGTTTTATAGGCAAAATAAATTACAAGTGAGTCTGGTGGATAGTTGCTAGGTAAATTGATTTCTCTGTACAAAATGGCCTTTTCTTGATTTGCTGATAAAATTTTAATGTTATACATGTTAGAACTGTTAAACACATCATCAAGACATAGAGAAATTATTTCTGTAACAGTTTTTCCTTTTATCTCTTTTTTTTAGAGCAGTGTCTTGCATAATGGTGGAAATTTTGCAGATCAGGTGCATAGAAAACAAAATGTTTAACCATTACAAAAGGTACATGATGGCATAATACAAACGTTCATATCTGGCCCTTTGCATGCATGGATCCTAAATTATTTTACAATCAGGAGGAAAGAAAAAATAAAAACTAAAATTAGTACTGTAGTTGGGGGGGAAAAAACTGTCCTTAAAGTATCGTTTTGAAACTGCCGAATAAAAAAGAAATTAACTCTTAAATTTGGATTTTAAAGAGTCCCAACAGATGGAGTGTACTTGAGTACTGGGGATATGTGTGGATCTGCACGCACACACACACACACAGGTGGAATAGAAATTGGGAATGATGTGTCAGCATATGGAATGGAAAGCTTCCAAAAATACCAGCTGAAGTTTTACTAAAAATAGGAAATAAAGAGACTGATTCCACATCAAAGGGACAGTCTGTGAGAATAAAGAATACCCACGCAAATAAGGTTTTGTGGAATCGAGCAGTGACCTACCAAATGAACCTTCAAGAGAAGGACTGGCTCTTTTCTTATTTTTGATAGTATTTGTATGACAATAGTGCCTAGGAGTTCGAGCCAAGATCAAGGCCTCATTGTGCTAAGCACTGTACATGCACATCGTAAAAAAAAAAATAGTTTGAGCCATGAAGAGTTTAGAATCGACATAAAGAAAGCATGGGAGAAAAAGAGTATCATCTCCATTTTACACAGGGGAAACTGGCTTGCATGCGGTCATTTAGGAGGTCTGTGACAGAAACAGAGAGTGTATTAGAGCAGAAACAACTGATGGAATAGCATCATTGACAGGTGACCTGGTTGGGTCAGATGAAGACCCCGCTCCAAAGGCCTCTGAGATCAACAGGAGTCTTTCCAATGATTTCAGTCGAACCTATCTGGAATCAAGGGGATTGAAAGGAGGAACGCATGAAGGAGAGAGGTGCATTTGGGGATACTAGAGAAAATTATTTGGTTAGATTGGGGGTGGAGGTGGAGTGAAAAGGAAGCAGAAGTGGAGAAGAAAATGAGAGAAGGACCAGAAAGTCCTGAAAATTAGAAATGCAAAATTTCTGGTTTTAGTAGGCTATCTTGTCTGTCCTCCGGTGACAATGCAGAGTTGGTCTGATGCTGATAGCTTATTCTCTAAAGCTTTATAGAGTCTTGTTTTTACATTTCTCATGCAGTGGGGCTTTGACTACTTCCCTTGCTCAATTTCCTCCCATTCTTCTTAATTATACTCCCTTGGATCATTCTAAACAACTCCTCTCCCTCTTTGCTATTTATATCATTCAGATACGTTTGGTCATGTGTCATATCCCCCTCCCTCCATCCATTGGTCCTTATTTAGTTAGGCTACACATATTTACTTCTTTACATCTGATCCCTTTTTGAAATCATGCCTGAATGTGATGGGAGGAGGTGGCAACGCTCCAGAACGGTTTCATTCAAAGAACAAGGTTAAAACTATATTTCTGTCTGAGTATCCTATTTTATTAACAGTGCTTTATTGATCATGGTGGAAAGGCTGTTATAGTCAAGTGGAGGAGGGTATAACTTACCAGAGCATTTTCCAGCAAATTTGCTTAATTGTTTCTGTTTACTGCACACGCATTAATGCTCTATCATGCATTAAAAGCAATGGGCAAGATTAATAACAGCCTGCTCACCCCCAAAATGTCAGAGGCACCTTCTGTATTTATGGCAAGTGAGTCATTAAGTTTAAAAGGGTGTATGCTATAATTTTCATCGCATCCCTATCTTTCAAAAAAAAAGATAAATTTCAACAAAACTCTAAAGTTTTACTCATTTATAGAAACAGAGAAGACACCAAGAAAGTCTGAGACCCAGCCCTGCAATCCCAGTGAAATAAAGATACAAAATTAAAGGGATCATATTTCAGATGTCCCCAAAATGTCTGGAAATGTGGCTTAGAACCATCTCTAATCCTAAAGGATTATCGTCCCTGCAGAGCAGAACACTCTCAAAGATCCTGGACATTATTTCCTAGAATTAAAATGATTCCTGAGGCATAAATGTGGTGATCACTTAAACACTGTGCCGGTGAATAAGAATTACAGTCCATAGCTAAGCCATTGTTGCACCATGCAGGACTGGCCAAAGACCAGAGGCAGCTTCTGCTTGGGATCCCACATGGGCTGTGCAATGCTTGGGCCAGGCTTTTTTCTCCCTCTGTCACTGGGACAGCAAAGGGAAGAAACTGATAACTCAGCTCCTACGTCTCTCCTCCTAGCCACCTGTAGTGTTTTGGTGCTCTGATTTTGCTGGGGACCACTTTTGCTTGGGATTGTATGGCTGACCCTGCCTTGGGTCTCATTAGAATCCCAAAACCTGGATTTGGCTTTAAATCGCACCAATATCAATCCAGGGTAACTCTATTTATTTGAATGGGGGTTAATCTAGGTTTACCCTGATGTAACTTTAGATCAGACTCCAGTGCCATCTGCATTTATCTCACTTAATCAATTCCCTGCCATTCATAGAGTCATAGAACTCTCGGCCTGGAAGGGACCTCCAGAAGTCATCAAGCGTAGGCCCCTGTTCTGAGGCAGGACCAAGTAAACATAGACCATCCCTGACAGGTGTTTGTCCAGGCTGTTCTTAAAATTCTCTAGTGGGAGTGATCTCACACTCTTCCTTAGAAACCTATTCCACAGCTTAACTACGCTTATAGTTAGAAAGTTTTTTTCCTAATAGCTAACTTAGTTCTAAATTTCAGGGGTCTCAGGCATTGGTGGCACCTCGGTCCTGCCTGTTCTCTGCCTTTGGTGGACAATAGTTTAGTCTTCTGTGGTCTGTAAACCTTTGGTCTCATTCTGGTTGTTGAGCTCGGTATGCAGGTTCTGGGCGGTGTTAGTGGCCTGTGACATACAGGAGGTCAGACTAGAAGATCTGGTGGTCCCTTCTGGCCTTACATTCTGTGAGTCTGTGTGAAATATGCTATAATGCAGCGGCAGATGCTGATAAACTCAACAACTTGCTTCATCTTGCAAAGCTTTTGATATAAAAGCACAACTCAAAACCTGCTAATTCAGCTGTTCTTTCCCCATATCGGCACTATGTCTCTGTCCCTAATGCAACACCACACAGTATATTTTTGCTCAGTGGAAGCAGCCGGTTTCTATTTATTATCTGTATAAGTCAGATAAGATCCTCATTCTATACATATTTCTCCTTTATCTAGAGATTACTTGTGCCTCACATTTTTTATTTTATTTTAATGACTTTATTTTCTGCTTTGTTTTCTTTCTTAATATCTCTCTTAGTTCCAGGATCTTTGGGAGATCTTTACTCCTTTGAAACCCAGTTGAGTAGTTTTAATATGTGTACTTAGAGAGACATTCTCTTGAATTATTTCTCTTGGGATCTCTTGCTTATATTTTGTGCTTTAAATAATGCTAATAATAGAAATAACAAGAATAGTAACAGAATAATAATTGCTCTCAGGGCTCTCTTCAGCTCCATAAAAATAGTCCCAGTGATTTGAATGGGAGTTGTATCAGGGTCTTAGGAATCTAAAACATTAAAACTCTTTTGAATTCATGTCAAGTGTTCAAATCCAGATCCCAGTCTTGCAAATGGTTACTACTGGGAGTATGGTTTATAAAGCAATTAGACCACTATATGAGCAGTAAGTGTCTGTAAAATGGGTCTTGGAGCTTTTGAAATTGCCTGTGCAAATTTAGGTCCAGACTATCAAAGGAGTTCGATCTCTTTGGACACATAAACATTGTGCTTCCAGACTAAGCACCTGTGCTTCTAAATGTCCAATCTGTCTATGGAAATGATGCCCTTTGAACAAAACAGCTCCATACACAAATAGGGCTGGTTGAAGCCAGTTTCCAAATTCGCTCAGATTTTGAGTTATAACCATAATTGCGAGCATCCTTATCCCCAACCCGCCTTTCAGGCTCAGCTAAACTGTACATAGCTGGTTTAGTGGAATAGTAACTTTAATATACTCTCTCGAGTAAGTTCAGGGGTGATATACATATTGATACAAGTTACACATTGCTAAATCTGTGTAAGTGGGTACAAGACATGCTTGAAGGGGTGAGATTATGACATAAAAAATAAAATGGACAGGAGGATTTAAGGTATTAGGTAAGCAGATCCACCCTACTTTATCTTAAAACTTCTTACACCATGCTGTTGGCTTCTTTTTATGCAACTCCATTGGTCCACCCACTCAGCATGTAACTAGCACCAATTTACATCCACCTCTCTCTCTCTCTCTCTCTCTCTCTCTCTCTCTCTCTCTCTCTCTCCCCCTCTCATCAGATTAGGCTACAAACTAGGTCGTCAGAGTTTACACCAAAATTCCATCTATCTGAATATTTTTAAATAGCTGTACATGGTCATATTTGCCTTGCCTGGGGATATCCTGATCTGTTCACTTCACACTCCAAACCTCTCTTTCTCCCTTTCCTGTATAGGCCTCCCCACTTCCCCCCCTACCTTTCAACACCTACTGACACCTCCTCAGGGTTTGTCAATCCCTGAATAGAATACATGCTGCTAGGGTTGCAATGACTGGAGTGGTTTTTAACCCCAGATCCCAGGAATAGCTGCCAGAATTACCTTTTACTTCAGCGTCACTTCAGAGAAAGTGAGGAGCAGTTGAAAACCAGGGCTTTATAATGTAAGATGATTTGCTACCTAAACTATAGCATATGCTAATATAAACGCTAGACTATATTTTAACCAATTAACTGAGTTTATATTAATGGGATAGATTTGTGGGGATTATCATCTGACCAAGAGGTACCCAAACTAAATCGCATGACTTCCTGTGATCAGGACAATGCTTACTGGTGATTTCGTTATAACTCTACTGGTGTAAATTTTCAAATGTGAGTAGTGATTTTAAGTGTGTAGTATTGCCAGCCTCAAACACTGAAAAGTGATGGGTCAGACCCCCACTCCCTCCCAAAACCATAAGACTGGCTAAAAAATCATGGGATTTACAAAATTGTGTGTGTGTTTTACCTTCTGGGTTTTGAACTTCTTGGGTGCATCGGGCTCATATCTTCAGGCTGTTCTTCACAAACATGTGAGCTAGAAATTTCCTTTTTTTAAAACGAAAGTTGTGATTGTCATGTAATCACTCATTTCCAGAAGATGGGGCTTTTAACAAAACACCAAATAGTGTAAGAATTGCAATAAAATCACAGGAGTTGGCAACATGAGAATGCCAGTTGTGTGTGCGTGTGGGGGAATGGCAAACTGAGACACATTATAAGGGCCCGATTTTCGGAGGGTGGGTACTTAGCACTTCTGAAAATCAGTCTTCTTTATGGTGTTTCAAGTGTGGTACCCAAACACTGATACACACAAAATCACTAGTCAGTTTTGAACAGTCAGGCTGGCATGTTTATTGCTCACAACTCGTGGATATGGAAGTAATGCATTCAAAGTACTTATGAGAATGGAGTGATGCTGATTCTGGCTTGCATATACAAAGTTTTCTGGCCATATTAGTTTACCATTCCCCGTATCAGATTTATTTTGACCTTTGATACTCTTGCTCAAAATAATAATGACGGTGCCCTTCCGCCCCCAACCCATATTTAAAAATAAAGCACCAAGGTTTATGCTCATTTGTTTATTCATTTTCTAACTGCTAAGGCCACTTTGTTGGTGAGGCCCAGAGCAGAAGGATCCAAGGGATATTGATTTTTCTCCTTCATGACTCTTTAATTGGTTAAAGTGTGCACCTCTAGCGTGAGCCAGAGAGTTGATGCTGGTTACATTTTAATAAATGTACTCCTCTGCCGATCAATACTTCCCTGGAAAAAAAAAGTGCTGCTGTATCATATGTCAATGGGAAGAAAATCTTTTTACTCTAGTCAGTCAGCATGACAAACAAGAATATGAAAAGTGTTAATGAAATGACTGGCTGTCTATAAAATGAAAGACTCGCAAGACAGTCTCCTTTCTCCCTTTAATTCGATGAAACAAAATGGAAAGTTACACTGTGGCAGGAGGTAATGATAACAGTGAGAAATCAAATGCTCTAATGATCATAGAATATCAGGGTTGGAAGGGACCTTAGGAGGTCATCTAGTCCAACCCCCTGCTCAAAGCAGGACCAATCCCCAATTTTTGCCCCATATCCCCAAATGGCCCCCTCAAGGATTGAACTCATAACCCTGGGTTTAGCAGGCCAATGCTCAAACCACTGAGCTATCCCTCCCCCAGTATGATGGCCAAGCAGAAATATTTATGCCCCTGAGCCAGAGTGTGGGGCTTGTTGTACAGGTGTGGACATAAGATTATACCATGGTACCTCCATTTAGACAGCAGGGGCCAGATTTCTCACTTTACATAGTACCTTACATCGTAAGTAGTCCTAATTAAGTCAGTGGGACTACTTGATGTCTAAGGTACTACTGAATATGTATCATAGTCTGGCCCTAAGCTAACTGGAGCAATGACTACATCGTTCATTTAACAGAGTCAAAGATTTTTAGCCCAGAGGGATCATTAGATCACCTAGTCTGACCTCTGGTATAACACAGACCAAGATAATTTAATCCAGTAACTTCTGTATTGAGCCCAATATCTTGTGTTTGACTGTTCTAAACTATGCACAATTTTGGAGCTTTACAAATAATAATAAAAATAATACTCGCGGGCAGATATTCAAATGCACAATTATACACATGTGCAACACACCATGTGTGGGTGAAGGCGAGATTGGTTTGCATCACACTGTTCAATGGAAAGTCCAGCCTACAGAGTCACAGTGGGGGCTTTCAAGAAGTGTCATTACATCTTGCAACAGTGCATTCATCTGTTTTGCCTCTGGGAACAAATGTTGTTCGAAGGGACAGTTGCCCTTCATACAGGTGTGTGAGTTGAGCTGAGTGAATAACAGCTTTTTTAGTTCTGTGGCCAAACAAAACAAAAAAAAATGGTTTTGAATTGAAACTGATTGGTCTGTTTTTTAAACTGTTTTTTACTCTTTAATTTTGTTTTAAACAAATCTAACTAAATTTTGAAATGAAACATCTTTTTGAAATGAAAAGTCAAAACATCTGTTTTGAAAATGTCAACATGAACTATTTTGATGTTTTTTTCTGTTTTTTCCATTTTTTGTTTGGACAAAACTATTTACTAAAGACAGAATTCACAAATATTTTCAGTGCCCCTGAAGCTGCATTTTTTGGCAAACGTATTGTTCGACCAAAAATTTTACACAGCTCTATATGTAAATCTTATTCATGTCCATCATAATTGCATGTATGGATCAAAGCCAACATCTGGCCCTAACCGTCAATTACGCTGGACATTCTGTCTTTTAGTAAACTTTCCTTTTCTTCTCACGTCTTCTGTCATCAATAGGTGTATTGTCCCCTGCCCAACATTGTCTATGTATGGCACTTCCTCAGCATCATATCTGTTGAAATCATCAACCATGCCTTCATCTTCTCTTTTAATCTTGTATATTTCATCTTCCTTCCTTTCTTCCTTGTCTGGATTCCGACTAGTAGAGAATGCTGATACCTGCCTTCATTTCTCCATCATACAAAGAAGCGCTAACAGGTCAACCCCATCTATGAACAAAACTTATCACATTTTTCAAGATCCAGTTCAAGATTTCCCAATTGGTTTTTCAATTCCTCAATGAATTTGCTTAAAGCCTAAGACACAAGACTTTCCTTTCTCTGTCCCTCTTTCTATCCTGCTCGTCTGACAATGAACTCCTTCTTCCACCTTCTCACAAATTGGTTGCCATTGGTTGGAGTCTTCATCTGTGCAGTTACTGCCAAGTGGAATGGCTTTCCTTATACACTCCACCTGTTTTGAAACTTCAGCTAAAAATAGACCTTGTCACATTTGTCTGTGCCTCTCAGTTGGTGTCTCCCTCTTGTAGAGTTTTATTGATTTTAACTATTCAAGTTTGTGACAAGTTCTGAGATAGACTTTCTATGAAAGATGATAAGCAAAATAAAGTCGGAGGGTAATATATTCAAAAGATGGCAGCACTGACTAACTGAAGTCAGAGGTCAAACTCCCATAGACTTTAGTGGGAGCAGAGATAGACGGACGCTAAATGATTTAGAAACCCGAATATGTTTATTGCAGAAATGATTATTAGCCATTTCTGGTGTCAATTTACTGTATTAATATTAACCTTTATATTCTTTTTGGAGGATACCAAAATATATAACATTAGAAAAGCAGCTGACATTAGAAAATGGGTACAATTAGAGCAAGCTGGGGTTTGCTGACCTTTTTGCTTTGGAAACTGCCAATTAGTTGAAACCGAAACTGTTCATGGAAATGTACTGAGTTTGATGAAAAAATCATGGGGAAGGTTTCTCGGGTCCAGGATGGAATTTCTGGGGGGCGAGAGGGAGGAAAGAGAACCACCCCACAGTAGCCAGAAGGAGTAGTTAGGGCACTCAGTGGAGAATGTGGAAAACCTAGGTGAACTTCCCTGCTCTGAATCAGGCCCATCCCAGGTGAATGCCTTAGCTAGCAGGCTAGAGAGTTAGTTTCTCCCTTTTTTCCCCCTTGAAATATTCGCATCATTCTGATGTGAATCAAAAACAAACGTCAGAACCTCACATTTTTAACATGAGAAGGAATTCTTTTTTTTTTCCTGGCCAGCTTTAAGTACAGTGTCTGAATACCTCTTTCCTCTTTAAGTCGTGTCCCTGTGGATACTCCACTGTAGGTGCCCTTGCATCCCTGCTCTGATTGGAGAACTTTGATTGCAGTGTCCGTTTGGCCCACACACGCGCTTTCCCACCCTCTTGCCCCACCACAAGGCTAACCAGGGTGCATGGGCAAACCCCCTTCAGGTCCTTCTCAACTGCCCCTGGCTAGAGACGGACCCATTAGCAGTCCGTTTGTGGATCATTATCTCTACTCTCTTTCCTTACAATGTTCAGTAGCTAGTTAATCTCCTTCTCTCTTAGTTGTAGATTTTTTCTTTAATTTCTGCCCCATACCCTCCAAAAAAGAAGAGACTTTTAGTTTCCTCTTTGTCACGGGGTATGCCCAGCTCGCCAGGCTTCAATAAGTGGTTCTCATGTAAGGAGGCCATCCCTGTGGTGGTTAAACATCCCTGCTGTAGCTATTGCCTTGGGGAAGGCCACATTCCTCAGAAGTGTGATCTCTGCCAACAACTCAAACCCAGGTCTCAGAAGGACAGGGAGCTGAGACAAAAACTTATCCTGATGGAGGCAGCCCTTCAGCCTTTCCAGGACCCATGCCTGGAATCACACACAAGGTGCACATCTTCCTCACAGCCCTCGACATCCAGGGACTGTGGGTTGAATAAAACAGCCCTGGACCTTTCATGTAGAGCTTCTAAAAAGAGAGTTGTGAGCCCACAGAATGATCCCTGAGCAGCAGAAAAACTCTCAGGCATGCTTGGTATTGTTGGTAGTGTCAGTACTGAGACAGTCCAAGCCTGGAGTCTGGAGCGGCAGGTACCATTGATGTGCCTAAAGACATGATGGATATAGGCACTGGGCCAATGGTACCAGTGGATAAGGACAAAGACAAGGAGAACACTGCTAAGAAGATACCATTACGAATGGTATCTTCAGCACCCCTGAGTGCTCGGTGTGGGTAAGATCCCTGATTCCCTCCATACCACCCTTGGCACTGGGTCAGTCAGCACCCACAAGAGTTCCGACACTCAAGAGAATTCAAGGTATCTGATATACCGTGTCCTCTGCTTGGTACCAGGGCTCAGGTACCGAGTCTTCTCCAGACACGGGAATCTTCTCCAACACCTTGCACCTCCAACTCTCCAGTGGTGACTCAGACAGTGAGATAGAGGAGGTTTGTCTCTCACCACTCCTGCCCTGCTCTCTATGGTGCCCATTATCACTTGGGGTCTTTTACATCATACCCTCTGCCTGCTCCTCAACCACCAGGATCTGGCCAGCAACAGGTGCCAATGCTGGGCACTATACCACTGCCCCAGTGTCCCTGCTGGAATCCCTGTATGGAATATAGACTTCATGCCTCTCAGGTTTCCAGCGTGACTCACTGTGAGCCCCTGAGATGTTCTCCCTCAGCCACAGCATACAGCACCTCAGAATCTCCAGCAGAGCTCATGGAGGATGGACGGTGGATTCGAAGTCATGCCAAAAACTAACAGCTCTTCCTCCTCTCCAGACAAGGCAGTGATGTCCCCTCCACCGTCCTTAGCCAAGGATTTCTGGCTTTTTCAGGATTTGGCTAAAAGGGTAGCAGACACACTGCAGATACCCCTGGAAGAGGTAAAAGATACTCATCACAAGCTCCTCAACATCTTGCACTCATCCTCATCTTCCAGAATAGCTCTCCCCACCAATAAGGCCCTTTGGGACCCAGCCAAGACTATATGGCAAACTCCGACATCAGTCATACCTACTTGTAAATGGGTCAATAAAAAAATATTACGTCCCAGCTAGGGAGATAGAATTTCTTTTTTCTCCTCCCCTCCTCCCCCAATTCTACTGTCGTGGCCGTGGTAAATTCCCAGGGCTGCCAACACAAAATGAGATCTACCCCCTATGATAGGGATTGGAAACACTTCAACCTCTTCGGGAGAAAGGCCTAGTCCTCTGCCACATTGCAATTTAGAATAGCAAATTACCAAGCTTTTAACAGTGATGTATGATTACGTCAATTATACAAAACTCAACACTTTTACTGATCAACTCCCAGAGTCACACCGTGATCAGTTCCAAGCTATTGTCAATGAGGGACAACTAGTGGCTAAAAGAGTGCTCCAATCAGCTCTTGATGCAGTCAACACAGCAGCCCGGTCCATCTCCACTGACAGGGCTGGCTCTAACTTTTTTGCCAAGCAAAAAAACCCCAAACCCTCAAGCGCTGCCCGCCCCCCCAAAAACAAAAAAAACACACACCCCCCAGTGCCCACGGAAACACCCCCACCCCCAGTGTTGCGCTGCAACACGCCCCCCCCCCCAGCGCCTCTCCCTGCCGGAGCACCTCAGGGCATGGCGGCCAGCCCGCTCTGTGGCCCCGCTCTCCCGGCCGGCCGGCCGGAGCACCGCGGGACAGGGTAGCCAGCCCGCCCACGGCTCTGCTCTCCCGGGCGGCAGGAGCACCGCGGGGGAGGGCGGCCAGAGCGCCGCTTCCCCCCAAAGGTGCCGCCCCAAGCACGTGCTTGGTAGGCTGGTGCATGGATCCGGCCCTGTCCACTGAAGTGGTTAGGCAGCGAGCATCTTGGTTACACCTATCTAGCTTCCACAAGGAAGTGTAGACAATTGTAGAAGACATTCCATTCAAAGGCACCAAATTGTTCACCAGAAATCTGATTTGTCCCTCCATAACCTTAAAGATTCCAGGGCCACTTTCCTCTCAGTAGGGATTTATACTTCTGGACAAAAAAAGAAAGTTTAGTCCACAACCTCAGCATAAATCCCACACTTCGCAATTTCCAACCCAGCATTTCAATGGGCCTCAGAGGAAAAAATCCAAAATTTCCAGACGTAAGACATCAGGCCCACAGTCTTCCACATCACAACCATCTGCCTCAAAACATCAGTTTTCACATGTTTGTCGAACCGTTGACAGACTACTCCCCTCAACTACAACTGCAGCTGACCGACCCATTACACAGATTTGGATACCGCTATGCTCTGTTCCACAGCAACTGGGAATGTTTAACATAAGACCAATGGCAATCATCCACAATGGGTACTCCATTCAATCCTGGCAATCATCCACAATGGGTACTCCAGTCACCTCTCCTTGCTCCCTTCCAACATCTTTTCCCATCCCTCTTCAGGGACCCTTCTCATGAGAGTTTATTACAACAAGATCACCTCCTCCGGTTAGGAGCCATAGAACCTCAACATATATGAGGGAAAGGTTTTTACTCTTGTTATTTCCTAATACCTATGAAGAAGGGAGGTTGGAGACCCATACTGAACCTCGGAGCGCTGAACAAATTTGGCAAAGATCAAAAATTCAGGATGGTCACACTAGCAGCAATCAAATCCATCTCTGGAACATGGGGATTGGTTTTCAGCCCTTGACCTACTGGATGCCTATTTCCACATATCAATCATACCTTCACACAGATGATTTCTCAGATTTGCACTGGGCCAGGACCACTACCAATACAGAGTATCCCCTTTGGCCTCTCATCAGCTCAGGGAGTATCCTCCAAGTTCCTCCCCATAGTGGCTGCTCCTCTACACTCCCACGGATCATGATCTACACCCTGGAATTTTCTCCTCAGAGCCTGCTCCTTCAACAAGGCCAACATGGTTACCAAAACCACAGTGGGCTTTCTCATGGAACAGGGTCTACAGATCAATGTTCAAAAATTAATCTTCACCCTGTAGAGCGCCTGAAGTTCATAGAGGCTGAATTTGACTCATTACAGGCCAAAGTGCTCCTGGCACAGCACAAATCCACTCCTTGGCCACGCCCATAAAGTCAGTACAAAATAGCCCTCACATATCAGCTGGACACTGTCTCCAACTCCTGGAGCATCTGGTGGGGAGCACTGCAGTGATACCTCATGCCAGACTTCACATGCGGAGCATCCAGATGTGGTTCAGTTAGGTCTACAGAACGAACAGAAACAAATTAGATAAATGTCTGTCACTATCCACCAGGATCAATAACTCCCTGGACTGGTGGAAAGATCCAGCAAATGTTTGCAGGGGGTCCCCTTTTCACAAAATTCCCCATCATTAGTTCTCACTACTGATGCATCGCTCATAGGATGGGGCACACATCCAAATGACCTTACAACACAAGGCAAACTGTCATCCATGGAGATGTCCCTCCACATAAACCTGCTTGAACTCAGGGCGGTCAGGAATGCCTGCGCCCATTTCCTCCCACTGATGAATGGAAAACACACAACATAGCATGTATGTACTACATAAATGGGCAGGTTGCCCTCCCTTTGCGCAGAAGCACTAAAGTTATGGAACTGATGCCTTTCCCACAATGTCACATTATCAGAGGCCTACTTTCCAGGAGTACAAAACTCGATACCAGACAGTCTCATGCGCAAGTTCCCACGCAATCACAAATGGGAGATAAACCCACCAGTGCTTCATGACCTATTCAGGCAATGGGGGACACTAACCACAGACCTGTTCACTGCTTACTTGAACAAGAAATGTCCACATTTCTGCTCCAGGGCAGGGATAGGACAACTGTCCTTGGGGAATGCCCTCCTTCTTCTGTGGGACAGGGACCCTCTCTATTCTTTCCCCCTGTTTCCCCTATTGTGACAAGTCCTATTAAACATAAAAACAGAAGGCGTATGTGTCATACTGATTGCTCCCACTTGGCCGAGCCAGACCTGGTACCTGTCACAAGTGGCAACATGTGCAATGATATCTCTCCAATCCATGCCATACCTCCTACCGCAGAACAAAGGACACACTCCACATACCAACTTGCATATACTGTGTCTCACGAGCTAGCGCCTTCGTGGTTCCAGCGAATGGAAAGGTCCTGCTTGGAGGAGGTACAGGAAGTCTTACTACACAGTAGAAAATCCTCTACATGTCATACATAGCTGCAGGAGTGGTCCATATTTCAGTCTTGGTGTAATTCCCAGAAAATTTCCCCGACATCTGCTACTCTCCCAATGGTCCTAGACTATGTACTGACTCTAAAAAACAAACAAAACACACACACAAACAAACAAACAAAAAACTGATAGCTATCCCTCAGTTCACTCGGCATTCACCTAGCAGCTATAGCAACCTTCCATCAACAAGTAAAGGGATACTAACTGCTCTCACACCTGACCACAAAATGTTTCCTCAGGGGCATAGTAAAACTTTCCCCCCAACCCAGACATCCTACCTCAACATGGGACCTAAACCTAGTGTTGAAAAGCCTGGCTAGACCCTCATTTTGAACCTATGGCTACTTGTTCGCTCACACACCTGTTGGTCAAGACGGCCTTCCTGGTGGCGATCACCTTGGCGTGGAGACTAGGGGAATAGCGGCACTGATGGCACCCACCTCCATACAATATTCTTTTGGGACAAGGTTATTCTCAGACCACACCTGAAGTTCATCCCCAAGATGACCTCCCCCTTTCACATAAACCAACTGATTCACCTCCTGATCTTTTATCCCAAGCCTCAATGTGGGCTCTACTGTGCTTGCTAGACATTAGCAGAGCCCTGGCCTTTTACCTGGATAGGATGAAAGCTTTTATGAAGTCTCCTAAGCTTTTACTTTCCATTGCAGAGCGAGCTAAGGGCTCAGTGATATCAGCCCAGAGACTCTCCAAATGGGTCTTGCACTGTATTAAACAATGCTCTCAGATTGGCAACATAATACCTCCATCCAGTAGTCGCACTGACGGCAGGAGTACGGTTTCCTCCTCCATTGCCTTCCTCAAGAATGTTGCTATCTCAGAAATCTGTAGAGAAGCCACCTGGGCCTCTGCGTATACCTTTGCAATTGCCAGAGACTCCCCTTCCAATGCCATCTTTTGTTCCACGGTATTGTCATCTGTAACTGACTCGACTCCAAAGCCCTCCAGTGGGGATACTGCTTGAGATACACCTGCAGTGGAGAATCCACAAGGACCCTACTTGAAAAAGAAAAGGAAGTTACCTTATGCAGTCATGGTGGTTCTTTGAGATGTTCTATGGGTGCTCCACAACCCACCCTCCTCCCCTCTACTTCAGAGTTTTTTCAAGGACTCTGTGATCAGGAAGGAACTGAGCGGGGGTTTGCCCGTGCACGCAAGTTAGCCTTGTGGTGGGGCACAAGGCGGGGGGCAGCACATGTGCTGGCCGAACAGACACTGCTACCAAAGTTCTCTGATCAGCAGCACAAGGACGCAAGTGTACCTACAGTGGAGCACCGATAGGGGGACACATCTCGAAGAACCATCGTTAGTGCACAAGGTGAGTAACTTCTTCTTTGCCCCGCTCTTTCATTGTTTGTGGGAGTTTAACAAATGAGTACACCTGTAGCCCAGTAGTTTGGCCCTCACTCAACTCTGGCTGCCTGACTTAAGGCCATAAATATTGTTCATCGCTTTCAGCCACAACATTGCATTTGCAACATACACGTCATGTATGCATCAAACTCCTTTAAAGGCCTGATCCACTTCCCACTGAAGTCAGCGTGAGTCTTTCCATTGATTTTAATGTGATTTGGATTAAGCCTTAATGATGTGGTGCATCAGAGCCGAGGTGTCGACTTCCCCATTCCCACGGGGTGCTCGAGCCCCACTCCCACCCAGGCCTTGCCCCCACTCTTCCCCTTCCCAATGCGCCCACTCAGCCTCTTTCCACCCTGTTATCCTCCCTCCCCTGCCTCTTCCTGCCCCCATGACTCCCTCTCCCCCCCCCCCCCAGCGCCTCCTGCATGCCCCTGAACAGCTGATCGCAGTGGGTGGGAAGCGCTGGGAGGGAGTGGGAGGAGCTGATCGGCTGGGCTGCCAATGGCTGCTGAGCACCCACTGTTTTTTTCCCGTGGGTGCTCCAGCCCCGGAGCACTCATGGAGTCGGCACTTATGCATCAGAGAGTATTCACTATATTTAAGTAACTCTGTGACACGGGGTCTGTCAGTAGCTTCTATTTCATTGCAAGAGAAGATGGGTAAGAGGGATTTATACTGAGGGGGGTCGGGGAAGCATTCTGCCTAATTGCAAACTATGCAAACAGGATCCAGACAGACTGAATGTGTGGCCGTTTGTAGCCAAGAACAATGAGCATGCAAATCAGCCTTCAGTCATCTTGACTGATGGGATGGGGCTGAGGGCAAGAGTTACAAAGTGCCCTGGGTAATGCTGTACTTGGAAGTCAGAAAACCATGGGTGAGGTCTGTTGTAGAATCAGGGGGGAAACCACAGGGCATGGGAAATGTCCCTTTTTGAATAAATGGTTTGGGTTTTCATTGAAAAACTCCAAATTGTTCAGGGATTTTTGTTTGTTTACGTAAATCAAAAAAATAATAATAAAGGAAACAAATCAATAAAACTGAAAAAATATTTATTTTTTGGAAAGTCTTCAGAGGAAAAACAACTTTTCCCAACTACCTCTTAAACATACAAACAACCAACCCTACAATCAGAGTTTTAACCCCCAAACGGGCGATTCCCAGAGTCTCTGTGAAGTCCACTAGGACCTTTGCTATGGCTATTGATTTTTACATGGATGATGCTCAGATATTGTAGTGATGGGCCACAGTATAAAACCCTCAAATAGATATGATAGCTAGATCCAAGGCTCTTGCATTTCCTCCAGATGCTGCACTGATCAAACACTAGGTTGTGGACATACTGATGTTCCCTCGCCTTGATATGACACTGAATTGTAATGACTGAGAGCTGATCTGGGTGAAGGGACTTCATAAACAGGATCAGAGAAGAGAAGAATCTAGGTGCAGGGAGTAATGTTTTGCACACTGAAAAATTTCAACCCACACCGAAAATACTTGACCAAGAACCAAAACAGTTTTCAGCCAAAACTTTTCAATTTTCCCTTAGTGAATTAAAAAAAAATAAAAATCAGGTTTGGGGTTTTCAATAAAACCCAAAAAAACATTTAAGGTCATTTTTGATGAAGATGTTTTGTTTTCATACTTTCTTCTCCAGAGGAGCACAAAAAAATAAAAGAAGAAACATAAAAAAGAAAGCCCCCACCAGCTCTAATGCTAAAGTTCCTAAGAGGTGCTATAGAAATGCAAAGTACTGTTATTAATTTAATAAATAACCAGAGAACAATGGAACAAATTATCTATTCTGCTAGTTAGATAATTTTACCCATCTGCCCTCTCGTTTACTTATGGGTAGATTATCAAATCTGCCCTGCAGCCTTAATGCATCTTGTAATAAGTATTTTATCTGGATGAATCTTTATCCTGTGGTATAAATAATTCCAGCTGTATAAATAAGTTAAATCCCATTTTTGAAAGATGCATTTATTTACATTTATTCTTTTATGGCATATCACTGGAACCCATTTCATTTGATTTGAAAAGGAGTGAGCAGGCTGGCTGCAAAAAACAGAATTAACACACAATAGCACTTCCATAAAAAGCTATCTTTTTCACAAATACTTGTGCATTTGAGGAAGCACACTGTACAGCCAGGAAATGTCACTGCAGCTGAATTTTAAATAAAGTGTTCATATTTCTTTGGGGACTTTCAGATCAGAAAAAGAAATGGAATATTTACAATTTGGTGCATAATTCATTTTCTGTGGGTAACTTCCAATTCTTCCCCAACTCCAGCCTGAATGGGACTGAAATCCTAACAAAAATAGAGTTAATACATTACTGAGTAAGAAACAGAAAGACTAAAACAGACTTATCATAATTTATTTTTAATATTAAAGTCATCTGCATGAAATGGAAAGAATAACTAGAAGTTTCTGACAGAGATAAGTTAATCTTTTTACCTGCATTTTTGTGTGAGTATAAAATGAACTTGAGTGAAAATACTAGATCCAAATCCCCCAAACTTTGGGAAAGTTCAAATATAGATCTAAATTTTGCAGCTAGTAGCTATAAGTCAATTTCAGACCTGCAGAAAGTGGGTTTGATTCTGATCTCACTTACAGCAGGGATGCTGGAACAAATTTTATAGTGGGGGGCTCTGATGATAGAGACCATGGGGACCATGTATTTGGTGTTTCTTATTACTACTTCAAACCAGTATCCCTAATACCCCTAGCAACTATAGTTCCAGCACCACGGACCTACAGCAGTTTTACACTGGTCTAATACCACTGACTTCAACAGAGTTACTCCAGATTGACACTAATGTAACTGAGAGCAGATTTTGGCCCAGTATCTGCAATTCCACTGATGCCAGTGAAGTTTGGCATCAACTAGGAATTATCTTTATGCCATTTGTTTGTACAATGCTTAGTACAATAGGCTCTTAATTCCTGTTCAGGGCTCTTACCATGACCGTGATAATGACAATAATAATTAATGACTTTGATGTTTATGCAGTGCTTTAAAATCCTCAGATGAAGGGGATGAAATGTAAGTACTATTAATATATTACGTGTTCCTCTGAGGAAAAAAAAAATCTAGCAAAGGTCGTCTCATCTCACTGCTAACCTGATATACAGGAGATAAAAAGTTTCACTCTGATTTCATGCCTGTCACAGCCCCTATATCACTCTGTGTTTATGGAATATTTCAAAGTTGCATTCATTTCCACCTCAGTCAGATCTCCGGGAGGACTTTGCACTTGATAACGGAATGAGGCTGCCAAGTTTCTTATAAAAGAGGAAATGGCAGGCGCACGTTCAGCCTATTTTGAACAAATTGTACTGGCTGACAGTCAAATATCATATTGATTTTAGCATTGCTCTCCTTGTAATTTGTTACATGGTCCTAGTCCAGCATGTCTCAATGACCTTCTTATACCCGGTGTTCCAGGCCATTCTTTTAGATTTACTGAAGCATGATCCTTCCTCGTTATAAATGTGCAATATGCCCTGCTCTCCTGCAGATACACCACGGTAAGGGACACCTTTTTAGACCAGAAATATTTGTTACCTGAAATACGTGTCTAAATCATTATGGGGCCGACATTTAGATAATTTAGATAGCCCAATAACTGATTGTAGGGCCCACATGAGTAATTGAACACCAAGGGGCAGGAGACTGTTCTGATTTACACCAGCTGAGATTTGGCCCATAGAATCTAATTTTTAAAAGTGGCCTCTGAGTGTGTGCCTCTATTCTGGGTGTCCAACATCAAACCACCCTGGGCCTGAGCACCCAGAACTCCCATAGACGTCAATGGATCTTATTAACCTAACTGGTGCGTGGAAATTGTTGATGGCATAAAATAGGGTTGTCAGTTTTGGTTGGACGTACTCCTGGAGGTTTCATCATATGGCATAATCTTTAATTAAAGATTAATCCTTAATTCCCGGATACTTCAGGACAATCCTGGAGGGTTATCAACCCTACCAGTGCACCCAAATTGTTTTGCGCCCAGAACTTCCAGGTATAAAAATGGAGGCTGAACTTTCAGGATCTGGTCTCCTACAACAGGTGTGAGGAATCCAATCCCTTTTATGGTTCAATCATGCAAGCCATTATTGCTGTGCTGTTATAGTGTTAAAGCACCTAAGAACATGCTTAACTTTAAGCATTATAATTATCCCATTGAAGTCAATGGGATCACTTAAATTCTCAAGAATAAGCACATGCTTAAGCGCAGTGCTTGATCTGGTTGTTAATTTCTAGATTGAATTAGAAGACTTTGTTTAAAAATAGTTTTTACTATTTATTGAATTATGATGCCAGCGTAAGGTAGTGTAGTCAACTGACCAATGGGTGGCACTGTTGGGTCAAACCCAAGGGGAGTAGACTCCAATAACTTTGCTTGTGTATAGTTATAGACTGTTCTATCCTGGAAAATATTCTGGCCGCTGTATTGCCATGTTGTATGGAACTATCCTGTATTAAAAGGGAGACTGACAGGTTAACCTCATAAGTCTTTTGCAGCTCTAATTTCTTCTCTTCCATGTTGACATGGTGCTTGGAAGCTGTTGAGGACCAGAAGCACGAACTCAGCTAATCAGTAGAAATGCTATGGTTTGGGGAACATGAAAGGGGTAACTCCATTAACACTTACTCATAGCATTTGTTGCATTTCTTCACCAATCAGATTGCTTTGCCATCCCAAATTTTCTTATTGGGCAGTACTAGTTGTATTTAATATTAGTAAATTAAGTGATAGAAATGCAATATTGGTTTTCTTCACTATTTTGTATGCAATTAAAAATGTTTCAACTTGAAAATATCTATAGCAGGTGCTCTTCTATTTTACTACTTGTGCTGCTTCTCCATGGACATGTCTATGGCTGACCCGATTAATTCAATTGCGAGGCTGCTTTCAGGTGGCTATTGTGGCGCACTCAGTTTTGAAACTGTGATACCTTTTGTTTTTGGGGTGCTGCACTTTTGTGTATGAAATATAGCAGTCACCTTTGTCCTCAGAATTCAGTGTAGACTCTGACAGAGAGAAGATGTACACTGTCTCATGAGGACTTTAGTTTTGTTCTTTCTTGTTTTCTTGATTGGACAAAAAAAAAGGTTATGCTGACTGAAAGTATCTGGCTCACTGTGTGTGGAAAAACATAACAAGCATCATCTGCTGCTCCCCTGCACTTCTTGACCCTCGTTCTTATGGTGTTCCTGCTGTTCCTGCTGTCCCTAGGAGATGGAAGAGGACTCTGCTACTGACACAGTTCAATAGCTGCAGTAATTAGCAGAGATGAGGGGCTTGTGAGAACATTTTGCAAGAAAACTTGTTAAAAAAATCAGTTTACTCTTATTGGATTGAGAATAATAAATACTATGAATTGTCGGTCCTTTCAATTTAAATCAAGGGAGGGGGGTTACACTGTTTTAAAAATGTTGTGAGATCAAAATCAACGTGCTTGATATTTGCTGCTTACTAATTAAAAAAAAAACAACCCAAACTAATCTGCTTAATGAGAACACATTTGGCTAATGCCAAGGGCTTGAGTGGTGTTTAACTGGGTGTTAAAAAGGTGGGGAAAAGTAAACTCCAGTACTGAAGTAGCCAAATAAACATTAAAATAAATAAAAGATGAACTATTGTTTTTATTCTACATGTTCATGTTTCATTTTAAGACTTTTCAGGCCATATTTTTAAAGGCCTCTTCTCTTAGTGCCTCTTTTTTTTTTTTGGAATGTGCTGAGCACTTTGCAGGGTCAGACCCTTAATCTGAACATTAGGCTGCTCACGGAGGTTTAGCAATTGCGGACCTGATCCTGCCGTCATTGACTTTAATGGGAATAGAGGGCCATCAGCAACTCTTGGAAGTGTAGGATCAGGTGTAAGAGGAATCCGTGGATACATTCAGTCAGCAAAGCACTTAATGCAGGCTTACTTTTAAACATGCCCTTGCATCCATCTCTGTTTGACAGAGCACCTAAGCATGTGCTGTGACTTTAATAGGACTTAAACTAGTGCTGAGGTGATTTGCTGAATCGAGGCCTGAATGTTTATATCTATACCTACCTCATCTGTATTAATATCATCTATCCATATAACCAGCTCCATTTATATTTATGATCTTTAATACATTATCGCTTCGCATGAAATATGTCTGCAGGTTATTGTTATTATTTTTTCCACAAATGGTTTGCATCTGAAAGGCTACATCAAATAGCTATCCAAAATAATGCAGGTATTTGTTTATCTTACCCAAAGAAGAAATAAAACACCCATTATACACACTCATAGACAGTCACACACATATGCTAAAGGAATGAAATGCTGCTGTCATTGCAAATGACAAAGAAAGCAAACGGATTGCTAAAAGCAATATAGCCTCTGTTCCTTCCACAAGGGAAAATGGCCTTTGGTAAAGTAGCTCTCTTGAAAGAACTTTATTACTTTTTTTCCACCTCCACTTTCCCTTGCTCTCGCTCTACCCCTCTCTCTTGTTTTAGTTCATCAATTCATCAAATAGCAAATGTGATGTCTCCTCCATATATCTCCCTTTCAGATTTCATTGACCTATGACCCTTAATGTCCCAATTTTCTTCAAGTACTTTTATTTATGCCATTCCTTGGACCTATACATTTTGATCAAAGAAACAGTATTCTCTGCTCAGTGCCTATGGAGAACACTTTGCAGGTACCATCAGTTCAGAAAAAGCAGTCACCCAATATATGAGATTGTGACAAGGTATAATGTAATGGTAGTTATGTGAACCTCCAATAAACTAGTGGTACTTCACAGATTACTTGGAGAGAAAGTCTTTTAGCGTGCTTGAAGAAGTATGAAATGAATTTCATTTCCTTCTCATTTACCTTGCTTTTGAAAGGTTTCATGCAAGATATGTGACCAACTATTATAGTACTAATCCATCCATGACAGAGCTCAATTTTCCCTGAGAATTTACTTCTGAATGGGCTGCAGAAAAAATGTGAAAGCTCAGAATTAAAGTATACTGAACAGAGCAGCCACTGAGCTGCGGGCAACTGTCTGTCAAGAAAACCAGTTGTAACAAAAATATAAATTAGGTTTTTATTTTATTTTTGAAAGCGGTCATCAGCGGTAAAGTTTTAAGGCCCTGTGTACAAACAAGAATTAGAGGAAGAAACTAGCCATCGTCGTTGTGAGCGGTTCTCATTAGTGTAAATGAAAATGAGACCACAGACTGGTGACACTTTAAAAACAGAACACAGCTATTGCTCTGTGTTTAGCTTCCTGTTATAAGGGGAGCTCAAGGCTTGTCCACACAAACCGCACGCGGCAAGCTGGGATGTAAACCTGCCCAACACTATCCTGCTACGCCCTAAGTGTCTGTGTGGGAGGGATAGCTCAGTGGTTTGAGCATTGGTCTCCTTAAACCCAGGGTTGTGAGTTCAATCTTTGAAGGGCCATTTGGGGATCCAGGGCAAAAATCTGTCAGGGGACAATACTTGGTCCAGCTAGTGAAGGTAGGGGGCTGGACTCGATGACCTTTCAAGGTCCTTCCATTTCTATGAGATAGATAGACCCAGCTGTGGTACATTAAAAGTTCCCTCTTGCACTTTAATATACTCCTGTTTCAAAGCGGGATAAATCAAAGGGCACTGCAGGACTTTTAGTGAGCAGCAGCGTGGTGCACATGGACACTGAGGGTACGTCTATACTATCCGCCTAATCGGCGGGTAGTAATCGATCTATTGGAGATCGATTTATCGCGTCTCATCTAGACGCGATAAATCGATCCCAGAAGCGCTCCCTGTCGACTCCGGAACTCCAGCACGGTGAGAGGCGGAAGCGGAGTCGATGGGGGGAGCGAGCCTGCGCCGCGTGGACCCGATGTAAGTAAAATTACTTCGATCTAGGAAACGTCGACTTCAGCTACGCTATACTCGTAGCTGAAGTTGCGTATCCTAGACTGATCTGCCCCACCAGTGTAGACTAGCCCTTAGAGCACAGCAATCTAGACTGGGGCATATTTACCCCCTCCTCCCATCTTGCTGCAAACTAAAAGTTTGTCTAGACAAGCCTTAAATAGTAGCAGGATACTGCAGTTTTTTTTCTTGAGCTCACTAGTTCAAAAGTGACTGGGGTCCACAGTGACCGCAGTTATTTCCCATCTGATGGCCTCTGTTATCCCATTAGTATAAAACATGATGTTTTTCTTGGCTAAAAATGCTGAGGTCAGCTTGCTATTGTTTGTGGGGTCATATTATTTGTTGTTCGCGAACAACTGCCAGAGGGAGGGACTCTGATAGGATGGGACCTGAACATTGTGCATTGCAGAAATCTTGTGCTGCTGGAACCATGCCATAGCAGCTCATTGACTTTTAATGTACGCCACAGGCTTGTTTGGTTTCAAATATTGCAAGGATTGAGGGAAATAAATAGGTGACTTTCCGCCACCTTTTCCACCTCCCCGCATAAGAACATAAGAGCGGCCATACTGGGTCAGACCCGAGGTCCATCCAGCCCACTATCCTGTCTGCTGACAGTGGCCAATGCCAGATGTCCCAGAGGGAATGAATCTAACAGGTAATGATCAAGTGTTCTCTCTCCTGCCATCCATCTCCACCCTCTGACAAAGAGAGGCTAGGGACACCATTCCTTATCAGCCCAGCCCTTTGTTTGCATAGTCACCCTCACATTAGAAACTTTATGTACCTGACCTTACAATATGAATTTACCAAATCTCACTTACAACCATCTCAACACAAGCAGTGCTATCTTCACAAGTACTGACAAATTTCACCTCTGTTTTGGCTATGAAAAGAGCTGTTTCGGTGTCATCTATGATTACATTCCACCTCTGCCCCAGAGCAAAATTACAAACATTTGTGAGTTTGCCTCAAGCAAACAGTTACCCTTGTCCAAATTACATGTTGTCTTCAAGATATGATTATCACTGCCCTGAAGAACACAAGGTGAGATTGAAGAATGTTTGGTGAAACCACAAAAACTTGATTTCCTCCTGCCATCAGTTTCAGCAACTAAGGGACAGGTCAACAGGGCAGTGATAATTCACATCAGCTGAGGATCTCTTCTGGAGACTCTTTTGTCATCTATTTTGTACAGAATCATAGAAGTTAGAGATATAAAAGACATTAAAAACATGAGGTCCAGGCCAACGCAGGGCCCTTCCATACAATATTGCTCCGTGTTCTGTCAAGTATTCAGTTTTCTAACGCTTACAGTGAGTTTCAAAGGTATTGGGTAGAGGAAAAGCCCATTGCAGTGATGGAATGCTGCCATATGACAGAGACAGTACTGCAGGGAGACCATAAGAAAGAACAGGTTCGTTGTGGGGATTGTCCATAGAGCACTGGGAATTTCATGATTTTGCATGTCTCAGACTTTTCTTTATTCCTGAGGGGAAGCAAACCCCACCATCTCAATGGGATACTATTTAGAGAATCTTGCGGCATTTCCTGAGCTTTCGGTGAGTTTTTCCTACATAGCGGACTAGCTGATCCACTGTCACATTTTTTTCTTTCCCTAATTTCTTCCTTTTATTAATCCAAGTGGACAAATTTAGCCATGGAATAAATGGGCAGAACTTAAGTTGACTTCTGTTATAATTTTACCCACCTACACCATTTGGTCTACTACATCATGTTGAACTATAGCACAGACAATTCCAGCTAGACACTCTACTTGGCTCTATCCTAACTAGAGCTGTGTAAAGAGCAAATTTTTTCAGTGAGCTGGCTATACCAAAAATAATAATAATAACTGATAAAAAATTAGAGTTGGCCCAAAACTACATTTTTCAAACTTTTTTGGTAAACTGAAGAAACCCACAACAACGTGTGGTCAAATGAATCACTTAGTTTGACCCTAAATTAAATGCTTCATTTCAGTGTTGAGGTTCTTACACTTAAAAAAAAAACAATTGAAGCAAATTTTAAAATGAAAAGTTGTTTCAAATAGAAAAATCCAAATTAAACATTTTGATTTTTTTCTGACCAAAACAATTGGGCAAATTCAACATGAATTTGCAAAATGTTTTGATCAAGGCAGATCAGTATTTTTCTGTTTCTGTTTGCCAGAAGCTGGGAATGGGTGGCAGGGGTTAGATTACTTGATGATTACCTGTTCTGTTCATTCCCTCTGAAGCACCTGGCATTGGCCACTGTTAGAAGACAGTGTGGGAGGGATAGCTCAGTGGTTTGAACATTGGCCTGCTAAACTCAGGGTTGTAAATTCAATCCTTGAGGGGGCCATTTAGGGATCTGGGGCAAAAAATCTGTCAGGGGACAGTACTTAGTCCTGCTACTGAGGGTAGGGGACTGGACTCAATTACCTTTCAAGGTCCTTCCAGCTCTATGAAATAGGCCTATCTCCACAAAACAGGGTGCTGGGCTAGATGGACCTTTGGTCTGACCAAGTATAGCTGTTCTTACGTTAAGGGTGGGGGAAAGGGGTTTTAACTGAAAATTTTCACCCAGCTCTAACTCTAATCCTTACTTATTTCACTCAAGACATCTAATTCAACAAAATAAATGATTAAACTCAGTAAAAAAGTCAAGAACAAACATTTTCATCCAACAAATAAAGTATTTTTACTCCATTGAATAGTATTTTCTTGTATTTAAATGACAGATCCTGTCACAGAACTCTTAATATTATATTGAAAGTTATCTGTATTACAATGGAGGTTGAACACATTTATTTATAAGACTCTGGGGTCCTGGAAAGGTTTTTTTTCTCTTTTTGCCTGCAGACTGTTAATATCATTGGGAAATAAAGAGTCTACTACATTATATGACAAGGCACAATGGTATTAAAAACAAACAGAGATGTTTGAATCAAAGAACTTCTCTAGTCTCAAGTAAAGTGTTTGTTGTAATTGAAGAGAAATTGTATCCCAGTACTGATGCTTCTTCCAATATGCTTTGCATTTTCAGAGTTTCAGCAATTAGAAATTGAAGGTGAGAATTGCTTTTATTGCATGTTAATAGTGCACATTTTGCTAAGGCATCTGGGTGCACCTCCTTGGGTTTTGCAATGAAAGCTGGAACACAGGAACAGAAGAATTTAGGAACAGCCAGGCTGCATCAGAGCTATGGTTCATCTAGTCTAGGCACAGTGGTCCGGAACAGACAGTGCGGAGGATGATGCAGGAAACCTTTCGGTTGGCATTTATGGAACAATCTGCTTGGAGGGAACATCTCTTCCTAGCCCCCTAAGTTAGAGACTGGTTCTTGTGTATGGAGAAACAATGTATCTCTCTCTTTTGTTTATTCATAGAATGATAGATTGTAAGGCCAGAAAAGATGTATTAGGATCATCTAATACAGAGCACAGGCCATAGACTTTCACCCAGAAATACCTCCATCTGGTCCAGTAATCTGTGGCTGAGCTAGAGAGTACTTTTAAGAAAGAAGCATCCAATCTTCATTTTGAAATTGTGGCATGGAAGCCTCAAACATAAGCAGTTGAAGGAAAGACACAAGAAAGAAAAGAGCTGTGATCTGGGGCAAGTCACATGGGGCCAAGTTGTCAAAGATATGTAGGCACCTGAGGATGCCGCTAGGCTTTTCATAAGAGCCTAATTAGGAATGGTAACATTTAAGGATGGCTGTAATGGGATCTTCTGGCCTTTTAAGAGTAAAGGGGGCCAGAAGAACCCATTACAGGGAGTTGGAATGAACAAGGCCCAAGAAATGACCTGGTAGTGGATGAGAGGAAGCAATCCCAGGGAATTAGGAATTGGATGGGGGAAACAACCCAGGACACTGTTCCTTTAAAGGCCTGGGAGCTGGAGCCCTGTAGTACAGGTGGGGCAGGCTCCCCTCTTTTTCAGCCAATCAGGAGGCGGTTTCTGGAGGAGGTTAGTATATAGACTGCCTTCTCCCTCAGAACAGAGGAGACACTAGATAGGAGGAGGAGGAGGAGGCGGAGGCGGAGGCGGAGGCCAGGGCCAGGGCCAGAACTCCATTCAGAAAGGTCTGGGATTGGTGGCTTTGGGTGGATCAGCTTAGGGCAAAGAAAGAACTCTGGGTGTGACAGAAGAACCAGGGCTGGGTATGAATTTTTGTGTTATCATTACAAACTTTTTTTTGGAAACTCACTGAATATTGTTTGAACTGTTTTGTTATTCAGAACTCTGAGGATTGTTTCAACCTAGTCTTTTATTAAACCAGCCCAGCTGAGGGTGCTGTTAGCCACAAGAGGGACCATGTGGAGGGCTTAAGCCCAGCAAGAGGGGGCTAACAGGGGCAGGATGCCTGCAAAGGGACCCCTGACCACAAGAGAGTGCTGAGTAAGTGGCCACCCCGGCTGACTGGCTATGAAAGAGCAGTGCAAGATTTCAGGCTCCTCAGGATAAAGACCTCTATACCAGACTGTCTTAGCTCCATGCATAGGTGTCTCTTTGCTTTCAGTGCACATTCCTATAGGGAAGGACTCTATACAGCCAATCATTCAGAAGTTCCAAGGTTCAGAGTATAAACAGCATTTATACTCTACCTAGTCAATTAGTTCAGAGAGGTAGTTTTTTGGGTTTACCACCTGTTTAATGAGATCATTCATTTCTTATTGTTTTTTTTAATTAACACTCCATCACCCCTGTATGTGTGAGTTATATTCCTGGTAAAATATATTTATGCCCATGAGACAATGTGTCAGTGGGTTTTTTAAACTAGTATTTTAAAATATGGCTTACATTGAAAAATTACTAGTATGATGCGACGTTTCTTTGCTAGTTATTCAGTTGCTCTTTATACTAGCCCTACTAAAAAGTGGATCATGCTATAATATGGACACCATTGGGAGTTTCGTGCCGAACCTGCTTGGGGGCTTTGAAAAATCCTACTAAGCACCTATCTGTAGCTTCAGGCACCTCAGTACCTTTGGAAATCTGGCCCTTAATATCTCTGTGCCTCACTCTCTCATCTGTAAAATGGGGATAATACTCCCTTTCACTCAACTTTTAGGATTGAAAGTGCAAATTCTGTGAGGCGGGGTCTGTTTCTTTTTATGTGTTTGTGCAGCACCTAGCACAATGGGGACCTCGTTTTATTCAGGGCCTCCAGATACTACCACAGTACTATTCAAATATAATAAAAGCCCTGGAAGGATCTACTGCTACTGTTCATTCTGTCACCCCTGACCTATCCATGCGCTCATGCTTGCTTCCCTTTATAAGAGAATTTTTAAGAACATAAGAACAGCCGTACTGGGTCACACCAAAGGTCCATCCAGCCCAGTATCCTGTCTACTGACAGTGGCCAATGCCAGGTGACCCAGAGTGAGTGGACCTAACAGGTAATGATCAAGTGATCTCTCTCCTGCCATCCATCACCCCCCTCTGACAAACAGAGGCTAAGGACATCATTCCTTACCCATCCTGGTTAATAGCCATTAATGGACTTCATCTCCATGAATTTATCCAGTTCTCTTTTAAACCCTGTTATAGTCCTAGCCTTCACAGCCTCCTCAGGCAAGGAGTTCCACAGGTTGACTGTGCGCTGTGTGAAGAAGAACTTCCTTTTATTTGTTTTAAACCTGCTGCCCACTAATTTCATTGGGTGGCTCCTAGTTCTTTTATTATGAGAACAAGTAAATAACTTTTCCTTATTCACTTCCTCCTTTTGGTTGCATAACTGACATAAAAATACCCTGGTTGTTTCTTCTCACTTGTCATCTTCGTGCCTGTGATATCTGGTCACAACCCTCACCATGTGTGGAGTCCATGAGTTCAAATTCCAATTGTCTTGCTTTAAGGATATTTAATTGTTTACAGGAGCTCAGTGCTATTCAATGGACCAACATCTCAAGGGGCAAGAGAGCCCTAGATCAACTGGAATTTAAACCTCCATACTCCTACTGTACCTCCTTCCCACCTTAGCTCATACTTCCTACTGCAATTAACACTTCTATAGCGCCTGATCCAGCTGCCATTGAAGGCAGAGAGAACCTTTCCATTGAGTTCCAAGAGAGGTAGCTCAAGGTAATAGTGCTTTACAAATTAGATGCTGCTCTTAGTTATGCTGATGAAATCCAATGGCAGGGGTAGGCAACCTTTGGCACACGGCCCATCAGGGTAATCCCCTGGCGGGCTGCGAGACATTTTGTTTACATTGACCATCCATAGGCACGGCCTCCCCGCCACAGTTCCCAGTGGCCACGGTTCGCCATTCGCAGCCACTGGGAGCTAGATAGATGTTATTGTTGTAATAAAACACACACAGTCCCTAATGGAAAAATGTAGGTGAAATCCCCGGCCCCATTGCATTTTGAGTTTTGTCATTGCCTTCAACTGAGCCAGGATTTCACCCTTTGCATTGCATCGGAAAATGTGTGTTAAGATGGGACAAGGAAAAATAATAATTAAAACAGAATGCATGGCATAATATGTATCTAAAAAAATCATCTTATGGATAACATGGATAAAGGGCCTTGAATGAAAGCAGCGCCTGGAAACTCATGGGGGGTCTCGGTGTTGGCAGGGAGAGCCTGGAAAACAAACACAAACATAAACTGCGCATTCAATGTGTGCCTTTAAGCCATTGGCATTAATTAAGATTCTATGGCTTACAAACAATTATGACATAATTAAAGTAAGATTCTTTCTACAGTAAAACAATAAGAAATGACTTTCAGAAACCGTGGGAACTATTAAAACGGCACATCAGTACCAAAATGAGCAATATTTACTAGTATTAGCACTATTAAAATGCCTTTTGAAGACAAACTTAGGCAATTATTACTCAGAAAAACTCACATTTGGAGATGGAGAACAACGATAATTAAATCCCTCTCTATATATATCTCCGTTTTTGGTGTTTGACAGAATGGAGTCTTTAAGAGAATCTATTTAAATGGTCTTGAATTAGCAAGACTTTCAAACAGAGAGAGTGCACTTAGCGGGAGGTTGATCTCTACTGAAAGAGCTTTATTAGTAGTATTTTAAAGGTCAGGGAGCTGCGTTTAAGCCCTCCTACACAAAGATACATATTTTTGTGTGTTGTAATATCCTGTAATCTTTCTGAGACATGGACTCTGTGAATGTAGGCCCCAGTCCCTGATTACAGGATATTGTGAGTCCTATTCATGTGCCGCCTGAATTATCCATTATTGTTATTTATATTACAGCAGTACCTTGAGGCCTCAAACCAGGACAAGGTCCCCTTGTCCTAGGCACTGTACATGCATGTAATAAGAGACAGTCTCTGCATCAAAGAGCTCACGGTCTAACCAGAAGCATAGACTTTAAGGCCAAAAGAGACCATCGTGACAATTTAGTCTAACTTCCTGCACATCACAGGCTACAGAACTTCACCCACCCACTCCAGCAATAGGCCCACAACCTCTGGCTGAGTTACCGAGGTCCTCAAATCTTGATTTAAAGACTCAAGTTACAGATAATCCACCTTTTACTCTCGATCAAACCAGCAAGTGGCCTGTGTCCCATGCTGCAGAGGAAGGAAAAATAAAACAACCCTGAGGGTGTAAGGCCCTAGAGGTCTGTCATGGTACCAGGTATTTAAACCCTCTAGGCTGCCACCCAGCCACAGCTGTAACTCATCTCCACTCCGTTTCCCATGACCTGCTGTGGACTATGGGAAGTTCCGCCTCAAGGGTTTGATAGGCAGCAGCCCCATGGCTCCTGATTGGCTCCCTGTCCTATATAAACCCAAGAGGCATGCCAGGAAGCATCAGGCAACAGTATGGATCTTTGTAGCTTGTATAATTGTTCCTGTTCTATGCTCTCGACCTGTTTTGGACTTTGCCACCTGACTTGGACTCTGACCGTGAGCATTGACCCTGGTCTGGAACTGACTATGATCTCCTTGGCTACTCCTAGTGTGACAGACCCAGACAAGTGGGATACAGAAATCACATAGAAGGCAAATATACTGGCCATTGGATTAATAGTTTTTTGTTCCCTGAGTGACCAGAGCAGGGGCTGCACTAGAACAAGCAGGAACTTTCTGGAACCAATTTATGGCAGGCAGGCTAATTAGGACACCTGGAGCCAATTAAGAAGAACCTGCTAGAATCAATTAAGACAGGCAGGCTAATCAGGGCACCTGGGTTTAAAAAGGAGCTCGCTTTTGTTTGTGGGGTGGCGTGCGAGGAGCTGGGAGCAAGAGGCTCACAAGGAGTTGAGAGGGAGAAGAGTTGAAGGACTGAGGAGTACAAGCATCAGCAGACCATCAGGAGTAAGGTCCTGCAGTAAGCATAAAGAAGGTGTTGGGCGGAGGCCTTGGGGAAGTAGCCCAGGGAGTTGTAGCTGTCACGCAGCTGTTACAGGAAACCCTATAGACAACTGCAATCCACAGGGCCCTGGGCTGGAACCCGGAGTAGAGGGCGGGCCCGGGTTCCCCCCAAACCTCCCAACTCCTGATCAGACACAGGAGGAATTTGACTGTGGGTTCTACCAGAGGGGAAGATCTCTGAGGCGATCAAAATCCGCCAATAAGCGCAGGACTCACCAAGGTAGAGGAGGAACTTTGTCACACTAGCCTCAGGTTTGCCTCTGCTTTAACCCGTGGCCCTGACTGGCCTTATTGGGATCCTGACACCGGGTCTCTGTCAGTCTGAGCTGGGGGGGAAATTCCTTCTAGACCCCAAATACGGTGGTCAGTTATGTCCTGAGCATGTGGGTGAGACCCACCAGCCAGACACCTGGGAAATAATTTTCTGTAGTAACTCAGGTCCCTCCCCGTCTCTGGCGGTTGGGAGATAGTTGCTAATTGCAGTCACAGATGGTCTCTATGATAGACAAATTCTGGGAGACCAAAACAAAAGTGCGGAGAGGTAAAATGACTCACCCAGCATTACAAATCAGGTCATTAGCTGAGACAGAAATAGAACCTTAGTCTCCTTGTTCGCAGCCCAGAGCTTTCTTTTCTATTAGACCGTGCTGCGCATCAGCCATTATGCTGAAATAGTTGCTGTGAAGTATCTCCACGGCTCCCCCATCTGGGCAGTGGTGTAATACACCCAAATATGTGGTTTGGGCTGGGCACTGGAGAAAAGGTTACGGCAGTAAACAGAAAAGGAGGGGCTGACTGGCTGGCTCAGTGGGTTAGTATGGAGATTTGGAACACCTCTTTGGATCCAGCACCGCTCAGTAATGCCTGATTGTGGCTGTCCTTTATGAGTTTGGGAGGTCTCGAGCCAATTACCCGTGCTCAGAATTCCACACCATAACCTTGCTGATCACCTAACTGGCAAGGTCAAGGATTGGCTGGCCTGTGCAGAATGCAATCCTCTCCCCGCTAGGAATGATCCTTCCTTGGCAGAGTAGAGGCACATCACGGGAGAGTTATGGGGGAAGCTTACCTCTGGTAGACAGGCTCTGTGGATAAACAAACAATCTCATTTGTTGTAATCAGCACTCATTTCACTTATTTCTTTTAAAGCACAAAGTAACACACCTCTGCACATGCACTGTGTGGTCAGGGTTTAGGCAAGCAAGAAGTTTTGTTCACAGTTCATATCACAATGAGGTAGGGTGACCAGACAGAAAGTGTGAAAAATCGGGACCGGGGTTGGTGGGTAATAGGAGCCTATATAAGAAAAAGACTCAAAAATCGGGACTGTCCCTATAAAATCGGGACATCTGGTCACCCTACAATGGGGGAACACTCCCTCTCTCCTATAGGACAGCAGCGTAGATTGCATAGGAAGAAACAATACACAACATTTTGCTTGAGCAACACCATTACTCAGTACCCTAGAGTAGCACTAAAAAGATAGACTGAAGCAAGGTAGTGATCCCTAGCTGGGATCGGCAGCCGGTATGAAGCAACATTCCCATAAATATTTGGTTTAAGTCTGCGGCACCTATGGATACTACAGCCGTGGTTGCAATGAGTTTGTCAGCAAATCAGTCCTACCATGTACTATTGTAGGGGCCACAATATTGTGCCAGGCCTTGAGACCGCAGGTCCACAGCATGTAGAGATAATGTCTTCACATTAAAAATGAAAATCAGATACAATCTTCAGATAGGGATTTATACTTACTGTAATGATGAGGGGGGATTATTCCCACCAAAGGACTTTAACTAAGAGCTATAAAGATTCCAGTGACAGGGTGTTCCTATTATCCATAGCCTTCAAAAGAGTCTGGTGGGGAGCTCCAGAGCCCTAGAAGAAGGCTTATTTAGATCAGTAGGACTGGGTGCAACTCTCATTGGGATGCTTGGCTAATCAAGAGCAATTCCTGTTTCCCAGAGGCTGATTCAGATCCTTCTTGAAGTAGCTTGATATCGGTGTTTGGATCCTCCAAGCAGTGAAAGAACATGCTGGCATTTGCTTGGCAGGCTGCCCCATCCCTCATCATTTAAAAATCCACTTGGGAGTCATTTTAGTAGTCACTGAGGTGCTTGTCCTTTCATTCAGGCTGCATCCTCCGTCATGCTCCACTTATGCTAATGGTCACTGACCAAACAGTGAATCCACTCTCCTAGTGTGGGTTTGTTGTTGTTGTTTTTGTGTGGTGTTGGTGGTAAAACAAATTGGTGGGAACTGCAATTAGCATATTGAGAAGACTTACTGTGTTCTTCTAGGGTGTGTCCCTGCCCATCAGGCAGGACGGAGGAGTAAAACAGCATCTGCAAGAGCTATTTAAGTATCCAAAACACAGAAGTCCAGGAAAGCATCCTGACGTGTGGGTGTGTGATGACCACAATTTGGGCTGACACATCAGCGACTGAACAGTGGTGACCTCTGAAGCTAAAAACATGCATCTACAGAATGAGATAAAGAGGTAAGCTCCCCAGGAAAATGTAGTAACAAACTAACACCTTCTGGACTAGGCCCAGAGGGGCTACATAACACACATTGACGAGCAGTGTACAGATGCTTGTGGAAATCTTAAACAGACATACAAGAGTCATGCTCGCTCAGTTTAGTTCCTACTCACTCCACCCAGGGCAGTAAGATCATACCCTTCCTGACCCTGTTCCTATCCCCCACTTCCAACACCCTAACGAGCACTTTACAAAGGATACTAAGTAAACCATTAAAGCTGGTCAGGCATTTTTCACTGAGAAGTTTTCTTGTAGTGGCAAATGCTTACTGATTAAAAGAAACATTTCATGGAAATGTCTTGATTTCAATGAAAAAAATAATCTGGAACGTTTCTCAGGTCTAGTTTTGAATTTCTGGTCAAAACCCAAGAGAGAGTGAGCCGCATGCTCCAGAATCACCAATAGCTCACTGGTTAGGGCAGTCACCTGAGATGTAGGAAACCCAGGTTTGTGAATCAGACAGAGGAGGGACGTGAACCGAGGTCTTCTATGTCCTGAGTGGGTACTTTAACCACTGGGCTATTGAAGAAGGGGGAAGTGCACTTTCTCTCCCCCGCCCAAATATAAAGCATGAAAACTAGACCTTTTGGGGGTTTCATCTAGTTCTTATTAGCCTGCCAGCCCTAAAAACCAGGCACTCAACTACATTGAATTTGAGTGACTAACTCCCAATTCTGAAGTATTTCTGAAGTACTTCCTTCCTGAGAGGTTTTTAAGGTCAGGCTTGACAAAGCCCTGGCTGGGATGATTTAGTTGGTGTTGGTCCTGCTTTGAGCAGGGGGTTGGACTAGATGACCTCCTGAGGTCCCTTCCAACCCTGAGATTCTATGATTCTAAGTAAGTGGTAATTTATTGGGAGCAAGAGCAGACCCCAAGACAGGGTGCTCCATGGGTATAAAACATGGATCCTTTTTGGCTATTGTCTTTATTTTTGTTTGTTATCCTTTATCCATGTTTTGTTATATTTAAAACCTTTTCTTTTTTAATTAACAAAAGCACTAGAAATTTAATTACCAAAAGGAACCAAATGATTTGTAAAGAGAAATTGCTTTAACCCCTCCCACCACCACCACCAAAACCATGTTCCACAATGAAACATTCATCGTATGTCAGAAAGGTGGATGCTGGTAGTCTCAGCGCATTAGGATGACTTACACATCCATAAATGGTACCTTTTTGTTCACTAGCAACTTTAGCTGATGGCAAACTAAGAAAGCATAGGCACCAGGGCTTTGACATTTACAGTGCATTGCAGAATAACTCACATCTGGGCAAACCTTTTCTCTAGTGTTCTGCTGCTCTTAATATCTATCTGAGATCCACTTGCCAAGTTGACGACACCTCGTTAGGATTGTCCCATTTGGTATTTCAGCCAAATAACAATGAAAACAAACTATGTTGTAACTCTGCTTTCTTCTCCCATCTCATTTTGTATCAAAAAGCTAATGTGCCAAAGTCTTTCTGCTCTGGGCTTCTCAGCTTCTGTTCAGTGCTTGGCTTGTCAGTCGTGCAAAATGTTACATTAGCACATACAGATCAGAAGTATGTTAACAATTATTATTTATTTATTTTTTTTGGTATTCAAGGCTGCTCATTTTGTTGGTGGGAGGATTCGGTAGGTGGTATAAAAGCTGAAAAATGAACCCCATAAATAGTTTAAAAATAATAGCTACTTGGAGGATTACTGATAATCCCCTTAACTAGAGAGTCTGAATTGTGGGTTACCTGATTTTTTTGGGGGGAGTGATATACCATAAAACCTTAGTTTCAGCCACTTTCATAGCTAATATTTTGTGTCCTGTAATGAAATGAATTCCCCCACATATCCTGATTAAAAAAATGCAGTGGCTCATGTAACTGGTAAGAGAATATAAGGTCTCTGGAACAAATCTATTCTCACAGTGGGCCAGGTCTGACATGGCCCCACTGGAGTTAGAGGGCTGAGACCTCCAATTGACCGGAGCAGTCTTTGGTGCACCTGGGGTGCGGCCGGTTGGGACTAATTGGCTTTCTGACACTTTGCTCCCACATCTCCTGATCCTGGGGCTAGCGGATCCTGGCTCATCCTCCAGAATGAGTTACAGCCCGCTCAGGGCTGCTCTAAATGGCACTGATTCTAACAGCCCTCTATGAGCCACTTGATTGGCAATGGTTGCTGGAACACAGCACCCTTGAGTCATGCCTCCTAACACCCCTCTCAGATGGGGCAAGACCAGGAGTGGTGGCTATTGATGACTTTATGACAACTGAGTATTTCTCCATGCTGGGAGAATCCTGTACCTTTATGGTATCTGTAAGTTCTATTTGCTTTGCCAGTGTAGCACAAAGCAAACTGGATCTGGCCTATGCAAAGCAGAATTTGGCATTTTAGTTTAAATTGGAATATGGCTGAAGGTTTATAAAGACTCCAAAGTATCCAGCATTTCCATTAGATTGAAGGGGTTTTTTTTGTAGTGATTGGAGAAATTGGGACTGGAGACAGCATGTCTGGATTCTTCTCCCAAAACTGTGTGATCTCGGGCTATTTCTGCACTTCAGTTTGCCCAAAGAGGATTAATAATAATCAATTGGCTGTATCAAGACCTCTGAACTCTCAGGCTGAAGGCAATATATAGTGTGATGGGGCAAGGCCAGATGGCTATAGGAAAGTAGTGAGAAACAGATATGTTAGCCGAAGGCTAAACAAATCCCTGTTACCATGTGTGACAGTGCCCTCAATAAAACTGTATGGGGAGATGCTTATAAATGTATATATGATGTAACTAGAATATGTTTTAGGCTACATGTGCCATGTAACATATCGCTGTAAAAGTTATGATCTACTGAATCTATTCCTCCTGTTTGTATACATGTATCATTGTTGTAGTTAAAGTTATGAATATTGGTTGTATATTTGCTGGTTTTATACATAGCCTTTGTAAGAGCATGGGATCATTGTGACGGTGTTCCCCATAAAACTTTATGGGGAGATGCTTATAAATGTATATATGTAACTAGAATATGTTTTATGCTACATGTGCCATGTAACATATCTCTGTGAAAGTTATGACCTACTGAATTTATTCCTCCTGTTTGTAGGCATGTATCATTGTTGTGGTTGAAGTTATGAACATTGGTTTTATATTTGCTGGTTTTATGCATAGCTTTTGTAAGAACAATGGACCAGGTCCAGAGGAAGGAATGTGCAAGTTAAGGACAAGTACTTAACAGACAAAAGAAGGTGCAGACCCCAATCCACATCGGGGCCCCAGTCAAGGATGCAACTGGTTAGACTGGTTAGGGCGCATGGACAGGTGACTTGCCCATGTGATCCCAACACTCCAGGGCAACTGGATCCTACGCAGGGAGAGGAAGAAAGGCTATAAAAGCCCTTGCAAGACCCTTCCATTTTGTCTTCAGCTGGCTAAAGGGAGAGGCTCTCCACCCCCCCAAGGACATTCCTGAGGGGAACTGAACAAAGGACAAAGACACTAGGGGGTGTGAGCGACTGCTGGACCCAGGCTAATTCTACAGCCTGTAAAAAGGAAAATATCCGAATCTGGTGAGGCTTTTATCTGTGTTAACTTTGAATAGACATAGACGTGCGTGTTTTATTTTATTTTACTAAGTAATTCGCTTTGTTCTGTCGGTCACTACTTGAACTCACTTAAATCCTATTTTCTGTACTTATTAAAATCACGTTTTACTTATTAAGTTTCCTTGAGTACGAGTTGGTACCTGGGGAAAGCGAACAGTTGTGCATATCTTTCTATCTTTGAAATAGAAGGCGAACTATTTATGAGTTTACCCTGTATAAGCCTTATGCAGGGTAAAACGGATGTATTAAGGGTTTGAACCTCCTTGGAGTTGAGCAGCTGGGTGTCAAAGGCAAGAGCACTTCCAGGGGCCTTACAGTGGTGAGTGGACTTGGTTCGGACCTGGGTCTGTGTTTGCAGCAGATCAGTGGAATCTGGCTCAAAACAGACAGGATTCGGGAGTCCCAAGCTGGAAAAGGCCTGGAAGCAGGGGCAGAAGTAGCCTTGGCACACCAGGTGGCAGCACCAAGCAGGTCTCTGTGGCCCCAACCCGTCACAATCATGTCTTGCGAAAGGAATGTGCCCAATCAAGAAACTCTTATTCAGACAAAAGAAGGTGCAGACACCAGTCCACATCTGAGCTTGGCCAGGAATGTGACTGCACGGGTTACTGAGTGGTGCATGGACATGTGACTTGCCCATGTGATCCCAAAACTCCAGGGTAACATGATGCTACACAGGGAGGAGCATCCATCCAGGGGAGAAAATTTATTTAAACCCTTGGAAGACCCCTCCATTTTGTCTTCAGCTGGCTAAAGAGAGAGCCTCTCCACCCCCCACCGACACACCTGAAAGAGTCTGGAACAAAGGACAAGGACAGTAGGGGATGTGAGCGATTGCTGGACCCAGGCTAGGAAGACCTTAGCCTGTGAAAGAAAGAGATTGGAACTGGTGAGGTTTTTATCTGTGTTGAGTTTGATTAGACATAGACTTACGTGTTTTATTTTATTTTACTTAGTAATTCACTTTGTTCTGTCTGTTACTACTTGGAATCACTTAAATACTACTTTCTGTACTTATGAAAATAACTTCCTAGTTATTAAGTCACCTGGAGTACATGTTAGTACCTGGAGGGGGCAAACAGCTGTGCATATCTTTCTATCTGAGAAATAGAGGGCAAACTATTTATGAGTTTACCCTGTATAAGCTTTATGCAGGGTAAAACGGATTTATTCAGGGTTTGAACACCATTGGGAGTTGGGCACCTGGGTGTCAAAGGCAAGAGCACTTCCTGAGCTGCTTCCAGGCAGGCCTACAGCTGTTAGTGGACATGGTTCAGACCTGGGTCTGGATCTGCAGCAGGCTGATGGGCCTGGCTCAAAACAGACAGGATTCTGGAGTCCCAAGCTGGAAAAGGCAGGAAAGCAGGGGCAGAAGTAGTCTTGGCACACCAGGTGGCCAACTCATAAACAAAAATAAAATAAAACACACAAGTCTATGTCTAATCAAACTCAACACAGATAAAAACCTCACCAGTTCCAATCTCTTTCTTTGAAAGAAGTTCCTCTGGAGAAGATTTAGATGTTGTAGTGAACAAAAAACTCAACATGAGCTCCCAGTGTGACACTGTTGCAAAAAGGGCTAATGCAATCCTTGGATGTATAAACAGGGGAGTAGTGAATAGGTGTAGAGGGGTGATTTTACTTCTGTGTATGACACTGGTAAGACCAATACTGGAAAACTGAATCGGTTCCAGTGTCCACATTTTTAAAGGATGTTAAACTGGAGAGGGGGGCAAAAAAGAGCTACGAAAATGAGTTGAGTGCTGGAGAAAATGTCTTATAGTGAGAAACTTAAAGAGCTCCATTTGTTTAGCTTATCAAAAAGATGATTGAAAGGTGACTTGATTACGGTGTATGAGTACCTTCAGAAAAATAAAATCCCAGCTATGAAAGGGTTCTTTAATCTAGTGGACAAAGGCAGAACAAGAACCAATGGCTGGAAGTTAAAGCTAGGCAGATTCAAATTAGAAATAAGACACACATTTTTAACGGTATCAGAAGGGTAGCCATGTTAGTCTGGATCTTTCCACTCCATGCATCTGAAGAAGTGGGTATTCACCCATGAAAGCTTATGCTCCAATACGTCTGTTAGTCTATAAGGTGCCACAGGACTCTTTTTTATTTTTAACAGCGAAGATGATTAACTATTGGAACAAATTACCAAAGGAAGTGGTGGATTTTCCTCTTCCATGTCTTCAGATCAAGGTTGGGTGCCTTTCTGGAAGATGTGGCTTAGTCAAGCATAAGTTATTGGGGTCAATAAAGCTGTGAAATTCTCTGGTCTGTGATATACAGAAAGTCAGACTAGATAATCTAATGGTCCCTTCTGGCTTTAAAAATCTATAAATCTCTTAACTAAAAACGATATGAAGGAGGAAGAGGACGCAAAAGATGTGAATGGCAAGAGAAAAAAGAGAGGAAATAAATGGCACCAATTGCTTGAGGGGAGTGGTTAGGGAGGGGAAAAAATTCAGATCAGTGAATGTAACTATTATGTTTCAGAAGGCACTCCGATAGTTCAGTGATGGGGAACATGAAAATCCAATTACAGACAGGACTGGTAATGCCACCTCGTATTAAGGGTGCTTGATATTTCCTAACGTCAAACTCCTTTGAATAGGCAACCTTAATTCTGGCATTTGCCAAATTGTTTTGAGTGCTTGACTTTGCAGCATTAATGATGTTCTTTTAACATAGTTTTTGTGCATAATTTAGACAGTTCTATTTTAAAGAGGGATTTTGTCTGAAATAGTATTGTTACTGAATCTTATTTAGACAGTTTTATTATATTACCATGATTTCATGGTATTTTAATTTATACTACATTATTGGACTGTTAACTCACTTCCACTACTCAATTAGGCTGGCTATATTGTTTCACTCCTAACTTGCTTTTCAACAGATTATAATTATTAGACTGCTCTTTATATTTACCTAGTGTCTAGGTTTATTCCTGTAAGCAAGATTCCTTTCAGTGTCACCATGGTATCTGCCGACTTCAGTAGGAAAGAAAATATATTTATATCTGTGTGTTTCAAATATGATTTAACTAGTTTTTGGCTTATTAGAAGTAGCTGTATTCTTCCCTCTGCAAAACAAAGTCAGGTAGAAGAGATTTTGTGCAAGACATCATTTAAAAAACTATGTTTGACATTCATTTGGATTCTTTCATTATTTGAATTATATATCAACTGTATGACCCAATAACTGTCTATGATTCATATGGTCTGTATATTTAATATGAGAACTGTGCAGATGACTAATGGTTTTGGGTTGCTGGCAATTCTGAGAAATCGGGGAGGGGAGTTATTTTGAATTAACCTAAACTCAATTGTTGGCAAAATTTTCAGCAAATTGAAAATTTAAATCCATTTTAACCCAAAGCCCAATGTTTGATTTTGAATCTCACCTCCAGCCCCAATTGTAGACTTAGCCTCAGTATCGCTGAACATGCATTTTGTGCTGAAAAAAATTAGCTCAGCTCTGCTTAATACATAATAAATATCATCCCTTTATAGAGATTCTTTTTTGAGCCCCAATACTGCGACAGGAACCATTACTGTAGACCCTCACACCAGCATGAAACTCCACTGATTATATTGAGACTCAGACTAAGAGGAAAGGTTTGTGCTAACAAACCTCATTTGCAGGCTCCAATCTAAAAGACTTAATGAGGCATAAATGCCATAGATTTGACTTTCATAAGGAGTTATTCATTATGGCCATGATCCAATGCCCATTGAAGTCAATGGGAGTCTTGTCATTGGCTTCGCTGGGCTTTGGATCAGGCTCTGTAATCAATGCGTGGTGGATGCTTTATAGGATTGAGAGATACTGAACAGGGCTTAGCAATAACGAAACCTTGTACTCCTATAGAACCTTTCACTGGAGGATCTCAAAAGACCTTACAAATAGTGTGTCCACAGTGATAAATTCAAAAGTCGAGGTGATTTGAAATTTTCCGACAAAACTTGGACAATCTGTTGGAAAATGCTAATTGGATTAAAATGAGCTCTTTTGTCAAATCTATTATAGTTTTGAAGAAACTTTTAATGAAAACACAGCCATAGTTACATTGGCTCGCAAGCAGGTTTCTAATCTTCCAGGGTCCAGCGTCCCAGTTCTTGAGTTGCTGGGCTCCCCGCTCCATCAATTTCTCATATTTTGTTTTGGGCACATCATATTTCAGTGATATCCAACATGATTTTTTTCAGGGAGGAGGAAGAAATTTCAGTAAATTTGGTTTTGTTTGGAAACAGAACAAAAGCAAATTTCAAAACACCAACATTTCTCTAACTAAAACCCTGGAGTTTTAAACCAGTTCTATCTGAGTCACAAAATTGTATTATGACATCACTCAGTAAATCAGGCCAATAGAGTGGAGCAACCATTTTTAGAAGCTAGCTTTTCCTAGTATTTAACTTAAATTCTCCTCTTTTCATATTTCTCTTAATTATGTCCTCAAGAACTACAGTAAATAATTCCTCACACTCGTTGAAACTTATACCCTTCACAGTCTATACTTGTTATCAAATCCCCTTTCTTAGAAAACAATTAGCAAAGCTACACATATGTGTGTATTGAGCTAAATTCTCTCTCATTTAATTCTTCATCAAAAGCCAATATAGCCCATGCCCTAATTCATTTTGCAGATTTTCCCCTGAATTCTCTGAAATTTGTACATAGGAATATAATTACCACAAAGGATGAGACCCATGGTCCAACTAGTTTAGAATCTTGTCTCTGAGACAGAGATGAGCACCAGATGTTTAAGAGGAAGATGAAAATGTAACCTACCTCAAGGGGAGTAAGCCAGTTTACTTAGCAATTCCATGCTACAGAATTCCTCTACCTGACAAAGTATTTGCACAGACCTGAATTCATATACTTGTGCGAGACTGCAGCTGGATTTTTATAGGAAACCTTTAAATACTAAAAGTGGAAATTATAAAAAGATTCATTTTCTCTTCGTCTAAGAATCCAGTGCCAGTCTTTACCATAAGGCAATTATATACACACCACACAGACACCCGGGTCTAAACACATAATTAGCAGTTTCAAATTTCTTTTTACTGAATTATACTCCAAAGATAAAATATTACAGCGTCAATTACCCACGCTGGCCTAACATCACTAACTCGAAGTTTGTTATTTTTCTTTAAAATGAAAAATATAACACAAGGCCAAAATCCCACTATCTGTCTGTCTGTCAAACTCATTGGTTATTCTAATAATCAGAGATCTTCCGCTTTCACGTAAGTTCCCCCAGGATATTATATTGAGAACTAGATAAACCATTTAATTGTACCCCATAACCCAGTGTTTCAGCATCCCAATATTGAGTGCACACAGAACTTTAAATAAGAAAAGCTGACAATTACTGTAACTGCTAGGCTCACATGGTGTCTTTGCTTCAATGATGTGATACAACTTACAGAACCGTTTGGCCTCCAGTCTGCAATTCCTCCTTTGTGGTGTTTTCCCAGTCTCGAGCTCACTGACTTCTGTAAAATTCCAGGAGACTGTATTGAGACCCAACCTAAAGATTCAATCTGGGTTATGCCAGCAGCTCTATCTTCCCCCTTCAGGGCTGGTCTGGATCTGAGTGGTACTCAAAATGGCTGCCAGTTTCATATCTCTGATAGAACTCTATATTGACTCTTCAGGGGCTTCCAGATTCTCACCGTGTATGTGTGTACATCCAGGAAAGTTTGCCCTTAACAAAGCCTTCCACACCACCTTCAAAACAGCTACAGAGAGTGGCTAACAATTTCCTGCACCCCCTTTTGTGTGCTGAAATTGCTACTACTCGCTTAGTCACTCAAGCATCTATACTGCCGCCTTGCATGGGAATGTTACCATACCAACTCAGAGCAAAAAGAAACAGCACCTGTAATTACACCAATACATTTTTAGGTGAACGCCAAAAAGGAAAGGAAAGGAAAGGAAAGGAAAGGGGGGGTTACGCAAGAAACTCCATACAGGGCAGTTATGGCATAACCTGCTTAGTCTCTTCCTAACCCCCTTAGTTAAAGGTTGACTTATTCTTTGAAGCATGAGGTTTTCTCAGTATCTTTCTGGTAATGAAGTGCAAGAATGGAGTGAAATGAACATCCCCCCAAAAATATTTGGATAAAGTCAATGTCAACGGTCTTCCCGTTACTGTCTGGAGAAACAAGTCAAAGACAGTGTGCTCAGATACCACAGTCATGGGTGGGCTTAAGAACCCAAATAGAATAGAAAGATGCTTCACATTAATGCTTGTCCAGTGCCAGACATGCATTCCTCTTGCACCACCAACAGTTTTGTTCAGAGAACACTGCTCCTGCAGACCAGCTCCTGCCATTTGTGAAGCGAAGATGGCTATGCCTTCAGCCACCTCTCTCTCAGGCCATAATCTGCAAGGCTGTGCCAGGGTGTGTTTTTTGAAAAGTAGAGAAAAAATGAAATATAGATAAGGAACACTGTACAAAGAGGAGGTAAGTAAGAGGAGAGATGTCCCTCCTGACTCAAAGATGAACATTTTTCCAGCTTTGCTGCACGCCTCCTTCTCATCTCTGTTCCATGGCTGTTAATAACGGAAGTTTTCTCTTCTTTCTCTTTAATCGTCTCTGACAAGCATTTGGCAATCTTACCTGTGAGAATCTGCCTGTAGTATTCTACGTTGGTTTCGGACTCTAGAAGAAAAGTGGACAATCTGGGATCTGAAGTTTATAAAAAGCGCCAATATGCAGGCCACAAGTCAGTGGATAAGAAAGACGCTTCAGAGGGAGTGGGGCTGGATAGACTTCTATTAATAAAATCAAGAAGTCCTCTCACATCTTCTAACAGTAGGTGGGAGCTTCAGCTCAGAGTTACATGTTTTTTCACCGAGTTCTCACTGGCACTCTGTAAACTGCTGGACCAAACTCTCCACCTCGATTTCAGTGGGGTTGAGTGAGTGGAGAATTCGGCTCCATGTTAATATTTGGATGGTTGCGTATGTGGGATGGGGCCGAGGGAAAGATTGTTAATTAAATCTAAAGATGAGATTCTGCTCTTTGCAGCTGAATTAAAAATGAAATAGCAATTGAAGTTTAATTAGTGTCTTTGCTTATTTGTGCATTCAAACTTGAAAGATGGCTTAACACTTGGTCGTAAGCTCCTGTGGCTTGAAGATGATTACAGAATCTGAGTGCTATGTGCCACACGGTGTAATCAAAGACCCCATGCTACAATCGAGACATTTATGCTGTAGATAACATAAGCATCAAGCAAAATATCTGGGCCAGATTCAGAAGTGAAGTAAGTTATTGTGTGAGTACGCAGGTGGAAAGGGGACCTGTGCCAGGATCCAGGGCTGGCTGGAAAAAAAAAATTCTTTCATGAAAAATGTCAAGGTTTTAAAATTGGTTTTCTTCAAATGCAGAACAGGAGAGAGACCCCCGACTAGCCTGGTGGTTAGGACACCTAGCGGTCCAAGACCATGGTCTGAATCTCCCTCATCTTCCACACCACTAGGCTGTTGTGGTGTTTTCCTCTGCCCAGAAATTCCATCCTGGACCTGAGAAACCTTCCTGGCAAAATGTTCATTGAAACAAATACATTTCCACAAATTGGCATTTTTTCTAACAAAATAAAGTTCATCTTTTTTTTGACCCAGTGTAACCAATAACTCCCATTGGTTTCAGCAGAAGTAATGATTGTTCATTAACCACTAGCAGTTACTCATTACTGGTTAATTATGAAATAACTATGCATGTCCTGAACTGGGATAAAAAAAGAGCCCAGGGAGTCTAAGTAGGGCTAAATGAGACTAAAGGAACCTAAACTGATGGTCAGAGTGGTCCCTCCTGGCCTTTATATCGATTATGTTGTGGTATCTTACACAATCGGAGGCTGGGGGAAAGGTAAAATGGGGTTATTTTGGAGGGGAGTTACTTTAATTTTTGTCTTATTTACACCATTGTGATAGTTCTGCTTCTTGATGTCCTTCATTTTTCCAGCCCAAAAGACAAGATTTCACATGCCCCTACGCACATTGCTCTGGAAGCAGTCTCACTGCTTTCAGCTATGCTTGGAATAAGGTTGGGATTAAGGCCTTTGGGGGTTTAAGCACCCAAAGCCTGTTGGATGTCAATGGGATTTAGGCACCAAATTCATTTTAGGCCCTTTTTGAAAATCCCCTCCTAAGAGGCTGCTCCGTTTGAGTAAGGGTGTCAGGGGGGAGGGATAGCTCAGTGGTTTGAGCATTAGCCTGCTAAACCCAGCGTTGAGAGTTCAATCCTTTAGGGGTCTGGGGCAAAAAATTGGGGATTGGTCCTGTTTTGAGCAGGGCATTGGACTAGATGACCTCATAAGGTCCCTTCCAACCCTGATATTCTATGAATCTTGCCCATCAATTCCTTTATACACACCTGCCATCTCTTGTTTTCTCTCTCTCTCCTCCCCCCCCCCTCAGTTTTGGCAAGTCAGTGGAAACACAGGTAAATCTGTCGACTGCAGCTGTAATAAATCAAACTAATTACTTTTGCACGAAGAAAGAAAATATCCACAATGGACGATTTCTTTTTTTTGTTTTGTCTGGTTTGTTTGTTTTGATTATGGACTGCTAATACATCTCTACTTAATCGCTGTCCTAAAATGTTCTTCCTTTGATGGAAGAGGTAACTGAAACAATTGTGGAATCTTTCCCCCCCTCTCTTCAAAGTCTAGAAACCTATTTACAGTGCTAAATCATTAGGGTTACTCCTTGTCCAAAAGCCAGAGACTGTAAATCTGTGCCAAGCCTCTTAACAAGCCTTCTTGGTGGAATAGTATTATACAGCCAAAGAATAGCTGCACTGAATGATTTTCTCCTATAAATACCATTTAATGGCATCTTTATTTATGCTTTCTTCCTACTCCTGCTTCTGTCGGCTGTTGATCCTAAAAATTTTGCCTGCACGCTGATTTGCGTGGGTGTCCCTTCACCTCTATGAATCCCCGTTTGCTTCACTCAAACTGGCAAACAGACAAAGACAGTGTGGTCTAATGGGGTTCTGTTCCTAGCCTGGTCACTGACCTAGTCTGTGACCACTGGCAAATCACTTCAGTCCAGATTCTCAAAGGTATTTAGCCTCATAACTCCCATGTATTTCAATAGGAGTAAGATAACTCAATATCTTTGAGGATCTGGGTCTTCATCTCTTTGTTCCTCTGTTCTGTACCACCCTTTGTCTATTGAAATTGGAAGCTCTTTGGGGCATGGACTATCTCTAGCCATGTGTGTACAATGGATCCCCTCAATCACTATCAGAACCTCTGGCTATTTTAGAAATTCTGGTAATTACAAAGGTGTAGTGGACAGTGTGCAACACAGGTACAGTGTTCCAGGTGACTGTTGGCCTGAAAAGCAACACTTTACTACGTCATTGATTTTGTTCATTAGGTAAAATAAATAGATTATCCTGAGATGTCCACAGTAATATGAGACTATCAAATTAATTGTCATCATTTGTTTCTGTCTTTCCACCAAGGGGTTAATGTTAGGATCAGGAAGGGTAATGCAAAGGAAAACTATTATGCAGAGTAAGCTTAACATATGCAATTTAAAACTGTAGCAATTGTTTTTGGTCAGTTTCTTGCAATCTACAAGGTAATTTTTTTCAATTTATTTGGAATTAGTCAAGTGCACTGTTGAAAAGGCAGAGTGAATTGATGTTAAATAGTTTTTGGAAGATGTAATTGTCTGATGATTTGTAAATAGCCAAGCTTATCAAAAAAGTAATTTAAATGTTATGCTGACAATTTTGTTCACTTTGGTGTACTCTGTAAACTTGTGATTCCAATTTTTAGCCCTCATTAGCATCAGAATTCTCTTTGCGCTGCTAAATCATTTAAGGCATTGAGTGTACCCAGCGCATCTAGCTCTGAACTTTAACTGATCCTTCACCCAGCATACTTAAGTTATATTCAAGAATCAAAATTGCTTTTTTTCCCCAAAGCCCGCAGTGAGTCAGGCACCCTAATAACATTTTGGTAGGAGTGGTATAAGCACAGGACTAGAAAAGAAGTAGAATTTTCTAGGCTGGAATGTATGTTTACATTATTGCCAACTCCAATAATAATAAAAAAAACCAACCATGAGTCAGGCTCCAAAATTATGCGATGGCCTTAAAACTAATGAGATTTAAATAAAAAGTAATAAACGTTGGGATCCTTTAGTTGACTTTTTAATTCTTGAGCCTGTAAGGGGTGGGGTCTCTTCAGTGGTGTGACTAGGAATAGAAATTTGGGTGGGCCCCAACTTTCGGTGGACAGGCAATGACTAAAGATCTGATATCACAGCACTCCATAGTTTCTCAGGTGGGTAACCAGCCCTGAGGCCACCCTGCCCTTTCCTGGCTACGGTGACCCTGAGGCCCTCTAGCCCTAGTGGTGGGGATGCTGTGTGTGTCACTCTGCGTGGCTCCCCACACCCTCCCATCTACTTCAAATAGGCCTGGGCCTAGACTGGCCTTTCCTCCTGCCCTGGGCACCAGCCAGAGCTGACCAGCAGCACCCACTGAAGAGGCACTGTTGCTTGGTACAGGGGGAGATATATGGAGATATGCCTATCTCATAGAACTGGAAGGACCTTGAAAGGTCATCGAGTCCAGTCTCCTGCCTTCACTAGCAGAACCAAGTACTGTCTCCTGACAGATTTTTGCCCCAGATCCCTAAATGGCCCCCTCAAGGATTGAACTCACAACCCTAGGTTTAGCAGGCCACTGAGCTATCCCTCCCCGCAAAATGCATCAGACCTGTCTATGTCAGAGCTTCCCTGTGATGGAGACAGAGCAGCACCTCTCTCCCTGACTCTGTGTGAGGCGGAGACTGGGCTCTGTGGGGGGAGAGAATGAGCGTCCTCCTGGCAACCATGCTGCAGACTGGTGGGGCTGGGGAGGACATGAGCTGACAGATTTGAGTGGACCTGGGTGCTACTTGGATGGACCTACCCACAGTTAAACATAGGTCATAATATCATGCTTTTCTCTGCAACCACGAGGACTTGAAATTTACTTTTCTTAAAAATGAATGTTGGATTCACATGTAATCAGAAGATCCCAGGAGAAGGAAGTTTAAAAAAACATACCAAATAGCATGAGATGAAGTGACAAGAGTTGGCAGCACCATGTAACAAGATCAGTGCTAGTTACCTCATGCAATTATAGAAACTGATGCTTCACCTGCAGAATTGCTCACTTATTTCCACCCTTGTTCCTTATTAATAGAACTAAGCATTAGAGATAAACACCTATATGGATCATTGCTCTTCTCGGGCCAGTTTGCTGTCTATGGGATATTCTGCAATTCTTTGCCCAGTCTTGGCTTGGGCATCCTAGGTTTTTGGGCTTCCATCACTTCTTTTGGGGAAATCATTTCACAGACTAATGGAGCTCATGGTATGAAAGCTGCCCCTGATATTCAGATGGATGTTTTTGCCTCACTTTCATCTAATTGTTATATTACTTCTCAAAAATTATGTTAAAAGAATGTTAAGGTTGCAAAATCGGGCACCAAGCACTCGGAAAGGCCAGCATGAAGGATCCCTGTGCAACTTTAATTCAGCCCCCTTGTGTGTATCCATTATGGTACAATCTTTAATTCCATGATCACATACTTTTGTTTCCACAGGACCTCTGCTGGTCACAGAGTCACTTCTGGAGGACTAATTTCCCAGTGCTCTTAGGAAGAGCTGCACTAGTGGAGATTGCCAAATGAAATGTAAAATGAGATGAACTTAGGAAATTTAATTAAAAAAAACCTTTAGGTTGAATATCAAGCAAAAGAAAAAAAAAAGCCCCCAACAATGAGCTTCCATAGGAAGCAGTGGAAGCCCTTTGCCTTGGGACGTTGAAAACTAGATGGGAACAAAACACTAGAAAATGTGCTCTAGGGAATCGTTCTGTCCTGTGCTCTCTTACTCATTTTCCACTCACTTGTTACCTAGATAAAACTCCCACTGAAATGAACATGACTTTTGTAGAGTGAGGCCTAAATAAGGATTGGGCTGTAGTTTTAACTTTAGGTGCAGCCCTCAGCCATGAGTGGTGCATAAGCTTCTCAACCCATGGAGGTAACTCCATGTGGCAACGTGCCTCCAAGGTCTCCATCTTCATCATAATTCCCCCTCCATTTCCTTCTTGCACCTTGGAGGTAATACTCTGCTTCCAGTGTATATCAGAAGTGGAGCTAGTCAAATCTTTTTTGGTTCAAAATATTTTTTTAATGACAAATTGTGTTTTCCTCAAAATGGATTTTTTTTGTTGTTTTGAAAGTTTTCATTTTTTTTGTAAAAAAAAAATCATGGAAATTGATATATATTCTTTAAACGGAAGCAATTATGATATCCCCGTGACAACTCAGCTGCACCGGCCAGTGAGTGAAGGGGATGGATCAAGGCTATGGCCATTCAGAATCTGTTGAGCTCCTTGCAAAGAAGATTAAGAGATAACTTGATTCTAGTATATAAATACTGTCAGAGAAAATACGGGTTACAAATGTGCACTTAATTCTAGTGGATAAATGCATAGCAAGAACCAACAGCTGGAAGTTGAAGCTAAACAAATTCAAATTAGAAATAAGGCACATTTTTTTAACGGTAAGAGGGATTGACCATTGGAACGAACTACCAATGGATGAGGTAGCTTCTCCATCTCTGGATGTCTTCAGATCAAGACTGGGTGCCTTTCTGGAGAGTATGTTTGAGTTAAACACAAGTTACTGGGCTCATTTCAGGGATAACTGGGTGAAATCCTCTGGCCTGTGTTACCAGGAGATCAGAGTGGATGATCTAATGGTCCTTTCTGTCCCAGAAATCTATGCATTTGTTCCCTGCCCTTCTCTCTCCATTCCCTTCCTATTTGATCTGGTAAAGGAGAAAGCTGGCATTACTTACCCACTTACTACTGCATGCCTGGAACCAAGGTCCGGGTAGCCCACACTGATGTATAAGGGAGTTTCTTACTTCTTCTTACTCCATGGCATGGACTTATGGTCCAAGTGTCATTCTAGCCCTCTGAATTTAAATCATATGTAAACACATTATTATTATGAGTTCAGGGCATGAGACTCCCTCCAGACCACATTTAGCTTTTCTGCCAATATCGCAGTAGAGCTACATACACATTGTTTTTTTTAACTTTGACCATATATTTCAATTAGTTGGCTGCATCGTCCCTTTTTCCCTTTCTACTTTTCATTTATCTATTTATTTGCTAGATTATAAATGCAATGGAAGGAAACCTCATGAACCACAGGTATACGGCAGGCATCACTGCTTGGCTGTTATGTTCTACTGCATTGAAGAAAATGAATCTTTTCGAACAGGTGAATTTTCCAGCAGAAATGGACCAAACAGATTCAGTTCATTGAATAGAAAATGTAATGGTGATCTAAACCTATTACCTTCAAAGGAGTCTGTGACATTTTCTTCAAGCATATTGATCTGCTAGGGAGAGAGAGAGGTGGGAGACCAATGGGGAAAAAGGGAACTTTATTTTTTTACTCATTGTGTTGCATCAGTCATTGTAATGCTAGTCACAATGTATGAAAGACTCCACGAATCACAGGGTTTTTGAAGAAGCCACAATAAATGATTTTACAAGGCAGAAGTAAGAGGCTGTTTATAATCAATTGCGTATATTTTGAAATTGCTAAAAAATAAATCTAGATTTCCCAGTTTCTCCCCTGACATTCTAACTTGCACAATAGCCAAACCTATTTCAACCCAGCATACCTATCACTTGTCCAGTGGTCCGTTCTTTCTTTGCAATCTGTAGTACCTTTTGGTTTCTTAATCACATTCCCCCCCATGCATATCTCTTTCTACTAGGCTGTTGATAGAGACTGAGCTAATTTCAAGTCTTATTTAACCTAATTTGGATTGGCAACATGTCCTTTGGGGGTGGGGATAGAACAACATCAGCCTGTGTCTTGTGTATTTTCTAGTTTTTGTTGTAGAATCATGTCTCTAGAGATTAGCAAAGCTGCAGAGAATTCTACCTCATTATAGAAATGCCACTTGTGCTGTTGTAGTTAAGGCTATGTCAGTGCTTCCATTATAATATAATAGAACCTCTCTATTTTACTGAATAAAATTTCCTCGTATTTGAAAATTTGTAGTTTGAATGTAACTGAGTTTAAGTTTTGTTCCCATACTTTAAGGTAATGGAGATGCAATCTTTCCATAGCATAGATCCATTTTGGAATATGCTGCATATATGTTTGCATTTAGAGGCTGTTAGTAAGACATTCAAAGTAACACTTTGCAAGCAACATTACCAATATAGGGAGAAGATGCATTAAAATCCTTTGGTGGGATAACAGAGCTAGTAAAGTTCTTTATTATTAGCATAATATTGAGTGCATTTATTTTGGCATTATCTTAATTTGATCCATTTTCCTTCTTGTCCATGGAATATAGAGGTGTTGGGGTTTTTTTCCTTTGTGCCGGTGCATAAAACTAGTGCATTTTGTTGTAATCTGAATTTTATAATCTTGCCTATTACTTACAAGCAATCTGCTGCTACAGTTGTTCCTAGGTGTTTTTATAAACGAATTTAACATCTGTTTGTACTATATAATTCTATCAACTTACAAATGGCCAATAGAACTTAGCATTGCTGAGAATTACCATGCAGATAAATGGAGTTACATTAGTAATTATAAAAAAAGCCAAAAACAACAACAACAAAAAACCCTCAGTATTTCATGGTAACTTGGTAAATAAGCTCTGTTATTGGGATGATTTTATTTTCTGTAGGGCTTCTGCATTCAATAGGTTACGTTATTAACAAGAAAATATAAGCCATGTGCTTTTTTAAGATAAATTAAATCATAGCTGAATTGAGTTAAAAATAACAAATATTTATTTATTTATTTATTTATCCAGGATCTGGAGATGTATATGGTACATGTTGGAAAGTGAGCTAATTAAAGGAAAGCAGAGACACTACTCTGAATTGGTAGGAATACTAAATTAAGAAACAAAGCCAATAGGCATGCATGGGTACTACTGAGAGTAGAATTTAGCTCCAAATGTGCAGGCACAAAGCATTCAGTGTATGTGCGACACCTCCAATAAGACATGTTTACTTACGTTGGCATATTTAACAGGAAAAACACTTACCGATACTGGTCTTCTGTTGCACATTTTGTTCAGTGCCTGACTGTACTATGGTCTCTAAACATTTGACAGCTATTCCAGCTATATAATTCTTAAGGATTATATTATTAATAGTAATAAGTAGTAGTTCCTAGAGATCCCAACCAAGAGTGGAATCCCATTGTGCTAGGTTCTGTACATACACACTGCCCCCAAGGAACTTACACTCTAACTAGACAAGACAGACAAAGAATAGCAGAGAAAAGGAAGCATTGTTATCCCAATTTGACAGATGGAAACTGAGATAAGGAGAGAATGGTTAGATAGGAACTCTATGGTAGAGCTAGGGATGGAGCCCTAAACCATGACTCATAGACAAGGGGTCTTAACACAAGATAGCTCAGTGGTTTGAGCATTGGCCTGCTAAACCCAGGGTTATGAGTTCAATCCTTGAGGGGGCCATTTAGGGATCTAGCGCAAAAAAAATTGGGGATTGGTCCCGCTTTAAACAGGGGGTTGGACTAGATGACCTGCTAAGGTCCCTTCTAACTCTGATATTCTATGATTCTAAGACCATCTGTCCTCTCACTAGGTGCAGCCCTCATTAAGCAGGTGTATTGTGATCAGTGCAGGGATAATTCCACAGTATCAACAAAGAATAGGAAGTTGTTCCATGGTTATTTTGCTTGCTGAATTTCCTCCTCAACTTTTTGGTTGCTGTTTGTGGCCAGGATGTACAAAACTTTTTCACCAACTTGGTGGTTGAATTGTCATATTCAGAGATTTGGGGGTGCTGTTTGGGATTAGAAAGATGAGAGAAAGTTTGGGATTTTTTTGCAGCTGTGTAGAGAGAGAATGTTGAGCTGACAGGGAGAAGGGACCAGCATAGGGAGAAGAGGGAAAATAACTAATATTTCTTGGGTCATGTCCTTTGGCTTCTAATGCTAAGGGTGAAGTGGACTCACTCATGAACCCAATATGAGTTAAAATCTTCAGTGCCGATATGCAATGAAAGGCTGTTAAAGAAGGAGCCACAATTCCAGTATTAGTGTTGTTTTTTGTAGAGTTCAGTGATATTCACTTCCTGGAAGCATGTATAAATAATGCTGAACTCTGTGTTTTGTCAAAAGGGATAGTTGAATGGGACAGAGATTTTCCCAATTGGACAATTAGGTTGCAAGCTCATTGTGGCAGACTACCTGCACCACTGTGGGAGCCAGTAGCGTAGCCGGGGGGGAGCAGGGGGAGCAGCCGCTCCCCCTGTGAGGAGAAGCGGCGCTAAGGCACCGCCTGAGCCCCGCTGCGGGAGCCGGGCTCGGGGGCGCTTTAAAAGGCTGGCAGCTCCTGCCGCTGTGGGAGCCACGGGCCCTTTAAAGTGCCCCCCCAGTCCCGCTGCCGGACCCGGGCTGGGGGGGGGGCACTTTAAAAGGTCGGCGGCTTCTGCCGCTGCGGGGAGCCGCCGGCCCTTTAAAGCACCCCCCAGCCCTGCTGCCCGACCTGGGCTGCGGGGGGGCTTTAAAAGGCCGGTGGCTCCTGCCACTGCGGGGAGCTGCAGGCCTTTTAAAGTGCCCACCCAGGAGCCGGGCTCGGGCGGGGATTTAAAAGGCCCCAGAGGCTCCGCAGGGACTGGAGCCCCGGGTCCTTTAAAGCACCGCCGGGGTGAGTACAGGGGGAGCGGGGAGGCGCCTTTTTATAGCGCCACCGCTCCCCCTGTGCTCTAAACCTGGCTACGCCACTGGTGGGAGCACGGGGGACAGAAAAACAGCCATGGAGGAAATGAAATACTATGGCTGGCACAGGAATGTGGGAACCATTGGTCCTTTCAGCATGACAGGTGATCTTTACCTCTTGATGAGATATACGGTTGGACAGTCAGGGGAATACAGTCTAAAGAAGTTCAGGGAAATCCAGTTTGAGAAGGAACACCAAGATCAGTATCTGTTAGTTCTGTTCAGCTTCTGAAGTGTCTCTGTGTATTTCCTTCCTTCCTTCCTTCTGTTGAGCATGTAACAGCAACAAGTGTCAAATGCTCTACCAATTCAATCACTTACTAATCAAGCACATTTTTGTTTTGTCTTTTACTGAAAAGAAATGTGATTGTACAACACAGGGTAAAGTAGCTCAAAAGCCAATTCTTGTGAATGGATTAATGGAAAACCTAACCGCAGAGGAGTGGCAACATTTGGCCCAATTTTAAGGTCACCACTGGCAACTACAGCTGGCTGAAAGTTTTCCATCGGTGATATTGAAATGTTTCATGGGAACATGTCGATTTTGTCAAAATTTCCAATGGGGAAAAAGGTCTATGTGAAATTCAGACTTTCCTGTTTGATTTTGATGTTGAAACATTTCACTTAAATGAGACAAAAACATTTTGTTTCAATTTTATTTTTGGTTAATTTCATTTAAACTTCTATGTTAATGTAATGTTATGTACAAATATAATACACATCATATGTAATATCATATAAAAGTCAAAACAAAATATATTGATGCAATACAGTTGAAATACATTTTTTAAAATGAAGTGATTTGACATTATCGAAACAAAATATTGTAATGGCCCTGAATCAAAAATTTTCAGAATTTTCATTTCACAGGTAACTTTGGATTTTCTTTCTGACACAGAACAAAAAGAAACTTCAAAATGTTGGAATTTCCTCAAGAACAGAAATGTCAGTTTCCTACCAGGTCTACTAACAACTTGTCAGGAGTTCAAAGGTCATTAACAAAAAGGCAGGGGATTATTCTGGGAAACTGGATGGGTTGGTTTCTATGGGCCATTCTTCCCTGTTATAAGCTATCAGTAACTGCAGGTTTCATTACATAACTCCAGATATTTAGCATCTTTCATACTTGGTCAAACTATATATTCAGGAATATTTTTAATGCATGAGTGGTAGAATCTGACCAACTAGATGCTAGGGGTTGGACTGGGGGGTCCCATACCTCTTCTTATGAATGTACTAGCGATGATATTTTTTTCGTACCATGATGAATACAATTGAAACAATATACCCAGCCCAATATTTATAAAGAGCCTGACATGATACCTGTGTGGTGGGTTCATGAATAAAATATGTATGAACTGTATTAGCAGAAGTTAATTAATGCCCGCTCTTTACTGGTATGTGGCAGTGCAGTGTAATGGCACCTCTAATATGGTACGGTCATATACTCGAGAATTTAAGAGTTCATTTTAACATGTGACCCCAGTTTAACTGACACAGCAATGTCTATTTACATTTGCAGAACTGGCCAACTGGAGCTGATTGGGAATTTTTTGAAAACATGTTTTTACGTAGAAATTGACAATTTACCAAAACTGAAACTATTTGCAGGAAAAGGGTTAGTTTTGACTAATTTTTCAACTCAAAAAAATGGGAAAAAAGTTTCAAAATAGTCAAAACATTTCATTTTAATGTTTTCACGGCCAAAAAAAGCATGTTTTCCTGCTCAAAAATGACTTTTCATTTAACAATTTAAGCTAATTATAGTAAAAAAAAAATGAAAAAAATACTAGAGGAAATTGAAACAAAACATGTCAGAATTATTAACATGAAATGTTTTGAACTGAACCCATTTTTTTCGGGGTGGAGGAGGGATTTTCAGTTAATGGAAAATTTAAAATGTTGACTTTAGTGGTGATTCGGGATGGGAAAATGTGTTGATATAAAAAATAGTCATGGGATGGGAAATGTGTTACCTGCCCAGCTCTCTGGCCAAGTGGTTGAGTGAGGTGTGATCAGCTCCAACGGGGGCCACTTCAGATGCCCAAAGACAGTACCTTATATGCCAATGTTGTTAGCTCACTGCTCGTCAGAGGAGAGGGAGGATCACATTATGAAGATGTGCATTATCTGCTGTGAAGATCTGCATTATCTGCTCATTGCAGTTCACCAGCAAGTGGACTTGGGAGAGCACTGCCACCTTTTTCTGCTCCTAATCAAGAAGGCGCAAAGCCCAAAGAGCCTTTTGGGACCCAGCAAGGCATCTGAGCCCCTTCAAGGAGCAGCTAAGCTCAAGAAGCCCAGTGGGAAATAAAGAGCCACCTGGAGGGGAAGCCAAGCCAGGGGAACCCTGAAGAATCAATGGGTGTATTCAGACCCCACTGCGGGGAGCTGAGCCCAAGAATCACAGAATTTATGTGTGGCCATATATTGAGTTCCTGCACAATCTACTGTGAGTGGTGTCTCATATGGTTGGAGTTTATTTAGGGGCAATACCTTTATTTATCCAGTTAGATCCCTGCTGATAGGAGTAGCCCCAAATTGGTCGAAGGATTAGGTTTTCACTAACTCAGGGCTCAATCGCATAAATCTGTACTGATACAAGTATTTCTTTCTCCTGGACTTCGGTGGGATTGCTTACAAGTAAGGGCTGCAGAATCAGACTTAGTTTGGGTCAAAACCTACTTACAGCTCACTGGGCCTGAATCAGCTCTCATTTCCCCACCCCTGGACATCAGGAGTAACTCCACTAAGGTGGGTGGAGTTATACTAGTGAGTTATACTCAGTGGTTTGAGCATTGGCCTGCTAAACCCAGGGTTGTGAGTTCAATCCTTGAGAGGGCCATTTAGGGATCTGGGGCAAAAATTGGGGATTGGTCCTGCTTTGAGCAGGGGGTTAGACTACATGACCTCCTAAGGTCCCTTCCAACCCTGATATTCTATGAAAACCAAGGCAAGAATATAGAATCAAGCCCAGTGGAACTACTTGCATAAGAACAGAAATGGTGGTTGGTCCTTTATGTAGTGATGTGTCTAAGCTGCTATATTCATGACTGGATCCCAAATAGCACTGTTGATCAGATCCAGGATTTTGGGTTTTGCTTGTTACAGAAATAGAGGCCAGCTTTGAAGTTCACACCCAGAGCCTGACGCAAATGACTGTAAAGTTTTGGGGGATGCTTGCATCCAAGGGCTTGGTTCATGACAACTTATAAGTAGAAATGATGTTTTATTATTAGTGTAGCATCAGCACATTTAATCCAAACTAGAGCAGATGATTTTAAAAGCTGCGGGGGAAGCTTCATTGCCTCTGATGTGTGCAGCTTGATTCTGAAAGAAGTGGGACTCAAAGCTTGTGCGGATTAGCAGAAAGGAATAACTGAAGTGGCATTGACTGAATACAACATTTTCGAAGCAATAAACAACAGTGATATTAGCAAATATAAAGTCTGTGCTAAACAATCCCATGATGTTCCATTCACCCTAATAGGCAAGAGTGGATAATTGGGGACAAATAAAGTACTGAAAACTGTCTCTAACCACCTTTCTGAGCTATTCCTACAAGCGAATTGGGTCCTGGCATGCCACAGAATTCAGCGGTAGCTTTGGAAACCAGCTTTTGTGTTTCCCTAAAAGAATATGTTCCCGTTGCTAATGGGAAACAACAGAAGCTAAAGACGAGCACTTGAATTGTCAGATCTTTCTTTGTTTCTTTATTTTAAGTGGTAATGAATAGACAAGGAGACAATTTCTGAAGTCATCAAAGGGTTTGCATAGCTCTTTGTAATTCATTACCTACTGAAGTCCCAAACACTTCTAACTATGGGGGCTTTTAAACTTAAACTCTAAAGTTATCTATTTTATCTAACAATTTTCCCCCTTCACAACGTTTTTGTCCAGGGAATGGACTGGGCTTTCCCTCCGACCCCCTATGTTTTTCTTTTTTCTTCCTTTTTTTATTCTTCATTCCATCATTATTTGGGAAGTGGATTGAAACATGCTCCGCACAAAGCAGGCTATGGGAAATGCCAGAGTTGTTCTAATGCCTTTGTATCTAGGCTACCCTCGAACAGCAGGGGGCTTTGTCATATCGGCCATATTTGTAAATTATGACAACATTAATCTCCACACTGAATCATAATTACTCCTTACCTGGGGTTTGATGTATCCAGAATTGCCGCCTGCTGCTTTGAGCAGCAATATAAGCCCAGGTAGAGCTTAAAAGGCAAAGACAAAAATGGGCTTTGGCAATGTGCTAAAGGTTTTTTTATATGGTCTCAACATAAACTGACAGCCTAGATGTCTGTAACCTGTACAGACGGAAATGCTGCCACTGTAAATCGGGTGCTCTTGCATTACTGGCTGTCTTTCAAAGCAAAGAGGTATTCTCTAACTTTTAAAGGAAAGGAACTTTCCCCCCCCCCCCACTTCGAGGACTTTGATCAAATGAAAGGAAAGCACTCTGCACAACAAGCCTGTATTTGCATGGGCTGGATTGCTACGTAATAGTAATAGGTGGGCTTTCAAATTCCATAGCGCCTTTCATTCAAGGGCTTTGCAAATGTTACATTAATGAAGCCTCACAATCTCACTGTTGGGTAGGCAATATTGTAATTATACAGGTGGGTAAATGGAGTCTCAACGAAGCTAAGTAGCAGTGGAAGGAAGAGGGGAAGGATGATTAACAGCAACAAGAATGATTAAGGGTCTAGAGAACATGACCTATGGAGGAAGGCTGAAGGAATTGTTTTTTTTAGTTTGGAAAAGAGAAGACTGAGAGGGGACATAAGGAGGAGGGAGAAAACTTGTTCATCTTAGCATCTGAGGATAGAACAAGAAGCAATGGGCTTAAACTGCAGCAAGGGAGGTTTAGGTTGGACATTAGGAAAAAGTTCCTAACTGTCAGGGTGGTTAAACACTGGAATAAATGGCCCGGGAGGTTGTGGAATCTCCATCTCTGGAGATATTTAAGAGTAGGTTAGATAAATGTCTAGCAGGGATGGTCTAGACAGTAATTGGTCCTGCCATTAGGGCAGGGGGCTGGACTCGATGACCTCTTGAGGTCCCTTCCAGCCCTAGAATCTATGAATCTATGATCCAGTGTTTAGGGCATTATCTGAAGGCTTAGGAGAGCTGTGTTCAAGTCCCTGCTCCCTCCACAGGCTTCCTGTATGACCCTGGAAAAGTCACTTAGCCTCTTTGTAGCTCAGTGCCCTGTCTGTAAAATAGGGATAATACCAGCACTGCTCAACATTACAGGGGTGTTGAGAGACGAAATGCACTAACGTTTGTGAGGTGCTCAGATACTATGGAAACGAGGGCTAAAGAAATACCTAAGATAGATAAAAAGTAACTTGACTGATGGGCATACAGTCAGAAATAGGAGACAGAAGTTGAAGTTCCCAGATGACTGCTCTAACCAATGTACCGACAGCCTTCCCGTAATAGGTGTCCTCTGTCTCTCTCTGGTATGCTTCTATCTATTTAAACAGGAAAACTTGCTAAAAATCTATTGCCCTAGAAGGGCTGGCTGGCTCATTCAGCCCATTGACAATGAGAAACAGAGGTTTTAATCTATAGGGAACTAGACTGAATCCTGTCCCAGGTCAGTTGGGTGTGTAAGTCATTACCATCTGAAACTGTTCAGTGGCCAGCTGTACAGGAATTAGTAATATGGCTCCTCTTCCTGCTGGGCATGTGCCCACATTGTGTCTCAGCTAGGCCCTGAGTGAGAAAAGGTGTGCTAGATACTCCTTACTAGAGGTAGTCTCGCCAAGTAAATGTTGAAGCTTGTCAATGATGAGACAGTGTGGAGGAAGCGTCCCCGGATATTGTTGGTGAACACATAGGTGCTAGATTGACACCCCTGTAGCCTATGTCTTCTGTCACCAACGCTGAAAACAGAAATATCTAGAAAAGCAATCTACAGAGATGGGTCTCAATTCTCCAGTGCCTTCCATCTGGATAGTGCAAAGTGGATGTAAAGTGCTACCAATTTGATTTGGGAAGGCAGCATTGTCACTGTATGAAGAGTCAGGAAACCTGGCTCTGACACTGATCTGTGACCTTAGTCAAATCACTTTACCTCTCTGAAGTTCCCCTTTCACCATTTATCTGTCTTGTATTTAGATTGAAAGCTCTTTAGGGTAGGGACTATCTTTGGAATAAGGTGTATTTGTGCACAATGGGACCCTGGTATCACCTCTAAGTACTACTGTGATAAAAATAATGAACAATATTATAAGGCAATGGAGAATTAGACCTCCTATTTGACAGATTTCTCCCAGAACCACTTTTAATCTTATTGTATTGACTCCCCACTTTATTCTGGTAGAACTGACAGTTTATGCGTCCTATCTCTCCCATTGCTGTTTTATTTTACCACATTTTTAAAGGAAAAAAGGAAAACGGGGGAGGGAGAATGGAGAGAAAAATGTAGAATATTAGTCAGGCTTGACGAAGTTCCCCTAAGAATAGATCACCTTGTCTCATGCTGTGGGAAAATGGCTACTATACATCAGTGAAAGAGGTCAGGAAATTACATTTTATGTGTCCTATCTGGAAAAAAAGTGTGTGAAATGTTAATGTTTGTTGACATGGTAGAAAATGTGGACATTTTAATTCTGATTGAGAGAGAAAACTCATTAAGTATATGCATGGGGGGGAGGGATAGCTCAGTGGTTTGAACATTGGTCTGCTAAACCCAGGGTTGTGAGTTCAATCCTTCAGGTGACCATTTAGGGATCTGGGGCAAAAAAAATTGGGGATTGGTCCTGCTTTGAGCAGGGGGTTGGACTAGATGATCTCCTAAGGTCCCTTCCAACCCTGATATTCTATGATAGTGGTGATAGAGTTTTAGGCTAGTTTGCTTTACGTGAGAAATAAATGTCTGGGAGCAAATCCTCAGTTGGGTCCAATGGAGTTATGACAATTTACACTAGCTGAGGATCTGCCTCCTGCAGCGTAAGAACAGGAAGAAAACACAAAGTATGGACACTAAGTGATCTTCTTTTGGGTCAACCTGGATTGTGTGAGTCTCTGGTTTGTAACAAACCAAGGTGGAACAACCAGGCAAGTCTGGTTTGGTTTGGAGTGTGACAAAATTTTCCACCTAACTGTACTAATGGCTCAATGACTCCTGCCCTGCTGTTATTCCTGACCTAACTAGGAAACAGAAATACTAGAGATCAAATTCTGCTCGCAGTTACATCAGTATAAACCAGTGGCAGTCAATTTTTTTGGTCAACTTTCACAGTTCTTGGTCAATGTACAGTAAAGGTCCAGACTCCAGAGAAAATAATAACGATAATAAAAAACCAACAAGAAAAATGATAAGTAAATTAAAAGATTCCAGGGTCTGTCCAAAAGAATCTGGAGGTCTGGATTTGGCCCGCGGTCCCCCTATTGCCTACCCCTGGTATAAACCTAGCACAACTATTGGCACCAATGGAATTACTCTTTTGCTTAAACTACAGACATGTTCCTGATTCAGAGGCGTTTCAAATTAGAGCTGGTTGAAAAATTTCTAATGGACAAATTTTCCATCAGAAAATGTTTTGTCAAACATCAAAACTTTCCACAGGAACATGTCGATATCAACAACATTTCATATTGAAAAATATATTTAAATGATAGGTTTGATCAGGTTGACATTATTGGAATGTTCCATTTTGATTTTTCATTTCTTAATGACTTCTCATTTAGAACATTTTATTTTATATTATAATATACAAATTTAAAAGTTAAAACTGGAATTAAGTTGTTCAGTTTTATCTAAATGAAACTTTTTGGATTGACCCAATGTGATTTTCTTTTCAAAAGGATTTTTTTTAAAATGCTTTCATTTAGATTCAGAACAAAAATAAATTTTCAAATGGTAGAATGTCTGCAAAAGGCAAATTCTGGTTCCCGCACAGCTCTACTTCAAATAACCATCCAGGACATGATCATCACACTTTTTGTAGTGACGGCTGAGCAAACTGAGTGTAACATACTAGCAGCTCACAATGGTAATTATCCACTTTATAGGTGTGAATGACTATAGAAGGCTGTAGAGAATGAAGCCCACAGATTTTTGGTTCCTGATTCAGATACAATAAGTTGGGAAGAAGAGAATGAGTCTGAAGGATTGTTGGGAAGAGGCAAATCTAACCTGTCTGGGTTCACATGGTCTCACATTGCATTGTTGCTGTGAATTTTCTCCAAGATCAAACTGAACACCGATGTCTCCTACACGCAACTCTCAGTTCACAGGGATTTGTTTGTTTAAAAACATGGGCAAAGTTTCATGCTCCTGAATTTCAATAAGAAAGTAAAATTCTACCGGAATCACTGTTCCGCATGTAAAGCCACTGGCTTTCTTATTGCTCTCCCAGATCTACCAGCGTGGTCCAGAACTGCCCTAGTGGTGTCCCTCATCCTCTTCAAGTTTGCCACCCATTCCCTCAAACACTGTAGCTGATGGACAAAGGCAAATCTTTGGTATTGAAATGTATGCCCCGTTGTATTACCGCAACTGTCTCTCTTCCAGATGGCCCCTTCCATTCTTTTTCTATTACATCAAAACTTCAAAAGCACAGAGTTACATTTCATTCATAAATTGGATGAGATGTGGAATTACTGTGATGGCAACTGAGCCATGGGAGGTTGCTAGGCTTGTCTCAGTCAATATAAAATGCCACTTTCTCTAACACACATATACTCTACTTACAATCCACAGGAGAACAGAGGAACTAAAACCAATAGCCACATACATATCTTATGAGTGTTTACTGATGAAAAAGCTCTAAGGCTATTCAGCAGAAACGCAGATGTTGTAGCTCTGTTATTTATAGTTAACAACAAGATATAGCATTAGGATGAACCTAGCAAAATAAATTTCCCAGTATATAGTTAAAATAAAGTTTATGACTTTTTTTTTTTGGTGGACAAAATTCAAAATGTGCATAATAGCAATAAAAACACATCCCACTTTGCAAAGCGTAAAACAACCAAAACATTGCATTTACGACTGATACATTTGCCACTTGTTCGAATGTGTTCTTGCTTTACTTTCTTACCTGCAAATAATAATACTAATTAATAATAAAGTATTCATAATTTTCTTCAATATCTCAGCTTGTCCTGATTAGAGACTTGAGTTTGATTTCACTTATACTTGTGTTACACCAATTTAACTTCTGTGATCTGATGGAGTTAATCCTGATTTGCACCCAAGCAAAAGAGAGCAAAATCAGGCCTTGTTATCCTTAAAGAGACATGTCAAGAAATTTAAATCCCAAACTCCTTTTATTTAAGGGCCTTGATTCACCAAAGCACTTAAATGTTGGCTTAATTTTAAGCACATGCCTAAAGACTTTTCCTCAGTAGAGATAGTGATTAAAATGTTCAAGATCACCTAAATCACTTGGGAGGCAAAGTCTCATTGATTTTCAGTGGGGACTGGATTCTTAAGTCCAGTGTAATATGGGATTTAGGTGTCTAAATCACATAAACGGCATTGAAAATTGTATTCATTTTGCTGAATTGGGGCTTATGAGGGGATTTTACAAAATGTATATAGAAACGCTTTCAGGAAAAATGACAACAGACTGAAAATTTTGTACAGCTCCGTACAGCATTCTCTTGCCATTATTTCAGTATAAAGCCATGATGCTTTTGTATGCAACACTTTTACATGTCTAAATACTCCTCCTGTGTGTGAAGTCCAGCAGCTACTTTGTGGAGGGTTGCTGCATCGCATTCCAGAGGAGAGGCCAACAATATATCCTCTCCTGGAGAGTTTACATTAGTTCTTTCTTGTTGCTGTGTTCCTTAATCTAAACTAGAAATAATTTTAGACTGAAAGTACATGTTTTGCTCATTGTATATGGAAATGTAAGAAGCTTTTAGGTATATACCCCCACTGCAGCATTTTGCTTGTGTTAGTGGATGTGAAATATTACTCACAAATTAAAGGTGTTCACACAATTAACTGTAAAACAGTGCCCTTCTCATGAAATTGTCACTATTCTGTGCATATTTTTCACTCTAAAATGGATGAAAAGGAACCATCCTTTGAGCATAGCTTTTTATCACATCAAAGATCTGTAAAATCTCATTTTTCACCTCTTTTTGAATGGCAATGGTGATTGATCTACCATCTTATCCGTGCATGTTCATCTGAAGTCCTGTGGGAGAAGCTTATACTGTTTTTGTCCTCATTGAACTTGTTATGTGGATGAACTCAAAATATCCGTTTCCAAAGCTTTCAGGCCAGCACTTTTCATCAGCATTAAATTCGCCGAATAAAACACCATAAGGTAACAAAACAGATGCTGCGTTACTGCTAAAAGTGTGAAAAAACAAAAGGTTTTGGGAGGCTACAGCCATGCTGTTTGTTGTTAAGACTTTATGGACATGAAGACTGTCTCTGAAATTGTCAGGAATGCCTACTCATTTTTGGTGTCTCCATTTTTGGGGGCTCAGCATGGGACAAGCAGTGTCTGATTTTTCAGGGTGGTAAGCACCTGCCACTGGTGATGAAGATAATGGGACCTGACCTGAAGAGGCCACACATCTCTGGCTATCGGGTCTTAGGTGGGCTCCAAAAACTAATAGATTTTTTTTTATTTGAAGTATTTGCCTATATCAGATGAATGCTATTAGACTTTTGTATTCAGAAAGGACTGGGAAATTGAGGACATCATAGATACAAAAGCAAAAATACTGATGCGGAGGGGGGGATGAAAATGGATGAGGGGCATGATTCATATTTGTCCAGAGCAGGTCACAGGCTCAGACCTTCACACATTTTGGGTAAGCTTCCTGTTCCATGTATAACCATGTATTGAATGTAACCAGGGGGATTAAAGAGAGCCATACCAAACCTTTATGCTTTGAAAGGGATAGAGAGCATCCCGAAGTCAGGATAAATCAAGTGTCTTCCAGACAATTTTGCTCATAAATGGAGAAAGCAGGGGTTTCTTTCCTTGTAGGTGATCTGGTCAAGGTCAGCTAGCAACAAGGCACATAGGAACTCTCTGGCCAGCTATCGAAAGTCTATCAGAATAACTACCAAAAGTGTGGATGTTCCAGTTCTTTCCTCGTTCATCCCTGTGCAGATGGATATTAACTAGAATGTCTCAGCATAACTGAAGTCAGTATTTGCCTCAAGGGGTTGATTACAATGGGACGCTCAACATCTTGTTTCAGTGAATGCTTAAAACAGCTCCTGAAGGGCAATAGTGGTCTAGTAGTTGGAAGAAAAGACTAGACGATAGGGTTGGGTTCTAATCTTCCCACTGTCAGTGATTTGATGTAGTTTACCCTTAAGTGTTCTGTGCCTCAGTTCACCCATCTCCAAAGTAACTACAATTCTACTTTTCAGGGAGTTGGGAGACTAACTTAATTATTTTTTGTAATGGGCCTTCATATTTTTGGATGAGAAGCAAAGTATTTTTTAATAATTGTGATAATTTTAACTGCTTCATGAATGAATTTCACTAGTCACTGATGAAATGTGAATAATTAATAATAAATTAATAGATTCTATGGTCAGAGGGACCACTGTGATCATCTCATCTGATCTGCATAACTCACGCCATAGAATTTCCCAAAATAATTTCTGTTTCAGTTCTTTTAGAAAAAGAAAAAAGAGCAGATCTTTTAGAAAAAAAAACATCTAATTGTGATTTTAAAATTGCCAATGCTGGAGAATCCACCACAACACTTGGTAAATTGTCCCATTGGTTAATTACCTTAATAATATTTAGAGAAGGTCTAGTTATTCAGTACAAGTGATGTGTCTAATTAAGTTTGGCCCTTTTTCTGCTTGCAAATCGCTTAGAACAGATCCTGATTCCTGTTAAAATATTTATTATTCCTAAATCTCTGCTGAGTACCTTATGCAGATACATTTCAGCCTGTGTGTTGTTGATTAACTATTTGTTGACACTTTTGCTTTGAGCATTCCGTGTCCTTGCTAGGTTATTTATAGTGTGTGATGGGAACCTAAGTGTTATATTATTGATTCTTCAGGATTCTTCTACACTCTAGAGAACAGGAATTGCATTTTATACCCCCTTTCCTCCTGTTCAGTAGCCCAGTTGTCCCTGGACTATAAGTCCCAGAATTCTCTTCATCACGGAGGAAAATAGGCATGGGTCACTGCTGGGGCCTGAAGATCTGTCTACACTACAATTATGTCTCTTATGTCTACACTGTATGTCTACACTACATCTGTGGCTGGCCTGTGCCAGCTGACTCGGGCTCGTGGGGCTTGGGCTAAGGGTCTGTTTATTTGTAATCCTTGAGATGCTCCCACCTCGTAGGGTCCAAGAGTCCCATCTCCAGCCCTCGCCCGAACCTCTATACCACAATTAAACAGCCTCTTATCCTGAGCCCTGCAAACCTGAGTAAGCTGGCACAGGCTAGGCACAGGTTTTTAACTGAAGGCCCAGCTCAGCATGTGGCATTTCTCCAACACTGTTACAGAATGTCATACTGTGACATTACTTCAGCGCTGGCTCAAAGGAAAGCATGTCCTCTTCTGAATCAACCCCACCACTTCTTCGAGCACAGAGATATTCTTCTGGAGGCCTCCCATCCCAGTACTGACCAGGCTACACCTTGCTTACTGTGTAACATCTGACAGGATCACACCATAAAATGACGTTGTATTTAAGGAAGAGCCTTGTGATTCCTAGCTAGCTTCAACTGCGCAAACTTTATAACTGCTGAATCTTAGTTATGCAGTCTAGGCATCTAGGCCAGAGTAGCAGCCACGGTGCAGAAATTTGGCTTAGTCTAGTTTTCACAGTGTGATTATGGGGCAGCAATTGAGATGATTAGAAGCACAATTAGAAGATGGAAGGGTGCACTGTGGTACCTTGTTGCCATCAATGATGCAGCAGTTAGATGGCTGAACAATCGAGATATCAATTTGCGACACATATGAACAAAGAATCTAGGAAGACTTTATTTCAAATTATCATCTGAAAAGTAAAAATGAAAAAAAAAAATGGAGTGATTACAAATGAGGTCTCCAAAGAAAAAGGTAGACATATTTAATGTAGATAATTATGCAAACAAGATTTTCATATCCTAAATTTTAATAAAATTAGGTTTAACAAAGCTTTCCTGGGAGATAGCCCTGAGGAGTTTATCAAGATGAGCTTTGGACTAAGAAAAATTGAGCTTACAGCTAAATTGATTTAAGAGTGAAGAATTTGTTTAAAGACTATCATATTTATTGGGCAAGAATGGTATGCGTTTCCACTTATTTTTAGAACAATATTCTTTAAAAATCTTAAACATGGATGAAGAACTATAAAAACAGAAAGAGGAGGAGGGGAAAAAAGTGTTTGCCAATCAATTTACAAACTTGATTCTTAGAACAAGGATGTTCACTGGAATCCAGATAAGTTGTAGGTGAACTCAGATGAAGTAAAGTGACCAGGGTCACACAAAATGTCTCATTCTCAGTAAAACTTAAGAACATAAGAATGGCCATGCTGGGTCACACACATACATTTGCCATCAATACGTTTAAGTTTGAAATTAGACAAAGGATTCTAACCATCAGATTAGTGAAGTTCTGGAACAGCCTTCTCAGGGGAGTAGTGGGGGCAAAAAACTTATCACACCCCCAGTCCTAGATTTCCCCCCAGAAATGTGTGGCCTGTACTGCCCAGCCATCTCCTGGATAATATAAGCTTATATAAAACCCATCACTTTATTAATTGAAATGATATGCACACATATTGTTACCCCAAATGGATTTTCCCAGACACTTCAGTTCAAACATACTGGATTAGATAGCACAAAAGATGTATTAACTACAAAGAGGAGATTTTAAGTGAGTACAAGTAATGAGCCCTAAAAGTCAGAAATGGTTACAAGAAAAATAAAGATAAAATGCAACTGGTGACTAACTTAGCAAATTATGTTAAATTCAATGCAAGGTTTTCTCACTATGTGCATTCAGTAGTCTCACTGACCAAACTTATTAGGCAAGGACCCCTTTTCCAGTTCAATAGCTGCTTCTTTTGTCTCTTCCAGTGCAGTGAATAGATGGGCAGACAGAGAGGAGGAAGAGAGGAGGAAGTGTCTTGGGGTGTTTGTCCCTTATTTTTAGTGTTAGTCCCCATCCTGGAAAACATGTTTAGTTGAGATTCAGGAGACAGAGAGTCTGTAGGAAAGGATGTTCCCTGCTGCTTTTCATCACTTGTTAAGGATTCTTTTTGTCCTGCTTTCTGCTTGATGACCCTGTTTACTGTTTAAATGCAAATCAAGCAGAGCACACATTCCTTTGTTTGCCAACCTCATCTTGGAATGCGTGTTACGATTACCATGGAGTGAAATGTTATAACTTCACATACAGTGTTGCCACACATATTTTATCAGGGTGATATTGACCAGCAAATTATGACAAACTTTGTACAAAGATGACTACTATAGTATGTAGGGTGTGGACACAGGGGTACATTCTGTCACATTTATCAACATTAATTTAATCCACCATTATGTCGTATAGTCACCCGGTTTAGTGAGATCCCTTGGTAACTCTTCACAGTCAGCTTTTGACCTAACCTTCTTGAGAAATTTGGTAACATCTGAAAATGTGGCCACCTCATTGTTCACCCCTTTTCCAGATCATTTATGAATATGTTCAACAGCACTGCTCCCAATACAGATCCTTGGGGAACCCTGCTATTTACCTCTCTCTGTTGTGAAAATAGACCATTTCTTCTTACTTGTTGTTTCCTATCTTTTAACCAGGCTGTGATCCATGAGAGGACCTTCCCTCTTATCCCATGAGTTCTTACTTTTCTTCAGATGCTTAGGTGAGGGACCTAGTCAAAGGCTTTCTGAAAGTCCACATATACTACATCTATTGGATAATCGTTGTTTGCATTCTTGATTACTCCCTCAAACTATTCTGACAGATTGGTGAGGCACGATTTCCATTTACAAAAGCTGTGTTCACTCTTCCCCAATATTTTGTGTTCATCTATGTGTCCAATAATTCTGTTTTGTCCTATAGTTTCAACCAATTTACCTGCTACTGAAGTTAGGCTTACAGTCCTGTAATTGCCAGGATCGCCTCTGGAGCCTTTTTGAAAAATCAGTGTTACATTAGCTATCCTCCAGTCATCTGCTACAAAGGAAGTTTTACGTGATAGCTTACATACCACAATTAGTAGTTCCGCAATTTCATATTTGAGTTCCTTAAGAACTCTTGGGTAAATACCATCTGGTCCTAGTGACCTATTACTGTTAGGTTTATCAATTTCTTCCAAAACCTCCTTTATTGAAAACTCAATCTGGGACAGTTGCTCAGATTTGTTACCTTAAAAAAAATGGCTCAGGAGTGGGGGTATCCCTCACATCCTCTGCAGTTTCATTCAGTTGCATTTTATTTCTGCACAATGGCCTTGTCTTCTCTGGGTGCTTCTTTAGCACCTTGATCATTCATTATCCTCACTGATTGTTTGGCAGGCTTCCTGCTTTTGATTACATAAAAAAATTGCTGTGAGTTTTTGTGTCTTTTGCTAATTGCTCTTCAAATTCGTTTTTGGCTTGCCTTATTATATGTTTACAATTGTTCTGCCAAATTGTATGTTCTCTTCTATCTTTATAACTCAGATTTGACTTCCAGTTTTTAAAGATGCCTTTTTGCCTCTGACCACCTCTTTTACTTGCTGTGTAGTCATGGTGATGGTTTTTTTGGACCTCTTGCTACTTTTTATTTTTTTTTATTTCGGGAATACATTTAGTTTGAGCCTCTCTTATGGTGTGTTTAAATAATTTCCATGGAGCTTGCAGGCAAGTCACTCTTTTTGAAGTTAAATGCTACTGTGGTGAGTTCCCCTGATATTTTCCCCCTATAAGGATGTTAAATTTAATTATATTATAGTCGCTATTACTCAGCGGTTCAGCTATATTTGCCTCTTGGACCAGATCCTGTGCTCCACTTAGGACTAAATCAAGAATTCACTTTCCCATTGTGGGTTCCAGGACTAGATGCTCCAAGAAGCAGTCACTTATGGTGCCAAGAAATTTTATATCTGCATCCTATCCTGAGGTGATGTACACAGTCAATATGGGGATAGTTGACATCCCCCATTATTACTGGGTTTTCTGTTTTTTGTAGCATCCCTGTTCTCCCTGAGCATTTCACAATCACTCTAACCATCCTGATCAGGTGGCTGGTAATATATTCCTACTGCCATACTCTTATTATTCAAGCATGGAATGTTTATGCATAGAGATTCTATGATGCAGTTTGATTCATGAAAGATTTTCACTTTATATGACTCTATGCTTTCTTTCACATATAGTGCCACTCTCCGACAAGTCTGACCTACTTTGCCATTCCTATATATTTTGTACCCTGGTATGATCATGTCCCATTGATTATCATTATTCCCCTATGTTTCTGTGGTGCCTATTATGCAAATATCCTCATTTAATACCAGGCACTCTGGATCATCCAACTTAGTATTTAGACTTCTAGCATTTGTATGTAATCACTTGTACATGTTGTCAATATTCACTTGCTTTTGCTTTCGTGTGTTAAATTTAAATGGAACGTTTTTATGTTTGACTGTTCCTCACTAGCTTCTACCTGTACTTTACCAACTACTTTCCTATCCTCTTTACTAGGATATTGCATTCCCCCTTTAATAAATTCTTCCATAAGGGATGTTTTCACCTGAATCATGTGCTCCTCCACTGCTGGTCAGCTCTCTCTCAGCCTTTAAAAATCTTCTACAAGCTTTTTAATTGTACATGCCAGCAGTCTGGTTCTGTTTTAGTTTAGGTGGAGCCCATCCTTCCTGTATAGGATCGTCCTTTCCCTAAAGGTTCCTCAGTTTCTAATAAACCTAAAACCTTCCTCCCTAGTCCATCATCTCATTCATGTACTGAGATCCTGCAGCTCTGCCTGTCTTTCTAGCCCTGCACTTGGATTGGAAGCATATCAGAGAATACTACCATGGAGGTGCAGGATTTTAATCTTTTCCCTGGAAGACTAAATTTGGCCTCCAGGACCTCTTCCCTACCTTTCCCTATGTCATAGGTACCTATATATACCATGACTACCAGATCCTCCCCAGCACTACATATAACTCTGTCTAGATGTCTCATGAGATCTGTAACCTTTACACCTGTCAGGCACTTCACCATGGGGTTCTCCCAGTCATCACAAACTCAACAATCTGTATTGCTAATGATTACATCTATCCTTACTATTACCTGGCCTCTTCCTCAGTGTGAGAAGATTCCATGATGTCATCTGGAAGGAGGCTCCCACTATGGGATTGTTTCCCTGTACTCCAGCTTGATGCTCTCCTTCTACGACCCTTTCATCCTCCTTTGCACAGGAGCTGTCCCGCTATGTCTTCCTTAGCTCCTCCAGTTCAGCCACTCTGGCCTCAAGAGCTCGTACTGTGTCTCTGAGGGCCATGAGTTGCTTGCACCGAATGCACAACCGTGCCTCCCGCCCACAAGGCAGGGAGTTATATAAATACAACGGGAATCAACAGCTGGGTCCCCTCTAGTGAATGGCCACACAAGGCCACGCAGGAAGTCTGTGGCATAGCATGGCATTAAATCCAGGTCTCCCAAGTCAAATGCTAGCACTTTAACCACCGGGCCTTCCTTCCACAAGAAAGTAAGCACAAACTGGGGCAAGGATTTGGGTTTGGTATCAATGGTGACAAAACCTTGTGATCTGTTCTCGTGTGAGTTTTGAGGCCCAAATGATCCGCTGTTCTCTCAAGATGCCTGCCTTATTGAGTCACATTGGAGCAAGGCCCAGGTGACAGTTCCTTTCCAGATGTAGCTATGCCCTAAACACAAAGCGCTAGGAGTGGCTTTCATTCAAGGGATTTGAATCCGCACTTCCCCGAAGTTCATGGCACTCATGTATCCTGTTACATTTTCAAAGTACTTTACAAACACTAACTAGTTCTCCCAACCCCCTCAAGAGTTGGCTCAGTATTATAATTCTCTTTTCACACAATGGCAAACTGAAGAAGAGACTGGTTAAGTGACTTGATCTTACCCACAGAGGGAATCACTGTCATAGCTAGGAATAAAACTCAGGAGTTCCTTATAGCTAATCTGTATTTAGATCACTAGGCCACCTCTGTAGGCACAATTATTACAGTATCATCATTTAGGGCCCAAGTCAACCTTCAATTCGGAAGCTGTGTGGAGAACAGCTCCCTGTGCCATCCCTCCACACAGGGATCAATTTAACCCAGAACATCCTCGTCCCCAGTGCCATCAGTTAGTATAAGCCACTGTCTTCCCTTCAAACAGTCATCAGATGGTAATGACCCTGCATCACTAGAGGCTGATGGTAGATTATACATCAGAGACATCAAGGGGAAAAGGGTTCCTGTCTATGTGCAATCTTGTCTCCTGCTTTATAACCACTGAATGTTGTGTGCTTGATGCCGAAATTACTGGGTGAAATTCTAATGGCCTGTATTATCCAGGACATCTGATGCATGACCGTAATGGTCCCTTCTGGCCTAGCAACATGTGAATCTATACAAAAACAGTTTATTTTCTCTTTCATGATAGATTCAGTATAAATAAAAGAAATGACACTTTGACTGCTATGGCATATTGATATTTACATTAAAGACTCACAGAAGCCATGCAGTTCATGCCTTAGGTTTACAAAATGCTGTACTATGTAATACAGAACAAAAATTACTCAGTGAAGAATAAATAAATAAATAGGAATGCATACAAATATATCCTGTTTTATAGGCAGCTCCAGAAAGGCAAGTCTCCAGCATTGCTTAAAATTTTCCCCATGTCTTAAATTAATAAAAGATTTTTAAGGCCAGAAGGTATCATGATGATCCATTCATAATAGAGAGGAGGAGAACCTCTGCATAACACAGACCATAGATCTCACCCTCTGATTCCTGCCTCTATTCAGGTACAGCTGAGCTCCGGCTCCAGATTCACAAGGTGAACCTGCTTCTGTGTGGCCTTGCCCCTTGAATTGTCATTTACACCAGTGCAAAGTGGGGGCCAACTGCTATTGGATCAGGATGGTGGTGGTGTTCCACATGGGAACAACGGTGACACCAGGTGTAGGGCAGTGCAGAATCAGGCCTAGGGGGTGAAATAACGAGTGACTTTTAGAAAGAGAAGAGATGACACAAACTGGGTCCTGGGGATGTGATGGGGTAAAGTCATATGCTGCAGTGACAGTCTCAGGGGGCAGATTGTGATGTTTGCATCACTGTGCAGAAGCCAGCCAAGGGCACGTGCAAGAATAAATATTCACTGCTTTTGGAGGGACACGTTCTGTGACCTCGCCACAGCCCCGGGTCCGGAGCAGTTCGCTCTCCCCACCGTGGCCCCAGGGCTAGAGGAGCAAAGTGCTGGTACTGCACTAGGCTAGCACTGACTTCCCCTAAGAGGGCATGGAGAGGCAGGTTACGGGTCAAGCCATGGCCTGGCCCTTGATTCCACTCAACACCAGCAAGGGGTTCTGAGTTGCTCCAGGGCAGGGTATGCACTGCACCATATCTGCTCCTATTCCCCTACCTCCCCGGGTTGATCCCCCAGCACCCCTGGAAGAATCTCAGTTAAGCTAGAGCAAATCTGAATCTTCTTCACTCTCCTCAGTGCAGCAAGTGATTTAAAGCCACAATCTGGCTGTGATGGGTGTACCTAGCCTTTGCGGCTCCCTACAGGAGGCTCTGTGGTCCTACTGCACCCCAAACCAGGAAGCTGCGAGGTGGGAGGAAAAAAGCAGCAAAGGTGAGTCCTCCACGCCTGCCTAGAGAGGCCTCAATGGAGCAGTCAACTTGGAAGCTAAAGAGACCCAGTCTTTCAACGGCTAAACGGGCGAGCGACCTCCAATCAGAGCCCAGCAGACTCAGATAAAAAGGTACTACAGTGCCTTAGCAGGTCAGTTTCTGGCTGGGACCAGAGGGGCAAGATAGAGTGTGCCTCTCTGGTCACAGGAACTTGAGGGAAAGCCAGGGATCCCAAGTCCCTTTGTCTATCAAGGAGACTTAAACTCTTTAGAACAGGACAGAAACTCAGAACAGGAGGCAGAAATAAAATTTGTAGGCACCATAAATGGCTTCTTCTTGATGTAGCTTCTCCTGGAACCCATAAGGGGAGAGTCAATTCTTGATTTAGTCCTAGGTGAAGCACAGGAGCTGGTACAAGGGGAAAATATAGCTGAACTGCAAAGTAATAGCGACCAAAATGTATTTAAATTTAATTTCCTTTAGGGGGAAAAATGACAAAGAAACCAATCAAACTAGCATTTAACATCAGAAGGGGAACTACACAAAAATGAACAAGCTAGTTAAACAGAAATTAAAAGGAATAGTCACAAGAGTTAAATGCCTGCAAGATGAATGGGGAGTATTTAAAAACACTATAATAGAGGCTCAAAGTATATGTATACCCCAAATAATATTGGAGTCATTTTGGATAGTTCTCTGAAAAGATCTGCTCAGTGTGTGGCAGCAGTCAAAAAAGGTAACAGTGTTAGAAACCATTAGGAAAGTGGTAGATAATAAAACCGAAAATATAAGAAACAGAAAAAATGCTACTATATAAATCCATTCTATGTCCGTATTTTGAATAGTTTCTGCAGTTCCCGTTGCTCCATCTCAAAAACAGGTATATTAGAATTGGAAAAGGTGAAGAGATGGGCAATACATATTATTAGGGATATGGAAACGCTTCCATATGAGGAGAGATTTAAAAGACTGGGACTGTTCAGCTTAGAAAACAGACTACTAAGGTGGGGGACATGACAGAGGTCTATAAAATCGTGACTGGTGTGGAGAAAGTGAATAGGGAACTGTTATTTACCCCTTCACTTAACACAAGAACTAGGAGTCACCCAGAGAAATTAATTGTCAGCAGGTTTAAAACTAACATAAAGAAGTATTTCTTCACACAACACAAGTCAACCTCCGTAACTCATTTCCAGGGGATGTTGTGAAGGCCGTAAGTATGACTGGGTTAAAGAATTAAATAAGTTCATGGAGGATAGGTCCATCAATGTCTTTTAACCATGATTGTCAGGGACCCAACCCATGCTCTGGGTGTCCCTAGCCCTCCAACAGCCAGAAGTTGGAACTGTACAACGGGATGGTTCTCTCAAAATTGCCCTGTTCTGTTCATTCCCTCTGAAACATCTGGCACTTGCTTGCCAAATAGATATTTTGATCAAATTCTCACACATCTGTGGCAACCACAGAACTTTTTGGAGGCTGGGTGAATGTTGAACAATCATGCTGAGCACTTGGATGGGACAGGCTACTAGCAAACTCAGCATGTACCTATATTGAGAGGTTAGGGGAGAAGAGGATAAAGGGTACATAGTAGTGAGTCTAGTGAGGAGCATGAATAGTATCAGTAATTTAAAGTTCCCACAGAAGTTCACACTTTTCCCTTTGTGTCTTATGTCCACTCAACTCCCTTATCCCTACTCCTCAAGGAACTTTTCACATTGTCTTCAAGAAATGTTATGATGGTTTGGCCACTAGTGTGCTAGGACCAGTGTCTCTCATGTTGACCAATATTATCCCATTATTTCCTTTCAGCCCTGTCTGTATCCATCTGTTGTCTTTTGTCTTATAGTGGCATTTGTAAGCTCCTTGCAAGGGGCTAGCTTTTTGTTCTGTGTTTGTAGAGTACCTAGCACAATGGGGCCTGGGCTCATGACTACATATCCTAGGAGCTATAATTAATAGTAATCTAAGTGTAGTCAGAAAGCTACAAATACGAAATGTGTATGAAGAAAAGAGATGGGTGACTCCTTAGAGAAGGTAAGGCTTGAATAATAAACCCTGACCAATGCCTGCCATGTCTTTTCCATTCACATCCTTCTATGGACATAAAGGAGTTATTACATCTTGGTAGGTTTAGGCTGCGTAAGGGCAGCTATGAAATGGGGAAGTATTTTGGTTCTAGAATTGGAGAAGCAAGGTGGTTGAGGTAATATCTTTTATTGGATCAACTTCTGTTGGTGAGAGAGACAAGCTTTCAAGTCACACAGAATTGTCCAGGCCTGAAGAAGAGCTCTGTGTGGCTTGAAAGCTTGTCTCCCTCACCAACAGAAGTTGATCCAATAAAAGATATTACCTCAACCACCTTGTCTCTCTAATATCCTGGGACTGACATGGCTACAACTGCACTGCATACAACGATGATTCTAGAATGTATGTTTGTGTCTCCATTCACTTGTTTGTATTTGCATTTGTATTTGTTAATCAAAAGCTATTTTGATAAACCAGGAGCCATATTTTGTGGCAGAAATAACAAATCATTTGGCCTTCTTACTTTATTTCAGTTCCTGGAGGGTGTAAATCCCACAAAAAGACCAGCTTTCCTGTTATCTCAGCTACAGAAATTGCTACCAGAGGCAAAAAAAAAAAAAAAGCCTGTGAAAAACATAAACACAGATACAAAGGCTGAGTTGTTGAAGTTTATGTGGGTTCCTGTGGAACCTGAATACTTAGCTGTGATGTAAGGGCAGGAAAAAAATGAAATATCTTACGTGATCTGAATTATTGTCCTCTGCTTCCCAGTTCACAATGAAGGGTATTTAACAGCATGTATTTAAGTCACTTTTTGTTGCATTTTAATCTGGTAATTAGTTTTTCCATGAATCAAATACTTTTTAAGGAGATCAAACCAAAATAGCATTTAACTTAATTCTGATGAGGATGAAGCTATGCTTCATTTGACCAAGGGTGTTTAAGAGTTGAACAATAATGTATAATATAGAAAGTCTTTAGCAGCAACCTTTTCCATTCTAACTAGTGCATAATATTGGTTTTGCAATCATTTAGTAATTATATAAGGAGGACATATTTATTACGAATTATTGATTTTATAATTACTGCTGCTGGTGTTCACATTATTACACAATGAAAATCTTTTAATATACAATGTTCTTCACCCTCAGCTGGCAAGCAGATAGTGCGATGCAATTTAGTGAGTAGCCAAGAGGAGATTTTTATCTGTATTTTTTGCCAATGACCTAAGTGGTTTGCTTTCTGAAAAAAAAAATATTGCTAATGGCACTTAAACCCAGAAGAATGCCCAATCCCTCAAGGTCATTTCTGGGAGATGACTATAGTCAGCTAACAAAGAGAGAGCTGCCATTTAATTGTTCAGTTATTTTACTGCTAATATCACTAGGAACTAAAAGTTACAGCTTTAAATTCGCTGTAAGCTAAAGAGACATGAAAGGGCACAATCATACACGGGGTCATGACACATGAAGATATATCTCTTATTAAATTGATTTTTCCACATGTTCAGGCTTACAGCTCAGTCCATTTACCCTCCCGGAGAACTGCAGCGAAAAGTTATATTCAGGGCTAGTGAATAATCATGAATATGTTTCATATTCCAGAGGGAGGGGTTTTTCTTTAATATGCATATAAAAGAGATTATCCTAGTTTACAATGTGATTGGCTCTACAGCTGCTCACTCATAGTTTTTGCTAAGAAGCTGTCACCCAAATGAAGAGGAATTTGTAAGCATCAGAAATATTTGGAAATAGGACTCTCCATTATTTTCATAAGAGCATAACATTCCTGCTGCAGGATTTGATCCCACCAGATGCTGAGTGACGTTTAAGTCCACTGACTTCACGGGGAGGCGAGGCTACCCAGCATGACCTCCAAGATTTGATCCGCACCTTGCAAGTTGAATCTTTATTTCCCCCAGAAGAATATCCAGATTTACAGATGTAAAGCTGTAAAGTGTGGATACAGACCAACAGTTTTTTTGTCAGGCTCATGACAAGTTAAATCTTGAGGACCTTACTCAGTATTTCACTCTGTGATGCGGGAAGACTAGGTGCCAGCTCATGCCAAGATCCCAGGCCTCACTGAATACTTACAAATGCATAGCTGGAAACCCGTCTTGCTTATGTGTGTGGTAGCATTATCAGAATAAATATTGTTAGGGGCTTATTCCTTCACCCTCTCACTTACCTGGTCCTTCTCGCATGAACAGAGAGCAACAATACCCGAAGTCCAAAGATGCAAACAATTCAATGTTTATTGGGGTGAACTTCCAGCAAGCAATGATTCCAATTTCTTTCCTTAGTGTCCCCCTTCCCAGCTCTGACACCACAGAGTCTTAACTGTGTCCTTGTTCCCATTCTCCCTCCCTTAGCAAAACATAATTCCAGTTCCCCTCACCCCCATTCCCTGTTCCCATTCCCCCCTTCCTTTACTTCCAGATTGACTGCAGACTATATACTAAAACTTGAGTTCTGCTTAGCTATACCATAACCAATCATTTCCTGAAATTTAGCTAACCAATCCTAACATATTGTAACATGATTATCTAGCCAATTATATCCCACTGCCTTAATTGGTTTACACCCAGCAGCAGACAGAAACAATCACACAACCAGGCAGAGATTATACAGACAAACAATAGGGAAATGGAGACTACAGTGATAGAACAACAAAGGCCTTGGCTACACTTGCATTTTATACCGCAATAAAGCTGCCTTGAACACTCTACCTCACTCCCCGTCCACACTGGCAAGGAACGTATTGCGCTCTGACTCACTGGCTGGAGCGCTCCTGGTACTCCACCTCCACGAGAGGGATAACGGCTGTTGCATATTGACTGAGACGCCCCAGGGTCAGTGTGAACAGTTACTGCACTCTGATTGACCTCCGGAAATGTCCTATAATCCCCTTAAGCCAAGTGGTCACTCTTCTCTTTGTTGTGAAAGTGCCTTTTTGAAGCTCCGTTTCTGACAGCGGCTCTTCCCTTTCTCTTGAGGTGATAGGAATACAAACCTGTCCGGATAACGCCTAACAGACCAATTGCACCTTATTTCAATGTGATTAGTTTGGAACGTAAGGATGTGACCAGATGCTTCCCAGTTTATGGCTGCCTCTGCTGCTTACCCAGAGGCCTTAGCTTAAATACGGGGCCTCAGACTGTCACAGTAAGAGAAGGCCCATACACCAGCAGGCAGTGATGTTGATTCTTTCTTTTATACCTCTATAACTATCTTTTATACCTCTATTACTAGCTAAGTGACAAGAATACACCTAAATTCTTAAAGTATAGGCCTTTGAAGACAGGCCTGAAGATCTATATAAGAATGTGTTCAGTGTTTCATAAAATGCTTTTAGGATGCTGCATGTATTGTTCTCACTGCACAATACCCAATGTTACAATGAAAAAGCAAAGCTTTGCATTGTCTACACCCTTGTAACTAATAATCAATCAAACAGAATGAAGCCTCGTGTAATTCAAATGAGGAACTATAGTAGGAAGGTGCTAATTCCTGTGCATTTCAAAGCAACTGATACTCCTGAGGGAATTCTATGCCAAAAAATTAAAAATTCTGCACTAAGAAATTAAATATTCTGCACACAATATTTTAAAATTCTGCAAGTTTTATTTGTCAATAACTAAATGCAGCTGCTCCAGCATGGCATTGGGGAGCACAGGCCACCATCTGCACAGAGGTGGGAGATCACACTACAGCCTTTTTCCCCCCTGCCAGCATACTGATGCGGCGGTGAGGCTGCACCCAACCCTGACACAGTGCAAGGGCTGGGCCTGCCCCAGAAACACCCTGGGGCCCTGCCCCTATGTGCCAGACACACCAGGAGTGGGGCAGGCAGGCTCAGCCAGGCAAGATCCAAGTGTGGAGGGGCTCAGTGTGGGGGGATCCAGGTGTGGGGTGAGAGGGTTCTGTGTGTGACAATCTGGGTGCAGACAGTTCAGTGGGGGATCCAGATTGGGGGGGGGGGGATATGGATGCACAGAGGCTTGTTGTGGGGGGGCAGGTTCCAGGTGCAGGGGCAATGGGACTCTGCAGGGGGTTCCAGATGAAGGTGGTTGGGGCTCGGGGGGGGCGGGTCTGGGTGTGGGGAGGTCAGCAGGATGGAGGGTCTGGCTGCTGGGGGAGTGGGGTTTTGGGGTCCAGGTACAGCTAGATGGCACTCAGTGGGGTGGGAGTCTGTGTGTGTGGGCTCTTCAGGGTGATCCAGTTGCAGGGGGAGTGGTCTGTGTGCAGAGGTGGGAGTCTGGAAGCAGGGTGTCTTGGTATAGGGTGACTCCAGATGCAGGTGTTGAGGTTTAGTGGGGTGGGGTTAAGGTATGGATGGCTGGGTGGGGGGTTCTTGGTGTTACAGGATGAGGCTTGGTGGGGCGGGAGGAGGGGAGGAGTATGGGGGGTCCAATGCAATGGGTTGGGCGGATAGGGGAGCAGCTGCCCATACAGTGATCTCTTCCCCGCGGCTGAGGAACGATGGGGGTAGGAAGCAGGGGAGGATGCTGAGTTTCCTGCAGCCAGGGGAGATTTCTGGGGGTGAGTCTAGCAGCGATCCCGCTGCAGGGTAAGAACCACCATGGTGATTTTCTTCACCGCCGAATGCTCTGGGTGACTGAAATGATGTGCCTGCACTACTAGGGAGCGGTGTGTTACAACTCTTTCAGCTTCCCTTTGTTTCCCTGTCAGAAAGTCATTTTTTCTGCAGAGAAGCAAAACAAATCCGCGGGAGACATGAATTCTGCATGTACACAGTGGTGCAGAATTCCCACAGAAGTAAAATGGTAATTTTGTGTGATGATCAGAGATCAAAGACTGCAAATGCATTCCTCTCTCTCTCCATCATCATGAGCCACTCCAGACAGCGTGACAATTGGCATAGTTGTGAGAGGATTCAGATGCCACAGGTTGATTGGGTTTATAGATCATAACCCCAGCGTTGCTAAAAGTCTGATTGATATTGAGAGTTTTGAAAGCTAAACATGAATGAATCACAGTCATACAAGGGTCTTGGGACAAAAGACCTTGAGTATTTGTGCTCACAAAGGGGATTTATCCTTTAAGAGTGGGAACTGAGAGCTTTGGTGGAGACTGAACAGCCTTCTGTCTTGAATGGTTTAGACACAAGAAATCCTGCATTTTGGCAGGGGGTTAGACTAGATGACCCTTGTGGTCACTTCTAACCCTATGTTTCTATGATTCTATAAACTACGACTAGGTGTCCAAGGTTCCTGCCGCTGGGACACTGCAGGGGAACTGGCCCAACTGCGACACCTGGAGTCCCAGAACAGATGTGAGCCTCTCTCTGTCCTTATTCAGACAAAATTCCCACATCATTCTTGACTCCTTCTCTTGGGAGAGACACAATCCCTTTCCCTGCATATTTGCCACCAGTCCGAGTTTATCTAGTACAGACTCAAGTTCTTACAAATGACCGCAGTGACTTGATATCTTCACAATGATCCAGGGCACACCCACCGAGGTACCAGAGAGATCCTGATTGTGGTTAGTACGCACATAAGAGTTGCCATTGCAGCATCCAGAGAGGCACGGGGGGGGCAGGCAGTGAACATGCAAGAGATCTCTAAAGTATGGGGACACGAACATCTAAAGTATGTGATAGAGGAAAACTCAAACCTTCTCAAGTCCCAAATAGGGATGAGTCCTTCTCAAGTCCCGAGATGAGAAGTCTGGAGCTCCTTATGGAGAGATTGTGGGAGGTACTTCATGGTCCCAATTGAAATGAAAGGTTGAAATGATGAGTTAGATGGCCTAATAAGTCTGGGCTGAGGAATGAAGAAAAATCGATGCAGAAAATCAAATCGGTGACTTAAAAAAAATACTTTGCAGTACTTATAGCTTGAGGTTTTAAACTTTAGAAGGTCCGTGAGCCATAAAACAAACAAAAAATTTAGCCTTGAATGTTAACTCCTCAGATCTTTCCTTTTCATCTGAAACAGCAAAGCTTGCAGGCAAATGTTTTGACCTCTGCATAGGTTCGCTGTACCCCTCCAACTGTTTTAAGTACCTATGGTTTGAACCACTGAAAACGTGACTAATTGGAAACCTAACATAACTTTAAATCAAAGATGTATTTGATCTTTCCTATAAAAGAGAAGGCTTATTGAACAGGCTAGCACAATGCAGAGAGCTCTTCTATTAGTGTAACCGTTTAGGGCTGCGGAAAAAGAATTTACTCTAGAGTCCTGTAAATCTTAGGTTCTGCATTAAACAGTCCTTATCGTGTGTGGGTTTTTTTTGTTTTTTGGTGGTACTATTGCATGATTTGGGGAAGCCAGTAACTGGTAAAAAAAAAGTGCTATAGTTCAACAAATAAAAATCCACAGTTTAGTCATTATGATGTCCTCAGTCTGGAGAGAAGTATCTGCTTAGTCTTTCAATGACCCTCCAAACCTCAATGCTCAATTTGGTGTGAATATTGCAGTCACCCTGGCTGAAAATGCCAGAAGTTACTAGTGGTTTTGGGTGTCCTCCATTTTTGCTGTGGCCAGCATGAGATACTCTAAAGGGGCCTGATTTTCAGAAAGTTATGGGTCACCATCTGGTAAATATCAGGCCTTGTTAAAAGGGGCTCAATCTTTGCAACCAAATGAGGCAATCAAAATCACTTTTGGTCTGTGTGTTATTAATTAATATTTGTATAATAGTAGAGTCCACTGTGCTAGGCACTGTACAAACACACAATGGTGCAGTTGAGGGTAAACATGGCTTCTCATTTAAGGAATAAAGCATTTACTCTCTATCTTCTATGATAAGCAAATCCTGGGTGGCGGACCACCACAAATGATGTGTGTGCAATCTACCACCGGGTTGCACTCAGTAACAGCTCAGTTGCAGAAATCGTGGCCTGTAAAAATATGCATTGAGCCATTCACTTCATATATTGATTGATGCAATACATTTTGCTGACCATTAAAGCATACAACATTTATTTTTACAACTTTACATACTTTACTAGATTATGCCCAATTCAAAGTAAGGGTCTCTCTGCACACCTTTAGTGCCTACCATGCCGCTGTCTGGCCTGGAACACCAAGAAGGTTCGTTTATACACTTTTTTTAACATGACGTCCCTGCAAACCCAGAAAAAAAATGTTCCCTAGCCTAGCCCAAAGAGCTTACAGTTGAAGTACAAAACAGGAGACAATAGGTGCATACAGAAAGATGGGTGAGTGAGGGACCATATGTCTAATTTGCTTATAGATTTACGTTTAGGTCTGATGTTGTTGGGGTGAGGATGTTAATTCCAAAACCAAAAGCAAAGTCCTTGTTGTATATTGACCAGCCGCGATCTAGGCTCTCACTTTTGGTGCCTACGTCCACCATCTAGGCACTGCTGCCATTCACAAAACCACTACTTAGTTGCATCCTAAACCTGAAGGCACTTAAAGTCCTTACATGCCTATGTTTCCATTAGTAAAACACCCAAGGTGCCTACCTTACAATGGCCCCGCTGTCCATAGTTCCCAAAAACCTGACCCTAGCCAGTAGCTCGTCTCCTCCCATGCCTAAGCCCCAGCGAGATTCACAAACTAGATGTTCACCTCCTTGCCTTCGGCACTCGATCTGGTAGGCGTGCACTGAGCACGCTTAAACTCACACAAGAGATGGTGGCAGTTTTGGTGCCCACCTGAAAACTTTTAGCCTAGCGGTCCGAGCACTCACACAGGATGTGAGAGACTGGGGTTCAAATCCTTCCTCTGCCTGAGGGGGGAAGAAGAAAATTGAGCTTGGGTTTCCCAGGAGAGTGCCAAATATTTAATTATTTGTATGCAGTGTAATAGCTGAAACAGAAGAGATTGAGAAACACCTCCAAAAAACCCTATAGCCCGGTGGTTATGGTACTTCCTTGGGAGGTAAAAAAAAACAAGTTCAGATGCTTGCTCCCTAACAGGCAGAAGGGGGATTCCTACCTCGTTCTCCCACAGTGTGTGTGAGAGCTCTAACCACTGAGCTAAAAGTTAGAAGGAGGCCACTGCCTCATCCTCTCTGTTTTTTCTTGAAAAGGGACTTATCTGACTTAGGTGCTTAGCACCAGGAGATGGCTTATGACTGTGAACCCCAAATGGTGGAAGGCACCAACTCCCTTTGAGGGCCAGACCCTCCTTCTTGGAATTTCCTATTGGCTAGTTTGGGTGGCTTCCCGCACAGCTTATTGGCTTTTGTGACTCCAATGATTAGGTGCCTAACTCTCCCCAGGCACTGTGTAGGGAATCTGGCCACGTAACTCAAGGCTGTGGATTCCACTGGGCAGCAAGATGCCTAGGACACTTTGTGAATCTAGTCCCATGTCCCCAGCATTGTAGATTGTCTTTGTTTGGTGATCACACTGGAGGTTATGTTAAGATAGCTTCATTCCATCATTTACTGTTCGTCACCACTTCATTAGGATGGCAGCTAATAGTTCCCAGTGCTCTGTGTCATCATTACACCACAGTGTATTCTTTGTGAGAATGAGAATGATGCCTTTTTCCATCTTCTGTCTGTTTCTCATGAGTTTGTTCACCATAGGGCAATGGCTTTGGTGCTGAATATACTGTATATATTTGTGACATTCCCCAGGGTGCAACCAGAACTTCCGAGCTGCTGTTTCCCTTAGTTCTCCAGCCTGGGATGCCTTGCTCTGTTTTGTTAGTGAACAACAAACCTCTCCAGGTGCTGATCAGTCACAACCACCTGCATGCAAAGACTCCCAGCTGAGTACATGAATGTTATGCCCAGCCATCCATGAACATATACAGGGTGACACCCACATATGCCTCAGTCCCAGACTTACCCCCCAGAAATATACCCCTTGTACTGTTCAGTAGCCCACTAGACCATACAAGCTCATAAATTAGTTCATCATTCCAACAAAGGGTAATGAATGTGCACCAGTCCCGTTGACCTGTGTAGGGATTTCCCAAACACTTCAATCCAACACATTGGTTTAGACAGAACAGTAAAACAAATTTATTGACTAGAGAAAGATAGATTTTAAGTGATTACAAGTGATGAGGCAGATAAGTCAGAGTTGGTTACAAAAGAAATTAAAATATAAACACACAAGATACTTCCTAAACTTTACCAAGCCTAATAAACAAAAAGGTTTTTCTCACCCAAAAGCTTATAGCAGTCCATGCTAGCTAAAAAGCCTTCTACCTAGGACCCCTCCACCTGGTTCAAAAAGCTTCCTTTGCTATTTCAAGCATTGTAGGTGTCATGAGTAGAAATGGGGTGTGAAAGGTGATGAGTAGGTCACTGTCTCTCCTTTTTATACTCTGATCCTTTGTACTGGAAAAGTCTTTTCTGGGTCATGGAGTCAGGCAGTTTCATGGCATACGTAACCTGCCAACTATGAGCCAGTGTATGGTATTTAAACTGATGTGGAAGCATGAATTTCATAGATTCCAAGGCCAGAAGGGCTATTGTGATCATCTACTCTGGCCTCCTGTATAACACAGGCCATAGAACTTCCCCAAAATAATTCTTAGAGCAAATCTTTTAGAAAAAAATCCTCCCATCTTGATTTGGAAATTGCCAGTGATAGAGAAGCCACCACAACTGTTGGTAAATTGTTCAGTGGTTAATTAATCTCACAGTTCAAAATCTAACACTTTGTTTCTAGTCTGAATTTTTCAAGCTTCATCTTTCAGACGTTTGATCATGTTATACCTTTCTCCACTATAACGAAAAGCCATCTATTATTAAATTTCTTTTCCCCATATAGTACTTATAGCATTTGATCGAATCATCTCTTAACCCTCTCTTTGATAAGTTAATAATTTGAATTCCTTGACTCTCTCACTATACCTTATCACATGTTTTCCAATCCTTTAATCATCTCATGGCTCTTCTCTGAACCCTCTCCAATATTTCAACGTCATTTTTGGAATTGTGGAGACCAGAATTGGATACATTATTCCAGTAGTGGTTGCATCACAGCAATTCAGAGGCAATACAACGTCCCTTCTCTTACTCAGTATTCCCCTGTTTAGATATCCAAGGATTTCACTAGCACTTTTAGTCACAGCATCACACTGGGAGCTCATGTTCAGCTGATAAAGCAACCATGATCCCCAAGTCTTTTTCAGTCATTGTTTCCCAGGATAGAGTCCCTCGTCCTGTAAGCAGGGCCTACATCCTTTGTTCCTAGATGCCTGAGCTTACATTTGGCTGTATTGAAACACATATTGTTTGCTTGAGCCCAGTTTACCAAGTGACCCAGATTGCTCTGTATCCGTGATTTGTCCTCCTCATTATTTCCCACATCCACAATATTTCTGTCATCTGCAAACTTTATGTTTTTATTTCCAGATCATTGATAAAAATGTTAAATAGCTCTGGGTCAAGAACTGATCCTTGCAGGACCCCACTAGAAACATACCCACTCAATGAGGATTTCTCGTTGACAGTTCTTTCTGAGACCTATCAGTTAGCCAGTTTTTAATCCATTTTATGTATGCCATGTTGATTTTGTATTGTTTTAGTTATTTAATCAAATTATTGTACCATAGCAAGTCAAATGCTTTACAGAAGTTAAAGTTTATAACAACAACACTATTACCATTATCAACCAAAATTGCAATCTCATTAAAAAAAAAGAGATCAAGTTAATTTTACAGGAACTATTTTACATAAAACTATATTGTTTGGTACAAATTATATTACCCTTCTTTAATCCTTTATTAACTGAGTCCCATGTGAACCGTTCCATTATTTTGCCCACGATTGAGGCCAGACTGACAGGGACCCTTTCATTTCTTGGGTAATCCCATTTGTTTTAGTTAAATATCTGCACTGCATTAGCTTTTTTTTTTTCTCTCGAGCTTCCTCAGTTTGTCAAGACTTACTACAAATCAGCATTAATGGTGCAGAGTACCTCAGCCAGCTCTTATAAAATTTTGGAATGCAAGTTAACCAGACCTGCTGATTTTAAAAAGTCTAACTGTAGTAGCTGCTATTTATCATCCTCCTTAGTTACTGTTGGAATGAAGAGTATTTCACCATTACTGTATGATATGTGATGATACATCATCTGTTTTCTTTTCCAAATACAGAACACAAATATTTATTGAACACTTTTGCCTTTTCTATATTATTATTGACCGCTCTATCTAGCAACCGATCAATACTATTGTTCAGTTTCCTTTTATTGCTGATATTTGTAAAAAATTCCTTCTTATTGTCCTTTGCTGGACATAGAAGTCTCCTTGTGTCCTTTTTGCTTCCCTTATCAATGTTATACAATGTCTAGCTTCTAATTTATGTTCATTGATATGGACTTCTTTTTCCCCATTTCTTATAAATAATAGTAACAATAACAATTAATATTAAACTGCTGTTCTCATTTCCCGCCCAAGCCAGGCTATTTGTTTGTTTTTTATCCAGTGTAGCCTTCTTTCTCAACTGTGGGATTGTGGCTTTTGGGGCTTCTAGTAAAACAGTCTTAAATAGTTCTCAATTATCATTCACATTTGGTTTTTGGTTTTCATTAGTAGAACGGTATCTGTTTGTCTAAAGCAGAAGCTTAATGCAATAGTTAAGAACTGGGGGATGCATGACATAACATCTATATCTATTGCCATAGGATGTTGTTAGGCGAAGAATTTAGCAAGAGTCAAAACAAGGACAAGACATTTATATGGATAACAAGAAAATCCAGGTTATTTTTGTAAACATGTAAAAGAAAAAGATATGGAATTAGTATAAAACCTCATACCTCAGGGGACAGGGAGAGACTTCTGTCACAGTTTCAGGGTAACTGTACCTATGTTCCCTTGATGCACCCACTTAAAGGTTTCTGGCTTCCAACTGTCATGTTGCTTTGGCAGAGACCCGCATCTCATTCCCGCCTTACCAGGTGTTTTAAGGATGCACAGCTTCCCATCTTCTAATGTGTTATCCCCAGTAAATCGGATTGACTAAGACGGCCAGTGCCTATACTTTGCTTTCTCTCTGAGACAGTATTGCCAGCAATTACAAGTTACCACACAGGTCTTTCTAAGCAAGCACATTTATTCTTCAGGTAAAAGCCTTACAGAGAAAATATAAAAACCGTCAATATTTCTATCCACATGCTAACAGCTTATCAGAGGTCACCTATCAGTCTTATGTGGCCCCAGCATGCCAAAGTCTTTCCAATCCTTCCACAAGGATTCCCCCCCCTCCCCACCGCCACCCCCCGTGGACAGAAAGCTCTGACCATTTGGTAGATCAGAAGGAAGGCCCCAAGTCAATTTAAATGTAGGCTATTTATCCAAAGTCCTTTCTTTGTCTGTTGGTCTCTGGAGAATCTGATTTGAACTAGCATATGGAAGCCTTCCCAGGAGGTGGTATCTCTCGGGGTTACAACCTGACTGATTTGCCTTAAGCACACACCTGTTGTTTTTATTTCCTGTAGGAGTTGTGATAACCTTTCCCTCACAGAGTACAGCATAGTCATACATAAACCACTCATTTAAAAGAATGGACCTCAAAGACACTGTATGAGGTTACAATATCTGTCCCAACTTCCTTTAAGGACAGCTTATCCCTCGTCTGCCTATTGTGACCAGGTGAGTCCAGAGGGCTATAGAAGAGTGATAGATGGCAGGTATATTAGCCCCAGGAAAAGCAGGTACCTTTACCCTTGATAATTGAACAGGGGTTACTCCAGGTTAATTAGGACACCTGGGGCCAATCAAGGGCCTGCCAGAACCTGTTAAAATCCTCCCCTCGGGTCAGAGAGGTGAGTGCAATAGGAACCGTGGGGTGCAGGCGTACTACTGGAGAGCCGGACAGTGCAGACACTGACAAATGCTGGGGACAGACCTCACAGGTACAGAAGTGAAGAACAGGGGGAAACCCTGCCCGACAGGACGTACAGCCCTTCTAGGCCCCAGAGGATTGGGGAGAAGAGACCCTGCCAGAGGGGACAGAATGAACTGGGTGCCTGGCCTGCTGCCACTACACCCGGAGCACTTACAAGAGATTAAGAGGCTTCTCTTCCCTGTCAGGGAGACTGGGAGGAACCTCTGCCCAGACAATGTGGGGGCAGTAAACCCAGGGGCATGGGGAAATTCCCAGGGAGAGAGGAATCCCCCAGCCTGCCACTTAGAGGAAGCATGGGACCCACCGAGGCAGAGAAGGTGCCCTGCCAAACTATGTTTACCTTCCTCTCATATATCTGCTGCTGGCCACAGGGTAATTGAGTAGATAGACCATGGGTTTGATCCAGTATGGCAATTCTTATATTTCACTTAAACCATTCTTACTGAGGACTTCTCCGGGAGGTGAATTTTGTCATTGTTTAGCACTGTGCTAGTTCCCTGGTATTCCATTCAATACATGATAGGGTTTATTTGGGTTTCACTGTCACAGAGCCTTGGTCTTCGAAATTCTAATTATCCAGCCCAACTTTGCATTGGAAGTTGCAAAATGAGATGCCATAATCTGCCGAGTTACTTTTTCTTTTCTCTGAGTGAGCTACACATGTGTACCACAGTTATCCTCAGAGAGCAGTTCTCTAATAAGAGCATCCAGAACCTTTGGTAATACACACAACATGAGATACAGAGTTTGCCTGAACGGAATCTAATCTTCACTCCCAGAGCTGGGTTATGAGTTGTTTCATCTAACATCCCTGCAAAGAAATGTCCAGATAGAGATGGGGTGATAATGCCCCCTGGTTTAACACCATCTGTAGTGCCAATAGGATCAGATCATTGCATCTTTACAGTCTCATCTGATCATGCCACAGTGGAGTTGTCCCGCACTGTCAATCCCATTCTTTGTCTAATACTTTTTACAAATGTGGCAGTTACCCGAACTCTGGTGCTGTTTGCCATCTAGAATTACTATTGGGACTGCTTCATTCTCAGTTGTGCCTTTAATAGTAAATTTAGCCATCTGAGGAGATCCTCATATTGGCACTTAATGGCTTCTGAACTAGTTCCCGCTGCAATAGAATTGTTTTGTTGCTGTCTAAGGACATTGGAGAGCAAAGACACATGCACACGACTTCCATGGAGAACGGCCAAGGACTGTTTGCAAGAGCACCCTTTGTTAACCAGCCAAGAAGCAGTAACTCTGCAATCAGCATCCACGCATTGAAGAAACTTACTTATGCTGCCCCTTAGGCACCAGCTGACATTTATAAGCTTAGCTAGAAAAAAACAGTTGGTTTGTAAATGTAGAACTTGACTGCCAGGCCAGTAGCGAGAAGTTCAGTGGCCTCATTAATTAGGATTTGTGAGGTGGTAGGTGTGTTTCTGTGGGGGTGAATGAATGAGGCTGGGGACCGGGTGGCCTCAGTTTCTTCTCTTCTGCTGAGCAGTGTTGTCACTGGCTGGCAGGAAGGCTGTTTTTGTAGTCAAGACACTGGACTATGATTCAGGAAGTCCGGGTTGAATGCCAGACTTCAGCCACAAATTTGCTGTGTGACTTTGGGCAAGTCACTTCACGTGTCTGTGCCTCAGTTCCTCATCAGTAAACTAGGGATAACATTGCTTCCTTTGCATGTCTTGTCTTCTTAGATGTGTACGCTTTTCAGGGGAGAGACTGACTCTTATTATGTACAAGTGTAACTCACATATATGCATTGCAACGTTTAGTGGTGTAAATAAGGGAAGAAACAGTACAGACTATCTAGTTTCCTGTGTTTATTTGGGGTATTGTGTGTGCCTACAGACTTGCCATCTGCTGGATGTGCCAGAATCATCCAGAATTTGGGTACGGCAAGCTCTAGGTGTGCTAATTAGCTGTTTGAAGCTACTTGGGTGATTTCCATTGTGGGCAAGCAGCCTGGCAGGACACACTCAGAGCCTTTCTCTGAGAGTGGAACCAATGAGAAGTCAAGGGGTGGGGAGGAGTTTATAAACAGGCGAGTCAGAGCCACACAGAAGAAATCAATGGTGGAGCAGTGCAAGGATCCACATGGTCTGCTGTAAGGATTGTGTTCCAGGGACTTTGCCAGTTTTGTTCGGTTTAGACTGCAGGTTTCCTCACCCCACTGGGGAAGAAGAGGAGTAGAATGTGCTGCAGATTGTGCCAATTGCAGCCTGTCATTGCAAAGGTGAGTGTGAGGTATCTAGGTTCTAGCGTAATACAACTAAGAATATTAGCATCATTTCGCTGCCGCATTCTAAAAAAAATTAAAAGGTAGCTACAAATATGTCCATACTGTAGTTCCAAACCACACACACATGCCGTCTTTAACCCTTCTGTCCAAAAAGGAAACTTTGGGAAAGTTTTAATTCAGATTGATTCCGCCTGACTTGGACTTCATGACTTGGGCCCATATCTAAAATGGCATTGTCACTGGCCATCTTTCAGGGCAGCTGGGCTCAGCCCTTTCCTGTGAGGTAAGTTAAGCCCCACCTGATCCTGAATGGATTTAATTACAGTTAGCGACAGCCGTGTAAGATGGTCAAGGATGACTACACAGAGAAGGAAGAGATCTGAGAGAGGAAGAAACCCAGGAGAGATGAGAAAAAAGGAGTTCCTTCTCTCTGGGAAAGGGCTGCTGAAGGCAGACTGGAAAGAACCACAGGGAGCATGGAAGGCTTCCTGTGGGAGGTCCTAAAAGAGGGCTGTAAGAAACAGGAAGGTCCCTGGGAGAAGTTGTCAGAGTCCACAGGGCGGGGAAGTAGTGGAAAAACTGGCTAGGAAGAAGCGCTCCAGGTGAAAAGCTCTGAGAGGCAGTGATCACCCAAGAGGAGCTTTGAAGAGCTCTACAGTCTCTGGGAGTAGGGGTGAAGGCCAGGGAACTTCAACATAGCCTGAGAGGGGCAGAAGGAGCCTCTGTTTGGTCATTGGTGCCGATTCTTTAGTTGGACTTTTGTTACTCTGGAAGGGGACAATACTGGAAAGAGGTGATCTGGATGGAGAGGGCCGGGACATGGAAGATGTAGCCAAAGACAGGTGATTCCAGGGCCAAAGACGTGGTCAACCAGGGGAGCTGAAAATGAAGATCCCCGCAACGCCACATTCTTATGCCAGGAGGCATTACAGTAGTGAGTGCACCCACTGATAGTTGTGTATTGTATATTTATTTGCCTTTACAGGATAGACCTGATAAAGAAGAGATCCCGTTAGCCAAGAGGTTACCAAATCATGTTTATATCCACAATGGGTGCCAATCTCCTTCTGAGTCACAATTGGACCAAGACGCAGTATGGCACAGGGCTAAGATGCTAATTTCAGATAAGAGATAAAATAGAGATTCTGAATACTTGGGTCATTTAACAACTCAGTCTACTGGAGCGAGACCAGCTTCTGCTCCCAGTTTTACCACAGTATATTCAGAGTAAATCAATAACATAATTCCAGATTTATGCTAGTGTAACCGAGTAGAATTTGGCATTATGTTTTTTTCACAGCTGGATTCAAAGCAAACTCCTACTTGAGTATCTATGTTCTGCAACAGGAATGTAGGCAGGCAATTCAATTGATCATGGTGTGAGAACTCTTGTTCTACAGTGTGTGTGTAGCTATAATGTTAAAGGTACACATATGTTCTATTAGTGATTCCAAAAGGGTTTTTTTTAATGAACATGCAACATTTCAGTTCAGTGCAAAGCAGCACCAAAGGTTGGAATCTTTTCAGCATCCATAATTGTGTCAGTTCCTTTCTCAGTCTTCATCTCCACAGCAGAACCGTTTACCTTGAATGGCACTACATAAAGCTTTCCTGCTTTTCACATTACATAAACCGTGCCTCTCTCGAGTGTTTCTTTATGTGGGAACTATTAGTATAAATCCAGAATTCCACATAAATGTGCTTTAATGAATGCAGTAGCTTAATGCATACAACTCTGCCTGATTCTGTGTTTGTGAACAAAGCTGTGTGCTAGGAAAAAAATAAAAATAAAAGGAAGTATGGTCCAACTACATAAAAGCGTCCAGGACAGAGCTCTGCAAAATTCACAATGTTTGGTCCATGGTCTTTCACATTATTATAGTTACTATTTAATATTTGTATTCCCATAGCACCTAGCAATCTTAACCATGGGCCAGCGCCTCATTGACCTAGGTGCTGAATAAAGAAAGGACAAAGAATGCCCCTGTCCCAAAGAACTTACAATTAAGAATAAAAGAAGATAAAACAGATGGACACAGAGAGACTGGGGAGTACAAGGAAACAATCAGCTAGTATTGGTCAGCATGATAGGCAGTGGTCTCAGCAGAACAGAGGCCTAACTGTTGTCAAGGTTTTTGTAGGCTCATGGCAAATGAGAATTTTATGGAGGATTTTGAAGTAGAAACATTACTTAAGTTTGCACATGTTTACATGGAGCGCTTTCCAAACATGAGAGGCTGCATAGGAGAGAGCATGAAGGTGCTTGCTTGATATTTAAGAAGAGGGTGAAGGAGGCTGGGATCTTGCGCCAATGAGAGGTGGGACTCAACCTCTCATTACTGAATGAGAGGTGACAGATAGGATGGGGGATAGATACGGTAAGATTAAGTCATGGAATTCCCAGAATTCCAGAAACTTCCATGACATTTTCCGCTTCAGCCAGTGGGGGGACCTCGGAGCTCTCAGTTGCCAGAAGCAGCGGGGTCCCCTGCAACTCCCAGCCAGCATATTTGGAGCTCCACACCATGGAGGGGGGCCCCTGCAGCTTCCAGCCTCCACGGGCAGTATAAGGTATAACTTCAATCATACATAAGGCCTTAAAATTAGGCATAAGTGGGACTTAAGCGGAGTGCAGGCTTTGAGCTAGTCCCGTGATCTGGGGTGAATTTCACTCTTACCAAGTTCAAGATAAACTCAAGTTCAAGAATGGCCTTGATTCAGGTTCAAGCTCCCCAAAGTTTAGAACTGGTTGAATCCTGGGTTTTGGCTCAGGCAAACATATCATTTCATTATAAATGTTGTGTATGTCTCTGGGTGACTTTGGACAAGTCACTTCCCCTGTCTGTGCCTCAGATTGCCCATCTGTAGAATGGAGAAAATGATATTGGCCTCTCTTTCTAAAATGCTTTGAAATCTACACCTGAAAAATGCTGTATGCAAGCTAGGTATTACTAATTATTAATATTATTATTGAGGAATAAATCCTTGAAGAACTAGAATTTAAATTCAAGGTTGAGTTTCTCCCTTGTTCTACTAGCTGATTGCTTCTTACCAGCTTCACTAATGAAAGCTGTGTAAAAATCTTGAATCAGGCTGGTCTTTTCAGAGAAAGCCCATAGGAATTGGGCAATTAGTTCCCTTAGATGCCTTTGAAAATTGCAATCTGACTTCACTGTAAATCAACGGAACCAGAGCAGGGCTTCTTCTGGTTCAGCGATGTGAAACTCATAAAGCACTTTTTGCCTAACAAATAAGTAATATAAGTTACAGGATGTTCCTGCTTAGCTGTAGTTGATTTCCAAAAGTAGATTCCCCTCCTCCCTCCTTCCCTTCCCCCCCTCCCTCCTTCCCTTCCCCCCCTCCCCCTCCCGCATACAATACAGCCAGCACAGTGATAAATGATTATTTGGTCATATGTCTGCCACAGCATACAAACCCGATAAACTGGGCCAGTATTTCTTAGGATGATTGGCAGGTAACTTTTGTTCTACATCAAGCTTTTAATTCACACCTGGCTGTACCTAAATTGGATTTTCAATGACCCAGTTTATCTCTCTGGTGCATTTATCTAGTAGGCAGATTATTATCCGAATTCTATCTACAGAACTTTCATAGTTTTATATTTGAGCTGAAGTCCAGAACAGACGATTAGATAATCTAGTCTGCCTCCTGTATATCACAGGCCAATAAATTTCACCCAATTACCCCAGTATTGAGCCCCAAACTTGGGTTAGGTTAAAGAATTTCAGTCCTCATGATACTATTGTGTATCACAGGCAGAGAACAGGGCGGACCGAGATACCACCAGTGGGACCAGTTATAAGGTCGCCTCCATTACTGTAGCATAAAAGTGCCTTACAGTCTTTAACATATTTACCCTCACCACAACCACAAGTAGGGATGTGCTGTTATCCCCATTTTATGGATGGGGAACAGACATGTGGAGAGATTAAGGCCCAGATCCTCAAAGGTATTTAGGTTCCCACCTTACAATGAACTCACGTGAAATTAGGAGCCTAAGTATCTTTGTGGATCTGGCCCTAAGTGGTTTGCCCAAGATCTGCCTTGCAATAATATTGATAATAAAAAATGTAGTGTGCTATTATTAATGCAATATATTAATGCATCAATACATTATTATTTCACTAACTACCTGCATAAATGCAGCTTTAACCCTTATAAATTCACAGTCATCAAAATTATGCTTTACCAACAAAAAAAAATCAAGTGGAAGGAGGATGTATCTGTATCCTTTAGTGATGAATATGGCCCTAAGTCATTCATTCAGCTGTTTTATTACTTGTCTTTAAGTATGATGAGTGCAAACCAGATGTGCATCACTGAATTCTCAATAAAGGGCCACTGCTTGTCCTGCTGAATAATAAGATCTGCTAATGACACCAATTAAGAGCTGTAAATGTCATTTACACTTGTTTGTTATTTTTCAAGTCAATAAGGCTATAGAAGGCAGAGAAGCCTGAGATAATTTAGATTGGGCCACTCTGAGGGGACATTTTAATTGAAATATTACTTAGGGTAATAGAGAAAATGGAGCAATTACATTTGTGATTCCGTCAGTTACAGAAGAGACATTAACCATGTTTTTAAATATTATGCAATGTAAAGAAATAAGTCTACTCCTGAAAGGAAACAAAGGTTAGTGACGAATTATAACAGACTACAGGTGGTCTATAACTTCTGGGTGAGCTAGATTAGATCTTTTAGGAAGAGGCATCCAGTCCTGATGTAGGATCTGAGGGAATCCATAGGCAGAAGGGAACTGATTTATCAATTTAGATCAGTGGTTTTCAACTGTGGTTCACCACTTCTTCAGGGAAAGCCCCTGGTGCGTCGGGCCGGTTTGTTGACCCGCTGCGTCTGCAGGTTCGGCCGGTTGGGGCTCCAACTGGCCGCGGTTCGCCACTCCAGGCCAATGGGGGCTGCGGGACGCGGCGGACAGCAAATCCCTCAGCCCGCGCCACAGCCCGCAGCCCCCATTGGCCTGGAGCGGCGAAACAAACCACGCTAGGGGCTTTCCCTGAAGAAGCGATGGACCAAAGTTGAGAACACCGATTTAGATGGAATAAATATGGGCCGAAGGTGTTAACATAATCCAGTCACGTCCTATATTAAACAGTGCTAAACAAGATTTCGGGTTTGGCATTCAAACATCTGAGCTTACTTAGCACCTAAGCACCGTGGCAAACATACCATTAAAATCGTTATAACCTCTTATTACAGATATAGAAAAGCTAATATGTAAAGTATTAAGGGAGGCTTTCATTTTAACATTTCTTGATCTTTTTCCCTTTAGCTGGCTGACAATCTCTTAGATGGCATCAGTGATGGTAATAACTGTCTTTTGGGGGGAAAGAGAAGAAGCTGGTTGAGATGGGATGTAGCTGATTTTGCTGTTGTTATTAGAGTAAGCCTTCTTGTCCCCTCCACCCCAAAAAAATCTCTTTCTTTATGGACCCCAAAAGGGAGTGATGGGTGGAATAGCCCATTCCTTCATTATTTTGGCCTAGTTTCCGACACACCAATTTTGCTTCAGTAATTTTCTGAACCATATTTTCTTGTTTAACAAGCATAATCTCAGCACAGTTCTTGAGCTATATCAGTAGGCTTTTTGTTTGGAATAATTCAGTTTTTCTCTCTGGTTTTCTTGCATGTCTCTCCATCAACATTTGTTACTACAAGGTATTGTGCCATCTTATGAATTTACACTCACTTTTTATACATGAACTCACAATTAGTGTAAATGTGTAGGCCCAAAACCTAGACAGAATACAATAAAAGAGGATGTGCCATTAAAGATCTCTTCTCTTCAGAGTCAATATCCAGGTGAACTATATTGCTAATCACTTCAGCTAGAGTACTATGACCAACTTTTTCATAAGTGATTAGTGATTTTGTGTGCCTCGGTTTTCAAGTACCCAAAATGAGGTGCCTTAAAGGGACTTAATTTTCAGAGGATGAGTGCTCTGCACTTCGGAAAGTCAGGTCTCTTGAGTTGGACATTCAGAAACTGAGGCATCCAATCATAGAAATGTAGGGCTTTAAGGAACTTTGAATGGTTTTCTAGTCCAGCCCATGTGTTGAGGCAGGACCAATTGTATACCTAGATCATTCACAGGTGTTAATCTAACATGTTCTTAAACACCTTCAATGACGGGGTTCCAAACCTCGCTTGGAAGCCTATTCCAGAGTTAATTCCTCTTATGGATACAAAACTTTTCCTAATATCTAATCTAAATCTCCCTTGTTTAAGATTAAGTTGATTGCTTCTTATCCTACCTTCAGTAGCCATGAAGAACAACTGATCACCATTTTCTTTATTACAGCCCATACCATATTTGAAGATTGTTTTCAGGTCCCCCCTCAGTCTTCTTTTCTCAAGACTGAACACAAGTAACCTTTCCTCAGAGGTCAGGTTTTCTAAACCTTTTATCAATTGTGTTGCTCTTCTTTGGACTCTCTCCAATTTGTCCATGTCTTTTCTGAAATGTGGTGCCCAGAAGTGGACACAATACTCCAACTGAGGTCTCACCAGTGCTGAGTAGATTGAAACAATTACCTCCTTGTCTTACATACACCACTGCTGTTAATACACCCCAGAATGATATTAGCCTTTTTCACAGCTCGATCACAATTTTGGCTCATACAATTTGTGGTCCACTATAATCTCCAAATCATCGTTAGCAGTACCACTGCCTAGTCAATTATTCCCCATTTATACATTTGATTTTTATAGTTATACATTTGATTTTTCCTTCCTAAGTGTAGTACTTTGCACTTGTTTTTATTGAATTTCATCTTGTTGATTTCAGTCCAATTCTTCAATTTATCAAGGTCATTTTGAATTATACTTCTGTCATCCAAATTGCTTGCAACCTTGATGTCATCTGCACATTTTATAAGCACAGTCTCCACCCCATTCCAAGTCATTACTGAAAATGTTGAATAGTACCGGACCCAGGACAGACTCCTATGTGACCTCACTAGATATGGCCTCCCAATCTTAAAGAGAATCATTGATACCTACTCTTTGAGAACAGTATTTCAATCAGGTGTGCACCCTTCTCACAGTCATTTAATCTTGCCCACCTTTCCTTAATTTGTTAATGAGCATGTCATTTGGGACTGTGTCAAGAGCCTTACTGAAATCAAGATGTATCACGTCTACTAATTTCCCCCATCCACTAGGCTAGTAACCTCATCAGAGGAGGAAATTAGGTTGGTCTGGTGTGATTTGTTCTTGACAAATCCATGTATTACTCATTATCCTACTATCTGCTACATACTTACAAACTGACTGATAATTAGTTCCAGTATCTTTCCAGGTATCAAAGTTAGACTGACTGGTCTATAATTCTCCAAGCCCTATTTGTGCACTATGTCTGATCTTCTTCAATCTTCTGGGACCTCACCTATCCTCCATAAATTCTTGAAGATAATTGCTAGCGGTTCTGAGATTGCTTCAGCTCAAGTTCATTAAGTACTCTAATCACTGGTCACTTTTGAAAATCTTGGTCATTTTTTCTCCTGTGCCACTTTCCTTTCCCCTGCGGCACTTCCTTGAATATGAGATACTTACTGACTGAGGGAGATAAAAGGAACCCATGAGAAAAGATCTAAGAGCTGCTACCTCTGCTGTATTTTCTCAACTCTACTGCTTGGCATTTTGCACATGAGAAGTGAGGGTTTATGAAGCTCTCTAAGCCACACCCTTCCAAGTAAATCATTTCATCATTTTCATTTTCCTTATATATTTAGTTTTAGTTGGATTCTTTCCCAGCATTTCCCTTCCACCTGCACCTGTTCTCTCCCATACCAATGAAGAAAGGAAGGCAGGAATAAAGAACATTGTTTAAAACAAAAACACAAAGCGTCAACGGCCCAGCAGGCTCAGTATTCATCTGCTTCAGGCTCGGTGGTGTTCATCTCGTTGGTTTGTGTTTAAGGCTGTGTAAGAAGTTCCAGCTAGACAAACTCAGAGCCTGAAATTCCATTTTTATCCACAGAAGGGCTAGATAGGGACAGTCAAACCTTTCTCCCACCGTCCTCCTTCAGCCACAATGCTTCTACAAATATATATCCACCTTAATCTGGAGGAACTGCCTCTACGGACTGCTATTATTTACTATAATTGGCATGCATCTGAAGAAGTGGGTATTCACCCACGAAAGCTTATGCTCCAATACCTCTGTTAGTCTATAAGGTGCCATAAGACTCTTTGTCACTTCTACAGATCCAGACTAACACGGCGACCCCTCTGATACTATTATTTACTGTGTTCATTACAATCTAAAGACAGACAAAAGCTGAGAGGAGAAACAGAGACACAGAGATCAATGACTTGCTCCTGGTCACACAGAAGTTCAGCAGCAAAGCTGGAAATGAAACCAACGTCTCCTGATTACCAGTCCACTGCCCTAACTACTAAACTATACTCCTTTGCCCAGGCCCTCCTTGTCCTCTGATGATGCCCATTTTGGCAGGTCCATCAGTGCCAGCAATGGTGCGGTGAAATGAAGGTTCATACATGCTCACATGGCAGGAATGACACCACACACTCCTTTCCCATGGGCCCTCAAATAGCTTTATTCCCCATTTCACCTTGCTCCTTTCCTCTCCACCTCCCTCTTGCTTGCTAAGAGGTTCCATTGCATTTGTTGCGGTACAAACACATAGTGAGAGACAGCCCATAAGCGCCTGCAATCTGAAAAAGACAAGGACTATGTCTACACTGCAATGTAAGCCCAGGCTTAGTGGGACGCAAATCAGCTGACCCATGTTAAGGAAACCTGGGCTTGAATCACTACATTGTATTTTAACCCTGTTAAGACTTTTCTAACCCATGCTCAAACCTAGAGCTCTGGCCTTCATGCTGCAGTGTGCCGACCTGAGTGAAAGTAAACACATCCCAGCGTCTCTAGTGCCCCTCTCCGAAATGTGGCTGCTTTAGCCCTAGGACCATGGTGCATTGTGGGAGAACTTTACTGCCTGCTCTGCACAAAAGGCAAGATCGGTTCGCTCTCCATTGCAAACCCAGGAGACTCTCTGACAGTGTGCTTGCAGATCAGAAGAGAATGGATTAATGCTGACCTAAGCTGCTGCCATTTGCAAAGGAGGTGGTGTTGCTTCCATATTCAATTGAGTGGATTGCAGATTGTTGGGCTAGAGAAGACTAAGGAAGTTGTCCCATGGGATTGTGGGATACTTTTGCCTGATTCCTGGGACCTGAGTCAAGCAGGGCTGATTCTACACTGCAAACCAATAGGGCTCAGACTCTAGGTCCCGGCTTAACTCAAGCTCAGACCGCACAGTTCTGTAGGGTCCTGGGACCCTGAGTCTGAGCCCTGGGTTAGCGCAGTTGCAGTGTGAATGCTTGGGTTGGTAGGCTTGATGAAGGGCTGAAGCACGGGCTTACATTGCAGTGTAGACATACCCAAAGGGTGTGAGAAAGGGATAGATCAGACAAGGAGAAAGTTAGGAACGCGGGCACAGAAGGTAACATCTCAGTCCCCTTGATTTTTAATAAGACGTGGGCACCTAAGTCACTTAGGGTCAAATTTTCAGACATTTAGGCACCTAAAGATGCAGTGGGATTTTCAAAACACTAAGCAAGATAGGCATCTAACTCTCATTGGCTTTATTTAGGTGCTTTTGATAACTCCACTAGGCAGCTAGCCAGATCCTTACATGTCTACCTTTGAGGTGGCAAAATGTGCAGATGATACAGAACTACTCAAGAGAGTTAAGTCCCAAGCAGAGTGTGAAGAGCTACAAAGGGATTTCAGAAAACTGGGTGACTTGGAAACAAAATTGCAGATGAAACTCAATGTTGATAAATGCAAAGTAATGCACATTGGAAAACATAATCCCAACTATACATATAAAATGATGGGGGTCTAAATTTGCTGTTATCACTCAAGAAAGAGATCTTGGAGTCATTGTGGATAGTTCTCTGAAAACATCCACTCAATGTGAAGCGACAGTCAAAAAAGCTAACAGAGTGTTGGGAATCAGTAGGAAAGGGATAGATAATAAGACAGAAAATATCATATTGTCTTTATATAAATCCATGGTACGCCCACATCTTGAATACTGCATGCAGATGTGGTTGCCCCATCTCAAAAAAGATATACTGGAACTGGGAAAGGTACAGCAAGGGGCAACAAAAATGGTTAGGGGTTTGGAACAGTTTCCACATGAAGAGAGATTAAAAAGACTGGGACTTTTCAGCTGGAAAAAAGACAACTAAGGGGGGATATGATAGAGGTCTATAAACTCATGATGTGTGCAGAGAAAGTAAATAAAGAAGTGTTATTTACTCTTTCTCATAACTCAGGAACCAGGGATAACCAAATGAAAAAAACAGGCAGCAGTCAACCTGCGGAACTCCTTGCCAGATGATGTTGTGAAGCACAAGACTATAACAGGGTTCTAAAAAAAACCCTAGATAAATTCATGGAGGATCGGTCCATCAATGGCTATTAGCCAGGATGGGCAAGGATGGTGTCCCTAGCCTTTGTTTGCTAGAAGCTGGGAAGGGGTGACACGAGATGGTTCACTTGATTATCTGTTCTGTTTATTCCCTCTGAAGTACCTGGCATTGGCTACTGTCAGAAGACAGGATACTGGGCTAGATGGATCATTGGTCTGACCCAGTATGGCTATTCTTAAGTTCATAAAATCTGGCCCTAAGGCCCAGATCCTCACAGTTATTTCCATTGAAACCTATGGGAGTTGTATGCTTGAATACCTTGGAGGATCTGGGGCTAAATGTTTTGCTTATGGTCCTGCCGGATGTGTGTGACAGAGTCAAGAATTGAACACAGATCTTCTGCATTCCAGTAATGCTTTAAACCGAAAGATTATACTGTGGATTGCAACCAACTGGCTTTCACAGCATTTTGAGACTTTTAAAAACAAACAAAACAAAACAAACAAACAAACAAAAACCATAATGCTTCTACCTTTGCAGGCTACCATCCCATTTACATCTGTCTTGTTGTACTCTCACCAACTAGCAATTATTGAATGCTTTTCGATTGGCATTTATGACTGCCTCTAATGGCTTGCTTGTACAAAAGGCTTACATAGCCTTACTAAATATTCAGTGATTTTTCCATATTCTAATGTCCTTAATTAGATTTATGAACTCTTTACTATGTTTTATGTTGATGAGGGACGGAGAATAAAAATCCCGAAATGCTCACTTTAATAAAATATCACAGCTACCCGACTTATGCTTTTGCATGTGTTATTTCAGTGAATAATGATCTTTAAATAGTATGTTACTGAGGATGGACTAAAGAAATATAGCCTGATCTATTACGATACCTTAATAAATGCACAGTTACATAAAGCACACTGCCCATGAAAAGCAATGGATCACCGTATAAGAACAATTTACACAATAGTTTGGGCTTTTTTGAAGGCTTATATATCGACTATACATTTTATAGAGAAATAAGTAACGACTCACCTTTTTTTATTCCTTTCTGACTTTTTAGTTTACTTAAGTCTTTTGAATTTGGAGTGAATCACTGAATGAAATCCTCTCAGATGTGTAAAATCAGTTGTAATATAACATAGATAAAACTATCATTTTCATCGTTCTGACTAATTAGCTTCCTTTCCTACATTAGATAATGATGATGTTTAAGTAGCATAAACTATGGTTGCTGTCAGCCAATAGCACCCTAATCAAATTGACATAAAACTTGCTATAAAGGTGGTAGAATCACAATTATAAGATACCTTATTACACATGTGTATTGGTCCTGTATATAGGCATCAATATTATCTGTCCATACCAGTACCATCCCACTTCAGAGTGTCAGTTCTTTGAGTACCGGGCCTATCATTCAGAATGTAGGTGGACATGCATTCTTTTCATAGAGAATTCTCCCTTTCTTGGGACTATGAGCTAGGCCCAAAGGTGATGTAAATCAATATAGTTACTTTGACTTCAACGGAACTACTCTATAACCACCTGAGGTTTTGGCCCTTCATGTCTAGACCCAGGAAATCCAATTCAGCTGTCTGTTACACAGCTGTAAATCCAGAGTACTATAATAGACGTTACTGGAGTTTGGCATTGGCATATATTCAGGCAGTTGGTGTGCTAACACTGCTACTTGTACTGTTGCCCCTTTTCAACCCAAGTGGCTAGTCAAAGTTTGGGGCCATTGGGATGTTCCAATTGGAACTAGAAATTGATGGAGTCTGGTATTTTTTTAATCTATCTTGTTTATTTACAAGAAATGTGCAAAATCCTGTGTCTCTGAACACAGAAGGAACTAAGCGCAAAAGGAGCAGCTTCTTAGCTTACATGCCTCTTTAGCCAACACCAGACCCAAACGTTCTCTCTTCATCTTTTTCTAGGGTCACACTGTGGTTACAGGCTCCTGCTTGGCTTCCTTGCCTCTCCCTGTTTGACCGTTCTTGGACGTTCTCAGTTCCTATGTAATCTCTCTTCCTTCTCCCCACCACACCTACCCAAAATTATACTGAGCCAAAAGCTCCTAGGTGGGTTCACATGCAGCTTTTGTCTTAGGTGGAGGCTTATGCTTACAGTTAGGTTAGTTGAAGGGTGATTTCACACCTATCAATCTCAACGGGATTTCAACTCAACCCATAACAAGGTTTCACCCATCTAATTACAGTACCATACCTAGTCCAATTCATGTATGTGTTCTCCCATCCCTTCTTCATGTTTCTTTGGTTTACTCAGCCAGTCTCTCATAATTGAGTGTTTCCTTTAACTCCAGTGGGCTTCAGACCAGTCGCAAAGATTGTATGATTTTTGGGAAAGGACTGGCTTTCTGTTGCATGTGTGTATAGTGTCTAGCACAATGGGGACCTTGGTGCTACTGTGAAAAAAAAAGTAAAAAACAGAAAATATTAACAGAAAATAGCAAATGGAATTGGCTGATGTCATATAAATTACCCACAATAATGACTATCAGTAAACATTCCTCTAATATTACTTTCAAGAGTGATGATAGGTGTCATATACACAGTTTTATATTGCATCTAGTTTTAGTTACATATAGTTTTAATGTTTATAAAAAATGTCCTATAATTTTCTTTTGTGAAAATTTTAAATATTCTTGACTTTAAGGACTGAAATGTCAAAATACTGGAATTTCCCATGGGACAGTAATTCTGGTTTTGACCAGCTCTAATATGTACATATAGACAGAAAACCACAGCGCTGCAAAACAGCCTGAAAAAAATAATAGCCTCTTCCCAATCCCCACTAGCCTTTGCTCACAATCAGAGGAGCCCAACTTGAACCATTCAGGTCTGAAGTATTGGTTTTCACTTCTGTCTCTCTAGACTGTAGTAGTGGCTGGAGTGTAACCATTCTGGCTGTTAGAGGAGGGGTCACAAATTCTTCAGTGATGATTCAATGGATGACCTCCTGAGGTCTCTTCCTACCCTAATATTCTATGATTCTATGATTTCATGATTGGGCCCCATAAGTCTAAATGGGACCACGGTAATTTTTTGCTGCACATCTGCGGCCTGTCATGATATCTGAACATCAACTCCATATTTAATCTGTATATAATCTGTATATAAAACCATAACAGGTTCAAAAAAGAACTAGATAAATTCGTGGAGGATAGGTCCATCAATGGCTGTTAGCCAGGCTGGGCAGGAATGGTGTCCCTAGCCTCTGTTTTCCAGAAGGTGGGAATTAGCGATAGGGGATGGATCATTTGATGATTACCTGTTCTGTTCATTCTCTCTGGGGCACCTGGCACTGGCCACTGTTGGAAGGCAGGATACTGGGCTAGATGGACCCTTGGTCTGACCCAGTAGGGCCATTCTTATGTTCTTATGTTATGTTCTTATGTTCTTATAGTAATAGTCCGTGAATCAATATTTATAAATTAATTTTAATCTTTTATAGCAGATCCATTAACAAAACCAGAATTTATTGTGCAATAAGAAGTTAGTCCAAAGCTACTGTATGTGCTAATCTCTTATAGTTCCCAGCTGATTCGCTCTACACCATAGATCTGTTGCTGCAACTTGCACAAATACCCAGAAAAAATATATATGTTTTTTTCCCTGTTTACTTTTCCTTAGGATAAACAGTGAAACAGTAAAAAAGAGGCTAAGGCACTACAGGGGATGCAAAACAGACAAGCTGCAACAGCCTCCATGGGAGGATATTACAGAATTACAGTTCTTGTTGCAATGGCTACCAGCTGTGCATCTAGAATGAGCTGGTTTGGGAAACCGTGAGTTTAATACACAAACAAACTTTCCTGCAACACTTTGTCTCACTTTAAATTTCTAGTAGTCTTTTTCTTTCAATGTCTTCAGAAAGAAGGGGCCTGATGGGTTAGAAGTTCTATTTTTATTTAAACTACTCTGTGTTAAACCAAGTGGAAGCACATCAGAAACGGTGTAGCTAAATATTTCGGGTCACCTCATTTGGCTACGAAAGGTTATTCGAGTCTGCCTGCTTTGTATGCTCTTGCAATAAAAACATAAGAACTGCCATGCTAGGTCATACCAATAGTCCAGCTAGCCCAGTATTGTGTCTTCCAACACAGCCAATGCCAAATGCCTCAGTGGGAATGAACAGAACAGGGCAATTTCAAGTGATCCATCCCCTGTCATTCTCTCCCAGCTTCTGGCTGTTGGAGGTTTAGGGGCACCCAGAGCATAATGCTGTTTCCTGACCATCTTAGCTAATAGCTATTGAGGGACCTATCCTATTAATGGACCAATGAATGGGAGAGGAAGACTTGTTTAGTTCTTAGAGGGCCAAGTGCTGGGATCCACTCTTGGTACTGTCACAGGCCCTTGGCGTGATCATTTAACCTCTTTGGCCCGTCTATAAACCAATGCTGTCCTCACAGGATTGTTGTGAGGATATAGCCTTAATCACGTGAGCCTGTCTGTGGTGCGCAGCAGAGAATGAAAGCTTGTTCTGTGGAGACAGCGAAGAAAGCATGCAGGGTATCTATGGCAGAGCTGAGGGTTTGGTTGGGGACACAAGAGGAGCCCAAGTCTTTGATACGAGTGAGGATGGAATTTTTGAAGGCAAAGATCAGACCTATACGTTAATTGTGTTATGGAAGGGTGAGTGGGGGTTCAAAAAAGAATCGGATATGATCAGATCAGAGGCAAACAGGTGGAACTTTTCACTTTCTCCCATGTTGCCCCGCACGCACGGGAAACATTCCCAGATACAATGCCTGTGGATGCTATCACACCCCTCTTAAGATTCACCCCCTGCAGTCAGACCTGCAGAACCTTCCCTCCTAATCCTGACCAGGCTGGTGATCAACTGTGACTTGTGCACAGACAACCTTAATTCTGGCATTTCTGACTTTTGTGCGCTGGACTTTGAAGCACTAGTGCTCTTTTAATTTGTTTTGGCTAAGTTTTTAAAAAAACAAACTGAAAAAAAACCCCAGCAAACTCTATTGTATGGTATCATATTAACACTGGTCTGGCTTATCAACAGCACTGGAACCTTTTGTTCCTCCCAACAGACCTCTGCCACTTGAGCTGACAGAGACACTGATAGCAATAGCATGCTGTCACTTATTTGGGCCAGCAGCACAGGGGAATGACACACTACTGCTGGATTTCATCGGTGTTTGCTTACAGCAGAGGAATGGTGAGAATTGAAAATGTTGGATTCCATTCCAGGGTCTGTTCTCTAGTGGGTATAGACCATACTGCCCTTTCCCCCCTCTTTTGCCCTGTCCCCTCCAACCTGTCCCAGTCCTGTCTCTTCCCATTCCTGGCTCATTTTATAGTGCCATTCTCTTCACCTAACCGTTACCAGTCTCCGATCTTCAGTCTCCTTGTGCTAGTCTTACCCTCTGGGAACCCCATCTCAGTCCTAGTCTCCACCCCACTCCCAGTCTCCTTCCTCAGCCAGTCCCAGTCTTCCCCAGTCCCACTCCCAGTTTTTCTCCCCTCACCCCTAGCCTTGTCCCAATCTACTCCTCTTCTGTTGCTTTCAGTCGGACTCTTGTCCCCTCTGCATTTTAGTCAGGTACCTTCCTCCTCCGTGTTGCCTGGACTCCAGCAGGGGACATCACTGATAGCACAGGAGAAAGCATCTACCAGTCTCATTTCTGGTGCCCAGTCTCATCCTGGCCCACAGCAGGTAGGATCAGCAATTTCAGGGGAAAAGTCCTTTTTGAGCCCCGATATCCCTGGGCTGGATCATATTTGGTCCCATATTTGGGGATGCTGCATGTGCAGTCTGGGCACATGCCGGAGCTGGGAGGTGCTCAAAGGGGCTATGATGCAAAATGTTTGAGGGAACTGCATCGTTTGAGAAACAGAGACACGCTAAATGTTGTAGAAGACTTTCCCCATCTCTTGTTCCTCTGTGAGGTCTTAAAGCTATTGTTCCAAACAGAGTTGGAGAAATAACGTTCAGCTTCTCACTGGGCTTGGAGAGCTAGGATCCATTAGCTTAGCAATGGTTTCCTCCTCTTGTTTTTATTTTACAGGCTATTGATTCTACCTTTCCCTGTCTGCCCTGGCAAAATTGGAATCCCTCTTAATAGGAATTCGTTTTCTCTCTCTTTCTCGCTCCCTCTCTTGCTTTTTAATAACTCGGACAGCTCCTTACTCAGATAATCTTCTAGCACTCACCAGCACCCCTTTCTGTAATGGGAAGATCAGCTGGCTGTATAGTGTACTTCAGTATACACTGCCAGCTAATGGCAACTTTATTAGGTGTCTGCAGTGAGATGATGGGTCATGCGGGGGTGTTAACACCTGGATTTACAGTCACAATGGTATAGCCTATTGAAGTTCATCACTACCCTGAATGACTCAATAATAGCCTCTGGAAACATAAATAATCAAGAAGCATCATTTTTGAAGATAAGAGCCAGGAACATGTCTGGCTAATTGACCATGATGGAGTTATAATAGTGATATACAGTACAATCTCAGAGTCAAGTTCTCTATCGGGCTGCTACCGCTAAAGCACTGGGGCCTCCCAACTCCGCAGAAGTGTATTGATAGTGACTCCTTTTCAAATGGATCCTGCCAATAAGAAACATGATAGATTTTACACAGGTCTGTGTGGTGTTTAGATGTTGCTAGTAATTATTAGAACTGGGAGCACTGGCTGCTGGGAGTCTGAAAGGACAGGAAACAGGAAGAAGGCGGGAGGGAGTGGAGAGGCTGGGAGAGCTGCAGAGGGTGCAGCAGCAGCTTGGTAAAGAGGTTTCCACTTTAAAATAAAGACCTGTTGAAGTTTGTGAGTACCTTGCTTGACTGATACAACAGTCTGATCTCCTGCAGTGGACCATGGGCACAGGGTTTCCAGATGTCCTGATTTTATGGGGTCAGTCCCCATACTCGGGGCTTTGTCTTATTCAGGCACCTATTACTCCCCTAACCCCTGTCCTGATTTTTCACACTTGCTATCTGGTCACCCAATGTGGGCATCTAAGCAGCTTACGGCTGGTGTGAGGCACGGAGGAAATGTATTAGCAGAAGCAGCCCAGAAAGCAGTGCCGTGAACAATAATGTCAGCTCCAGATCTGTTAGTATTCAAATAAAAGATCAAGCAGTCACTAGGGTTCTGATTTAGCAGCTCATCCCTGCTCCGCAAACCATTTAAGCATGTGCTGAATTCAAGGCATGGACTTAAGTCCCATTGATTCCAGTGGACCTAAGCACATACTTAAGTGCTTTGCTGAGCAGGAATGGACTTAATCGCATGCTTAAATGCTTTGCTGACCTGGAAGCTAGATAACTAAATATGTTTTGTGAGCTGTGCAGCTGGAGCAAACAATAGAAAGCAGAGAAGAGTCCCATGGGAATAGGCATGTGCTTAAAATTAAACATTTGCAGGATTAGTGTCGTGGGTTGCAAGCTCTCCAGGCCTGGGGCTTTGTCCTCCAGTGTGTGTGTTGCCCATTTTGGGAACTTCCACAAAATAAATAAAAAGAAAAAATAATTTCATGAAAATATTGTGGAAGAAATTATATGTATCGGTCACAACCCAAAATCGCTATAAACTGTGATTCATAATTGAGAACTTTCAACCATGTCTATATCTGGTCATTATTATTTAACTTCCAGAAAGCATCATTTCCTCCACCCTTTTTCCAGTTCACATTCAACATTTCACTATTTTTGGTCAAAAAAATCAAAATTTAAAAAATATAGAACTATCATTCCCAAACTCAAAGGGATATTCAGGGGTACCAAACCCACATAAACCAACACTAGGAAATATATTTCCCCAACTCCTTGGAAACAGAAACCTGCATATTTCACACAATAGTTCTAGAAATTAACACCAGTATTAGAGCTGGTTGGAAAAATTGTGACAGAACATTTGTTTTCCTTCTTGCTGTTTTCCTAGCAGCTCCCCTGGAATGCTGGTGGATAACTGAGGACTTGTGAACCGCCACCCCCAGGTTCATGGTTTCATAGTCACCTGGGCATCCAGGGACCATGGCTCCAGGGTAGCCCACTAGGAGGACTGGCTCAGGGTCAAAGACCCTGGCATGTCTAGGGTGTGTTTAGGAGCAACCTGCCATGCAGACTGCCCCTGAACCAGGGGTCAATTCCCTTTTGTGGAAAATGTCAAAGATTTTTGGTTTTCATTTTGAATCTGAACGAAACCAGATTTCAAAACATTGAAATCTTCTGTGGAATGAAATGAACTTTCTCCACCCAACTGTGTCCAGTAACAATCATAGTAACGGTGCCAAGAGCCCCAGTAGAAGCAATTAGCATGTTGATCCTGTAAGACGCTAATGGCTGCTATCACGGTTGTTTTGGTCCTAACCAAGTCTTCTTCAGACAATCCTTGAAGCTGCCCAAGGCATTAAGCCCTATGGCCATGGTAGAACTAAACCAGGAGATTATATAGTCGTTTTCTGTGGTTGTCAATGCAGGGCTAAAATATTGATTGCGAGCTGTGTGTTGGAGGGAGCCAGCCAGCAGAAGACGTTATGAAGGTGTCTCTGACAGAAAGTGGAGACAGAGTTGCATGGGCACAGGGCTTGCTGGAGTGGCAGACTTAGGGATTTCTGAGCCAGGAAGCTGCCTGCTGTGTTTAGGGAAACAGGGCTTTGTATGCTCTTTACAACAACTATTGACCTGACTTGTAGTGTCAATTCCTTATCCTGACAGAAGCTCTTCAAGGCTCCTGAATTTTGGCTAACTGCTTCGGGCAATTGTATGAGCAGATTTAGCTGAGCAGTTGGATTAGGCTATTGAGTGGAAAAAATTACTGCATGTAACAATAAACTACAAGGCAGTGGGGATCAGGCCTATAAGAGCAGGTGCCACGTCTTCCTTCCACTGTTCAGCTGTCAGCCAGTCAGATAAGAATTTGCCTAGACAAAGGCATCCTAATGCAGGCTCGGGGGATCTCAGTGTCTATAGGAATCAAGACAATCTAAAAACAGCTCTGTTCTGCTTCAGAAAGGTAAATGAACCTTCTATGGAAAGCAGAGGTGTGAAAGGTTCAAAAGAAACCCATTACAAGCTTCAGCACACACTTAGCGACAAGAATTGCGACTCTATATTCGCAGTGCACAGCCTTCCCCAGGGACTCCAAACTAACATGTGAAGTAGAAGCATCACATTCATTTCAGCATTATAACTTCTTCCCTTAGATGCCAGTGCAATTGTTTCCAGCAATCTCATTCCACATACAGATGAGGATTCTCTATTCTTATTTGGGGGCAGGGAGTGAAAGTTTATTTATAGAGCTGGTCAGAACATTTTCAACAAAATGATATTTCATCCAAATCTGCTGATACATTACAGCTGAAATGTTTTGTGGAGAAGATTTTTGGGAAGGTTTTATTTTAGGACCAGGGTTCTCTGGCCCAAGGGGTGGGGGTGGGGGTGGAGAGAGAGAGACCTAAACTGAAAACCTGAGCTTTTTTGATCCCAAATTGGATATTTTCACCCAATTCTAATTCTCAACCACATTCCAAAGAGGTTTGGTTTTGTTTTTGTTTGAATGCAGAATGAAATCAAATTTTGAAACTTTGAAAGTTGCCGTGCAATGGAATTGTCATCTTCCACACAGATGTGGTCATTTAGTTGTTTTTGCTTGACATTTAGTAGCAGGTTTGAGTACCTCGATTTGGTTGATTTTTTTTTTGGAGACATTTTGTGTCAGTGTTCTGAATCCTCTTGTTCTCGCTATCACTCTCACTTTATTAAACCTAGTAAGTTATAGCCAATGCTCCAAAGTCTTATCTGCCAGTAGAGGACACTCCTTCTATTAACTGACAACTATACAGAGATACCTCTTTGTATAGAGCTGTTCCCTGGCTGCCCCCATGACATAACTCACTGAAGTTACAGGAGTGGTAAAGATAACTTGACCCTCATCCATAAATTAAAGTGGAGATTCAGATTTGCAGGAAGTTCCTGGTCCAGCTGTTCCTGTACTATGCTTTCTTCTTCCTGCGGGCATCGGTGACACAAATTTCCAGCTCCTTTTTTTCCACAAAAAGTTACCAGAGACTTCCAGGTTTAGGGTCCCGTAACAAACATATTTAACACAGTGTCTTCGGCCTAGTGTGACCTTGTGTTGTTAGCTTCATCCTTAAACCCCAGCAGTTCACACACATTTGACTCCAACCAAAAACGAGCACCCCAAAGTCTTTGTGAATGGAAACCTTTACACACAGTGTTTATTATTAACAGGGTATATATCTGTCCTTTGGGCTCTGCTATGCTAAAAGTTTGGAACATGTGTTTAATGCTAACAACAAGGCATTTTTGTTGTGTTGTGTCACTTCATGCTCATTCCATGATTGATGGCCCTAGGGTTCTGTCCTTACAACTTGTCTGCCCCAGACACCAGCTCACTTTGCCCAGAGGGACACTTCCACCTTCCTTAACTTCTGGGTGCAATTATTCACCTGTTCCTGCCACAGAGTCGGAAGCTTCTCCTAGCAGGGTTCCAATATCTACTACCAATGGAATTACACCAGCAGAGAATTTGGCCTCTTGACATTTTAGGGTCTAATTTCTGAAAGGCCAGATAAGCCAATGTGAAGATAAAAATGTGTGTATTTTTTACATTTCAATGCCTAGTTCATGGGTGCAATTACAGCAATTACATGTGCAAATCAGGTATTTGTTTGTCCAAAGGTCCTACTAGATGCAGCCATTCACACGTACCCAGTTGGCATCTATGAATTACCGGTAGGTGCTCAGTTTCATGCATGCATTGGTACACGTGGTCTTTTGAGAAGTAGTCCTTTAGACCCTTCTCTCATCAGCTGGAGTAGATTTGGGTTCAATTTGCATAGCTCAGAATGGTGTTCAAAGGAGCCAGGAAAACCAGTTCCTTAAATATGTTTGCATCTGTTCTTTTTTTCCAATGCAAACTTAAATTTTACACGAATGCAAACCAAGCAGCTGTGTAAACAGAGGTTCTGGACAAGCAGTTTTGCCTGTTTCGCGTTCTAAAATACAAAAGAACAGAACTCTTAGGCTTTTTAACTATTGTGATATAGTACTCTTTGTAAATCTCTTATAGGCTGATGTCTGTCCCTCGGGCAGGATATCTTTTCTCACTTTATACTTTCTTTCAGCTGGGCTTAGTTTTACTGGTTCTCCTCCAGAGGACAGTAGGGTCTCCAGAATGCCTGAACACTTCTTGAGACTGGAAACATTCTAGCAGAAAACCTTTGTTCACATAAAAAGAGGCTAGCAAAATTTCTCACCGACTTCCACATAGATGCCAGAACAGTCATCTTATATCTATGCAGTTGCAAAATTTTAAGAGCAACGTAAGCAATAAAGGAGAATAGATGAAGGAGCTACATTAAGACATGGTGGTGAAAATGAAGGAGGAGAAAGAAAATACTTAATCTAAGAGGTTAAAACAGGCCGGCTAAAACAACTTCACCCAACTCGGTGCAGAGAACTGATCTGACTAGATTGCCACCCCAAATGCACCGCCTCTGAAAATTCTGAATCTATTGTGCCTTTTGGAGCCACAGTGCTTTGCGCTGCGAATCATCTGCTTCAAAGCCCCTCAAATCTTGTAAACTTTTGATACAATGATCTTTGTGCTGCTGAGTTGAATGCAGTGTCCATTTTTTGTCTGTAAACTTTGTCTGCAACTACAAAAAAAAGGATTAATCTGTGCAGCATGTATTGTGTGTGTACTTTTCCACTTTGGATCAAACTAAGGCTACAAAATTCATTTAACCTTTTAGTGTCAAGTTTGATGGGCCCGAGGTGACACTGTACTTTTTCATAGTGCAGTACAGTTTATGATTGCAATAAACCTGGAGGAAAAATTGATGTTGACAAAGATTGTGTGTATATATATATATTTTTCTTCCCCTCTTGGTAAGTCAGAAATGTGACAAGTGTCACTTTTAGAAAGCAGTAGCCTCTCACATATGATATATGGACAGGGGTAGTCATCAATCATGTCTTTTCATAAGTCTTCACTGGTGAGTTTGACTTTGGACCTGAAATCTTTGAGTCACAGATCTTTTCATTCATACTGTTATAGATCTGAAGGCCAGAAGGGGCAATTATGAACATCTTGTCTGATCTCCTGCATTGCATCTCAATGCAATGCCTGATCAAGTCAGGCATGTCTGATCAAGTCAGTACATTGCATCTCAAAAACCAAGAGGCCAAACACGAACTCAACATCAGTTGTTTTGGGATGAAATTTACTCATCACATAAGTGCCGTATACCTAGAGTTACTCTCAACCACACACTCTCTTTTAGAGCCCATACTGAGAAAACTAAAGCCAACATTAGCATATTAGACAACATTCTCAGCAAGCTGGTTACATTACTGTGGGGTGCAGAGGCACTCACTCTGCGATCTACAGTACCAGTCCTTTGCGAATTCTCTGTCGAATACACTTGTGCAATGTGAGCATAATCACCTCATGCAATGAAGCTAGACACTGTACTGAATGTCTCTTGCTGCTACATTGTACGATGCCTTAAGCCTACCCATGTCGAGATCCTCCCGACATATGCTGGAAAGTTGCTAATAGTCTGAGTTGAGTAGATAAAGCAATGCAAAATTCCAAGACATCCGCTATGTGATATAACACCGTGGCTGAGTCGACTGAAGTCATGACAAAATTGTCTTGCCACCGTTAAAAACCTCAGACTGTCACCCAAACAGAAAAGAGGTCAGTTATGACAAATGAGAGCGGAGAATGACCCTGTGGCCTGTGCGCTACAGGTAAGGACACCTACTACCCAGTGCTGACCACTCTGGACTATGTGGCATTGCCTTAATCAACTGTACAATGGAGTTGGCCGGTCTAGAGACGCGATGGTCAAGTGGGGCTACATCATTGGCCCCAGTACTTGTGACTGTGGCAGAGAGCCTCAAGAGATCAATCCTCGAAGGCTTTTATGGTGACCTGGTGGAGGGCAGTGATTGAGCAATTGCATGTGGCAGGAAGCAGTATGAGGATACAACAAGAAGACCCTCCTGCATAACACAGACCATAATGTCAGAAAATTCATTGCCTGATCCTCTCCCTTATTTACAAACACTCTCATGCTGGGCATCTCTTCCATTCTCAGATGCTCACCAAATGGTATATGATGCCTAGACCATGTCTAGCAATACCCCGACCTCTATTAGTGCTTGCTAATGAGTAGGCTTTGCAGACATTAACATAGATTTTTTTCTAATTTTGACAGATAATATTTATATTTATTTTTTAGCCTTTTAAAGCTTTTTATCCACTTAAATTGTCCCAGTTTCATGAAATTAGGGAGGGGGTCAGACAATAATTATTTACTGACAGTACACATTGAGATTCTAAACGTTAAAGCTCTCTGACCGTTAAAACAAATTGTCAACATCACATGTCAAACTATACAAAGTAAATGTCTTTAAATGAAACTCTAATAAATTCTCAAGCTGCATTTTTCTTACTTTGCCTATCTGTAAATTGCAATTATCATCCATAGAAATATGCTTTCATCAGTTTGTGTGTATATGGTGAAATCACCCTTTACTACCATTTACCAATAAAATCTAATCCTTCCAAGCCTCCTTAGGAGGCCCCCTTACTATCTTTCTTTCCTAGAAACCTAAACATACATCTCTTTGTCCATTTTGATCTCCCCATCACATCAGTCACCCCAAGTCTGCCACATAATGTGCTTCATATAATAGAAAACATTAAGGGAAAATGTCCTTCCTTACCCCAAGTGGTGCTCAGCTAATGTCTTGAAACATGAATATTTAGTGAGAAGTGTGTACTCAATAAATCTTGGAGCAAGTCTTCAAGGAATCCATTTTGAAGCACTTGGAGGAGAGGAAGGTGATCAGGAACAGTCAACATGGATTCGCCAAGGGCAAGTCATGCCTGACCAACCTGATTGCCTTCTATGATGAGATAACTGGCTCTGTGGATATAGGGAAAGCAGTGGATGTGATATATCTTGACTTTAGCAAAGCTATTGATACAGTCTCCCACAGTATTCTTGCTAGCAAGTTAAAGAAGTATGGATTGGATGAAAGGACTATAAGGTGGATAGAAAGCTGGCTAGATCGTCGGGCTCAACAGGTAGTGATCAATGGCTCGATGTCTAGTTAGCAGCCGGTATCAAGCGTAGTGCCCCAGGGTTGGTCCTGGGGCCAGTTTTGTTCAACATCTTCATTAATGATCTGGATTATGGGATGGATTGCACCCTCAGCAAGTTTGCGGATGACACTAAGCTGGGGGGAGAGGTAGATATGCTGGAGAGTAGTGATAGGGTCCAGAGTGACCTAGACAAATTGGAGGATTGGGCCAAAAGAAATCTGATGAGGTTCAACAAGGGAAAGTGCAGAGTCCTGCACTTAGGATGGAAGAATCCCATGCACTGCTACAGGCTGGGGACCGAGTGGCTAGGCAGAAGTTCTGCAGAAAAAGACCTAGGGGTTACAGTGGACAAGAAGCTGAATATGAGTCAACAGTGTGCCCTTGTTGCCAAGAAAGCTAATGGCATTTTGGACTGCATAAGTAGGAGCATTGCCAGCAGATCGAGGGACATAATCATTCCCTTCTATTTGGCATTGGTGAGGCCTCATCTGGAGTACTGTGTCCAGTTTTGAGCCCCACACTATAAGAAGGATGTGGAAAAATTGGAAAGAGTCCAAAGGTGGGCAACAAAAATGATAAAGGGGCTGGAGCACATGACTTATGAGGAGAGGCTGAGTTGAACTGGGATTATTTAGTCTGAGGAAGAGAAGAATCAGTGAGGATTTGAAAGCTGCTTTCAACTACCTGAAAGGGAGTTTCAAAGAGGATGTATCTATACTGTTCTCAGTGGTACCAGATGACAGAACAATGAGTAATGGTCTCAAGTTGCAGTGGGAGAGGTTTAGGTTGGATATTAGGAAAAGTGAAGTAGCGAAGCACTGGAATGTGTTACCTAGGGAGGTGGTGGAATCTCCTTCCTTAAAGGTTTTTTAAGGTCAGGCTTGACAAAGTCCTGGCTGGGATGATTTAGTTGGTGTTGGTCCTGCTTTGAGCAGGGGGTTGGATTAGATGACCTCCTGAGGTCCCTTCCAAATCTGATATTCTATGATTCTATGATAATCCAGGGATGGAAATCTGCTATGTGATCTAGAAAATGCATAACGTATAATAATGGGGACTATGTTTCTGAGCACCTCACCATTTTTAATGCATTTATCCTGAGCACACCCCCAGATGGTGAACAAAGGCAGAGAGAGACTGAGGGTATGTCTCCATTGGAACTGAAAGGTATAAATTCCAGATCCCAGGAAACAAAACCCATTCTAAAAACAGAAGTGTAGCTAGCTGCCCCAAATTCACTCCCTTCCAAGCTCATACTTGGGACATCTATGATTCTGTGATCTAGTCCCTCATGCCACTACATCTACACTTCTAGATTTAGTGTGCTAGCACAATCCATGCTTGCATACATTTGTATCCTCAAGCAGGAATTTACACCTTCCAATTCCAATGGAGACATATCTTAAGTAACTTGCTGAAGGTGGCTCAAGAGTTCTGTGATACAGGAAAGAATTGAATGCGGGTCTGTTAAGTCCCAGGCTTGCAGTTTAACCACTAGATCACCTTCTTCTCATCCTGCCTTTGAGACTCACTTTCATAGATTGTATCTTTTTTTTTTTCAAGTGGCTTGAAATTTCAAAAGAGACATGATTTGGGGTTCCTTAGTTTTTGGGTGCCCAGTTTAGGACACCTTAGAGAGACCAGATGTTTCACTTTTTAAAAATATTGCTAATTTTCACATACTTGGCATATTTCTGAAAACAGAAGGGCAAGTGCCAAAATACTGTGCCAAAGAGCTACCCTTGTATGATGGCATACCGAAGTTGTTGTATGAAAATCTGTTATCAAGGGGGACTTTCAGACTAAATTTGCAGCCCCAAGAGGTTTTAAAAGCATCCAAAAGTTTGGTGCTGAATCAAACTGAACCCCGTTAAGTTTCACCCGGAGCTATACGTAAGGAGACAGTTGTTACTAAAACTCAGTGGGGTGTTTTGGTTGCTAGCTCCCAGTACCAAAAGGGGAAGGGTCAATGGGATATCAGGACCCTGAGACTGACAGTCCCCAGGGGCAATGGGGAGAGGCCAATGCTCCAGGTCAGCCTGATTGACAGGGCGGGCAGGCGAATCAGGGAGTCAGGAGATCAGGGTGGATCCCGTCCTCCTGTGAGCTGGAATTGCCTGGGTCAGACAGAGTGGGGCAGAGCTAAGGAGAAAACAGGGTCCAAAGCTGAGCTGGGGAGCAGAGTCGGGTCAGCCAAAGGGGCCAGAGCAGCCCAGGAAGCAGGTCAGAGCTGGGAGCAGAGTCACAGAGGCAGCCCACAGAGCAGACCTGTCCTGGGGGAAGAGCTGCAGCCACAGAGCCACAGGTGGTGAGCAACTGGGGCCAGCCAAGGGGGGATCCTGGGCAAAGGGTCTAGCGCAGAAAGACACCCCCAGCCAAGGGGGGATCCTGGGCAAAGGGTCTAGCGCAGAAAGACACCCCCAGCCAAGGGGGGATCCTGGGCAAAGGGTCTAGCGCAGAAAGACACCCCCAGCCAAGGGTCCTTGCAGGCCAGACTGGGAGGGGGATCTGAACCCAACAGCGGGGCTGACGCTGGGAAGAAGGGTCCCAGCACCCATAGCCCGGAGGTGTGTGGCCGCCACCAGAGCAAGTGTCCAGCCTGCAGCATCCCTGCATCACAGCCACGGCCAGAGAAGGAGGCCTGGGACCTACAAGGAACAGACTGTGAACTGCCCTGACATTCCAGAGACACTAATGTTCCCTGCCACAGATCAGGGCGATGTGTTTTCCTTTAACCTTTCCCATTTTTCCTTATTCTTTTTTAAAATTAATTGTTGATTAAATAACATATATTTGCTTTAAATTGTATGTAATGATCAGTGGGTATGGAAAGTTCCCAGTGCAGAGAGAGTACCCCGGAGTGGGTACCCTAGCCCCTGTCCTAGGTGACCACAGCAAGGTTGGGGGTCGAGCCCCCCCAGGAATCCTGGGCCCAGCCTTGTTGGGGT